>JASTWQ010000107.1:0-617617 GCA_035220615.1 Leptothorax acervorum | reverse complement strand
TGCAATCAATTCTATTCTGACTTCCACGGTGGCAGTTTTGACAGATTCGTTCTGTCGAGAGCAATCGATGACCACTATTGGAGCGTACAGTAGAAAATTCGGGACATCGAGACACGGCTGAACGTTCTCGCGTCCGTATACGCTCTACTGAAATGCGTGTACATATCGTACAGAATCGCCCATCTGTGTCTACCAAAGTCCAAATTCATGTCGTCATACGGATAAATTCAGAGTTTAGATAGAGCTTTACGTTGGTCAATTTGCAATGATCGAACGTTGTTATTTCTCTCTGCTCATAACGTTCTTCCCGGCCTGTCTGCAGAGCAAATATGACGTATCGCGGTTTTTCGAGCTGAGTCGCGGTCTTGATGGCCCACGAGTGCTTGGTCGTGTTCTGCAACAGGGGATACTCGTACAGATCCCACGAACGGAAACTCATACTCAGATATCGTCCGTTTTCCAAGGCGCGCAGCATCGACAGTTTGTTGATCTCGTTCAGCAACACGTGAGGCATTCGCCATTGTATCTTGAGTACGTTGATAGCAGGAGTCAACGTCGGATTTCCCACCAGGGAATTGTTATCGTTGCGCGATCGTATCAAGATCAATTCATGACGCGCGTTGATCACCACGCGTTTGTAATCCTCGCAAAATCCCAGTAGCATGCTGAGCGGTACGTGAAAAGTAAAGTTTCTTCGCGTAGAAGTGATGTCCGCGTTATTGAACATATCCCAGCCGGCGTTTTTCAGAATCGTACTCGCGCCCAAAGACAGCGACGCGTAGTTCTTGAGCGTTGTTGTATTCCTACGTTTCTGTTGCGATCAATCTCCACGCCGTCGAGTTCGTATCGAATTTCATCGAACATAAACGCGACGACATTATTCGCCAATACCACGTTATCGGGTTCACCGTCTACTCTGTTCACCGTCAATATTCCTTCGACGTAGAGAAACTTTCGCACGGCAATGTATACAGATCCTGCTGTTGTATGGGTATTCGTATCTCATCGCTATACTCGAACGTTGTGTTGGCGTACGCATTGTACGTGTGAGTCTCGATCTTGACAATGCGATCGTCAAAGACCGGCTCGCTTCCGATGTTAAGGATATCGGTCATGTTTCCTCAGATTTTCGCACCGCGAATCCCAAAGATTGTAGGAATTCAACGTTCGACGCTGTGAGCTTCTTTCTCGTATTTTTAGCGTAGCCTAACGCTGGTGATGCAAATGATCGGACGATATCGTCGGTTGCTACCGTAGTGTAGATAGTGTTATCTCTCGCGTGCTCCGAGTCCGTCAACACGAGCATCTCATATATGTCGCGCACACTCACGCGCGTTATCGCTGTCGTCGTCGTACGTGCAATCTGACGGTGATTTCTTCGCCTCGAAAGTCGAGCAATCGTCCGTCCTGATCCACGATGCGTACCGTTAGATCTGTAATGCTCCGTGCGATGATCGGCAGGTAAATGATCTGCGCCGGTGTTTCCGATATCTTATATCCTGGTGGCACGCTTGGAGAAAATTCGTGTATCGTGTGAACGGGTTTGCCGTTGCTGTACGCACCCGCGGTCACGTTACACTCTAGGCGGATAATGTTTATGTTGATGATATTAATCGGTAGGTCCGATCGGTGCCATTTTCCCGGCTGCAATATACGCTTCGACGAGAATCCCAGTAGCGATCCAATGTTGTTTGGTCTGCTAAAGTTTACTCTGAAAGCGCAATTAATCTCGCTCTTCATCGTGTTGTAATTAGCACGGAGCACTAGCGGATATTTTACAGCCTCGTCGTCCTCGTACTCCGCGTTGTCGTCGTCGTCGTCGTCGTCATCGTCATCGTCATCGTCACCGTTCACGCGAGCGGTCTCCTCTCGCGCGATATCCGCGACCGATGTACGATTGTCGCTGACGGAACGAGCTACACGTCGGCCGCGTCGCGGGCGTTTCCGTGAAACAGCGCGTTTCAAAAACTCGTGTATCGCTCGTATCTCGTACGATCCCTCGGGTATCGTGATTTCCGTGTCATCCTCGTCAAGTAGAATTTATTATTCGAAGAATTAACGTTCGGTATCGTGTGATAAGTCTCAAAAACCGTTAGACCGAGCTCGTAGTCGCCATCGCTCAAATCTACGGCGGGAAAGTAGTGCACCGCGAGGATGCTGCTGTTCCCGGTCAGTGTGAATGTCATAGACATGTCGGGAAAACTGTTCGACTAACACTGAGTCTCCACGGCGCATCGTCAGGCTTTAAATTCACGCCAATCGTCGTCGATTGTCGTCGATCGTCAGGAGAAATCGCAGGCACGCTTGTCCGCAAATATTCTGATCGTATGTCTGAACGGGCTTGTGATTGTACTCCACCTTCGTCACGCTCGGTCCGAAATATCGCATCAACTCTTTCGGAGGTCGAAGATTACCGAAACTGTCGAAATACATCGCGCGGTTTCCCCTCTTTGCGTACGCTACCCAGTGAGTACCGGGGCCCGCTGCATCGTCCAAATTTACAATACCGCTCTCGTTTCGACGTATAACCGCTGATCGGTAACGAGTCACGCATGAAAACACCCCTGAAGAACGGTACGCACATGTGTTTCGCCAGTCGATTCAATTGCACGTTAGTCGTAATACCCGTGGGCATTTTCAACGTCTCTTTGACGTTTTTTTTTTTCTTATTCTCTCTCTTCCTCTTCGACGCAACTCCCTGTCCGCGTTTGTACGGAGCGAGATAAAGTCCGCGGCCTTCCATGGCGCGATTGTGACGTTGCATCTCTTCCAGCTGACGTCGCGCGGTTTTGCTAGCGTTCACGGCCGTTGCGACCCCCGGCCGCCCCGCCGGCCAGGGAACCGAGAACTCCCAGCAAAGGTAGAAGCGGCAATACGCCGCCTTGTTTCACCGCCGGAAGTATCCGTTTTTTTGACGCTCTCCTCCTCTTCTTTTTCACGGTTCGCAAACCCATTCCTAATTTCCGCTTGGCATTCATGGCCGTCCAGATGGCTGTAGCGGCAGCTCTCTCTCCGAGAGCCGAATCTCTCGCGATGACACGTCCTAGCGCCTGCTCGGCGAGTATCTTGTCCGCCGCGTGTCTCCCGGTGAGATCTTTGTTACGCGAATACGCTATGTCGTGCTCGCGACACGCCGCGTCCAGTGGATTTACACCCGGATCACCTCTGGCTAATCGCTCCTTCAACCGAGTGCCCGGACCGCAAAAACTGATAGCCGGGAATGTGCAATTCGAACGGAAGTGAGCTTATCGCGTTGTTGAACAGGCCTTTGCCTAATTTTTTCGCTGACATTCACCGCAATTTTTTATCAACGGTGCCGGACCGTCGATGTGCGTTCGATGATGCGGTAAATTATAATGTTTTAAGCACCGACGATATTGCTGAACCTCCGAATCCGTTTTTATATGTTCCGGAAGCTTGTCCCACACGTCGTGGACGTGATCGCCACACATTTGCAACAGAACAGCCTTCGGTACAAATTGTAGCTGCTCGGCGCTGCAATCGCGAATATCGGAAGGTCTTGATAACAGGACGAACATTTTTCCGCTACTGAGCGATTCGCGGATTCGCGCACCTATAAATAGGCGTCCGATCCAGCCCTCCGGTCAGCAATGTGAAAAAAATGAGATTCGTGCGACAACCGCTGGTGATTCGCGTGACGAACTGCGACGACAGATCACGGTCGATGGCGGGTAACGCGGAGAAGCGTAGGCACGGTACGATGTTACCGGCCACTATACGCGCCATCATTTGCGGCCCCTCGAATTGCGGTAAAACCAATGTTCTGATAAGCTTGTTGGAAAGTCCACACGGTGTGCGTTTCGAGAACGTGTACGTGTACTCAAAGTCGCTCCAGCAACCGAAATATCGATATCTGGAGAATTTATTGACGTCGATCGACGAAATCGGCTACTTTACGTTCTCAAACAACAGTGACGTCATTCCGCCGAGCGATGCGTGTCCAAACTCGATATTCGTCTTCGATGACGTGGCATGCGACAAGCAAGACGCCGTGAGAGAGTATTTTTCAATGGGTAGGCATTCGAACATCGATTGTTTTTATCTCTGTCAGACGTACACGAGAATACCTAAACATCTGATACGCGACAACGCGAACCTGCTGATCCTGTTCAAACAGGATGGAACCAATCTGAAACACGTGTACAACGATCACGTGAATACCGACATGTCGTACAATGAATTCAGCGCGCTGTGCAGCGAATGTTGGCAGCGCAAGTACGGATTCGTAGTGATAGACAAGGACAGCCCGCTCAACAATGGTCGATACAGAAAAGGCTTTAACATGTTCGCGATACCGCAAAAGCGGTCAGTCGTCGTCGGTACCTCGTCGAGGTAAAACGTCGGAGAGAGCGTCACTTTACGTATTTCCGCGATGGCTGCGATCGACAAGAGCACGGATATCCGCGAGCGCGAGAAGGTTGCGAAGAAGATTGCGAAAACGAGCGAGTCGATTCGCAAGAAACTTCGCGCTATGAAGACCGGTAAGATCGAAAAGGACATCGAGTTGGACACGCACTTTAAGCCTCTCATCGAGCCGTTGCAAAAGATCGCCGACAAATCGATCGCGGTGAAGAAAGAGGAGCCGGAGAGCGACGCTGAGATCGAAATGTTTTCCGAGGATGCGACGCCGAGAAAGAGAAAATGGTCGGATCACCCACCGGCACCGCGTAAATCGAGCCAATCGAAACGATCGAAAGCTTCACTGGATGTGCCACCACCGATAACCTCTACACCGATAACCTTATCTCCACCGATATCATCTCCGCCATACGTAACGGCGAGAAAAATGCAGCCTACAATAAAGTTCGAATTACCCGCAAACATGCCTGTTTTTGACCTCACGGACGACTCGGAGCTCGCGACGTCTATTCGAAAGGAGTTGGAAACGCCGGAGGGTCGAGAAGCGTTGCACGATACCTTGGGTCCATTGGGCCAAGAGTACATCGGTGCTCTTATGAGCGCCAAACCAAAGAGCGATATAGATACCGTGTACGGCGTTTATCTCGGCAACGATGGAATGATGCTCGGGAATAAACGTTTCAAGGTCGACAGCATGGATAACATATATATCGGCGACGTACATTACATTGGCACACCCGGTATTTACGAGTTGATCTTTAAAAACAAGCCTGATAAAAACATTTACACGGAGGAGGATATGCAAAAGTACAAGAATATCCTGTTTGAGACGAGCACTCATAGAGCCAATCACGATCCTCTCGGGCGAGTAAAGTCCAACAGTGGACACAAGTACATGAATATAATCAAGAAATTGATACCGCCCGCATCCATGAAGAAACGATCCGGAAAAGGATTATTCGCGCCTCGCGCGATGACGCTGACCGACAATAAGATCGATTATGTGCACTGGGACGATCCCAACGAGCTGGTGGATCGTCTACGATTGCTCGACGCTTCGCGCCACGCTGGCAACAATGCCCACGACAACGAGATCCTGTCGATCATCGAGGAACTTCGCGAAACCGGTGTTATTATAAATTGAGCCGCGCGGCAACGAGCCCTTCAATCAGCGGTGAAATGCCGATCAACAAATTTGGTATATTCGAGCAGAGCAGAGACGCGTCGAACGCCGTATCGTATCATCAGTGGAGCGGATTAATGAGACATTTCGTGCGCGATAAAGCCCTGTGTCGCACCGCTACGGACTTTGACGCAAAGTCGCGCAAGATTCGTCGCGTGGCGCAACCGGAGGCTGACGACGACGCGGCTAATAAACTGTACGTGGAACAGAGCGTTAAGAGTGTGAGAGACGAAGCGGAATTCGAGAAGCATCGTAAACGCGATTGGAGACTGAATTCGAAACGAATCTTAGACTTCTGAGAGATAGCGTTAAAATTTTGAGAGATCAGTTGGAGGAAATCGAAACGAATCTGATCGCGCTCAAACGAGATACGCAATCCATGTTGGACGCGAACCGAGAGGCGCTCGAGGCACATATCTTTCGATCGATGAAACCTGAGTAACGATGGCAAGCGGCAAACGATCCGGGAAAGGTTACAAAAGGTTGTCGAATGACGATGACGACAAAGGGCAACGGGCGATTCAGGAACGATCATCGAACAGCAGCAGCTATCAACAGACCAACGAACGAGCCAGAAGCGGCTACGAATGGTTCAGAAACAGTTGTGAACGGTTAATGAGTAGAAATAGACGACAAGCCAGCGACGACGACGACGAAGAGCTGAAAGAACTGAAAAAACCGCTATTGAGCGATGATGAACGGAAATAAATGGCTGATTGAATGTCATTGGTTAAAGAAAGAAAAAAAAGTTTGAGATATAATTTCTTTGCGTGTATTATTACACACCGTTAAAAAAACATGACTTCGTTGAAATCCGATAAACGTAAAAATATCGAGAAGCGACGACTCGTCGAGGAACTGCACGCACCGGCGAGAAGAAATTTTCCCCGAAGACACGTCATCGTGCGTGGGTACGATGACCTGTGGCAGGCTGACATCGTCGAGATGCGTCCGTACTCGCGTTTCAATAGAGGCTACCACTACATACTTACCGTCATCGATGTGTTGAGCAAATACGCGTGGGCCGTGCCACTCAAGAGTAAAGGCGGAAGCGAGACAGCTGACGTTATCGCTAAGATAATTCGAGACAGCAAGAGATGCCCGAAAAACTTACAAACTGATATGGGGAAAGAATTTTACAACGCTGACGTGCAACGTCTCATGAGAAAACACGGCATCAATCATTATTCTACATATTCGGTTATGAAAGCATCGGTCGTCGAGCGATTCAATCGCACGTTAAAGAACGATATGTGGAAGATGTTTACGCTCAATGGGACTTACAAGTGGGTCGACGCGTTATCGCGACTCGTGTCGGATTACAACGCGCGCAAGCATCGAACGATCGGCGTGCGGCCCGTCGACGTTACTCCCGCGATCGCCGAAAGACTCTTGAATACGGTGTACAGCGAGATAAAGATCGCGGGTCCGGCAAAGTTCAAAGTAGGCGACCCGGTACGCGTCAGCAAGTACAAGACAATTTTCGAGAAAGGTTACACGCCGAATTGGACGACCGAGGTTTTTAAAATTGTTAAAGTGCAGCGTACTAATCCCGTTACCTATCTACTCGAAGACTATCGAGGAAAATCTGTCACCGGAGGATTCTACGAACACGAGCTGCATCGCGCGGTCTATCCGGATGTGTATCTCGTGGAGAAAGTACTTCGCAGGAGAGGTGACGAGGTTTATGTGAAATGGCTGGGATTCGACGGATCGCACAATTCATGGATACACAAGGACAACGTGATTTAATATATAAAGACATTTATTTGTACTGTATAAAAAATATGTATTACATACAAGTGTAAAATATAAGTATAAAATATAAGTAAAAAAATATGTATAAAACGAAATATGAAATATGATATATAAGTATAAAATATAAAATACATTTAAGAAAACATATGTAGAAAATAAAATATGAAATACATAAGTATATAATATGAAATATTAAATCATTTTTTTATTATTATCCCATCTAATACAATATCTTTATTAACATCATGTCCAATATACAACATTATATTTCATACATTGCATACATTGCATACATACATTGCATACATACATACATTGCATACATACATACATACATACATACATACATACATACATACTTACGTTACGTTATATTACATACATTATACGTTACGTTATACGTTATACATTACGTTATACGTTATACATTATACGTTATACATTACGTTATACATTACGTTATACATACATACATACATACATACAAACATTATGTTACAAGGGTATTCGATAATGTCCCCACGGTAACGTATCGGTCGAATCTGGTAAGATGTACCGCTTGTCATCGTACGGACTCAGAGCGATTTTCGTCTCGGACACTGTACGCACTTGGTGCAGTTTTGATCTTATACACCACTGGCGACGAGTCATTTCAATCTCGTCGTTTAGACACCGCGTGTAGTCGTTGAACGTTATAGTACGCGCTATGACGTTACTCTTGACACCTTTTGCTTTCTTAGTGTCTTTTTTACCATCGACTCGCAAGGCGTACATTTTCGCCCTGAGTCCGACGAATTCGGTCATGATCGCGCCGTTATTTTCGTCTTTCATCAAACCCGGCACTTTCTTGTTCTCAAGCGGTATACCGTACGCATTGTCGACTGAGTAATCGCTCGTATCAAACCTAGCGATATCACGTTTCATGTTATCGTACACATCCTCGCACTCTATATGGTAGATCAAACTGTCAGTGTCGGTGTACATAATTTTACATTTGTCGCTATACAGAGGAGACATGTACTCGTGATGAAATTCGTACAAACATATCTTTGATATATCGAGGATGCACATGCCTACGTAGATCGGTTTGTTAAATTTCACCTCGAGTTTGCGCATTTCTATTGCAACCAAATTTTCCGAAAATATACTTCTACTATGGAAATTTGGTTTAGCGATCATTGCCTCCGCGCCGTATCTACCCTCCCAATGAGTCAATAATTTTACATCTACATGATTACGCACATTCTCCATCGTTTTCCCGAAAACCGCGTTATTCATCAGTTTATATAAATTCTTTTCGAAATCGTTTGTCGCGCGCGTTCTAAATCGGGTGTTTAATTCGATGTAATCGCGGAGCCATGGAGATTGAGCGAATTGCAATACGCGATGTATTTTTGTAACTCGAAGGCCATGGCGCGTGCATTGCTGAAGGTTGCGATAGTGTATGACGTAGCGCTTCTTATCGCACATAGTTGCAAGGAGCTTGACCTGCCGCTTGCCTGGCGGCTTATCGCGCGTCGGACAGAACGGTAGGTCAGCGTGCGCGTCGTGTTTATTTTGTGGATACTCCAGATCGACCTCGAGAATATAACCTGTGGGCGAATTCGTATCGATCGCGCTAAAATCAAAATTCGAAACGCCTTCGATCCATCGAAAATCGGCGTACGGTAGTGGTTGGCACATTGCCCAACCGTACAAGTTGTTTACGTCGAAATACATTAGGTACGACGATGGTTTCGATGGATCGTACGACTGCATGTATTTGTTATTGGCTCGCGCGTATCTGCCTGAACATTGACTCATTCCACCGCGAATACCGCGTTCGATAAACATAACCATATCTATATCGGTTAGCAGTTCGAAATTTACACAAGTATGTTTCAACATGGCGTCCCATGTGAAACCAGGCAATGTGTAGTAATAAGCGGGGTCTAGTCCGTAACTTTTGATGCAACTGTCACGGAAATTTTCGAAAACGTCGGCCAATAACAAGACATCTGTTTTTAAATACAGGTCGCTGTATTCACCCAAGGTTCGAACAGAGAACCGCTGCCATACGTTCACGGCGTGCGCGTAATCACTCTCGGATACAGTGTCACCGACCAATGAACTGTAAAATAATTCGCGTGGTGGTAAACGCGTGTCCTGCAACTTGTCCACGCAATCCACGTATTCGTAAGGAAAGACACCTTTTCGCGTCAGTAGTTCTAAATCGTGACCTGATAATTCGGAAAATTTTGAATGTACAATTTTTAATTTGTCCTTATCGAGGAAGGATGCCAATTTCTCGAGACTAGTGTTGAGAAATTTTAACGAATCGATGAACCGTAACTTTATATTGTTTCGCGAATCTGATTTGTCGGCTGTGTCTTTAACGTTTTTCGTGAACGAGATATATTTTTCTTTAGTTAACGGTAGTACATCGATCGAACCTTCGAACGCGGCAGCTATTTCCTTTATGATAAAATGTGCGTCATAGCCAGATAAATTGTGAAAAACTATGGGAATGAAATATGAGTCTTTATAGTTGAGATTGCAGTTTGAATGCGCGGGACCTCTGTAACGACCGGTCAGATGGCAATGATCGCGTACTCGCTCCTCGTCGTCGTTTAGTGTGAACGGTTTTTCGCAAATGTGGCAGTGCGTCGCGCTGTGAAACGCATGCCACTGTTCTTTCGAGAGCGTTTCCATGGGGACATTGGCGGATAAAATACCCTTTACGCGATGCGCTATTTCTTCGAGTTCGTTGGCGAACCACGCGACGCAATCCTTATCGCGGCGAAACCGATACGTACATAACGATTCGTCGTACGAGCACTGCACGTAGTATCCTATGCTAAATACCTCGTGGTGTTGATATGCGTACGTCGACATTCTCTCATCCACGTCCATCTTCTCCAGGGTGCATTCGAGATCGGCGTACACGACGAACGGAAGCCGCTCCTTCCTGTTATAGTTGCGGAAGCTCAGCCATTTGTCGTCCTCGCTCGGTAGTCGGATGGCGCAGTCGTTCATCTCACCGCAGTCTACCGTGTGCGATTGCAACTTGTAGCTCGTGTGGAAATAGTGTAGACATCTGCAAAAAAATTTTCATGCATTTTAATTTTTTAAATAAAAATATAAAATATCGTAAAATTTAATTTTTAAATGTATACTCACCGATCGCAAAAATATTTCATGCCATTGTGTTTGTTCACTTGCGAGCTTACGAGGCGGGACAGGTTCTTTATCCACGCGAAATGTCCCACGTTGTAGTCTCGCGAGTCTTGCACGTACAGCAGATTGACGTGCTTTTCTCTCTTCCGGTCGGTGAGCCGTATCGGTAGAACGGTTAGCGTTTTATGTCCCTCGATGGTGTAGACATTTATCGATACGTCATTGAGTCGTTCAAATGTACTAATTCCTTTCAGAGACATAGGAAACTCAATGTCTTGTACATTTAACACGGTTGTATAATGCGGGTATGAAGATTTCCGGTCCGCATGTTGCTCGACTGGATACAGCGCGGCGACCACCGACCACGCGAAACACGCATTGTCCATGGACCGAACGTTAATCACCGCTTTCTTCCTCAATATCCCAAGCGGTAATTCCAGGTGACATCCCGCGCGCATAGGATCATATCTGTTGATATTAATTGTAAGATCGAGGATACGCGATAGGGCCCACCCGCTATCTCGCTCCTGGAACTCTTCGAGTTTCGCCAGTGTGGGTTCGATAACGTGTCGCTCGTACCACTCGCGCATATCGGATGTACGAAGGAGGGCATAGTTATTCGTGTTCATACTCTTATTGTCACGTTTATCGCCCGTCACAAACTCACCGTTGAACACGGTGTTCACTTTCACGCTGTTGTGTCTGTTTATAGCGTCTTGCACTTTCTCGAGCACTACACTAGCAGCGTCCACCAAAAATTGTCGCGGTTCGATATAGTCTGTGTTAATCACCGCACCGGTCAGTATACGGCTTTCGAACGCGGCATCGATCTCTCGCCAAACGAATCTTTCCGCGTTATTACCGCCGCCACTACTGGTGCCCGCGACCTCCAAATCACCACCGCTGTGTATAAAACGTCTGTCTAACTGAGTTCTCGCACCCTCGAGTAGTCTGACATTCGACACCAATAAATGTCTAGTTCCAGGCCAGAGCCGCGGACGCTTGGCGCGACAGTGCTCTTCGAGCTGTTCAACGGTTTCCTCGCATCGCTGTGCCCACGTGAAATACTCGCTCAGGGTAGCGACTTGGCGCGACTGCTCCAACAGTTCGCGTGCAATTTTATTGAGATGTTCCATGTTTTAAAAAAATTTTTTTTGCCCTATTTTTAAATCTTTCTGCTCGCCGGAATTCTCCTTATATTTGCGACAGGATGTCTTTTAAATGCGAAAAAGTTATCTCTCCATGCGTCGCTTAGTGGTGTCGTTGCAAACTACCGTCGAACTAGCAAGACTTCCAAATCATATACTGTGACTCTGACGCGATTCATTCATCGTTATATATTTCATCTATTATTTTTTTCTCTCCTTCCAACTGGAGCATCACGTATCGTTTCTTCTTCTTCTATCTACTGCATAGCGTCATCAGAACTATTGTTCTTCATATGCGTTACAGAAAGGTAATATGCCTTGGACGTTGCGTTCTGCTTACGCGCTATTTTGTCCACAACGTCTAGCAGCCTGATCTCGGCGCTCGCTTTGTCATACGCGCCGCTATAACCGAATGGATCTATTGCATAGTGTCAGATCTATTGTTCATTATATGCGTTACAGAAAGGTAATATCCCTTGGACGGTCAGTTCTGCTTACGCACTTTTTGTCTACAAATTCTAGCAGCCTGATCTCGGCGCTCGCTCGCTTTGTAACGCGCGACGCCGTAACCGAATGGCGTCGCGGAATATACCCCGATAAACAATAAAGAGGACACCAGAGGAAATCGCGACGTTATACTCGAGCAATGTCGCGAAACTTGTCCTGACACGCAACCCTGATAAACAATTCTTCCTAGAAAAAAAAGTGATAAAGAGGACGCCAAAGGACATCGCGCCGTTATAACCGAGTGACGCCGCGAAACATGCCCCGACACGTTTACCGAAACCCTCCGATAAACAGGTCTTCGTAGAAAAAAATGATGATCATGACCGCGACACCGCGACGGTTAAATCATTCTCATCGAGACAAACATTTTTTTATCACCGATATTTAATCGTGGATATTGTTTACATATTTAATCCGTCTGAACAATGCATTCGCTTCGCATTAAGCGACGTCATAATCGAATGATGCAGTGAAACATGTCCCAACACGTTCGCTCAAAACCTTGATAAACACCTTTTCTCAGAATACGTTCTAGAAGCATTAATCCCCCACCACGTCATAATTTTAAAAAAGAGGTAGGGTGTTGTCGCGTATACGCTCCGTTAATTTTATGCGAACGGTCAGTCTTGTACAAACGGTTGACTTGCCATAACCGAGAGTGAAAAAAATATACTCCGCTGCGGAAAGCAACAGTGGTGGCGCAAGCATGAATTATTACGTGCCGATTCCCGAAGCTGCTACTCCATCGATTCCCGAAGCTGCTACTCTACCGATTCCCGAAGCTGCTACTCCATCGAATGCGAACAAGTAAGTTTCGTGTCATTTATAGAGTCTCCTATTTTATAATTTTTCCTATTTTATAATTTTTCCAATTTTCTTATTTTAAGACTCATCTTGTTCTTCATTCTACAGCACTTCGTTGGAGCGTCGTGCGGTGCGTCTATTCAACAGACGATACGCATTGACACCTACTGCTTACAAATATTTGGAAATTGGGGTCAGCGTCAGTTTGAAGCCTCCACATGAATCATCCTTTGTCGAATTGATCCTTGGCGACAACCGAGGAAATAAAATCGCGATGTCTTCTTGGGCGTGGAAGAAGATCATCGATAGACGCTGGGATGTCGAGCGACTCATGCGGTGGGATGTCGGCCATGCGGTAAAAATTTCGGCTCTTCCATCAGACAACCTACTACTATTCGAAGTTGTACAAATGCGTGACGATAAACTTATAAAATTGTCGTCGGGCAATACTTCGTTGTACATGAAACCAGCGACTATTATGTTTTTCTTCGAACTCGAAAAATGCGTCGAGTTGGTATGCTCCCACCTAGATGCGTGTGCGAGAGAGGTAGATAAGAGCCTCAGAGAGTTGGGAAGTCTTCTACGAACATATCGTATTACTGAAAAATACGACGCTGTGCGTTTCTTGCACAGCCATAACCATCACAATATAACGAATATTGTAGATTGTGAACTCATAGCGTATGCTATGGATGCAATTATGTATGCTGCATCGAAAGAGAAATCTGTTGATGTAGTAGATCTAGATGAATAAATGTATACCATATATCTAAAATATCTTTTTACTTATTTAATTTTCCTTCCACATCCTCCTCATCTGTTCCTTATTAGACTTTTAAAATTTAAATACCGAGCGTATGATGCGCGAACGAAAGAAAGCGAATGGGATGGGTAGAGAGAACGCGAAGAGATGCGATATCGTAACTCTCAGATTACAATAACTGACCTACTGACCGACTTAACACTGCTTAGTCACACATAGTGACCCTCTGTACAGAGTCTGGACATACGCGATCGTCACCCCGTCGGGCGCGGACACGGGCGTCCGCTAAATTAAGGTAGGATAACATTTTTTTTTTTTTGTAAACGCGGATTTTCCCGCGAACGCGAACGCGAACGCGAACGCGAACGCGAACGCGGGCGGCGCGAGCGGCGGGCGGCGCGGGCGGCGCGGGCGGCGGGCGGCGCGGGCGCGGGCGGCGCGGGCGGCGGGCGGCGCGGGCGGCGGGCGGCGCGGGCGGCGGGCGGCGCGGGCGGCGGGCGGCGCGGGCGGCGCGGGCGGCGCGGGCGGCGGGCGGCGCGGGCGGCGCGGGCGGCGCGGGCGGCGGGCGGCGCGGGCGGCGCGGCGGGCCCTTAACGCGACACCCCTCCCCCGCGCACCCTACGCGGCCCTAACGCGGCACCCCTCCACCGCGTCACGTCAACACCCCTCACCCTCCTTTGTAATTCGAGACGCCGCCTGTAAAACATCCACCCCCCCCCCCTTCCCCTCGCGTGACGTCATCCCCCTCGGCCTCGGTCTCGCCCTCGGTTACCCCCCCGCCCCTCACCCCCCCTCAGATCCCCTAGGTATGTGGTCCAGAACTCTCATAGTCTTCCTACTGGAGTGTTTTCGGTATATTTTACAACTCTATTCTATCGATTACATATGCTACCTTATTGAAAAACAATTTTACTTGAATGTACGTCGCAAGAATTTTTATGATATTTTTCTCGCTTCTGACGTCATCAATCCAAGATGGCTGCAGTGAGTGAACTGGAGCCTTAATGATTTTAGGATATTATATAACGCGTTTGTGAGCGATTAACGCTTAATTAATATAGCGGGTGCCTAACGCTCAAGTATTTATTTCTCGTTCGCTATCCTTATTTGCTTAACGTGCTTATCGCTAAGAAATTAGTTTATTTTTGGTTAAATCATTTTATTTTAACTGCATAACAAGATCAGGAAAATAATAGATCAATAACGGTATCTGATTAATAACGGTATCTTCTCTGTCTCTCTCTTCTCTCTTTATCTTGTCGTTGAAATCTTTCGTATCTTTCTTTTCTCTCTTTCTCCTGTCAACCTCCTCGCGGCTTCGTCTGAGTTGCTGCTGTTCTAGAATTTTCTTTCCCGGTTGCTTCCTTCTCAGTCTGCGTGGCAGCGTCCCTGAAATTCTTCCAGGCTACTCCTGCCTGAGTCCCCTCAGACACAATGCGGAAGGGAGAAAGCAACTCGGGAGTTTCTAACGACGGCAACACCCAATTATACGCTGGTGATGATTCTGCAGAACGAATTGGCGAGGCTTCGAAGCTGACCAGACTCTCTCGTGTGTCTTTAGGCGTTGAGGTTCCTAGATAGAAATGATAATTCTTTTTAGGAAATGAGCGACTAGCGCCAAGAACCGGTGAGGAGAGTTTCCGCCTTTTCGCGTTGAAAAGCGGCTGTGCGCTAGATGCAAGGCGTCTAGCGCCGGAGAGCGTCTGAGCGCTAGTTGAAAGGCGACTTGTGCCGGTGAGCGTCTGAGCGCTTATTGATAGGCGACTCGCGCCAGTGAGCGTCTGAGCGCTGGAAATATTTTTACCTGTTGTAGGCGTTCCTGCGCCAGCTATTTTTGGGCTCAAATCGAGACAGGGGAGAGAACGTCCAACGAGGGGTTCCTGCTGAACAACCCCAGGAGTCGGGAGCACCACTCCGGTTGAGCGTTTAACGCTCCGCTTTTCGTTAGCAGCGCGCTGAGTTTTGGGGCGCTTGGCGCCAATCAGCGACTTAGCGCTAGCTGCTGGGATGGTCGCCGGACGAATTCTTGGTCGCTTGGTTCGGGAAGGCGGCTGAGCGCCGACTGCAGGTGGATCGATCAGGATCACCTTCCTCTTACTCGCGTATCGTTGAAGAGGAAGCGGGCGAGTTCTCCGGCGTAGCGTCGCTTGCGCTATAGCCTCCTCCTCGGCGAGCCGGGTTGGTTGTCGCAACTCTCTAGAGCTCTCCGTCTTGAGGCCGGTAGGAGATCCGTCGTGGTCGACTGCTGCCGGATTCCTCTGCATTTTGTGGAAATCGGTCCGTCTTTTATACCGAAAAATCCCGGTAACAACCCTTGGTTGCTTGGCGACTTTGGTTGCTAGGCGACTTTTCATCCCTTGAATCTCGCCCCCGATTATCGTTTTGAAATTCGCGCTGATTAATAACTTGAATGCCTCCGCGCTTCGACAACTTGAAATTCTCTCGCGCGTATCGTAAATGTTAACCTGAGTTCCGCGCGTGCCGACGGAGAGGATGTAACCCCGATGATCTCGTCTTCGCGTCGTGTGCCGTCGGAGAGGGCGAAATCTTGATGGACACATTCTCGCATGCCAACGATAAGATTGGCGAGGATTTTAGATTGCTTGTGGAGCTGCCTCATTTTCATCGACGGGAGAGACGGGAGGGAGCGACAAGGTTACTTCCTGGTGGCTAGCGGAGAGCCGCCACAATGATAAATAACGCTTCGCGTCATAAAAAAAAGACACTCCCGCGCTGAGAAACTAGTCTGAATTTCTCTTGTTGTAGATTATCACTCTACATTCGGAAAGATATGTTATTTTGTTAAAAAAGAAAATGTATCACATGGTTACACATGTACAAGGTATACGTCTCGCCGTTACCGCGTTGCCTTTTGATGGCGATATCGCGATAATTTGGGGACCCTGTATAATGCGCAGTATACGCAAATTGACTTTTCTAGTCTATCATTTTAGTTTAAACTCCGCGTAATTGTTATACTCTGTCGATCTCTTTATATTCTCCGCAGTTACGACCGTTTATTACGATCGCATGGTCGCGACCTATATGCATATCGCGAACGGCGCGGCTGTACGTCGATCTCTCTCGATTAAATTGTTAGCCCACATGACGATCGTCGACGATCGTAGATATCATACATACACATGTACTTTCGTTGGTAGGTTCGTAGGTTGAAAACTTCGTTGTACACCATTTTCTAGACCCAATCGATTCTAACGAGCCATGCGGGCATTCAATATTTCTGCTGGCGAGGGTACGCGGCCAATTTTTTCGATATACCAAACGCATACCAGTATCGGCCGATGCTTGCTTATTAGCAAAATTTAGCAACCCTCTCGATCTGCGAACCACTTTTCGGTAAAAGTTTACAATAACTTACACAGCTCGGATTACTTTGACCTTGAGATATGTTGTCAAGGTCACCCTCCTGAGTGACCTTCAGAAGGTTTTAGTCGGCGGTCGCTGTTTATTAAAAAGTTATAAACAAAAAAAGTTTGGAAAATGTAGCAGTTATTTTGAGTACTAATAGACATAAATGACCAATATTTATGTGGAAATAGTACATGTATGAACAAAGGAAAATTATTTAAAGCAGTGAATTGTTGGTATATTGAAAGAAAAGTTATTTAAAGCAAAGAATAGAGAGTATGTACTTCAACTTACAAAACACATACTTGTAAAGCGCGTCACTAACCTATAGGTTAGTTGCGCGCTTTACAAGTGTGTGCTTTTTATGTGCTTTGTATGCGCTTCAACTTAGAAAGTTGTTTATAACTTTTTAATAAACAAAAAAAAATTTGGTGGGGAAAATTATTTAAAGCAGTGAATTGTTGGTATATTGAAAGGAAAGTTACCAATCTCTGCTTTAAATAACTTTTCTTTCAATATACAAACAATTCACTGCTTTAAATAATTTTTCCCACAAAATTATTTTGTTTATAACTTTTTAATAAACAATGACCGCCAGCTAAAACTTTCTGAAGGTCACTCAGGAGGGTGACCTTGACAACATATGTCAAAGTCAAGGTCGTTTATGCCCTTCAATACTCAAAATAGCTGCTATATTTTCCAAACTTCTTTTGTTTATAACTTTTTAATAAACAGCGACCGCCGACTAAAACCTTCTGAAGGTTACTCAGGAGGGTGACCTTGACAACATATGTCAAGGTCAAAGTAATCCGAGCTGTGTAAGTTATTGTAAACTTTTACCCACTTTTCTTATCAATCCGACACTCTTTCCTTAGCGATAGTTTCGCAATATCTGCCATTCAATCGTATTCACCGATATCGAAGCCACTGACAAGAGATATTGATCGCCTGCGGACTCCTTGTAAGCGTTCATAGCGTGTAACATGTTGGTAGGTGTACGTGTGTGAAGCATCGATTTTCTAATGTATCCGTTATTGCGAGTCGTAGGCGTGCGAGCGTTGCGCGGGGCATACGTCAGACTAGCCGAGTAGCGGGTAGCGGAAGCCTGAGCGGCGATTATGGATTATCAAAATCGATTACAATGAAACACCAAAGCTACCGTAGTTAGCTGTTACTTAAGTATAAACGAAAATAATAATATAGTACGATTTATATATATATGCATATACACGTAATTTAGGATAAATTCGCGATTAAGTGCGCGGTCGTCGGACTTTGGGAAAACTCAGTCATTCTCAGAAAATGCACGTCGATACGCTCTATATAAAATACATAAAGGAAAGTCCCCTATTATGAGATAGAATTCCTAATATGAGATAACGGGGTTTCTTTTAAACTATTAGGCCCTATCTGGGTCTATTAGTTTAAAAGAAACCCCGTTATCTCATATTAGGAACCTATCTCATAATAGGGGACTTTCCTCTATATCGCATAATGCGCGATCACGATCCACACGTACCCCTTTGAAGTGTCGTCCGTCACCGTTGGCGGTCCGCATCAAGCCAGATCTAGGATCGTCGTTGATCGCGGTCCGGTCGTCGTAATCGCGAGACTCGTCGCGTCACGGGGAATCGCACGTGAAGCGATTATCGGTCGCGGCGGCTTCCCTCCCGGGAGGAATTATCGTCGCTGAGCGACGGATATGGACGAGCACCTTCGCCGGCGGTGGCTTTCACGGGAATCGGGAATGGGAGTAATGGGACACGCGTGTTGCTAGGCTACGCCCTAGGCGCGTGCGTTTCTATAACGACTAATCAACGACATAACGGTGAGACCGCAGCTTCCATCGCGGTGGAGCGCGGGACAATTAAGTGGAGTTTACGCTGAATCTCTATAAGACACAGGGTCTTGTACATACATAGAAGATAAGTCATCGGGAAGAATACTTAAATGTTAAACCTTATTAAAACTGAGAAAAGATTCAAACAAATTGCGCTCAAACGTCAAAATGAACAGATAAAAATGTTCGCGCTTTAAATCCGGGTTTGGAGTTAATGATCGAATTTGAAATTAATGGTTGATCGGTTCGAAGATTTTGTGTTCGATTAGCTCGGACATTACTAAAAGTCCGACCGAAAATAATAATCATTGCAAACAAAAAAGTATAAATTATCGTTTGTTCCATTTTAAACGTGTGAGATTAGATCTAATGGATTGAACAGTTCGAATTGTTCGATATGAGACGGTCTGAACGATTTAAAATCTTAAAATTTGATCTTGAAATTCGTGCTGTGTGCATTGTTCAATCACACGAAAATTCCAAACACTATTAAATGTCTCCCTTGGATTCGAAGATACGAAGAAAAATTTATAAAATACGATTTAAATGGCTCTGCGAAGGATGGCGAATGCAGCTTTCTTTTTTTCCTTTCCTTTTCTTCTTCTTTTTCCTTGATGCTCTCTCGTAATCTCCTTTATGATCCTCTTATATTCCCCGTATACTGTCTTATATAAAGATGCACCTCGAGTCTGTAATCGCACTCAACAGAAGCTAAGAAGCTATCGCCATCAAATGTTAGGACCGAACTTGGAATAAAAGCATGTGTACAATGTCGGCCATTAATTTGCGAACGCTTACAGGAAGTTGTAAAAAAATGAGAAAAGGGGACGGCCGGACTATATAGGAGCTTCTTTTAATGTCAAACAGTCTTTTTTATCGGATACACGCGTGTCGTTAATTAATTTGCATCAGAAGGAAATTATTTGACGTAATTATTTAATATAAAATTATTTAACGTAATTATTTAATATAAACTAGATTAAGTATAAATTGCTTTTACGCCGGACGCTCGATACTTCGTAAGCGTTGTCACATTAATGGCTCTTACTTAAGATTGGAGGGTATAATTAAAATAAAAGAAGTAATCTAGCAACATTAATGTGCGTGATCAACGGTGCAAAACCGTTATGATTATCTCGCCATGATAACTGTCGGCGGAGGATTTATATTCTTATAGGATATACGAGCGTGTCGTATCTTTTTAGAGTGATCAGTGCCGTCCTGCGACTTCGAAATGTAAACGCAGATTTGCCCGAACAGGATTACGTTGATCACCTCGACTTGAAGATAGCGATATAAATTTATTATATATATCTTCCTATGGTCTCTCGTCGATGTATATTTATACATATTGTAGCGTTAACCACGGAGATATGTATAATCAAACACACGTTTTTTGGGAAATACCTACACCTTAAATCTCTGCCAGCATTTCAATGTGCGCCGTAAAATGTTAACGTAAATCGAGAGCCGCGGGCACGCGTTTTGAGATATCGAGCCAAACTTTTCTAGCAGACTTTTGCTACATTTTCCACCCATATTTCCCACACTTTTTCGGAATTAACTCAATTGCAAACGAGCAGACATCGGGAAAAACTTCTCTCATCGAAGCATCTCCCTTTGCTTCTGCACGCATCGCAATGGAAGACTATACCCATATGCCCATAAATTGTACAAACACGGGATGCCGTATATTTTTTATAAATTTTTGTTACCTTTTGCGAGGCACGAAATATATTCGCAAAAACGTTTCTCTACGCAGATTTCATGTAATAGTCGGCAATTTTTGCTGATTGCAATCCAGTACTGAAAAGAAGAAAAAAGCACAAAAATTCTTAAGAAAATACCTAAAAAGCATAAAAATAAAAATATTTGCGTTAATACCTATAAATGTTCATGAACACGGATACGTGATTTTGATTTGAATATAATTCGCGCGTTGTTTGATGTTTAACAGCTATTGAAAAGAACATGCCTACGAATTATAAACTGAAAGAACCGAATTTATTTACACAAAGCAGAATTAGTTGAAATCTATTTGCTTCTAACTATATACTACATAATAAATTTTCGAAATGAATTGTGAAATGTTCCTAGAGAGGTAAAACATTAATTATATCAAGCGCTGGACATACGTTAATGTTAAATCATTGGAGGCAACAGAATAGAAACGAATATAAAAATTATTTAGAGATTATTGGTTCTAGATAGAAGTATTTATTCTGCCCTTTTTGCGGGGTACAGAAGGACTCCCGCTCCTTTTACAAAAACAAAAACAAACAACAAACAAAAATACCGCAAAACCATAAAAGCCACGCCTGTTTCTCTTTCCTTCTCACTCCCTTCTCCGTAACTCTCTTCTTCTTTGCCCTCAACAACTCCACTCTCTCACATTTCTCTTACGCTTACCGCCCATGTCCTCCGCATTATCTTTATCTCGCTCGCCATGCCGCACATTTTTTTCTCTCCATCGCATACTCTACTACCCTTCTCTCATTTTCTCGCACCGCGTTCCCTACCCACCTCTCGCCACGCTCCGCTCGCAAAATTCGCAAAATCCGCAAAAGTCCGCAAAACGCTCCTCTCACTCTCCGCACCTTCCCTCCTCACACCCTCTCTCTCTCTCTCACGCTTTCCATCCCTCCACTCTCTCCCTCTCACACCTGTTCCTATCCGTCCGTCCGTCCTCTGTCTTCCCTTCTAACCTCCCACACCCCTCCCATCCTCCCTCTCCCTCCCTCCCGACTCCTCATTCTCCTTCTCCTCCTCCCTGATAGACATCCTCCCTTCCCTTCTCCCTTGCAACCTCTTCATCCATCCCTCCCCACTCCCATCGTCCTTCAAAATTCTTAAAATCTCCTCCGTCCCTCCACCCCTACCCTCACTCATACACATTTCCACCACGTGACCCCAAGTCTCCTCCTCTCCTCCACAAAGCCTACATCTCCTCTCTTCCTCCCCCTCCCAATATCTTCCCTCTCTCATTTCATTTCCCAGTCTGAATCTCGCTATCCTAACCATTCTCTCTTCCTTTCCCTTTGCTTCCAAATACCTCGGTAACCCGATTGTTCTTATTTCCTTGTACCATTTATTCCACCTGGATCTCTCAATCTTTCCAAATCTTTCCTGCATCTGTATCTCCTTATCCCTTTCTTCCACCTCTCCCCGTATGTCCTGACCCGCCTCCCTTTGTCTCCTTACCCATTCCCCCGACACCCCCCTTTCTTTATAGAACCCCTCCCTCTGCTCCTCCCACTTGGATCCTTCTCCCCCCCCCCCTCATCTCTTATCTCGTTCCAGCATCTTCTTGCCCATCCGCTGCCTCCACCCGCCTCCAGCTTTTCCTCATAACCCATTGCCCTTCTTCCAAATCTGGTCCTCAGCTTAAGCCTCTTCCCCTCCTCCCTCACCATATACCCTGGTGTCCTCCCGTCCAACCCCATTACCCATTTCATATATTTCTCTTGCACCCTCTCCATTTGCACCCACTCCTTCCACCCCCAAATCTCTGCCCCAAACCCTAAGACGCTCCCCACCAGATAATCGAACAGTTTCATCCTTCTTCTCCAGTCCCCACCAAACCTCTTCTTCCCTATCCCCCATACCTGCCCCATTACCCCCATTGCTTTCTTGACCCTCTCTCTCACCTGCAACTCTTGCCCCCCGTTCCATTTGAGCCAATATCCCAGATATTTGAACTCCTTCACCTCTTCCAGTTGCTTATTCTTCCACCACCATCTCTCCTTTCTCCTTCCACCTCCTCTTCTTCCAAACCTCAAAATCTTCGTCTTCTCCGTATTCAAGGTTAACCCTTTCCTGTCCAGGTACCTTTCCATCCTCTTCAACAACCACTTCAGACCTTCCTCATCCTCCGCCAGTATTACCAGATCATCCGCGTAACCTAGCACTCTCAGCTTATCGCCTCTCACTTTTACCCCCCCCCCCCCCCCCCATTCCATCTTTTCCTAACTCTTTCTCTATGTCCGCCAGCAATAAATTAAATAGCAACGGACTTAGCGGACATCATTGCCTAACCCCCCTTGCCGTCCATATTTTCCTCCCATAACTCTCCCCCCACCCTCACCACACTCCTCGTCTCTTCATATATCTCCATTATCCTCCTCCTCAGTCTCTCGCTGACCCCTGCCTCCTTTATACATTCCCCCAAGATCCTTCTGTCCACTGAGTCAAACGCCGCTTTCAAGTCCACAAAAGCCGCCTCCAACTTCCTCCTCTTCCTTAATCGCTTCCCAATTACGTGATTCATCGTGTAAATATTGTCTATAACTCCTCTCCCCTTCCTAAATCCCGCTTGACTTTCCGGTATAATTCCTTTCTCCTCCATCTCCGTCCTCAACCTATTCGCCAGCACCGACGCATACACCTTGTACGCCGTTGCCATCAAAGTTATCCCCCTATGGTCCTCCGCCTTTTTTGCTCCTCTCTTCTTCGCCAGCGGGATCACCACCCCGTCCCTCCATGCCTCCGGAAAGCCTTCTCCTTTCCACACCCTCCCGCATATCTTCCATAGCGCCTTTCTCAATCCACTTCCTCCATACATCCAAACCTCATTCTCTATTCCGTCTACCCCTGCTGCCTTTCCCCTCTTCATATTTCTCAGAACTCTCTCCACCTCCTCCCACTTTATCCCCTCTGTATCTAACCCCCTCTCCAGACCTCCTTCTTCCTCTTCTCCTATCCCTAACCTCACCCTACCCTCCGTCCCTCCCAAAGACTTCTTGAAAAACTCATCCCACTCTTCCATCGTCACCTCTTTATTAATTTCCAACCTCCTTTTCCTATCCTTGTTTATCACCTCCCATACTTGCTTCTCCGATTTCGCCTCTTTAGCCTCTTCCAGGAATCTATTCTTCCTTTCTTCTTTTTTTCTTTTGCACAACTCCTTATACTCTTTCTTTCCCTTTCTATAGTCTGCCTTTTCCTTTCCCCCCCTTTTCCACTTTCTCATTAAGCTCTCAACCTCCTTCTTCTTTTCCCTACACTCTTTATCCCACCATCCTTCCCTCTTCTTCCCTCCCTTCCTTACCCTCTTTACAATTGCCTCTTTCCTGATTCTTTCTATCAATTTCTTTATTTCCTCGTCTAATACATCTTCACCCAGACTTATCTCCTCCGTTCTCTCCCTGAATTCCTCTCTCGCCTCTTCCGACCAGTCTCTTCTTTCTGTCCATTCCTCTTCCTCCGCAGCCTCCCTCCTCTCTCCATCCCCGCCTTCGTCTATCTCTATCGCCACCGATTGATGGTCCGAATCCACTTCACACCCCACTTCCAACCTAGTTACCCTCTCCCACGCTTTCCTATCCCCTATCACATAGTCAATCACCGAATCTCCTCTTCCCCCCGTGAACGTCATCTCCCCCTCCTCATCTCCTTCTTTCGCTCCATTCATTATACCCCACCCTTGTTCTTCCACCCATTTCACTAGCCTTTCCCCCTGTGCGTTCACCGTTTTGTCCTTGGATCTTCTTTCCCCCCCCCCCCCCTCCTCTCCATCCTCCATCGCCCCTCTCTCTCCAGTTCTCGCATTAAAATCTCCTCCCGCTATCCACCCTTCTTCTACCTCCCCCTCTTCTCTCAACTCTTCTATTTTACTCAGTATCCTGTCCATATTGCCCTTTATGTACACCGTCGCCATTCTCCATTTTTCCTCTCTCCATCTTACTTCCCTCACAATCATGCCTTCCTCCTCAACCCAATCATCTTTCCCTTCCAGTCCTTTCCTGATCCCCATCATTATCCCCCCCATCGCTCTTCCTCTCTTCCCTGCCCCCTCTTTTCTTGCGCCCTGTATCCTCCAATTGAACTCCCTCGGCACTCTGCTCTTAATTTTGTCCCACTCCTCCTTTACCACCCACGTCTCCACCAAGCCTATTACATCCCACTCTCCGATCCTCTCCCAAAAACCATCATTCTTTCCCTTTACTCCAGCTACGTTCCAGAAACCTATCCTAAGACTTCTATCCTCCCTTTTCTCTTCCTCACTCCTCCCCTCTCTCCCTTCCCCCTCCCCACCTTTCTCCCTTTCCTCTCCTCTCGCCTTTCCCTCTAGTTTTCCGCCTCCATTCTTTCTACCGTATCTCCCCTCCTCCGTTCCTCCACCTCTCCTCCCTCCCTCTCTACTCTTGACCTCGCCCTTCCCAGTCCATCGCTTAACCTTTCCTTCTCCTCATCCCATCTCCACCACTTCCCCTCAATCCATATTCTTCCGTATTTGACCCACGTTCTCCTCTGTTTCCTTCTCTCTTCTTCAGCTATCTTCTCCAACTGCCATTGCATTTTCCTCTCCTTTGGTGTTAAGTCATCTACTATTCTTTCTTCTCTACCCTTCAGGCCTTTTTTCTTCTGCATCACCTCTCTCTTCTCCCTTCTATCCTTCAGCCTCACTAACACCATCTTTCTTCCTCTCCCCACCCCTTTTCCTATCTCTCTACACTCTTCCATTCCTGCCTCTATTCCTAACTCCTTCCAGAGCTCCTCTACCGCTTTTTCTATCCCTCCCTCCTTCACCTCTAACCCTTTCACCACCACATTTCTCCTCCTTCTCTCCCTCTCCTCCGTCTCTCTCCACCTCTCCAATTCTTTAATTTTCATCTCTACCTCCTTTCCTCCCTTATCTCCCTTCTCCCTCTCCTCTCTCTCCTTCCTCCTCTCCGTTTCTCCATTTTCCATTCTTATCATTTTTTCTTTCAGCCAGTCTATCTCTTTCCTCAACTCCTCCCTCTCTTTTTTCCATCTCGCCTCTCTTTCTTCCAAGTCCATTCTAACTTTTTTCAGCTCCTCTCTTATCGACTCCCTCTCTTTCCTGCTCTCCTCTCCTTGTATTTTTTGCTCTCTTCTGATACCTTTCAGTTCTTCCATCATCTTATTCATAACCATTATACTCCCCGCCGGATCCTCTGTTTTCTTCGTTTTCTTAAGCACCTCCTCTCCATCTCGCTTCTCCTCTTCCCCCTTTTCGTCTCTTTTTCTCTTCAAATATTCTTCCAAACTCCTTTCGCTGCCTACACTCATGCTCCTATCTCTGTTCGCCGTAATAATGTTATCCTTCCTGTTTGCCATCTCCTTTCCTTCTTCCTCTCAGCTTATCTCAACCGCGAGGCCCAACGAGCAGACTCGGTCTCACGAACAGACCCGCTCAACGAACAGACCCGGCCCAACGAGCGGACTCGGTCTCACGAACTGACTCGGCCCAACGAACAGACCCGGCCCGCCGAACGAACTCGGCCCGACGAACAGACTCGGCTGCTTCTACACTCTCCCTCTACACCTGTCCCTGCACCTTCTCTTCTCCTCTCCTAATTCCTAACCTCACTGCTTCTCACTCCACTCCACTTTTCTTCTCTCCAGCCTTTTTCCACACCACCCCTCCACTTCCTCTGTCAACACGCTGCCCTCTCTCCCTCTCCCGCCACTCTCAGACCTCCACCTTTTCTCCTTCCGCCGTAAAAACCTGCCTATATACCGACTCTCACTCTGCTCATCCACTCTCACTCCGTATCACCTATATGACTCCGAGATTATTGGTTCTAATAAAACTTAATATTTTGCACGAACTAACAGGATCGCCGAATACTTTACAAAATCGTCTTTTGATTACAAAATGTACCTACCTCTAAGAAGTTAAAACACGACGATTAAATTCCGTCGAGACTATAATACGAAGAATATATTAAATTGAAATATAATTATGATTTATACAAAATAATTTAAAGTAGTAAAAAAATACCCAATTAATTTGCAAGGACGATGATGTTTTTGTCCTGTGTATCTTTGAAACGTGCGTTAAAATAATGTCATATCGCTGGCTCGATTGCGTGCATTTTAACAAATATAATATATTTAAGTAACAGGCACACCTTTAATTAATATGAGGAGCTGATTTTTAATTTTGAGGGTACGTTTGAGATCGACTTTCGTCGAGAACCACAAACGATTGGACAAAGAATGCGTAAACCGAATCAATTACAATAATCCCAAAAAACGAGGGAAGAAAAAATATACAAGGGGTGAGGCGGGGCAGTCTAGCTGAGCGACAACCTAGTAAATTTATTAAGGTTTAGAGGACGTTAGGAGATTTACCGTATAATACTGTAAAAATTGCGTGGCTTTAAACTTAAATATTGTCGAAGTATTATTATTACTAGTCATTATCTCGCTCCTTCTATCTCAATCACTAAATGAGACAGTCTTAGCAAGCGCGGAGATAGTCTCCATCCCGTTACGTGCTCTTAACGGCGTCGTAAACGTGATAGTCACGTAAATTGCGCATAAAATAGTCAACAAGATCTATCGGACGGAGGCCGTCGATATTCGAGTGAATTATTTCGACGTTCGAATCCATTTCCACTGATTATCACGTTCGTTCTAATTAAACATGCATATAACATGGTTATATAATTTTATACATTTATGTTTCATGCGTTATGATGCAGTTGTATAATTGTAATTATATGAATTTATTTAAATTATTTATAAAAATTGTAAAAATTTTGCGAAAAAGAATTTAGTGAATCAGCTTAGAGAGAGAGAGAGAGAGAAACAAAAAAATTAATATTTAGGTATAGGTAAACTTTAAATATTGTTTAGATTTTAACTTATCCGATTACGTTATCACCAGCGTTTTTTCTAACATCTGTCGTAATTTTTATTAATTTGAAAAACAGAGTAGAGAGAGATTTTCATGAACTATTCGAACGTATAGAAATACATTGAAACTCGAAATATCAAGGCGGCTTCCGAATACTAAAATATTGCTATAAAAAGGGTGACACAGTTTATTAAAATAGTTAATCGTTACGTACGTAATATTACTGGTTACATTAGAGACGATACAATTGTTGAGCTTGGAAGCACTTTTTTATAGTGAAGTCACAGTTAGAGTTACGATCGATTAGCGAGATCCTTTCTCGGGCTCGGATCTGTTACTCTTTATAGTGATAATACAGAATACGCATTACTACAGTGATTATGCAGAATGCATTAATTATATCTCATACTGCCAATCTGTAAATCATCATACGTAGTTTCTAATTAATGACATCGATAGGTAATTTCTAGGTAAAGATTATGATAGAGTAGGTGGGATTTTTTTCGGAACACTTTAACGAATCGTCGAAATCTCTTTGCGCGCGTATCATTTCTATTTGAAGCAAATTCCACTTTTTAAACAGCATGTATTTGCACAAATTTTTCAATTATCTCCTGTCAACAATTTTTTTTCTTTTACAGGGATATTCGAAAAATATTTAATTGGATTGGATCTTTTTATATATCCTTCTTGCAACTAATTAAATATTTTTTGTAAAAGAAAGGTGTGCCCCCTTACATCTCGAAAGTCCTCGTAAACGCTTTGTAAAAATTATAGTCATCCCAGTAATTTGTAAAACTCACGCAAGGACCGATTAGAGATTATTAGAAATTACTCATGAAAGTTACGATCACCCGTTTACAGTAATTTGCTAAACGAAGACCGATTAGAAATTATATTCTAACCGCCATTATAATAGTAATAGATTTTATAGTATGACAAGAAAGTTATTCGAGATTTATAGTGTTTTAGTTTCAACTTTAATTTCAGAAACGAGGAGCAAACATCAAATTACATCACGCACAAGGTTCAAAATTAAATACCGATGTAGCTTAAACTATTTACCGCTTTTAAATAATAAAATGAGTTATCGTACTAAAACTGCAGGAGAAATACTTTTATCATATACTACAGCGTGATTATTCACTTTTATAAAGATAATTGAAAATCAATGAGATCTATTTAATTTTATTCATTTTAATAGATTTTATCTGGTTGAACTTACATGACACTTCCGGGATAATATATTTTCCTGGATATTGTAATATTTATTTTCGATTATAGCGGATTGTTTATGGGTCGAACATGGGTTGATATTTCGATGAATCCCTAGTAACCCGAGGCAGAACGTGTGACGTCATTAATCGATCTCGGGTCGATCAAATCCGCTTCAATCGAAAACGCTATATGGGTCACTTTTAGGCATATTTCTTATCTAAACACACATGACAGCAAGCATATAATCATAAATTTTATATAGATTACATTTCAGCCTGGCGCCATTACTGCTAAAAGTTAAAATATTTTTTCGATTTCCTGTCACCAGTGACCGCCAGTAAACGCCACACTACTAGCGCCAGTTTGTATTAAGTATTTACACTTGCATTTTTACTGGCGCTAGTCGAATGGCGCCACTAATCATTGCGTGTGTAAACGCCGCTTAATATACATATTTTGGTTCATTTTATAATTGTACGTACAATATATAATTTTAAGACGCCGCGGTCTTATTTATGTAAAAAAAGTTTTTTGTAATTTTAATTTGTATTAATGTAACTCGACCTAGTACTTTATTATATTTCGAGGTCTAGCAGCGCCGTTTTTTTTTACAAAAAAAATGTATTAATTTTAATAAAACATGTTTATTTTGTAATGTTATAATTGTTTACAACTTTCAGACCTCTGTCTGTAATTGTTTGTAATTAAATGTTTTATTTTATTAAAAAATACATATATGAACTTGTAAACTTTGTATTGTTTAAGTACTTTGTATTCCCTTATTGGATTTAAAAAATTTTAATTTTATAAAATTGTTATCCTCCTCCTCTGTCCGTCATCCTGCGTAAGAACGTGGTGACATCATGACACTTGTGCTATTACCTTAGTCCAGTCCTCTCTGTCCCGGGCTTGTTGGGATGCCTCCGGGAAGGTGAGACCGGTTATTGTTTTAACTTGGTCTGTCCAGCGTGTAGGAGATCGTCCTCTGGGTCTTCTGCCCTCGACATTCCCCTCCACAATCAGCCGTTCCATCGTGTCCCTTCCTCTTGCTATATGGCCGAAATATCTCAGTATGCTCTTGTTTATTGTTGTAATGAGTCTCGTTCTGATGTTCAGTTCATCTATAATGGAGGTATTCGTGCGGTGCGCCAGGGAATACGGAGCATTCTCCGATATACCCACATCTCGAACGCGCTAATTCGCCTTCGTCTGCCTTTTTGATCGTCCATGTCTCGGCTGCGTATATAGCAATTGGAAATATCAGTGTGTTGATGAGCCGCAGTTTGGTGTTCTTTGTTATTCCATTATTTTTCCATATTTTGACTAGTTTGGTAGTCGCTTCTAGCCATGGCAAGGCGCCTACGTATTTCGTCCTCGCATCCTTCATTATTTGTTACCAATGAACCAAGGTAGTTAAAGTGGGATACTGTTTCGTACCCTGCGATATTTCCAATGTCAGGCTGATTGCTTCGAGCTCTGTCGACGATCATCACTTTTGTCATGGTCTTATTTAATCGTAGTCCGTATTTTCCGCTAACGATGCTAAGTCTGTCCATGATGTACTGGAGTTCCTCCTTTGAGGATGCCAGGACCACAATGTCATCGGCATATCGCAGGTTAGTTATTTTTGTTCCTCCTATTGTTATTCCGCCCTGCCTTTCGTCAAATACCTCTCTCATGATATATTCACTATATATGTTCAATAGTATGGGTGATACGATGCATCCCTGGCGCACTCCTGCCTCTGTCTTGAAGTCTTGTGAGTGCGTGTTGTTCACACGGATGGTAGCTGCGTTACTTTCATATAGATTCCGGAGAAGCCAGATTAGATGATCAGGAGTTCCCATTTTCTTTAGTATTTCCCATGTGTCGTTCCACCTTACAGTATCGAATGCCTTCGAGTAATCGACAAAGCATAGGTACGTTTCTAAGTTAAATTCTCGGGACTTTTCGATGACTTGGCGTAGGTTGAGGATTTGTTCGTGGGTTTCCCTTCCCGGCATAAATCCGGACTGTACCTTGAAGATCTGTGGCAGCAAGAATGGTTTTAGCCTTTCGTTGATGACCGTGAGGAGAACTTTGCTGGTATGAGATAGCAAGGATATCGTTCTGTAATTCTCGCATTCTGTGGGAGAGCCCTTTTTATAGATTGGGATGAAGATAGATTTGCTCCAGTCCGATGGTCATTTGCCAGTTGCCCATACCTCTCTGCAGATTGCATGTATGAGACCCACTCCATCATCACCCAGTTCCTTGAGCACTTCTGCTGTTATGCCGTCTATTCCGCCCGACTTCCTGTTCTTCAGCCTTTTCAGTGCGGCGACTATTTCGTCCTTAAGTATATCGGGTTCTCTTTCGAGCAAGGGCTGGAGGACAGTATCTTCTTCTTCTTCATTGTTGGTGTATAATGATTTGCAGTAGGATCTCCATACCTCCGCAATTCCCTCTGCGTCAGTAACGATTCTTCCCCGCGCGTCCCTGATGATCTGGTTTTGTGGTTTGAATTCTCTAGCTAGATATTTCACTTTGTTGTACATTTCTCGGGATTCCTGCCTGTTCGCATGTTGTTGCAGTTCTGAGCATATCTCATTTATGTGTTTGTTCTTGTCTCTTCTGCTACATAGTCTGATTTGTTTATTCAAGTTGGCAATCTGTGCTTGCTTTGTGCTCGTATCGTTTGCTATCTTCCTAGCCTCTCTCCTCTGTTCAACCAATTGCATCGTTTCCTCCGTCATCCAGTGCTTCTTCCTCCCTGCTCCCGTTTTTGCCTGCTCTGCGGTGTCCATTGCTTTTACAATCCAGTTTTTCGTGTTGTTCCATGTCTGTTCAGGGTCGCCCGTTGGTCGTGGAATTTCACTGTTTGCAAGCGCTACCCGATATTTCTCCGGGTCACTCAGGGATCTTTGAGGTGCTTTTGGTGCCGACATAGAGGTATGCAGTTTTAATCTGAACTCTAACCTTAGTAGTTTATGATCGGATCCGCAATCGGCACTGGGTTTTGTCTTTACATCTGTGATCGAGGTTTTCCACCTTTTCCTTATTAATATATAATCTATCTGGTTCTTATGTCGTCCATTTGGGGAGATCCATGTAGACAGTTGCCTAGCATGGTTTTTGAACATAGTGTTCGTGATAGTTAGGTCGTTACTTATGGCAAACTGCACCAGGCGTTCTCCTCTATCATTTGGTGATCCCACTCCGTAGGCTCCGATGATTCCTTTTAGATGTTCTTCTTTTGCTCTTTTCCCGACTTTTGCATTCCAGTCTCCTATTATCATCACTAGTTCTTTCTTTGGTATATTTGATAGGAGGTTTTCTATCTGTTCGTATGTGTCTTCTACCTCTTCATCGGGGCTTTCAGCAGTTGGCATATATACTTGGAGAATGTGTAATTTAGATGGTTTGGCGTCGAAGGTTATTTTTATTATGCGGTCACTTACTGGTAGATACTCGTGCACATAATGTGTTAATTTTTTGTGTACTAGTATTGCTACCCCTCTTTGTCCGGTTTTGTCGCCTCCTGACACATACGCTCTGTACTCTGTCGCGTAGAAATGTCCCTTATCCTTCCAGTGGGTCTCCGCCACTCCACAGATATCCACACCTTGTCTGAGCAGTTTGCGTTCCAATATGTATAATTTCCCTGCCTGCAATAAACCTCTAACATTCCACGTTGCCACACGGCACTTTTTCCTCAGCTGCATACTTTTCGGTCTTCCAGACGTCCATTTCGCAGATGATGTCTGGTTGCTCACAACCATCCGCCCGGTCGCCCATTTCTCACCACCCGACCCGGACTCAGAGTGGCGCCGGTTGCTAGCCGGGTCGCATGGCATATCCAATCTCTCTGTTTGTACTGTCATGCTGTTCTCTGGAAATAGTAATCAGGTGGTTTTCCGTTTGCCTGTCTGATAAAATTGTTATATCGACTAATCAATACAAATATAAACTTTGTATTTAAATCTTGTATTTCCTTGGATTTAAATAAAAAATTTTAATTTTATAAAATTGTTATCATACATTCTTTTTCTAATTGACACAATGTAAAGATTTTTCATCAAAGTAGTGCAACAATTATTTTTTGAGACAATATATATATTCTTTCTTTAGAATTGGCGCAATTTAAAGATATCATTTTTTTTTTTTTTTATAGATAATCACTTGGATTGAATAAAAGGTAACACAATTTTGTGATGTGTCACTTGGGTTGTAATATTTTTTTAAAATAAAGATATTACTTGGATTTTTTCGAGGTACAAAAATAACTACGTGTACCACTTGTTACTTAGGTTTTTTCGAGGTACAAAGGTATTACGTATACCACCCGTTACTTAAGTTTTTTCGATACCTGCAAATTAACCAAAAAGATCATATTTGTTTTATCTTTAAAACGAATCTCTAGACTTCGAAATAATACTTTATCACATTCATCTCAAATTTGTGTAGCCAATTTATAAAATTTTTGTGAAGCATTTTCTTTCATCGTCAGATGATGGAGCCATATCTCTCTGTACATGATTCGCTCAACATCACATGTCTCTGAATCTGAATTAAAAATAAAGGTAAATAAAGTATTAGAAAAATAAACAACAAAATATAAGTTTATTAATTTTTTTACTCACATTATAATTTACCTTGCTGTTAGATATTAAAAGAGGATGTGTACCATCGGAAGTTTGATCGGGTTTTAGCCACTACAATGCAGGAGAATTTTGACTTGTATCATATTTAATCTGAATTATATACCTAAAAATACGATATTATCATATATTATATGTATATAAATATATCACAAGGACGTATATATAAAAATATGACAAAAATATATTTTCCAATTTATTTTGAGACTTTTAATTATCTCAGTCTTAAATAATCCTATATTTTTTGTATAAATATAAAATTATATCTGCTCACTTTATTATCAAATCTCCTGGTTCTCTATCAATATGTGGTTCTCCTTCTGCAGTAAATTTAGTTTTTTGATTATCTACCATTCCTGGTTCAACTTCTACTTCCAATATACGTTTCTCATTAACCAATTTCACATTTGGACACTCCGAGCACACCGACTGTTGCATCATTTAGAATCTACCGTTTTCTAAATTGCGAGCAACTAATTCCTGCCTACAATTACACTTCCTAGTCCCTTTTGCTGTTTTTACAACTGGCTTATTTCTCGTAATCTGAAATCTGCAGTAGCAAAATGAAGTTTAAAAGAAGAGAAGTTACATTGTGTCATTTGTAGCAAGAGAAAATTTTACCTCAATAAAATTTCCGCTATATAATTCTTCTAAAGTAACATACAGGTCCATCACAACGTTTGAACCTCTGGGAGTTTGCTGCTGTTGGTGCGATTCTCCACCAAAGTGGAAGTTAATGTCGCCAAAGAAACTCGCAAAAGGATCCATATTATTGTTCATCATGCCGTCTTTCTTCAAGCATTCCTCTCCACACTTGCACATTTCTCTTTTCTCAGCGTCTGACAGTACCTCATACGCTGCTCCCAAGTCTTGAAACTTTTGAGAGGCGTCTGGATCATCTTTTTTATTCTTATCCGGATGCAGTTCCTTTGCTAATCTTCTGTAAGCCTTCTTAATTGCATGTGTACTAGCGCTACGTGATAAACCTAATATATTATAAAAATCTCTCCTGCAAAAAGAAAGAAGGTAATAATTATAATATTTTTTTAACAGCACGAAAATACAATATTAAAGTATTCTAACTTTTTAAGTAATTTATTAAAAACTTACCATGTAATTTTCACCGACTATCCAATGATCGATAATAATTGATTGTGATCGTCGTGACAGTTATCGTAACCTCATCGATGAGTTGCAACTTGAACTCTGACGATAACGACACTTGTTCTAGCGTTGCAACAGTAACCTAATCTGTCAGCCTTCTCGACGTCCGAAGAAAAGTGCGGTGTTTATAGAAAATATATTAACATAGATATATTGTTTACAAGAGCTTCTTTGCTTACGACCACGATCGCAGCGTTACGATAGATGTAGACGCACCTTAATAATTTATACGATAACTGTCACGACGAACGTTACGATCGTCGTAATGAGCTTACGATTTATCGTAACGCTGCAATCGTGATCGTAAGCAAAGAAGCTGTCGTAAACAATATATCTATGTTAATATATCTAACTATAAACACACTTTTCTTCGCGCGTCGAGAAGGCTGACATGTTAGGTTATACTGTTGTAACGCTAGACAAGTGTCACAATCTTCCGAGTTCAAGTTGAGTTAACTCATATAATGAGGTTACGATAGCTGTCGAGCGTTACGATCGTCGTAAGGAGCTTAACATTACGATAAATGTAAACGCAGCCTCGCGCACCAACTGACGTGCACGTCAGTCACGTCACTGCACATAAACATGCTGTCTCTTCCGTTGTTATGGAGACGCTCGAGACTGGCGATCTCGCTCTCTCTCTCGCGAACACGATTTATTTATAAGCCCAAAGGATTGTGCGAATCAATCCTCCCTGCGGCGTCAATACGTTAACCTCACTCACTTTGACGCGTGTAATGATGACTCGATCAATCTCTCTTGCGAACGCGATTTATTTAGAGGAAATTTATTTTACCGACAGTGAAGACATGTGCACCGCTGGCGATACTTCGCTGCTCTAATGGAAAATTGCGCCGCATAACGTCAAGAAAGTGAAAGTTACACGAACAACAGCGCCGCGGCGCGCCGTGGCGAGAGTAGCAACCGTACAACGTGGACGTATTTTAATGTAAAATTTTCAGGTCTGGATTTTTGCATCGCAATATATTTTTTTATAGGGCACGTAGGGGAAAAATAAAAATACTTTCATTATATAAATTTGGTCCAAGCTTTCCATTGAGCCTAGTTAGATGTTGATCCGTTCACTAGGTATCGAGATCTCGAAATCTCGAGTACTCTCAACTCGTCGCGTCGCGTATATAGAGCCACGGCGGTCTCGCTCCGCACGTACTTGGCGCGAGACACTACCATGTCTCTTGATATACTTATATTTATATAAATAATAAATCCTATAGATATCAATATAATATGTTGCACGCATTGTCAGTATATTTCCGAACGTGTTATGTATGACGTTTTATTGTTCTTATTGTAGTGTAACCAATAAATAACAGAGCAATATGACTGTTACAGAACACAGTTATATTACTGCTACAAAAAAGATTACATAACTACTATATATATATTTCATTACTCTTGTTATATTACATGTTACTTCTGTTATATAATAGTTATAATCTGTTTGCTGGGTTTATAGAATTTCTGAAAGATCTATTATACATGAAATTAAAGATATCAGCAATAAAAATGATATAAGTATAACTGCAATTAATGTGTCTGACATATTATATTGATTGAATTACGCGGAACTCTATTAATCTAGCAGTAAGTGATAGCAAGTATACGCTATTTTTATATTTCCGGTTCAGAGTTTGCCGCGCCGGCCGGTGCCGCGCGTTTCTTTCCTTTATTGTTTATACTGTGCAAATGTGCAGATAAGTATGTGACACAAGGAGGTTAATGCCGTTTGAGATTTTTATCCAAGGTAATTCTTTTTATTTTTTAAGTAAACTGTTATTAAGTGTTACATGTATTTATTAGAAGTATTTCCACATTTAATTTATGTAATATTATAGTGTATCAAATAATTCATACATATTACTCGTATATGTGTTTAGTTATATTTCGAGGATATCTTTAATTGCGAAAGCCGCATAGCAAATGTAATGGTTTTCTAAATGTTATAACGTGTATTAGAAATATTATTATAATTATAAATAATGAACAAAAAGCAATTGGAGCCAGGCGCCGTAGATAATGCGCAAAATAATTATTAATAAACGAAGTCACGAACGTTTCGACCCTTTCTTGGGGTCATCTTCAGCGTGAATATAAAATAACGTGTCAAATATTAAATCTACATAATGACGTCAAACGCAATGACTCGATGTCCCTAACGTAGTCAACATCGAGTCATTGCGTTTGACGTCATTATGTAGATTTAATATTTGACACGTTATTTTATATTCACGCTGAAGATGACCCCAAGAAAGGGTCGAAACGTTCGTGACTTCGTTTATTAATAATTATTTTGCGCATTATCTACGGCGCCTGGCTCCAATTGCCTTTTGTTCATTATTTATTATTTAAGTAAGCCTTTAACTTTGTATTATTATAATTATGTTATTGATATTTTTTGTAGAGAAATTTTTCCTAGAACCGTTAAGTATACATTTAATATTGTAAATAGTAAGATGTAACGATGCGCCCCTAACCCGCATCGTTGTCCGGGCTACACCCGCCGGACACCGCCTGGCCGAACACCCGCCGGGCAAAAACGTGGGCGCGCTGCGCCCACCCCATTTTTTTAATTGTAAAAACACGATCTCGCCGTAATAACAGCTCGAGACGTCGCGGCCCGACCGAGCGGTCCGCCGACAAGGCCGACGGGACCCGAGCGCCGCCGAGCGCCGCCGAGCGCCGAAAGCGAGTTGACAGCTCCGACCGCGCGGCCGTCAACACACGTGCGCGCTGCTGTCAAACCCCCACGCCGGGCGCGCAAAAATACCGTTATCCCGGCGATATAAAAATGCGGGACGCGAGCTTAAGACTTCACTCTATCCTGATCCTAGAAAGCAGAAGTCGTGGTCGAGAGCTCTCTGTCCACGTTCGAGTGCTCTCGTTGCTGCTTATCCTACAACGTCTCTGGTTCCTGATACCTGCGAAGGCAGAAAACCGAAGTGGAGAGCTCTCCGTCTCGGACGAGTGCTCTCGTCGCCGACGCTAAACGAATCCTGGCTAATCGGGACGGACCGGTCCGTATGTCCGAACGTTCCCGAACGCCGTACCGCCGCCTAATCACCGGGATCACACATATTCTCACCCGCGAACTGCTACGCGTGCTATTAAGAGATATATTCACCGAGCCGTATTATTTCCTTTATAATTAACGTCGATTTAACGTACTGGGCATCCGCGCCTCCGAAGTACTCGCGCCGATAAATTCACACTCGATATATTCCAGCATTAAGTAAACGTACTGGGCCTCCGCGCCTCCGAAGTACACACGCCGATAATCTCATAGTTATTATCAGGTATTAATAAACGTACTGGGCCTCCGCGCCTCCGAAGTACACACGCCGATAATCTCATAGTTATTATCAGATATCATTGAACGTACTGGGCATCCGCGCCTCCGAAGTACCCTACCAGTGTTCTCTTTTATTGTAAATGTATAATTTCGATATTCATTAAAATTATAATAAACTAGCGATCCCCGACGAGGCGATAAACGACGGATCTCAGCGGTACAATCCACGCGCGATACTAGTCAAAGCCTTTGTTATTCAAACACTTAAATATAATAAACTATATTTTTATTTTCTCATAAAACACTCTTCTCACGTTTATTGTCTCCGGACCTACCTAGCGAACTCCTGACCCGGCGAGCTAGTCCGCGTTCGCTACCTAAAGGCGGGTCGTTATAAAGAAATGTGTATTTCTTACTTTTCTAATGTGTCTCTAAAAAGATATCAATCAAATGAATAATAATATTTTTAATACACGTTATAACATTTTAAAAAACCGTTACATTTGCTATGCGGCTTTTGCAATTAAGAAGTTTTTCTTCGAGGTTACTCGAACTTGTAGGCAGAATAGTTTTATGATAAATTATCTGATATATTATATAACAAATATAACATAAGTAGGTGCATAGTAGGGATTCTAACCCAAATGTGGGCGAGGGGGGTAGAGGGGCAGGGGGGTTCCGTGGCGCGGGGTACTCCATGTCCGATTGGCGAGGGGTCCGCGGGGCAAGGAAGGGGGAAGTGCGTCAATAGGCGAGGGGTCCGCGGGGAGAGGGAAACCACGTTTTCGGGCGGCGCTGCGGCCCACGGGAACAGGGAAACCGCGTAGGGCGTCCGCGGGGAGGGGGAGCCGCGCTACAGTCCGCGAGGATGAGAACGGATACCGCGGCGGCTCGCGGGTAGGGGGTACCGCGCTATCGTTTTCAAGGACAATGTGCCGATGACTTCATCAAACACGTGCAAAATTGCAAATCTTGCATTTTCGGATAGCGCCGATGTACGGCTGCTGCGAATATGCATGGTGACAAAGTCCACATTAGATACAATTTCAATATTTTAAAATTACACGATAAAGTTAATGGCACGATATCATTTTTTAAGGACAATAACCGCGATGATTTCATCGAACATATGCAAAATTGCAAATCTTACATTTTCGGATAGCGCCGATGTACGGCTGCTGCGATCATACAGATTAAATCCGCACAATTCAATGGCACGATATCATTTTTCAAGAACAATAACCTCGATGATTTCATCGAACACGGGCAAAATTGCGATTCTTGCATTTTTGCATGCGATCAAAAACCAAATAACGCGTCATTAGTAAGATATAAAATAAAGATTTTGAGTATACACTCAGTAGTCGAGGACTGGAAGTCACAAGTGCACCAAATTAATACCGCGCAATCTGTGTTTTATTTGCACAAAGTGATATATACTGTTTTAAAGTTCTATAACGTGGATACAGAAATAGACTAAAATATTTTTCAGTGTTTCTTACAATTAGTGAAAAAAGGCCATTACAATATGGAACGATTGGAGCGATTGGAGCAAAATGTGCGGAAGCAATCCACACAAGTAAATTTGGTGGAAGAATATATTGTGTGGGAGCAGCGATGCGACGAGTGTATTGAGTCATTGGAAGAGCAAAATTCCAGGAACGTGATAGCGGGTGGGCATTGTCACATATAGGGGAAAGTGGGGCAGGTTGAGACACGGGGCACGTTGAGACATTGCTGTTTGGAGGGAAAGGGGTTTTTTTAGGTGGGCTGCACTATCATCACTGCATGCCTTGTATATCCAGGAGGTAACATAACTTTAGTTTTTGCAGTCAGATTGCATTGTTTTGTTGTGAGCGAAAGATAAGTGTTTTTGAGTATTAAAAGTAAATTTTAGTTTGTTAAAGTAAACTGAATTAATTAATTTATTATGATTGTAGAAATTTTAGATTTAATACTGAATGATAGCCTATACAGTTGTGTTTATTTTCCACAATTTGTGTTTTTGCACAGTAATCAATTTAGTTCGGGTTAGCTTTGTTAGCTTTAAAAACTGCTGTTGGGGCACCTTGAGACAAATAACTATAAAGCAGGTTGAGACACAAAACTTTTTAGAGCAAGATAAAACATCTTTAAATATACATATAACTGTATTTTAAAAAGTTGTTTCTTGTTTTAGATTTGTTGCTCATTAAAGATGTTCAGATAACGGAAGAAACCTCAAATAAAAGGTTTTTCTTTGTTCTTTAAAATTTTTTTTTTAATTTTTTTTACGTTCTAATATTGTTCCTATAATATTCACAAATAAATCATAACACAAATTATTGATGTGTTCCATTGTGCCGTACACTGTCTCAACCTTCTTCACTGGGTGTCTCAACCTGCCCCACTAGTGGTAGATAGAAGTCTAGACTAGTGGGGACTAGTAGGGAATAGCCGGGCTATTCTCTATCCCCACCAAGCGATCAGAAGAAAGAGAGAAGACATTCTCCACGGGCTATGTCTGCAGCGTCTACTTTCCCAGGCGTGCTCTTACGGCAGAAGGCGGTCTATCTATATAAGTTTATGCTATAATCGAATGGTGCCGCAAAACATGTCCCGACATGTCCGCCCAAAACCTTGATAAACAGCTTTTCTCAGAAGACGTTTGTGACGACACGCCCCTGCTCGTCACTCTCAGGCCGATCAGTCGCCCGCCGCGTGAGGCCGCGAGCGCTCGGCGGTGGTGGGAGCAACCCCACCACTCGCCTGCCGGGTATAAATAGGGACCGCGAGCAAACCGGAGCATCCCGTCCCAAACTCGAGTCCGACACGACGACTCCTAATAACCGCCTCAATATGCTGCCCCTCCCCACCACGTTATAGTTTTAAAGAATGGTCAGGTGTTGCCACGTATATGCTCGATTAATTTTTATACGATCGTCAGTCTTGTGTCAACCGCTTGTACCAACGATCCACTTTTCGTAACCGAGAGAAAAAAATGTACTCCGCTGACGGAAGCAGCAGCAACAGCGGCAAGAGAGACATGAATTTTTATGTGCCGATCAGTCGTTATAGCAAAACTTCTTCGCGCGAGATGAAATGTGACAAGTAAGTTTTGTTTAGTTAAACACTTATTAATTTATAGAGCTTCCAATTTTTGAAGTGAAACTTCTTTGGGCGCGGGAGGTGATTCGGAACGGAAATGTTACGGAAGTCGCGTTACGGATTCGCATTACGGAAGTCCGTCACGAAAAGTCAAAACTTCTATGAGAGTGATTCGGTGCGTAGCGTCACGAAAGTCGCGTTACGCGTTCGCGATACGGGTTCGCGTTATGGAAATCCGTCACGAAAAGTCGAAACTTCTATGAGAGTGATTCGGTGCGTCGCGTTACGCGTTCGCGTTATGGAAGTCCGTCACGAAAAGTCGAAACTTCTATGAGAGTGATGCGGTGCGTCGCGTTACGCGTTTGCGTTACGGATTCACGTTATGGAAGTCCGTCACGAAAAATCGAAACTTCTATGAGAGTGATTCGGTGCGTCGCGTTACGAAAGTCGCGTTACGGGTTTGCGTTATGGAAGTCCGTCATGAAAAGTCGAAACTTCTATAAGAGTGATTCAATGCGTCGCGTTACGCGTTCGCGTTACGGGTTCGCGTTATGGAAGTCCGTCACAATAAGTCGAAACTTTTATGAGAGTAATTCGGTGCGTCGCGTTACGCGTTTGCGTTATAAATTGAAGCCGATGCATTTTACAAAAAAGAAATATACGTGTGGCCTCCACGCGCGGAAGAAGTGGAACTTCTTAGCTGTGAGGAATAGGATAGTATCTCCTTTATAGTATATGAATTAAAGCCTGTGTAATTCATAAATCAAATTTTAATTATAAATTAAAGCCGATGCAATTCAAAAATAAAAATTGATTTGTGAATTAATGCCTATATAATTCACAAATCAAATTTTAATTATTTAAAGCCGATGCAATTCACAAATAAAAATTGAATTGTGAATTAAAACCTGTATAATTCACAAATCAATTTTTATTTGTGAATTGCATCGGCTTTAAATAATTAAAATTTGATTTATGAATTATATAGGTTTTAATTCACAAATCAATTTTTATTTTTAAATTGCATCGGCTTTAATTTATAATTAAAATTTGATTTCTGAATTACACAGGCTTTAATTCAGATACTATAAACGAGATACTATCCTATTCCTTACGGCTAAGAAGTTTCACTTCTAACGCGCGTGGAGGCCACACGTATACTTTTTTTAAATATTTTTTTGCAAATTGTATTTTTTTAGCTTTAATGTACCTCGTTATACGCCACGTATCTTGCAAAGAAGATTTGCATTGACACCCACATCTTACAAATATTTGGATATGGGAATCAGTGTGAGACATACGTCCTTTGTTGAATTAATTTTCGGCGATAACCGGGGAAATCAGCTGGTGTTACCGCACGCAACGTGGACAAAGTTCATTGAAAAACGTGTTGATATCGAGCGGCTACTGCAGTCAACCGCGCCTTCATCAATATTGATTTGAGATTTAGCAATAAAACTCGCTGAAATACGCGGCAAAAATATTGTGAAACTTGCATTACACGATACTTGCTTGTACATGAAACCGTCAACCGTACTGTTTTTACTCGAGCTCGAACATTGTGTCGAGCATGAATATTTCAAGCTGTGCCAGAATACGCACGAAGTAAATGAGAGATTCGATCAACTTGTTTATAGTTTGCAAAGCAAGTGGTTTACTGTATCTTCGAGACACGACGCAGTTAAAATCTTGCGCGATGCGTATGGCAAAACTTCCGTCATAGATTGCGAGCTATTAGTTTTTGCTGTGGATGAACTTATGCGTGATGCCGCGACGAGACGGGGATATTCTGTAGTGGGTTAACATAAATAAATAAAAAAATATATATGTAAAAAAATTTAAATTTATTTTTCTTTCACCTTTTCTGTTCCTTATTCAAATTATGTTGCGATAATGTCCATTTTTAATTATAAACGATTTACTATAAAAAGAATTAATAAAATTATTAAAATATTTAAAAACTAAACATCGAGTGCATGATACGCGAATGGGAGAACGCGAACGGAGGGTAGAGACAACGCGAAGAGACGCGATAACCTAACTCTCAGATTACAATAGCTGACCTACTGACCGAATTACCACTGCTTAGTCACACATGACGATGTTGATAATTCTACGATTGCACGTCGATCGCCCCTGCGGACACGGACGTCCAATACATTAAAGTAAGGTAAGATAGTATTGTAGGAAATCAAGTTTTTTCAACGTGAAATTCGAGAACGCGGATTCTCCCACGATCCGCTGCAAGGAAATACGCGAACGGTTATGCGAGCGGGAGAGAGAGCGCGAACGGTAACACAGGCGGGCGAGCGGGCTGGCGGCGGGTGGGCGGCGGACGGGCGGGTGGCGGCGCGGCGGGCCCTAGCGTGGTACCCCTCTCCCCGCGGACCGCTACGCGGGTGATACCCCTCTCCCCGCGGGCCACCGCGACGCCCCGAAAAATATACTCTTCCTAGAAAAATGATACCGCGACGCAAAAATCATATCATTGCGCAGTCTTATTCCTTACGTCAGGTGATACGCGATATTCTATACTTTCACGAATTGCTTATTAATGAATTATCGACGATCACCTTTGTAATACGAGACGTTGCCTGTAACACGCGCCCGACTTGCACCTCGTCCCACATCTGGCATCTGAGTTAGAATGCCTATAGTATTACTACTTACGCTGACTTGGAATGTGTGTTAAGGCTATTCTACAATTGCGTAAGCGTGGTCGTAAGTGGTTGTAAGAGTGTTGTAAGGCGTGGTTGTAAAGCGGTACTTCCGGTTGTAGAGCGTGTTGTGGAAGAAGGTTGAACTTCATCTTTCACGACTACAACAGATGTGAACGTAAGAGCCAATCAATCAGAGTGCTGTTATTCACGTCATCACGCCGCGCGCCGCCATAATTGTTTTTGTCGAAATACTGTAAATACACGTGATTCGAAGACCGCTATAAAGATCTCAAGAGTCTCAAGTTATAACATTCTTTCTCGGCATCCGAAAGTATTCTTTTTTTCTATTGTAGTGTTTTTGGTACGTGTTCATCATGGAATACGAGGAAAGTGCTCAGTTCGAAGATGAAACTTGTTTAAACTTAATATCGTGTAGAGAATTGATTGGGTTGGTGAGAAGCAACGAGTTACTATGGAAAAAACGATACATTTCACACAAAGATCAACAAATGAAAAGTTTGTGCTGGACGAGTATCGGAAGTGCCTTGACCTCTGTACTTTCCGGTAAGTTATTATACACGGTGAAAATCCAGCTGTTGTGAATTTAACATATTTTTGAGGTTGAGTACCTATCAATTATTGCTGCGCTACCCCTTTTCTCTTTGTGTTTCATTTTTTCTGTATGTGTTTCAGGTCCGGATGCCGAGAAAGAATTTTATAGATTGAGACAAAAATTCGGTCGAGAAGCAAGAAAAGAAAAGGAGAGCGCCCCGCGATCCGGAGCTGGGGCAGGACAACCAACATATGTTAGTAACTGGCCACTGTATAAAGACTTGGAGTTTTTGAAAGACGTGATTAAACCCAAACGGTAAGATAATTATAGAATATTCTATTCTTTTTGTCAATTTTATTAGTTTCTATTATATAATTGTTACGTGACAATGTTATCTTTTTTGCAGAACAACATCCAACTTTCCGAGGAATATCATTCAGAGGCCAAGTCCATCACCTTCTCCACCTGTAGCACCTTCAAGTCCAGCAACACTAGAGAACAGTCCATCTCCTGGCTCCTCGTTATGGAACTCTGATTTGGAAAACAGCATTTATTCTACAGGTATATTATCTTATTTTCAGTTAACGCATGTAATTAGTGCATTAAATTGTTAGTACTTATTTATAATTATTTATGTGTTCTCTCTTTTTTTACAGAATCTGACGGAGACACTGTTCCGTCTATGAGCCCATCATCTTTGAAACAAACTGTTCCTACACCGGATAACTCTTATATAAAAAAAAAGAAAATGCAGGAAAATGTGGCTTCTACCATAAAGAAGCATTTATCTAATATAACAGCGCTAACAGAGATGGTCAATGAACGTTTGCATCCTACCCGTAGAACCCAACAAAATCAGCCAGAAGATTCTCTATTTCTATCTGTCTCAGCAGCACTAGGTACAGTGCCACAAGAAAAACGATTGTAATGTGTAATTGAAGTATTACAGGTCATACAGAAGTATACCATGGAAAAATAGAACTTAGAAACTCAGAAGTAGTATGAAAAAGTTCCAACCTGTTGGTAAACTAACTAATAGTTCAAAGTCATATGTCTTTGTTTCTTCTTTAAATTAGACAAAAATAGACATGATTTAACCATTAGTTAGTTTACCAACACAGGTTGGTAAACTAACAGCACTTTACACAGTTTATATAAAAGAAAATGTTATTTTTCAATCATATTCAGCTCGATTATTTTATCACAGTTCAATAATTTTTTTAATCACATTTTGAGTTCTGTTTTTGTTTAATATAAGAAAGCACTATCTATTAATAGTGTAGGATGTGTGTGTGTGTGTGTGAGAGAGAGAGAGAGAGAGAGAGAGAGAGAGAGAGAGAGAGAGAGAGAGAGAGAGAGAGAGGAGAGAGAGAGTTTGAGTTTGAGTTTGTTTATTATGCCATAGTCAAGACTTTAGGCAAGTAATGAATAATACAAGTATATGTGTAATAAGCAAGAGCAAATTACAAAAGACAAAAATTGGAATAAATAAGAACTAAAAAGAAAAGAAAAGACGCAGTGTGATAACAGCAATAAAGCGGAAGGCAAAAGTGGAAACAATGGAGATAATAATGACAATAAAGCAAAAGATAATAATATTGTTTCCTCCTCAGCCAATGCTTTACGACTTATTATAAGACAAAATAATTCGAGTGAAAGACGTTTGAATATACATAACTAATATGATAATATTGCGTCATATAACCAAAATTTCGTTGAAAAATGTAAAATTATCTGAAATACTGTTGAAGAATTATGAGTCAACGAAATTCAGTTATTGTGCTCTCTCAAACAAAAGAACAAGTATAACCACGTGAGAGAGAGAGAGAGAGAGAGAGAGAGAGAGAGAGAGAGAGAGAGAGAGAGAGAGAGAGAGAGAGAGAGAGAGAGAAACGAATGACAATCGGTAGAGAGAGCCGACTTCGTTCGCCCGAGACGGCGGTATCGTTTGTAAGAAGCGGCGGTACCGTTGTTGACAAAACTAGCGACTTGCGGCGTCGATTGATGGCGGCGACTGGAATGTTCGAACAAATGAGAGACGTTGAAGTAAAGTATAAAAGCGAAGCGTTCGGGCGACCAGAGTCAGTCTGAATCTGTCTAGCGGAGAGAGTAGATCGATTTTTGACGAGCTAAGATTGAGAGCGTAACGAGTGAGCGTTTTAAGAAACTGTAGAGTGTTTGCGTTGAATTCCCGATTCTTCTGGCCCTTACTTTATAATATAATAAACTTATTATTATTGAACCTGTATCCCTACACAATTTTGGGGGCTCAGCCGGGATACGGCCAGCGCGGTTTGAAATACAAGTTTCGGGAAGTGACGAGAGACATTATGAGATTAGCGAGGAGTCAAGACGATATAAGTGAAAAGAGTGCAAGTGACCTAACAGTCGTGCAATTGAAGGAGAAACTAAAAGAGCTGGGGCTATCCTGTTCTGGTTCAAAAAACGAGTTAGTGTCACGGTTAAACAAAGCTATGTCTTTCGGTATGTGGGCGGATACGCAGCCAGAAAGTCAGACGGCAGAAGGTGCAGAAGGTGCTGTCGGCGGGAGAACCGACGAAGGAAGCAAGATGGACGGGCAACCGGAACATCATCCTCGTGATACGCGTGCCCTGGAGATAGAGTTAGGAGTATTAAGGCGAGAGCTCGAGTTACTAAGGAGGCAATCACAGTCGGCTATCCGTACACCAGACGCACGTGTTGAAGCAGAGCCCAGGCTAGTGCAGTCAAGGATTACTATCAGTGCCATAGCCGAGCTTCTCGCTACATTCGACGGTACGATGAATTTTGATACCTGGCAAAAACAGTTAAGAATGTTAAAGCGGACCTACCGGCTGGATGACGAATACACGAGAATATTGATCGGTATGCGGCTAAAAGGAAAGGCGTTAGAATGGCTGCATTCGAGACCCGAACTCGTGGAAATATCTGTGGAAGCTCTACTCAGCGAACTCAAGGTTATGTTTGACCATCGGCCAAGCAGAATAGTGCTACGCAAAAAGTTTGAGGAACGTACGTGGAAAAAAGGCGAGACATTTAGTGATTATGTACACCAGAAGATTATTTTCGGAAATCGCGTGCCAATTGAAGAAGAGGAACTTGTCGAATATATCATCGACGGCATACCCGACCGTGCATTGAGGGACCAGGCACGACTTAGCGGTCTCGATACGAGAGCGGCATTACTGGAGGCGTTTGAACGAATCACGCTCTGGGATAAAAAATATCCAGCGACGAAGAACGAAGAGGGGAAGACGCAGTTGCGGGAGAAGACGGACAAGAGCAGCAAGGGCGGAAAAAGTGAGCGCAAGGAGGCGTCATCTAATGAAAAGAAGCGGTGCTTCAACTGTGGTTTACCCAATCACCTTGGCAAGGACTGCCCGACAAAGGAAAGTGGCCCAAAATGTTTTAAGTGTGGAGAACGAGGACATATTGCGTCGAAGTGCCCAGGAAAACAGAGTGATGTAAAAACTAGCTATATCGTAACGCAGGTAGCTCAGACAAAATGTAGTAAAGAAGTTACGGTAAATGGTTATAACACCATCGCGTTAGTTGACACCGGAAGCGATCTATGTATCATGCGCGTAGACCTATATACCGATATAGGATCTCCCCCGTTGGAACGCAAAGAAACGCGGTTTAGCGGCATAGGATCAAAAGAAAACGTAGCGCTCGGGGAATTTCGTGCTGAATTAACGGTAGATAAACATTCATATCCTGTTTTAATACGAGTTGTCGATAATGATGTGATTAGTCATAAGTTTCTCATTGGCATCGATTTCTTGAATACGGTCGAGTTGTGCATGAAAAACGGAAATGTGTTAATTAGCCCCGCGGAGGAAACGGTAGAAAAAAGTCATGAAAAATTGCCTGAGATATTCCAAATAAATCTAAGACGCGAAGAAACTGACGGAATAGATCTAGCGAATATTTCAAATAATAAACATCGGTTAGCCATCGAAGATATTATTAGTAATTACTCCTCTGATAAAGTTAGAGAAACCGACGTTAAAATGTCAATTATTTTAAAAGACGAAGAGCCGGTGTATCAAAGGGCTCGGCGATTATCTCCGGTCGAAAGAGAAAAAGTAAACGCGCATATTAGTGAGTGGCTACGAGATGGCATTATACAGCCTTCTCTCTCTGATTGCGCGAGCCCGGTGGTTCTAGTCGATAAGAAGGATGGAAATTCAAGGCTATGTGTCGATTACCGACAACTTAATAAAAAGATCGTGCGCGATAGATTCCCACTCCCCCTCATTGAGGATCAATTAGATCGTCTGCAAGACGCGAAATACTTTAGTACGCTAGATTTACGAAACGGGTTCTTCCACGTTCCCGTAGATAAGAATAGTCAGAAGTACACGGCTTTTATAGTCCCCGACGGACACTACGAATTCTTAAAGGTACCATTCGGACTCTGTAATTCACCTTCAGTGTTTCAACGATATATCAATGCAACGTTTAGCAATGCGATACGCGATAAAATAGCTATAATCTATTTAGACGACATAATAATCCTTTCCAAGAGTGTAGACGAAGGAATAAAAAATCTCAAAATTATACTAAGAATTGCGAGCGAGTCGGGATTACATATAAATTGGAGCAAATGTTTTTTACAGACTAGAATAGAATTCCTCGGTCATATAATAGAAGACGGCCGAATATATCCATCCGAGCATAAAACCAAAGCAGTGCGCAAATTTCCGGAGCCAGTTAATATTAAGCAGGTGCAAAGTTTTCTGGGATTGAGCGGATACTTTAGAAAATTTGTGCCGAAATATTCCATTGTGGCGCGCCCGTTAACTAATCTGTTGAAATCGAATGTGATGTTTTGTTTTGGAGAAGAAGAAAAAAACGCGTTTATTAATTTAAAAAATATTTTGTGTGATAAGCCCGTGTTATATTTGTATAGAGTAAACGCGACGACGGAATTACACACAGACGCATCAATTGACGGCTACGGTGCGATCCTTTTACAAAAGAGCGATGTGGATAATGCACTTCATCCTATATATTATTCCAGTGGCAAAACTACACCCGCGGAGCGGCGATATACGAGCTACGAGTTAGAGGTACTCGCTATTGTCAAAGCTCTAATAAAGTTTCGTGTTTATTTATTAGGAATCCCCTTTAAGATAGTAACAGATTGTCGTGCGTTTACATTAACAATGCATAAAAAAGTGTGTGTGCGTGTGGCACGTTGGGCGCTTCTCTTAGAGGAGTTCGATTACACTATCGAGCACAGACCCGGAAAAAATATGATGCATGTCGATGCGTTGAGTCGCAATCCCCTTCCAGTCTGTATGATCTTGGACGAACGCGATAGTTTGACGATAAAATTTAAGCAAGCGCAGCAAGACGACAGCGACGTAAAGAAAACGTTCGATGCGGTAAAAGAAGGGAATATCGATAGCTACGTGATAAAGAATGATTTATTATTTAAGAAACATAACGCGGATATATTGTTAGTTGTTCCTCGATGCGTACACAAATTATTAAACAAGCACACGAGCGAGGTCATTTTTCGGTGGCGAAGACTGAAGCGTTATTATTTAAAGATTACTACATATCGAATGCGAAACCAAAGATTGAAAAAGTGATAAAAAACTGTGTGACTTGCATTTTAGCGGAAAGGAAACAAGGCAAGCAAGAGGGATATTTAAATACCATAGAGAAAGGTGAGCTGCCTTTAGACACGTACCACGTGGATCACTTGGGCCCGTTGCCCTCTACTAAGAAAAATTACAAGCACATTTTTGCGGTTGTCGATGCTTTCGCGAAATTTATATGGTTATATCCGACTAAAACTACAAACGCGGCGGAAGTGATAGATAAACTTAAAAAACAATCAGTGATTTTTGGTAATCCGCGGAGGATAATTTTAGACCGTGGTACCGCATTTACATCTAAAGAATTCGAGGATTATTGTACAACGGAGCGCATAAATCACATATTAACTACGACTGGAGTTCCGCGAGCAAACGGTCAAATAGAGCGTATGAACCGAATTCTTATACCATTGTTAACTAAATTGTCGGACCCTAAACGAGAGGAATGGTTCAAATTTCTTAATCTAGCTCAACAATATTTAAATTGTACGTCTCAGAGGAGTATTGGTACTACACCGTTTCATTTAATGTTCGGAGTACACGCGCGTATGCGGGATGATCCCCATATTCGAGAATTGTTAGAAAAAGAATGGGTTGACAATTTACAAAACGATCGAAGCGATTTGCGTAAACAAGCGAGGGAATGCATAGCGAAAGTCCAGCGTGAGAATCGACTAACTTATGGGAAAAGGCGAAAAGCGGCTACGAAGTATAGAGAGGATGATTTGGTAGCGATAGAACGTACACAATTAGGTCCCGGCTTAAAATTGCCTAACAAATATCTAGGTCCATATACTGTAACAAGAGTGTTGCGAAATGATCGATATCTTGTACAAAGAGTGGGTGAACATGAAGGACCAATGAAGACGCCAACATCCGCTGACCATATAAAACTGTGGGTAAATTTTGTAAGTGATAGCTCCGATGACGAAGGCGAAAACGAAGACATTCGGGGACGAATATTCTTGCAGAATGGCCGAGTGTAGGATGTGTGAGAGTGAGTGAGAGAGAGAGAGAGAGATTGATTGATTGATTGATTGATTTTTATTATGCCATAGTCAAGACTTTAGGCAAATAGTGAATTATACAAAGATATATATGAAATAAGCAAGAGCGAAATACAAAAGACAGAAGTTAGAATATGTTTAAACTAAAAGATACAAGACGCAGTGTGATAACAACAATAGAGCAGAAAGCAAAAGTGGAAACAATGAAGATAATAATGACAATTAAGCAAAAGGTAATACTATTTCCACTTTAGCCAATGCTTCACGACTTATTATGAAACAAAATAACTCGAGTGAAACATGTTAGAATATACATAACTAATATGATAATATTGCGTCACCAAACCAAAATTTCGTTGAAAAAGTGTAAATTATCTGAAATACTGCTAAAGAATCATAAATCAACAAAATTCAGTTACTGTGCTCTCTCAAACAAAAGAACGAGTATAACCACGTAAATTAGACGAATGTAGAACTTACTTAAGCCTAAAACGATTATAAAGTTAAAGATAAAATGAAAAAGCTTATAAATCATTGAATATTTCATAGTGGTAAAAAAGAGAGGCTCGCATGTGCATATGTAGAACTTTCATTAAACCAAAAGCGATTGCCACGTTAAACGTAAAGTGAAAAAACATGTAAATCATATTACATATAGTGGTGAATAAGAGAGGCATGCATGTGCCGTCAACAAATGTCAGAGTCAGCAAGATCGTCGGAAATATATAAGTGAAGCCAGGTCATGAAAGCAGAAGGAACACAGCCAGCATCAGCCGAGGGTCATTGAAGCCCTGCTAAATCAGCCTCAGAAGTAATCAGTATGGGAGGCTGACCATGCACCTTCCGGACAAAAATCATTCCGTTCGTGCACCATACATGCTTGAAAGATAACTGCCTGGCCTTAACTCGCGTTTGGCGCAACAAATTATAAGTGTCAGTAGGAAGGAGTTCATTTACATATATGTGTCCAGGGACATCACTTGAGAAAACCTCGTTGATAATAAGTCGACGTATTACGGCGCATGACTCTAAGTATATAATCACGAATCTCACGTGACTTATGTACGACAATAATTGACCTTCTGCCAGCAGTGCTAGCAAGAAGATCTGAGGCAGGCGCCACATCACGCACAACAGACGCATCACTCCTCCCCACATCGCGAGTCTCAAGCACATCAGAGGCCAGTTGGGATACACCAAGCGCGCGAAAAACACTGGTGACGAGTTCGCTGGATGTGACAGATAATGAACTAGGGATACCAGATATAATTATCTCCGAGGTTTGCAAGACTCGCGCTGCAGCAGAGAACTGACAGTCAGTATATTGAGAGTTTAACGAATGCGTGCCGCGAGCCTCTAACGCTGCAATCCTTTCACCATGATTAGAAACAATTTTCAAAACTTCCGGTATTTGGTCGAGTTTTCGCGCAAAATTGGTATTGACAGACTCCTGATGCTTAATGAAATCTGAAATCTTCTTGTCAGATCTGTCGAACCTGGCCGTAACCTTCCTGTCGGATTCATCAAGTCTGGATAGAATCTGCTGTAGAAGTGCGTTGGTAGACTGCGATTGAGCTCCAGAAGGAGCAACAACCCCCGCGCCCAGAGCGGTAGGAATAGCCATGGCAGGAGAGGCAATAGACAACTCGGCATTCACCACACTAGGCGTCGGATGTACGACCAGTGAAGCAGCCAATGACTTGCAGCAACTCTCCGCGTATTTTGTCGCAGCATACGTAAGGACACAACCGGGATGAAAAAGTTTTTTACACTTGCACTCGGCAGATTCCTTCGCGATAGACTTCTTACACTTGGTGCACGGACGCTGCATAATTATCCACTGACAATAGCAGAGAGAAGAACCAGAATGTACAGCAGTCCGGCAGGTAACGGATGGTGGTACGTCTCAAGGCCCACAGATGTCGCCACATGCACGATTGGGATGGTAACTCATGCACAGGTATCCAGAAATCAGGCGAAAGTGAGGTTAGAATAATAAATATCTTTCCTCGAAGATATCAGGCACCGCAGTTGCAATAATAGAAAGATTAAATATGCATCCCAACAAGCAACAAGAAACTTGCCCAAACCTGCAACAAAACGGCCCGAAGGCAGCCCACGGCAGCAACAGAGTTCTCAGAAAGCAGGAGCAAGGAAGCAAAGCAGCATGCGGTACTCACCGAGAGAGAGAGAGAAAGAGAGAGAAAGAGAGAGAGATTGATTGATTGATTGATTGAGTTTATTATGCCCAAGCCAAGGCTAAAGGGCAAAGATACAAATAACAAGAGACATAGAATGTAACATAATAGTAGCCGAGTAGTAGAAAGAAAAGAAGTTACATATATGTTGCATACTAATGTAAAACTTAAAACTAATATATAAACTGAAAGAAAAAGCAAGAACAATGATGCTCAAGAACTAAGCAATAATCTGCAACTTAACCTAAACTAAAGCTAAGAAACTTATTAGTATGCGCAGATTAACTTAAACCTAGAAATATACATATAATGCAGCAGACTAGATGTCTGACTAGACGACGGCAACATTGCACAATATGATTCACACAAGATGGCTAAGAGTATCAAATAGATTCTGATGTAAGTAAAAACAAGCGGAGAAGGTCTTTAAAGGATAAAAAAGTTGATGCTGATGTTATGCTGTTAGGAAGAGTATGCCAAAAACGTATTGAAGAAAGGCGAAAGGAGTGCATGTACATAGTAGTTCTACAAGACGGAATATGAAAAGATTGTGATGAGGTAACAAGGCGATCAGATCTTCTCAGAGATGGGTCAAGAAGGGTGAAGAGCTCGCTCAGGTAGGATGGAGAATGTAGAAAAAGGATACGATACATCTGACAACCGAGAAAATATAACCTTCTATTTTCCACCGAAAGCCATCTCAATCGACGTCTATATGGCGTAATATGTTCATCACGTCTAAGATAAAAAATAAATCTAATACAGCAATTTACAAGTCTCTGCAGTTTGGTATTCAACTCGTTACTTAAGCCGTGGTAGACAAGACAACAGTAGTCTATATGAGGCATAATCAGGGTTATAACTAATTTAGTTCTCAATTCGGCGGAAAGTAAGTTTTTGTTGAATTTTAGTTTATGCAGTGCATAATGGACCCTTTGCGAGACTTGCAAAATGTGTTTCCTCCAAGAAAGAGTAGACGTAAATACAACGCCCAAGTTCCTCACCTCACTCACAAAAGGAAGAGGGACCTGGTTTACAATAATAGGCGGTAAAAGACTACAATCAATATTCTTAACATAAGCTTGACTGCCATAAATAAGCACCTTTGATTTGGCAGGATTCAGTTTAAGACCGTTAGACTCAGCATAATCAAAAATAGCATTCGCGTCCATAGAAATCAACTCTAAACCGTGACGAATTTCGGTCGGAGAGCACGAGAGATACACTTGAATGTCATCAGCAAACATCATGTGATGTGCATACAACAAGACGCGACCAATATCGTTGATAAGTAGAGAGAATAAAAGTGGGCCAAGCACAGAGCCCTGAGGGACATCGGAGGACGTAGATAGCCAATCAGAGAAGTTACCAGCATCATCGACTACAGCCTGAGAATGGCCAGTTAAGTACGAAAATGTCCAAGTAAGGACAGCGTCCGAGAAACCAATCTCCCTAAGCTTGATGAGCAATCGCAGATGCGGAACAGTGTCAAATGCTTTGCTAAAATCAAAGAGGATCATGATTGTGATAAGTCTATTATCGATCCCCTCTCTGATATCATCGCAAACACGTAGAAGTGCAGACTGAGTGTTGTGACACGGTCGATAAGCGGACTGTCTAGGATTTAGGATATCATGTTCAGTTAAGTAGTCAGTAATTTGTGAGGCGACGATCCTCTCAAGTATCTTAGAAAGTTCAGGCAAATTGGCTATCGGTCTCGTGTCAGACGGGTATAGAGGAATCCGAATCTTCGAGAGAGGGCGGATAAGCGCTCGCTTCCACTGAGATGGAAATACAGATGATTCTAATGAGCGGTTGAATAAAGCAGTAAAATACGATGAAATTGTGGGCCAAGCAATACGCAAAATATAAAGCGGAATTCCATCAGAACCAGACGCATAAGAGTGAAGTGGTCCAACAGAAATAAGCTTAAGAATCATGCCAGGTGTTATGGCAACCTCGACCAACAACAATAAACAGAAAGAAAGAAGGTAGCATTGTAGAATTATAGAATTAAAAGAAAGCTGATATACTCATGTCAGTCCGACTCGGATGCCAGCAGAAATGATCGGAGAAGGCTCTTAAATGATGCAAGAGAAGATGCAGATGTTATATTGCCAGGGAGAGAGTGCCAGAAATAGATTGCAGAGATATGAAAGGAGTTTCTGTATGTAACCGTTCTATGAGCAGGCAGATGGAAGGTCTGAAAAGAGGTGACCAGTCGTTCGGATCTCCTCAGCAATGGATCAGGTGCGGTAAAAAGTTCACGCAGGTAAGATGGTGAACGCAAATGGAGGACCCGATACATCTGGCAGCCCAAGAAATAAAGTCTTCTATTTTCGACACGGAGCCATCCCAACTGACGCCTATACGGAGTTATATGTTCATCACGCCTGAGATTGTAGATGAATCGGATACTACAATTTACAAGCCTTTGTAATTTCGTGTTCAACTCGTCCGTCAAGCCATGATACACTAGACGGCAGTAGTCGATGTGAGGCATAATTAAGGTGACGACAAGCTTTATTCTCAATGCAGTAGAGAGAGAGTTCTTGTTGAACTTGAGATTATATAGCGCATAATGAACTTTCTGTGAAACAAGCAAGATGTGCTTCCTCCAAGAAAGACTGGACGTAAAGATAACACCCAAGTTTCTCACCTCACTCACAAAAGGTAGAGGCATGTCGTTCACAACTACAGGTGGTAAGAGATTGAGATCAATATTGTTTATATGCGCTTGACTCCCGAATATGATAACTTTTGACTGAGCTGGATTGAGTTTAAGACCATTCAATTCGGCATAATCAAAAATGGCTTTAGCATCTCTAGCAATCAATTCAAGACCACGAATGATGTCAGCCGGCGGACACGAAAGATAGATCTGAACATCATCAGCAAACAGCATGTGATGTGCATAAAGCAAAACACGGCATATATCGTTGATGTAGAGAGAAAATATCTGGGGACCAAGCACAGAGCCCTGAGGCACTCCGGATGACGTAAACAGCCAATCAGAAACATTGCCAACATCATCAACCACCGCCTGAGATCGGCCAGTCAGGTATGAGAAGATCCACGTTAGAGCAGCATCAGAAAAACCGATCTCTTTCAGCTTTACGAGGAGTCGAAGATGTGGAACCGTGTCGAACGCCTTACTAAAGTCGAAGAGTATCATGATTGTGACATGACCACTATCAATCCCCTGCTTGATGTCATCACAGACCCGCAACAGAGCGGACTGCGTGTTATGTCCCGGGCGGTAAGCAGACTGTCTTGGATTTAAAAGATCGAAATCGTCCAAATAGTATGCAATTTGCGAGGCAACAATCCTCTCGAGAATCTTCGACAGTTCCGGCAGATTAGCTATCGGTCTCGTGTCAGACGGAGACTGTGGATTTCGAATTTTCGAATGTGGGCGAATAAGTGCTCGCTTTCATTCCGACGGGAACGTAGAAGTCTCCAACGACCGATTAAGTAAAGCAGTAATCAACGAAGAAATAACGGGCCAAGCAATCCGCAGAATATACAGCGGAATGCCATCTGAACCCGACGCATATGAGTGCAAGGGTCCATTTGTAACGAGCTTAAAGACCTCACGAGGCACTATAATGGAGAACCTAAACTCTGGTCGCAGAGTTGGTCGAGTAATTTGGGCAATAGCCGAGACAAGGTCCGCATATGAACACGGCGACTGAGCTTCAGAAACCGAAGCATAATACGCATTTAACTGGTTGGATGTGAAAAAGTGTAATGGAGAGACCAGTGTTGACTTGATCAGACCCAGACGTTCAAGTTCTCTCCATAGCTTGGCCGAATCCGTAATACTGATAAGAGAGTTATATTGGAACTCACTCTTAGCACGCTTGATATCTACATTGAGCTGGTTTCTAAAGAGTCTATAGGTGGTATAGTCCAGTAAACAGTCCGAGCGCTTAGCCTGCTTGTACAATCTATTACGAGCGCGGAGCCTCACTCTGAGATCGTCCGAGAGCCACCGTGCTGGAGGCTTCCGGATCACAAATACACGTGCAGGGGCCAAAGCATCAAGCACTTCAGTCATGGCACCAGACAACAATGCACAAAACCCATCAACACCATGGCCATCAGACGGGTCACCAACATTATCAGCAATAGTTTGAATGCGCACAAGAAACTCAGAGTCCTCCACAACAGACTGAAGGTAGTCACGGAACACATCACAATCAATGCCTCCATAGCTGCGCCTTATAATAGAGCGTCTATTATCTAAGCTTGTGCCAAGCAAGAGCGTTAATTCTAAAAAATCATGTCCAGCCAAAAACGGGCACTCCGACTTGGCAAAACTATGAATCTTGTCACTATCATCCACAGCCAAAACATCAAGCCACGAATCAGTTGTAGCCGTATGATACGTAGCACCTTTATAAGAATATCATCGTCGGCGGTGACTTGAACTGTAACCTTCTATCAACGAATTTCGAAGCTAACTACTTGCGTGATCATATGTTAAGTATATCGATGAATATTGTGCAATTCGCACAATATTCTTCGATATACTTAACATAAGATCACGCAAGTAGTTAGCTTCAAAATTCGTTGATAGAAGGTTACAGTTCAAGTCACCGCCGACGATGATATTCTTATAAAGGTGCGAAACACTCGTAAGTGCTTCAACGAATTCATGTAAGAAGAGGCCTTTAGGTCTTCTATAAACAGACGCGAATAATATTGGCTCATTATTAGGCAAGCGGATTTCAATAATGAGATACTCTGGAGAGTTGATGTCGACCCCCGCAGAAACGGCGATAACTTTAACCTTCAATGATTTATGAACGTAGCAGGCAACACCTCCACCTCGCCTCCCCACACAATCATGACGAATCAAGAAATAGCCATCCAAGGCCACAAGAGCGTCAGAAACATCGGAACGCAGCCATGTTTCAGATACCGAAATGACATGAAAAAAGTTTGTAGCGAAATGTATTCTAATCAGATTAATGTGTTCCCGAAGGGAATTTGCATTGAACTGAGCAACGCGAAACTGAGACATTCTCGAAAGAGATTTTTCATGAGTAGCAGAAAGCGTCTTGCGGCAAGCTCGGTCTGGTCAAACTAGTTTAGCAAGGTCCGATTCTGAATCTACATTGATGATAGGCTTGCCGTCTGAGAGTCTAACACATATGCGTCCAGACTTCATCCAGACATATTTATAGGATTTATCTCTTGCAACACGCCTAGTCGACTGCAACAGGTCATACGTGGCCTTGGGTAGCATTTCATTCACAAAGATGTTACGATCCGAATTGTTGCCGCATACCTCGCTCTGTCTGAGTACTCGTTTGACACGCTTTTTTGATATAACCCCATCTCGTACAGCACCAGAGGTCAGGGTCACAGCAAGCGAGACAGTCTCGGCGGCACGCGAGGAACGACTCTGATTCGCGACCGGGAATGACTTACAAACCATGGGGCTTACATTCAAAACGTGACATGAGAGCTCCTTAATGTCAAGGGCCTCGAACACGTTTTGAACAAATTCGGCGGGAGTGACCGGCAATGCCGCTGGCACTCCCGAAATGACAAGCTCGTTCTTTACATGTTCCTGAGCTTTCGGGACTGACGAAGCAGACTTTCGCTCTTTGAGCACCCTAACCTCACGTGCCAATTCAGAGACCGATTGCTCCAGTTTAACAATGCGATTGCTGTTTTGGGCCACCGTTTCCGCAATACAGCTCAACCTACTCAGTTTGTCGTTAATCTCTTTATTTGTTCTCCGCTGATCTTCCATAAAAGCGGAGAGTCTCGCATCCGATTCCCTGATTTGCTCGCATAGTCTAAGCAACAACTCGTTGGTTGTAGCGTCGAGCTGCGATTGCGGCTGAGATCGCGGCTGAGTGCCAGCGCCCTGAGGAGAAGCCATGCTCATGAGATCAAATGATGGCGCAGTATCGTCTGCCTTTGGTGTAAGAGGGATAGTTGATGGAAAAGCTAACGATTTGCAGCAAGCTTCCGCGTACCTATTAGAGGAAGCATATGGCTTGATGCAACCAGGATGAAACACCCTCGAGCACTCACACTCAACCGATACAGTCGCAATAGGCTTCTTGCACTTAGTGCACGCACGCTGCATGATCAGTGGCGATCACCACCGCTCAACACTCAACCCCACAGGCGCCTCACACACACAACGAGTCAGCACACAGTTAATTGTCCGGATCGAATCGAATCGAACTGTTCCTGATATATATCAGGGAATCAAGCCAGAGAAGCCGCACAAAGATCAAGTAGATGGCAGTCGTCGTTCGTCAAAGTCGCCACAGATGTCACGACGCACAGACAGTAACGAATGATCACATGAGAACCAGCCGGAACACGCAATCAGGGGCGCATCACACGCGTACCAGCCTAAAGGCAGATAGACCGGAGAAGCACAGGCAGCAGGCGCACGCGCATCCAAGATTCTCCCACCCAACAGGCACAGAGAAGAGCAGTGTAGTAGGAATAGGTGGACGTGCACATGCGCAACAGAAATATCCGTACGATGAATACAGCAGCCAAAAGCTAGGTTAGATTGCCGGTAGACTTGTCGCCGAAAAAAGTAAGCCAAAGGTGACAAGCAGGCAAGATATCAAAGATATCAATTTATCGTTCGTGATAAGCAATGAAAACTCTTATCAGCCTGCAACAAAAAATGCCCGAAGGCAGCTTGCGGCAGAGATATGTCTAATGTAGGCAAGAGCAACAAACAGACATGCACGCTGTACTCACCACGGCAGAGAGAGAGAGAGAGAGAAAGAGAGAGAGAGAAAGAGAGAGAGAGAGAGGGAGATTGATTAATTGATTGATTGAGCTTTATTAGCCTTCTCGGCTATTATTTACATCAAATATCTTTACAATTCTTCTACATGAGGTACAATATATTCTTTTAACATACGTTTAAATTGATCTAATTTTTCACATTGCTTTAATTCAGTCGGTAAGGCGTTGTACATATTTAAGCCTTCATAGAACAAACTTTTTTGTCCGCTTTTCGTTCTACGAAATTGTATTGGAATACTCCCGGTCTGTCTCGTTTGTGAAAAGAGAAAGAGATAGAGAGAGAGAGAGAGAGAGAGAGAGAGAGAGAGAGAGAGAGAGAGAGAGATTGATTGATTGATTCTTTATTATGCCATAGTTAAGACTTTAGGCAAGTAATGAATAATACAAGTATATGTGTAATAAGCAAGAGCAAAATACAAAAGACAAAAATTGGAATAAGTAAGAACTAAAAAGAAAAGACGCAGTGTGATAACTATAATAAAGCAGTAAGCAGAAGTGGAAACGATGAAGATAATAATGTCTAAAAAGCGAAAAGTAATACATCATCTCCCCTTTAGCCACCGCTTCACCATTATAAAACTAAATAAATCAAATGAAACGTGTCGGAATGTACATAATTGATATGATGGCAATGCGTCACATAACTAAATTTCGTTGAATAAGTGTAGATTGTGTGAAATATTGCTGAGAATTGTGAATCAATGGAATTCAGTCGTTGTGCTCTCTCTAACAAAACAAAACTAATAACGGAATTATGACATTATAACTTAAAACTAGTATAGATTTTGACGTAGCAACAATTTATGTACAATGACTAGAACACACGTAGTCTACGTTATACTAAACATGATCACGCACTTACACTACATCCTACTTAACGGTAGAAAGCCCCATGGTAGAACCTCATACGGAACTGAGCTCAAGTGAAAAGAAATAGTCATAGAGCTTTTGCTTAAATTCATTGGCAGACGACGACAACACAACCTCAATAGGAAGCGAATTCCATAAGTAAATGCCCGCAAAGTGGAAGGACCTGTGATAAGTCTCAGTTCTGTGGATGGGAATTTGAAAAGTATGCGGAAGCGCTAACCGTGATGATCGTCTAATCGAGAGATCAGCCTTGACAAAAATTTCAGAGAGATAGCTAGGAGACATACCATTAGATATCTTGTACATCTCAATACCGAGGAAGTAAAGACGTCTATTACTCACAGTCAGCCACCCGAGTCGATGACGGTAAGGAGCAATATGTTCATCACGTCTCAAATTGAAGATAAACCGAATCGCGCAATTGATGCGCCTTTGCAGTTTAGTATTAAGCTCATCTGTGACGTCGTTGTAAACGAGAGAACAGTAGTCCAACAAAGGCCATATCAATGCAGACACAAGTTTTACGCGCAGTTGGAATGATAAGGAGTTTTTATGATACTTAAGCTTGTGCAGCGTGAAGTGTACCCTCCTAGAAATATGAGCGACGTGGCTGTCCCAAGATAGATCGGAGCTCATGATGACACCTAGATTCCGTGCCTGGGTGACAAACGGAATAGAGGTAACACTAACAGAGATGAGAGGTAAATCGTTAAGATTAATTTGGTCAACGTAACGCTTGCTGCCGAGTATTAGGACCTTGGATTTATTTAGATTGAGAGACAATCCATTTGTGGCCGCATATTCAGAGATGACGCCAACATCGTGGGCCACCAACTGCAAGGCAACATTCAGCTGACTAAAGAGACACCTACGGTAAATTTGCGTGTCGTCAGCAAAAATCAAGCGTTGAGTAAATCTTAGGAAAGCACCGATGTCGTTGATAAATAGGGAAAAGAGGAGCGGCCCCAATACTGATCTCTGAGGAACACCAGAGGTGACAGATAGCCAATCAGAGAATCCATCCACCAGATCAGCAACCGCTTGATAGCGACCAGTGAGGTACAAAAAAATTAATTTTAGGGCAAGATCTGAAAACCCAAGTTTCCTCAGTTTAGTTAGAAGTAAAGGATGAGAGACCGTATCGAAGGCTTTACTGAAGTCGAAGAGGACAAGAATCAATACCTCGCCCGCGTCAACGCCGTTCTTGATATCGTGGAATAATCTTAGAAGGGCGGTCTGGGTAGAGTAACCCTTGCGATAGCCCGATTGACGGTCGTCGAGAATATGGTGCGTATTAACAAAGTCAATGATTTGGCGGTGCAAGATTTTTTCGAACAGCTTCGAGAGTTCGCACAAGTTAGCAATGGGTCTCGTTTCAGAAGGAGAGATAGGTGATTTGACCTTAGAGAGAGGGCGCACAATAGCGCGTTTCCATAGTGATGGAAAATAACCCAGATTGAGGCAGCAGTTAAAAAAGGTGGTCAGGAGGTTACCAATATGAGGCAAGGCCAAGGCGATAGCAAACAGTGGCAATCGGTCGTAACCCGAGGCAAAAAAAACAGAAGATAATGAAACCATTAGGGAGCATAGGTTATCATAAGATATTTCGGTAAAACTAAAGAGAGAAAGAGAGAGAGAGAGAGAGAGAGAGAGAGAGAGAGAGAGAGAGAGAGAGAGAGAGAGAGAGAGAGAGAGAGAGAGAGAGAGAGAGAGATTGATTGATTGATGTGGTTTATTTAGCCTCAGCGGCTACTTTAAAAATATACATTTTACATGTTATTAATTGTCGCTTGGGAATTTACAAGTGGTCCAACATTTGTTGCAAGGATTGGGGAAACCCAAGAAAAACCCAACCAGACCAGGTCAATTAGTTCAATAAATAAATATTCGCTTAACAGTTCGTACAATTCTCTCACACATACACTTCTTTAACATATTTGCTCGCTTTTCTTCTAAACGCATTAACATTGTCAATTGATTTTATATCATTAGGTAAGTCGTTATAAATTTTAAAGCCGTTGTACATTAGTGTTTGTTGCGATTTTGTTTGATTTTGCTTTGAAATACAAATATTATTGCGCTGTCGTGTATTGTAAGAGTGGGTCTCGTCCACAAGTTTTAAACTTTCCGCAAGATACGACGGACTTATTTTTAGTTTCATTTTATGTACAAATATAAGTGTATTTAAAGCAATTCTTTGTCTAACATTAAAGAAATATAACGCATTTAACATTAGATTTATCGGTGTGAACTTACTACATCTAATAATTGCACGCATCGCTCGGTTTTGCGCTTTTTGTAACAAATTAAGTTCAGTTTTGCCGACGTTTAAGAAAATTGTAGAACAATAGTCAAAGTGCGGGGCAATTATACTTTTGTAAATAATAGTTCTAGTTAGTGGCGACATGGAGTCTCCAATTCTAAATAAAAAATTTACTTTCTTTGAAATCTTTTTAATTATGTACTTTACGTGTTCACTAAAGTTTAAATGTTTGTCAATCATAATACCAAGGTATTTAATTGTATCAACGTTCTCAATATTATTATCTTCAATTTTAATATTGCATTTTTCGCTTGTCATAGAGGCCCGCACACCTCTTACCAGGATGAATTTAGTTTTTGCAACATTCAAACTTATCATATTATTTTTTAACCAAATTGATAAATTCTTTAAATCATAATTAATTTTGTTTTCAATTTCAATAGAGTTAGAGCTACTGTAGTATACAATTGTGTCGTCCGCGAACATTTTACATTTACAATATTTTAATACTTTCTTTAAATCGTTAATATAAATCAAAAAAAGGATTGGGCCCAATATTGAGCCTTGTGGAACACCATATATGGTTCTTCTTTTTGAGGAGGTGACATTGTTGAATTTGATTTGCTGAGTTCTATCAGTTAGATAACTCTTAAACCATTTAAGTACATTATTTTTTATCCCGCATTTGTTAAGTTTAAAAATTAATTTCTTTCTGTCAATAGTCTCAAAAGCTCTTTTAAAATCAAGGAATGTTACTCCAGTCTTTTGTTTGTTATCACAGCTAATTTTCCATTCATTCAAGACACTTTGCAAGGCGGTCTCGCAAGAATGGCTTTCACGAAAACCAGATTGCTCTGGCACTAAGATATTATTTTTATCAAGATACTTAATTAATTGCTTATGAACTACTGTCTCAAGAATTTTTTCAAATGTCGGCAGTACATTTATTGGTCTAAATTCGCTAGCTTTTATAGTATTTTGTATCTTCTGGATAGGCGTAATTACTGAGTTTTTCCACTCAGCTGGAAATTCGCCAGTTCTTAAAGATACATTTACTAATTTAACAAATTGATCGTCAATATAAGGCCACGCTTTTTTAATAATTTCTGCGTTAATTCCATCTTCTGTACACGCTTTGTTTTCTAATTTATTTACAATTTCAGACAAGTCTTTGGAATTAACTTCGTCAAAATTTTGCTAACCTTCTATATTATTATCTATAGTATTAGTTAATAAATTATCACAATTATTATTATTATTTTGACTAGAGTTTAATATTGCATCGTTAATTTCGGTTATACTGTCAATAAAAAATTTATTAAAGTTATCAGCAATATCTTCGTCTTTATCATAGATTTTGTCGTTAAATTGAACTTTACTAACACTATTTTTTGGTTTTTTACTCACAATTTGTTTTAAGTGCTTCCATAGTTTTTTACTATCCTTTTTATTTTTATCAATATTCGAGTCGTTATATTCTCTTTTCTTCTGTTTAATTAATTTAGTTAATTTATTTCTAATTTTCTTAAATTCAGTCCAATAAATGTCTTCTTTAGTTTCTTTAGCAATTTTATAAATCTTATTTTTCTTATTTTTTAAATCTTTAATTTCGTTATCAAACCATTCTTTGCTTTTCCATTTGTTAATTACTTTAAATTTAGTCAAAGGTATTACTTGGTTTAACGTTTCTTCAATTGATTCGATCATATGATTAGCTATACTATTTACATTGTTGTCCTTAGATTTATCTATCTTATTAATCGTCTTAGTTAGAATTTTTGCAAACTTAATATTGTCAAATTTTTTATAATTTCTGCCGATGAAATATTTTTGCTTATTTAAGTTACGTTGCTTTTTTGGCAATTTAATACTTAAGATATCATGGTCAGTTATTCTTGGGAAATCCCAAACGTCGCAATTCAAAAATTCATTCGAATAAGCTAAATCAATCATTGTTTGTGAATTATTTGTAACGCGTGTAAACGTCGGGACATAGTTCTTAAGTCCCAATTCACCCATAATTAATTGAAGCTTATTCGAATAGTAACTATTTTTACTAATGTCTATATTAAAATCACCAATTAAAATAAACTGTCCATTCTCAACAAAGTCATCAGTAATTTCTTGTAAAATATCCATAAAAAGTGCATCACTCGCACTAGGTGAGTGATACACAACAGCAATAATTATTTCATTTAGTAGTTGAATTGAAAACGTTAAATTCCACGTATTAGAAGAATAGTTTTTATTATTAATGATTTTAAATTGCAAGTCATTTCTAAAATAAACAAGAATACCGCCAGTAAATTTGTTTTCTGAATTTACTCTAATGTGATTATAATTTTCAATTAATAATTCAGAGTCATTTATGTCTTCTGTAACTCGAGCTTCAGTTAAACAAACAATTACTGGTTTCTTACTTATAATTAATTCTTCAATTTCGTCTTTATGAGCTAAAAAACTTTGAGCGTTTAAATGTAATAACAATTCATTTAGCTGTAATTGTTAGATATTTTCTTCCTCTCTTTTCTTCTCATTTTCAGCTAGTTTTATATAATTTGGACAATTCTTGTCAAACGCATTATGCTTGTCATCAACAATTAAATCTAAATTTTTCTGTTTCTTATTTTTGTGTGCACAGTTAGTACATTTTAAATTAGTCATTTCGCAATCTTTGCTGTTATGTGCACCCCCACATTTACCGCATGCGATCTCTCTCTTACACTCTTTTGCATAGTGGTTATATCCGCAACATTTGAAACATCTTGCAATATTAGCGTGGTCAATTACTTTGCACAGTTTCCACCCAAGGCAGACTTTTTTCAAAAATAATAACATTTTACGCAATTCCGGGCTCACTTCGATAATTACGCTAAAGTCATTTTTCTTGTCACTCACAATTCTCTTAACAATTTTCATTTCTACATTTTGACAACAATCCTTCAAATTATTTTGTTCAATAATACTTTCAACAATTTCCTTATCTGATAACGTCGCTTCCTCTTTATTAATCCACACGAGTTTCACGAATTTCTTTTTTGTTTTAGGAATTTGAACATTAAATTTCGCGCCAATTTTCTCGACAACATCTTTTTGCAACTTCTCTCTATCGTCAACATTCTTACATTTAACAACAACCGTTCCGTTATTTTTTTTCTTTAATACTCGTGATTCCGACTCCAAGCTCCTTAACATTAATGTTCCTTTTGACATCATTTAAATTATCATTCTTGTTGATGTTTCCACTCGCGGCAACGTCATCGTCCACTGGCTTTACTACAATCATCGCCTCGGCATTTTTCTTATTCTTTTGGAGCGCGTTTGCATAAGACACATTTGAAATGCAACTATCAACTACCACATTGTTATTAAAGTTTCCTAACATCTTTCCATCTCCCTCCTCCAACTGTCTTTCTCAGCTCTAACTATTTCTTCCATCTCCTTCTTCAACTTGTCTGCTTCAAATTTAACAATATCTGTTATCATCTTTTTTATTTCATTTTTGCTAGCCATTTCATCTCTTATCTTGTACACCAACCAATCTATTTTTTTCTCCATATTGGATCCTCCTTGTTGTTTTTCTTCCGTCTGCGTTGAAGATTTCACCGCGGAGCTAGTTACACCACTATTACCATCTTTTAATATGCATACCTCGGTTTTTCCAAGACAATTAACAAGTTCATTCGTCGCGTTATACACCTTATGCAGTTTATGACAGCTTCGATAAAAATTTTTGTCACATGGTATACATCTAACTAACTCCTTTTTAATTTCCTTTTTGCATTGCCTACATATAATGTGACTCGCCGACTCACTCATATCTTATCACCATAAAGTCGAGAGCTCTTCCTTATCGACCACTTAAGATAAAGCGCATGCAGCCAAAACACCCAGGCAGATAGTCCGGAGAAAGCACATGCGACAGGCGCACGCACCCTCAAGATTCTCCCCACCTGATAGGCACGCGAGCAGAGCAGTGTAGATGGAACAGGTGGAACAGGTGGACATGCACATGCGCACCAGCGAAATCCACCTCCCGACGAAAACAGAGGCCCAAGAGTTACCATATTACCTTTATTGGCAGAAACTTTTCCTTTTCTAGGTAGAAACATTCTCCCGTCTTAGAATGTAATAATTTGATTTTCTTTTCAAAATTTGGAAAACATTAAAAGTGTGGCGAATTTATAATAGCACCGCGGAATGCTCGCTAATACTGCCAAGGGGCAGCTTCTTCACCAGCTTCAGAAATGAAGTAGTCGCAAAGTGTATCCCGAAGCTGACCAGATGTTCTAGCTGGATTATTGGCACCGACTCGTCCAATCCTATGCAGTCCTGTTTTACTTTCTTCATCCCGCCAAGTTCCAGGAATTGTATTCCCCTCTTCATCTTCTTGGTCTACATAATTAGAGGAGCAGTAGCTACGACGCTGAGGTGTCTCCTTACTTATATAATTATGCAGGCACACCAAGGCTTGAAACATGATTTGTGCATTGTAAGGCTGGTTGCATATGCATCTCCTGAGAACGCGCCATCGAGATACGAGAATGCCGAAAGTGTTCTCTATAACTCTTTGAGCACGGGAGAGTATATAATTAAAGACTCGCTGTTTATCCTGCAAGGCAGCACGCGGATAAGGTCTCATGAGATAAGACGAGCGGAAATGCCTCATCTGCCACAAATACATGAGGAAATTTTATCTGACTTCCGGGCAACATTTTAAGAGGAGGAAGCTTTGCTTCCTCATGCTCCAAAGCATCAGCAAATGCAGAATTATTCCACACTCCTCCATCACTCATAGAACCTGTAATCACATAATATGAATATAATAAGAGAGATGCATAAATGTATATAATCCTAAATGGAAATACTCAGACTGAAATAAAAGAAAGGAAAAAAAATTGAAATATATATTTACCGTACTGTCTTACATCCACCCATGTAAACTTGTATGACGCGTTGCAAGAAGCCATCAATACAATGCTGAAGTATTTCTTGTAATTGAAGAACTCAGAACCAGAATTGGGAGGAGCTTGAATCTGCATGTGGCGTCCATCTATGGCCTCAACACAGTTGGAGAACTGCCACTTCGAGTAGAAATCTTCAGCTATTTGCGTCCATAACTCAGGCGAAGGTTCAGGCAGATACAAAGGCTGTACAACTGTCCAAATGGCTTGGCACACTTCATTCACAATTTTGTACATAGTAGATTTACCAATCCGAAACTCCCATGCCTTCGACTTAATACTGTCGCCATGTGCGAGAAATCTGTGCAGGTATATACCTTGTTTAAAATAACATCTTGCAAAAAAGAGGGTACCTTTCAAGATCATGAAGCAAAAAAATTACTCACGCAAGAGTGGCTGCAAGTTTGAGTTTTGGAGAAAGTGCCCGTCTCCGGCTTCTTTTTAGGAGAAGGGGACGCACCAAAGATAGCAGAATATTAAATTGTTCAGGCCACATACGGCAATATAAGAAAAACTCCTCATGGTCTGACAACAATAGTTTTGATACGAGGTTAGAATAAAACTCCAATTCATCTCGTCGCCGATTGATTGGGCGCACCCACCATCTTCCTAGCACTTGTCTTGTCACTTTTACATATACAGCACACAATAAATTTACAAATTCGCAATTTAATAGCAGTAATAGTAGCAACAACTCTGTCTCTGGATCAATCATGGCAAACAACTACACCGTCCATATTCGAAATACACACTGCACTCTGATTGGTTGCTGTAATCAAGTTTACAACGTATCTTTACTCTATTGTAGATTGAACCGTTGTACAACATTCACGACTACTACAACTCCTACTCCTACAACCCTACGCTTACGCAATTGTAGAATAGCCTTTAGCAAAGACGGATAAGAAAGAAACGCAAAAAAATTTATATCAGCATCACAAAGTATTTAGTATCGCGTATTATGTACATTATTCGTCCGACGATTCATTATCCGCATATTATTCTCGTCGTAGTGTAGATTGCATTTCATAGTTTGCAGAACAACTAAAAAATTTAGCAATATGTGTAAAAACCATTTTATCTACCAATGTTAGCATGGCAGATTTCACGCGCGAAGAATGGGAAAAGTTTAACGACGCTACGCATTGTCACGTGTGCGAAAAACCATTCGCGCCGGATGACGTGCGAGTACGCGATCATTGTCATCTGACTGGGCGGTATCGAGGTCCAGCGCATTCAAATTGCAATTTAATTTACAAAGAATCCTTTGGCATTCCCATTGTATTTCATAATTTATTCGGTTACGACTCACATTTCATTATCGAGAAAATTGCCACAGCGTTCGAAGGGGGAATCGAGTCACTTCCGATAACAAAAGAAAAATATGTTTCATTTACCAAAAATGTTCAACTTGCGGAAGACAAATCTGAGTCGAGAAATCGTATTAAATTACGCTTTATTGCTTACAACCAGTCTCGACAAATTGGCATCTTTTTTTAATAAAGATAAGCTCAAAATTTTAAAATCAGAATTTTAAAATTTATCCACCAAACATTTCGAATTATTGACACAAAAGGGTGTATTTCTGTAAGAGTACATTGACCTCATCAAAAAATTGGAGGATTCGTGTTTACTACCGCGCGAATCGTTTTACAGTTCCTTGACCGGTGACACTGTATCCGAGCGCGAATACGCGCACGCGGTCAACGTCTGGCAGCGGTTCTCCATTCGAACGCTAGGCGAATATAGCGATCTTTACCTTAAAACCGATGTCTTGTTGTTGGCTAATATATTTGGAAATTTCTGCGATAAACGTATCGAGAGTTATGGGCTCGATCCCGCGTATTACTATACGCTTCCCGGATATACGTGGGACGCCATGTTAAAGCATACAAAAATGACATTCGAATTACTTACCCATTGATATGGTTATGTTTATCGAACGCGGTATACGCGGTGGTCTGAGTCAATGTTCAAAGAGATACGCGCGGGACAACAACAAGTACACGCAGTCGTACGATCCATCGAAACCATCGTCGTACTTGATGTATTTCAATGTAAACAACTTGTACGGCTGGGAAATGTGTCAACCTTTGCCCTACGCAGATTTTCAATGGGTCGATGACGTGTCTAGTTTTGATCTATCATCGATCCCGCTTGATTCACCTATAGGCTATATCCTCGAAGTCGACCTCAAGTAACATTTGCACGATGCGCACTCTGACCTACCGTTTTGCCCGACACGTGACAAGCCGCCCGGTAAGTAGGTATAATAGGGGGGTTCTGGACCACATACCTAGGGGATCTGAGGGGGGGTGAGGGGGCGGGGGGTAACCGAGGGGCGAGGGGGATGACTGACGTCACGCGAGGGGGGGGGGGGGGTATGATGCATCCGGGCAAAAAGGGGGGGGTGGATGTTCTACACGCGGCGTCTCGTATTACAAAGGAGGGCGAGGGGTGTTGACGTCACGCGGGAGGGAGGGGTGCCGCGTTAGGGCCGCGTAGGGTCCGCGCGGGGGAGGGGTGCCGCGTTAGGGCCGCGTAGGGTCCGCGCGGGGGAGGGGTGCCGCGTTAGAGCCGCGTAGGGTCCGCGCGGGGGAGGGGTGCCGCGTTAGGGCCGCGTAGGTTCCGCGCGGGGGGGGGGTACCGCGTTAGGGCCCGCCGCGCCGCCCGCGCCGCCCGCGCAGCCCGCGCCGCCCGCGCAGCCCGCGCCGCCCGCGCCGCCCGCCCGCGCCGCCCGCGCCGCCGCCGCCGCCGCCCGCGTTCGCGTTCGCGTTCGCGTTCGCGTTCGTTCTTACCTTAATTTAGGGGACGCCCGTGTCCGCGCCCGACGATGCCTGAGCTGCAATCGTAATCGCTTATGTCCAGACTCTGTATAGAGGGTCACTATGTGTGACTAAGCAGTGGTAAATCGGTCAGTAGGTCAGTTATTGTAATCTGAGAGTTACGATGTCGCATCTCTTCGCGTTCTCTCTACCCATCTCATTCGCTTTCTTTCGTTTGCGCATCATACGCTCGGTATTTAAATTGTAATATTCTAATAAGGAACAGATGAGGAGGATGTGGAAGGAAAATTAAATAAGTAAAAAAATATTTTAGATATATGTTATACATTTATTCATGTTGATCTACTACAACAAAAGATTTTTCTCTCGATGTAGCATACATAATGTCATCCATAGCATACGCTATGAGTTCACAATCTACAATTGACGTTAGGTCGTGATAGTGATTGCTGTGCAAGAAACTAACGGCGTCGCATTTTTTGGTAATACGATTTGCTCGTAGAAAACTTCCAAACTCGATGAGCTTCTTATCTACCTCTCTCGAATACTCATATAGCTCGAGACATACCAACTCGACGCAGTGTTCGAGTTCGAAGAAAAAGAATATAGTTGCAGGTTTCATGTACAAAGAAGTATTGCGCGACGACAATTTTACAAGTTTATCGTCACGCATTTGTACAACTTCGAATATTATGTCTTCGTCAATAGTCGGAATAGTCAGCGACTGGCCGACAGCTGACCGCACGAGTCGCTCGATATCCGTGCGTCTATCGATGAGCTTCCTCCACGTGTAATGAAGCATCGCGGTTTTATTTCCTCGGTTGTCGCCAAGGACCAATTCGACAAAGGAGGATTCGTGTTGAGGTTTCAGACTGACGCTGACCCCAATGTCCAAATATTTGTAAGCTGTAGGTGTCAATGCGTATCGTCTGTTGAATAGACGCACCGCACGACGCTCCAACGAAGTGCTGTAGAAAAAAGAACAAGATGAGTCTTAAAATAATAAAAAAATTGGAAAAATTATAAAATAGGAGACTCTATAAATGAAACGAAACTTACTTGTTCGCATTCGATGGAGTTGCAGCGTCGGGAATTGGCACGTAATAATTCATGCTTACACCACCACTGTTGCTTCCCGCAGCGGAGTACATTTTTTTTCACTCTCGGTTATGGCAAGTCGACCGTTTGTACAAGACTGACCGTTCGCATAAAATTAACGGAGCGTATACGCGGCAACACCCTACCCCTTTTTTAAAATTATGACGTGGTGGGGGATTAATGCTTCTAGAACGTATTCTGAGAAAAGATGTTTATCAAGGTTTTGAGCGAACGTGTTGGGACATGTTTCACTGCATCATTCGGTTATGACGTCGCTTAATGCGAAGCGAATGCATTGTTCAGGCGGATTATATATGTAAACAATATCCACGATTAAATATCGGTGATAAAAAATGTTTGTCTCGATGAGAATGATTTAACCGTCGCGGTGTCGCGGTCATGATCATCATTTTTTTCTAGGAAGACCTGTTTATCGGAGGGGTTTCGGTAAACGTGTCGGGACATGTTTCGCGGCGTCACTCGGTTATAACGGCGCGATGTCCTTTGGTGTCCTCTTTATCACTTTTTTTCTAGGAAAAATTGTTTATCAGGGTTGCGTGTCAGGACAAGTTTTGCGACGTTGCTCGATTATAACGTCGCGATGTCCTCTGGTGTCCTCTTTATTGTTTATCGGGGTATATTTCGCGACGCCATTCGGTTACGGCGTCGCGCGTTACGAAGCGAGCGCCGAGATCAGGCTGCTAGAATTTGTAGACAAAAAGTGCGTAAGCAGAACTCACCGTCCAAGGGATATTACCTTTCTGTAACGCATATAATGAACAATAGATCTGATGACACTATGCAGTAGATCCATTCGGTTATAGCGGCGCGTGTGACAAAGCGAGCGCCGAGATCAGACTGCTAGACGTTGTGGACAAAATAGTGCGTGAGCAGAACGCAACGTCCAAGGGATATTACCTTTCTGTAACGCATATGATGAACAATAGATCTGATGACACTATGCAGTAGATGGAAGAAGAAGAAACGATACGTGATGCTCCAGTTGGAAGGAGAGAAAAGAATAATAGATGAAATATATAACGATGAATGAAACGCGTCAGAGCCACAGTATATGATTTGGAAGTCTGCGCGTCAGTATAGTTCGCTTGAAAAAAGTAAAGTGGATACTCGATGGTTTGTTTTTATGTGTGTGTGTGTGTGCAAAGTGTTTGGTGTAGAAAATGATTTTTTATGAGAATCTAAAAAATGGAAATAGAGACAATAGACTTGGCTGAGTCGTCCGACGACGAGCGGATGGAAATAGAGACAATAGACTTAGCCAAATCGTCCGACGAAGAGCAGGTGCAAATAGAGAGAGTACGAGACCTACGAGTAGAATTAAATGAGTTGCCCGACGAAGAATTATTAATGGAATTCGAGGCAATAGTAGACGAATCATCTGACGAAGAACACGCGTTGTCGGATGACAGTGACTACATCAGTGACCTTTCAGGAGATGATCTTGTTGAAACCACTGAAATAATAGTGTCGCACTCAGAAATTTGCTCGCTAAATGGACGCACCAAGTTTTGCGCGATATATTGTTACTACACCACGGGTGGCAGTTTTGTTGCATGTGCATCGTGCATGGTAAGAATAGCGGACACAGATTACGGATATATGTATGCTGTGCAAAAACATGTGATTGAGCTGTACGACGCGATAGAAGGTCGGTCTTGCTCTAATTGCAGACTTTCGGTATATCAAATCTTTCCATGCAATATGTGCCCAATTTGTGTACACTGAAAAAAACATTGCCGTGAATCGATCAATATAAAGTGTACGCGAGTACCATGGAAAGAATCCGCTCTTACGAATACTTTAATGATTCTGTCGAGTATGCTCATCCTTGTAGACAAGATATCGTCGATGCTTTGAAGGACGTTAAAGATCCGCGAGGAGAAACGTGTGTGCAACGAATATCACCAATATCATTATAATTTAATTGGGATTTACAGATTTTGATCTCGTAGTCATTTACAAACTAACATCGAATATCACCAATATCATTATAATTTAATTGGGATTTACAGATTTTGATCTCGTAGTTATTTACAAACTAACATCGTTTCTGAATCTTCCAATCATGAAACTCACTAGAGTATAATGGAGAACTTGATCAAATATTAATTTATATCGCTGAAGATGGCTCAATCCTGAGCCAAAACGTACGGATTGAATGTACAAGGAATTAATAAATCAGTAATCTGATATTTCAACGCATCAAGAACCGCGTCGACTCTCAATGCCCTTTACCTGTTTGTTTGAATATCACCAGTGCAGTTTCTTCGCGATCGTGAACTCGGTATACGCGGAACCAGTGAACGCATAGTCAGACAAGGAGTTGTTATCAACACGTGCACTCCATATGACTGACCTTATCACCTGAGACGTAAAGCGTACAGACACTTGTGGAAACATATGCTAGAGGAAGAAGAGGAAGAAGAGGAAGAAGAGGAAGAAGAGGAAGAAGAGGAAGAAGAAGACCTAAGAATGTTAAGATGCTGTAGATGGATAGCTCGTTATATTCCATATTATTTTAAAGTGCGCGATGAAGCATACTATAACCGTGGCGCGATGAAAATTATTGAAAAGATCGAGAGGTATGACTTTGAGACTCTGTACATTCAGATTCGTACAGGTATTGGGAAGTACGTCGAATTGACGGTAATAAACAACTTGGAGTCTTCGGTATATAGATGCAATTGGAATTATCTAGCGATTATTTTTGAAAACGCTTTTGATGATAACGCAATTGATGATTGTGACGATATCGATGCTATTGATGATGCTCTTTGGAGACTTACTTACAAAGATGCCCCCCACTTCAATCTTAATCATTTTATGAGTATGCACTATCACGTTCAAAGATGCCAACGTTTGTTTATTGTGTAATAGAGTCACGTGCAAGTGCTCCGTAGAAATTTGTGAAGTGATTTAAAAAAACATTACTATAAAACTCAAAAACATAGAACATCTCAACAAAATTGCGCGCGAACTGTTGGAGCAGTCGCGCCAAGTCGCTACCTTGAGCGAGTATTTCACGTGGGTACAGCGATGCGAGGAAACCGTTGAACAGCTCGAAGAGCATAGTCGCGCCAAGCGTCCGCGGCTCTGGCCTGGAGATAGACATTTATTGGTGTCGAATGTCAGACTACTCGAGGGTGCGAGAATTCAGTTAGACAGACGTTTTATACACAGCGGTGGTGATTTGGTGGTCGCGGGCACCAGTAGTGACGGTGGCAATAACGCGGAAAGACTCGTTTGGCGAGAGATCGATGCCGCGTTCGAAAGCCGTATACGGACTGGTGCGGTGATTAACACAGACTATATCGAACCGCGACAATTTATGGTGGACGCTGCTAGTGTAGTGCTCGAGAAAGTGCAAGACGCTATAAACAGACACAACAGCGTGAAAGTGAACACCGAGTTCAACGGTGAGTTTGTGACGGGCGATAAACGTGACAATAAGAGTATGAACACGAATAACTATGCTCTCTTTCGTACATCCGATATGCGCGAGTGGTACGAGCGACACGTTATCGAACCCACACTGGCGAAACTCGAAGAGTTCCAGGAGCGCGATAGCGGGTGGGCCTTATCGCGTATCCTCGATCTTACAATTAATATCAACAGGTACAATCCTATGCGCGCGGGATGTCGCCTGGAATTACCGCAAGGGATATTGAGTAAGAAAGCGGTGATTAACGTCCGGTCCATGGACAATGCGTGTTTCGCGTGGTCGGTGGTCGCCGCGCTATATCCAGTCGAGCAACATGTGGATCGGGAATCTTCATACCCGCATTATACAACCGTGTTAAATGTACAAGACATTGAGTTTCCTATGTCTCTGAAAGGAATTAGTACATTTGAACGACTCAATGACGTATCGATAAATGTCTACACCATCGAGGGACATGAAACGCTAACCGTTCTACCGATACGGCTCACCGACCGGAAGAGAGAAAAGCACGTCAATCTGTTGTACGTGCAAGACTCGCGAGACTACAACGTGGGGCATTTCGCGTGGATAAAGAACCTGTCCCGCCTCGTAAGCTCGCAAGTGAGCAAGAAAAAAATAAAAAAATACTTTTGCGATCGGTGAGTAATACATTGAAAAATCAAAGTATACGATATATTATATTTTTTTATATAAAAGATATATGTAAAAATTGAAAATTTTTGCAGATGTCTACACTATTTCCACACGAGCGACAAGTTGCAATCGCACACGGTAGACTGCAGTGAGATGAACGACTGCGCCATCCGACTACCGAGCGATGACGACAAATGGCTGAGCTTCCGCAACTGCAACAGGAAGGAGCGGCTTCCGTTCGTCTTGTACGCCGATCTCGAATGCACCCTGGAGAAGATGGACGCGGATGAGAGAACGTTGACGTACGCATATCAACGCCACGAGGTATTTAGCATAGGATACTACGTGCAGTGCTCTTACGACGAATCGTTATGTACGTATCGGTTTGGCCGCGATAAGGATTGCGTCGCGTGGTTCGCCAACGAACTCGAAGAAATAGCGCATCGCGTAAAGGGTATTTTATCCTCCAATGTCCCCATGGAAACGCTCTCGAAAGAACAGTGGCATGCGTTTCACAGCGCAACGCACTGCCACATTTGCAATAAATCGTTCACACTAAACGACGATGAGGAGCGAGTACGCGATCATTGCCATCTGACCGGTCGTTACAGAGGTCCCGCGCATTCAAACTGCAATCTCAACTATAAAGACTCATATTTCATTCCCATAGTTTTTCACAATTTATCTGGCTATGACGCACATTTTATCATAAAGGAAATAGCTGCCGCGTCCGAAGGCTCGATCGATGTACTACCGTTAACTAAAGAAAAATATATCTCGTTCACGAAACACGTTAAAGACACTGCCGACAAATCAGATTCGCGAAACAATATAAAGTTACGGTTCATCGATTCGTTAAAATTTCTCAACACTAGTCTCGAGAAATTGGCATCCTTCCTTGATAAGGACAAATTAAAAATTGTACGTTCAAAATTTTCTGAATTATCAGTCCACGATTTAGAATTACTGACGCGAAAAGGTGTCTTTCCGTACGAATACGTGGATTGCGTGGACAAACTGCAGGACACGCGTTTACCGCCGCGCAAATCATTTTACAGTTCATTGGTCGGTGACACTGTATCCGAGAGTGATTACGCGCACGCCGTGAACGTATGGCAGCGGTTCTCCATTCGAACCTTGGGAGAATACAGCGATCTGTATTTAAAAACGGATGTCTTGTTATTGGCCGACGTTTTCAAAAATTTCCGTGACAGTTGCATCAAAAGTTACGGACTAGACCCCGCTTATTACCACACATTGCCAGGTTTCACATGGGACGCCATGTTGAAACATACTCGCGTAAATTTCGAACTGCTAACCGATATAGATATGGTTATGTTTATCGTACGCGGTATTCGCGGTGGAATGAGTCAATGTTCAGGCAGATACGCGCGAGCCAATAACAAATACATGCAGTCGTACGATCCATCGAAACCATCGTCGTACCTAATGTATTTCGACGTAAACAACTTGTACGGTTGGGCAATGTGCCAACCACTACCGTACGCCGATTTTCGATGGATCGAAGGCGTTTCGAATTTTGATTTTAGCGCGATCGATACGAATTCGCCCACAGGTTATATTCTCGAGGTCGATCTGGAGTACCCACAAAATTAACACGACGCGCACGCTGACCTTTCTGTCCGATGCGCGATAAGCCGCCAGGCAAGCGGCAGGTCAAGCTCCTTGCAACTGTGTGCGATAAGAAGCGCTACGTCATACACTATCGCAACATTCAGCAATGCACGCGCCATAGCCTTCGAGTTACAAAAATACATCGCGTATTGCAATTCGCTCAATCTCCATGGCTCCGCGATTACATCGAATTAAACACCCGATTTAGAACGCGCGCGACAAACGATTTTGAAAAGAATTTATATAAACTGATGAATAATGCGGTTTTCGGGAAAACGATGGAGAATGTGCGTAATCATGTAGACGTAAAATTATTGACTCATTGGGAGGGTAGATACGGCGCGGAGGCAATGATCGCTAAACCAAATTTCCATAGTAGAAGTATATTTTCGGAAAATTTGGTTGCAATAGAAATGCGCAAACTCGAGGTGAAATTAAACAAACCGATCTACGTAGGCATGTGCATCCTCGATATATCAAAGATATGTTTGTATGAATTTCATCACGAGTACATGTCTCCTCTGTATAGCGACAAATGTAAAATTATGTACACCGACACTGACAGTTTGATCTACCATATAGAGTGCGAGGATGTGTACAAGAACGTGAAACGTGATATCGCTAGGTTTGATACGAGCGATTACCCGGTCGACAACGCGTACGGTATACCGCTTGAGAACAAGAAAGTGCCGGGCTTGATGAAAGACGAAAATAACGGTGCGATCATGACCGAATTCGTCGGACTCAGGGCGAAAATGTACGCCTTGCGAGTCGATGGTAAAAAAGACACTAAGAAAGCAAAAGGTGTCAAGAGTAACGTCATAGCGCGTACTATAACGTTCAACGACTACACGCGGTGTCTAAACGACGAGATTGAAATGACTCGTCGCCAGTGGTGTATAAGATCAAAACTGCACCAAGTGCGTACAGTGTCCGAGACGAAAATCGCTCTGAGTCCGTACGACGACAAGCGGTACATGTTACCGGATTCGACCGATACGTTACCGTGGGGACATTATCGAATACCCTTATAACATAATGTATATACCGTATATAATGTATGTATGTATGTAATATAATGTATAACGTAATGTATAACGTATAACGTATAACGTAATGTATGTATGTAATATAACGTATAACGTATAACGTATAACGTATAACGTATAACGTATAACGTATAACGTATAACGTATAACGTATAACGTAATGTATAACGTATAACGTATAATGTATAACGTATAACGTATAATGTATAACGTATAACGTAACATATAACGTAATGTATAACGTATAACGTAAAGTATAACGTATAACGTAACGTATAATGTATGTAATATAACGTATAACGTAATGTAAGTATGTATGTATGTATGTATGTATGCAATGTATGTATGTATGCAATATATGAAATATAATGTTTTATATTGGACATGATGTTAATAAAGATATATTAGATGGGATAATAAAAAATGATTTAATATTTCATATTATATACTTATGTATTTCATATTTTATTTTCTACATATTTTTGAAGTGAAACTTCTTAGGGCACGGGGGGTGATTCGAACCGGAAACGTTACGGAAGTTGCGTTATGGAAGTCCGTCACGAAAAGTCGAACCTTCTACGGAAGTGATTCTATTCGTCGCGTTACGCGTTCGCGTTATGGAAGTCCGTCACGAAAAGTCGAACCTTCTACGGGAGTGATTCGATTCGTCGCGTTACGCGTTCGCGTTATGGAAGTCCGTCACGAAAAGTCGAACCTTCTACGGGAGTGATTCGGAGCGTCGTGTTACGCGTTCGCGTTATGGAAGTCCGTCACGAAAAGTCGAACCTTATACGGGAGTGATTCGGAGCGTCGCGTTACGCGTTCGCGTTATGGAAGTCCGTCACGAAAAGTCAAACCTTCTACGAGAGCGATTCGGTGCGTCGCGTTACGCGTTCGCGTTATGGAAGTCCGTCACGAAAAGTCGAAACTTATACGGGAGTGATCCGGAGCGTCGCGTTACGCGTTCGCGTTATGAAATTCCGTCGCGAAAAGTAAAAAAAAATATACGTGTGGCCTCCACGCGCGGCAGAAGTGAAACTTCTTAGCTGTGAGGAACAGAATAGTATCTCGTTTATAGTATCTGAATTAATGCCTATGTAATTCAGAAATCAAATTTTAATTATAAATTAAAGCGGATGCAATTCACAAATAAAAATTGATTCGTGTATTGAAACCTGTATAACTCACAAATCAAATTTTAATTATAAAAGTGAAGTTTCAGGTTATGAGAAAAATTTGCCCATATATAATTATATATGGGTCAACTGTTACCAACTGTTACATTTATATACATATAATTATATATAGACAAATTTTTCTCATAACCTGAAACTTCACTTTTATAATTAAAATTTGATTTGTGAGTTATACAGGTTTCAATACACGAATCAATTTTTATTTGTGAATTGCATCCGCTTTAATTTATAATTAAAATTTGATTTCTGAATTACATAGGCATTAATTCAGATACTATAAACGAGATACTATTCTGTTCCTCACAGCTAAGAAGTTTCACTTCTGCCGCGCGTGGAGGCCACACGTATATTTTTTTCTTAAATGTGTTTTATATTTTATACTTATATATATATATATATATATCATATTTCATATTTCGTTTTATACATATTTTTTACTTATATTTTATACTTATATTTTACATTTGTATGTAATACATATTTTTATGTTGTACATATTTTTTATACAGTACAAATAAATGTCTTTATATATTAAATCACGTTGTCCTTGTGTATCCATGAATTGTGCGATCCGTCGAATCCCAGCCATTTCATATAAACCTCGTCACCTCTCCTGCGAAGTACTTTCTCCACGAGATACACGTCCGGATAGACCGCGCGATGCAGCTCGTACTCGTAGAATCCTCCGGTGACAGATTTTCCTCGATAGTCTTCGAGTAGATAGGTAACGGGATTAGTACGCTGCACTTTAACAATTTTAAAAACCTCGGTTGTCCAATTCGGCGTGTAACCTTTCTCGAAAATTGTCTTGTACTTGCTGACGCGTACCAGGTCGCCTACTTTGAACTTTGCCGGACCCGCGATCTTTATCTCGCTGTACACTGTATTCAAGAGTCTTTCGGCGATCGCGGGAGTAACGTCGACGGGCCGCACGCCGATCGTTCGATGCTTGCGCGCGTTGTAATCCGACACGAGTCGCGATAACGCGTCGACCCACTTGTAAGTCCCATTGAGCGTAAACATCTTCCACATATCGTTCTTCAACGTGCGATTGAATCGCTCGATGACCGATGCTTTCATCACCGAATATGTAGAATAATGATTGATGCCGTGTTTTCTCATGAGACGTTGCACGTCGGCGTTGTAAAATTCCTTCCCCATATCGGTTTGCAAGTTTTTCGGGCATCTCTTGCTGTTTCGAATTATTTTAGCGATAACGTCAGCTGTCTCGTTTCCGCCTTTACTCTTGAGTGGCACGGCCCACGCGTACTTACTCAGCATATCGATGACGGTAAGTATGTAGTGGTAGCCTCTATTGAAACGCGAGTACGGACGCATCTTGACGGTGTCAGCCTGCCATCGTACCCACGCACGATAACGCGTCTTCTGGGAAAATTTCTTCTTGCCGGTGCGTGCAGTTCCTCGACGAGTCGTCGCTTTTCGATATTTTTACGTCCATCGGATTTCGACGATGTCATGTTTTCTTTTAACGGTGCGTAATAATACGTGCAAAGAAATTATATCTCAAACTTTTTTTCTTTCTTTAACCAATGACATTCAAACAGCCATTTATTTATTTCCGTTTATCATCGCTCAATAGCGGTTTTTTCAGTTCTTTCAGTTCTTCGTCGTCGTCGTTGGCTTGTCGTCTATTTCTGCTCATTAACCGTTCACAGCTGTTTCTGAACCATTCGTAGCCGCTTCTGGCCCGTTCGTTGGTCTGTTGATAGCTGCTGCTGCTCGATGACCGTTCCTGAATCGCCCGTTGCCCTTCGTCGTCATCGTCATTCGACAACCTTTTATAACCTTTCCCGGATCGTTTGCCGCTTGCCATCGTTACTCAGGTTTCATCGATCGAAAGATATGTGCCTCGAGCGCCTCTCGGTTCGCGTCCAACATGGATTGCGTATCTCGTTTGAGCGCGATCAGATTCGTTTCGATTTCCTCCAACTGATCTCTCAAAATTTTAACGCTATCTCTCAGAAGTCTAAGATTCGTTTCGAATTCAGTCTCCAATCGCGTTTTACGATGCTTCTCGAATTCCGCTTCGTCTCTCACACTCTTAACGCTCTGTTCCACATACAGTTTATTAACCGCGTCGTCGTCAGCCTCCGGTTGCGCCACGCGACGAATCTTGCGCGACTTTGCGTCAAAATCCGTAGCGGTGCGACACAGAGCTTTATCGCGCACAAAATGTCTCATTAATCCGCTCCACTGATGGTACGATACGGCGTTCGACGCGTCTCTGCTCTGCTCGAATACACCAAATTTGTTGATCGGCATTTCACCGCTGATTGAACGACTCGTTGCCGCGCGGCTCAATTTATAATAAGACCGGCTTCGCGAAGTTCCTCGATGATCGACAGGATCTCGTTGTCGTGAGCATTGTTGCCAGCGTGGCGCGAAGCGTCGAGCAATCGTAGACGATCCACCAGCTCGTTGGGATCGTCCCAGTGCACGTAGTCGATCTTATTGTCGGTCAGCGTCATCGCGCGAGGCGCGATTAATCCTTTTCCGGATCGTTTTTTCATGGATGCGGGCGGTATCAACTTCTGGATTATATTCATGTACTTGTATCCACTGTTGGACTTTACTCGCCCGAGAGGATCGTGATTGGCTCTATGAGTGCTCGTCTCAAACAGGATATTCTTGTACTTTTGCATATCCTCCTCCGTGTAAATGTTTTTATCAGGCTTGTTTTTAAAGATCAACTCGTAAATACCAGGTGTGCCAATGTAATGTACGTCGCCGATATATATGTTATCCATGCTGTCCACCTTGAAAAGTTTATTCCCGAGCATCATTCCATCGTTGCCGAGATAAACGCCGTACACGGTATCTATATCGCTCCTTGGCTTGACGCTCATAAGAGCACCGATGTACTCTTGGCCTAATGGACCCAAGGTATCGTGCAACGCTTCTCGACCCTCCGACGTTTCCAACTCCTTTCGAATAGACGTCGCGAGCTCCGAGTCGTCCGTGAGGTCAAAAACAGGCATGTTTGCGGGTAATTCGAACTTTATTGTAGGCTGCACTTTTCTCGCTGTTACGTATGGCGGAGATGATATCGGTGGAGATGAGGTTATCGGTGTAGAGGTTATCGGTGGTGGCACATCCAGTGAAGCTTTTGATCGTTTCGATTGGCTAGATTTACGCGGTGCCGGCGGGTGATCCGACCATTTTCTTTTTCTCGGCGTTGCATCCTCGGAAAACGTTTTGATCTCAGCGTCGCTCTCCGGCTCCTCTTTCTTCACCGCGATTGATTTGTCGGCGATCTTTTGCAACGGCTCGATGAGAGGCTTAAAGTGCGTGTTCAACTCGATATCCTTCTCGATCTTACCGGTCTTCATAGCGCGAAGTTTCTTGCGAATCGACTCGCTCGTTTTCGCAATCTTCTTCGCAACCTTCTCGCGCTCGCTGATATCCATGCTCTTGTCGATCGCAGCCATCATGGAAATACGTAAAGTGACGCTCTCTCCGACGTTTTACCTCGACGAGGTACCGGCGACGACTGACCGCTTTTGCGGTATCGCGAACATGTTAAAGTCTTTTCTGTATCGACCATTGTTGAGCGGGTTGTCCTTGTCTATCACTACGAATCCGTACTTGCGCTGCCAACATTCGCTGCACAGCGCGCTGAATTCATCGTACGACATGTCGGTATTCACATGATCGTTGTACACGTGTTTCAGATTGGTTCCATCCTGTTTGAACAGGATCAGCAGGTTCGCGTTGTCGCGTATCAGATGTTTAGGTATTCTCGTGTACGTCTGACAGAGATAAAAACAATCGATGTTCGAATGCCTACCCATTGAAAAGTACTCTCTCACGGCGTCTTGCTTGTCGCATGCCACGTCATCGAAGACGAATATCGAGTTTGGACACGCATCGCTCGGCGGAATGACGTCACTGTTGATTGGGAACGTAAAGTAGCCGATTTCGTCGATCGACGTCAATAAATTCTCCAGATATCGATATTTCGGTTGCTGGAGCGACTTTGAGTACACGTACACGTTCTCGAAACGCACACCGTGCGGACTTTCCAACAAGCTTATCAGAACGTTGGTTTTACCGCAATTTGAGGGGCCGCAAATGATGGCGCGTATAGTGGCCGGTAACATCGTACCGTGCCTGCGCTTCTCCGCGTTACCCGCCATCGACCGTGATCTGTCGTCGCAGTTCGTCACGCGAATCGCCAGCGGTTGTCGCACGAATCTCATTTTTTTTCGCATTGCTGACCGGAGGGCTGGATCGGACGCCTATTTATAGGTGCGCGAATCCGCGAATCGCTCAGTAGCGGAAAAATGTTCGTCCTGTTATCAAGACCTTCCGATATTCGCGATTGCAGCGTCGAGCAGCTACAATTTGTACCGAAGGCTGTTCTGTTGCAAATGTGTGGCGATCACGTCCACGACGTGTGGGACAAGCTTCCGGAACATATAAAGGCGGATTCGGAGGTTCAGCAATATCGTCGGTGCTTAAAACATTATAATTTACCGCATCATCGAACGCACATCGACGGTCCGGCACCGTTGATAAAAAATTGCGGCGAATGCCAGCGAAAAAATTAGGCAAAGGCCTGTTCAACAGCGCGATAAGCTCACTTTCGATCGAATTGCACATTCCCGGCTATCAGTTTTGCGGTCCGGGCACTCGGTTGAAGGAGCGATTAGTCAGAGGCGATCCGGGTGTAAATCCACTGGACGCGGCGTGTCGCGAACACGACATAGCGTATTCGCGTAACAAAGATCTCACCGGGAGACACGCGGCGGACAAGGTACTCGCCGAGCAGGCGCTAGGACGTGTCATCGCGAGAGATTCGGCTCTCGGAGAGAGAGCTGCCGCTACAGCCGTCTGGGCGGCCATGAATGCCAAGCGGAAATTATGAATGGGTTTGCGAACCGTGAAAAAGAAGAGGAGGAGAGCGTCGAAAAAACGGATACTTCCGGCGGCGAAACGAGGCGGCGTATTGCCGCTTCTACCGTTGCTGGGAGTTCTCGGTTCCCTGGCCGGCGAGGCGGCCGGGATAGCAACGGCCGTGAACGCTAGCAAAACCGCGCGACGTCAGCTGAAAGAGATGCAACGTCACAATCGCGCCATGGAAGGCCGCGGACTTTATCTCGCTCCGTACAAACGCGGACAGGGAGTTGCGTCGAAGAAAAAGAAGAGAGAAAATAAGAAAAAAAAACGTCAAAGAGACGTTGAAAATGCCCACGGGTATTACGACTAACGTGCAATTAAATCGACTGGCGAAACACATGCGCGTACCGTTCTTCAGGGGTGTTTTCATGCGTGACTCGTTACCGATCGGCGGTATACGTCGAAACGAGAGCGGTATTGTAAATTTGGACGATGCAGCGGGCCCCGGTACTCACTGGGTAGCGTATGCAAAGAGGGGAAACCGCGCGATGTATTTCGACAGTTTCGGTAATCTTCGACCGCCGAAAGAGTTGACGCGATATTTCGGACCGAGTGTGACGAAGGTGGAGTACAATCACACGCCCGTTCAGACTTACGATCAGAATATTTGCGGACAAGCGTGCCTGCGATTTCTCCCGACGATCGACGACGATCGGCGTGAATTTAAAGCCTGACGACGCGCCGTGGAAACTCAGTGTTAGTCGAACAGTTTTCTCGACATGTCTATGACATTCACGCTGACCGGGAACAACAGCATCCTCGCGGTGCACTACTTTCCCGCCGTAGATTTGAGCGATGGTGACTACGAGCTCGGTCTAACGGTTTTTGAGACTTATCACACGATACCGAACGTTAATTCTTCGAATAATAAATTCTACTTTGACGAGGATGACACGGAAATCACGATACCCGAGGGATCGTACGAGATACGAGCGATACACGAGTTTTTGAAACGCGCTGTTTCACGGAAACGCCCGCGACGCGACCGACGCGTAGCTCGTTCCATCAGCGACAATCGTACATCGGTCGCGGATATCGCGCGAGAGGAGATCGCTCGCGTGAACGGTGACGATGACGATGACGACGACGACAACGCGGAGTACGAGGACGACGAGGCTGTAAAATATCCGCTAGTGCTCCGTGCTAATTACAACACGATGAAAAGCGAGATTAATTGCGCTTTCAGAGTAAACTTTAGCAGACCAAACAACATTGGATCGCTACTGGGATTCTCGTCGAAGCGTATATTGCAGCCGGGAAAATGGCACCGATCGGACCTACCGATTAATATCATCAACATAAACATTATCCGCCTAGAGTGTAACGTGACCGCGGGTGCGTACAGCAACGGCAAACCCGTTCACACGATACACGAATTTTCTCCAAGCGTGCCACCAGGATATAAAATATCGGAAACACCGGCGCAGATCATTTACCTGCCGATCATCGCACGGAGCATTACGGATCTAACGGTACGCATCGTGGATCAGGACGGACGATTGCTCGACTTTCGAGGCGAAGAAATCACCGTCAGATTGCACGTACGACGGCGACAGCGATAACGCGCGTGAGTGTGCGCGACATATATGAGATGCTCGTGTTGACGGACTCGGAGCACGCGAGAGATAACACTATCTACACTACGGTAGCGACCGACAATATCGTCCGATCATTTGCATCACCAGCGTTAGGCTACGCTAAAAATACGAGAAAGAAGCTCACAGCGTCGAACGTTGAATTCTTACAATCTTTGGGATTCGCGGTGCGAAATATCTGAGGGAAACATGACCGATATCCTTAACATCGGAAGCGAGCCGGTCTTTGACGATCGCATCGTCAAGATCGAGACTCACACGTACAATGCGTACGCCAACACAACGTTCGAGTATAGCGATGAGATACGAATACCCATACAACAGCAGGATCTGTATACGTTGCCGTGCGAAAGTTTTCTCTACGTCGAAGGAATATTGACGGTGAACAGAGTAGACGGTGAACCCGATAACGTGGTATTGGCGAATAATGCCGTCGCGTTTATGTTCGATGAAATTCGATACGAACTCGACGGTGTGGAGATTGATCGCAACAGAAACGTAGGAATAACAACAACGCTCAAGAACTACGCGTCGCTGTCTTTGGGCGCGAGTACGATTCTGAAAAACGCCGGCTGGGATATGTTCAATAACGCGGACATCACTTCTACGCGAAGAAACTTTACTTTTCACGTACCGCTCAGCATGCTACTGGGATTTTGCGAGGATTACAAACGCGTGGTGATCAACGCGCGTCATGAATTGATCTTGATACGATCGCGCAACGATAACAATTCCCTGGTGGGAAATCCGACGTTGACTCCTGCTATCAACGTACTCATGATACAATGGCGAATGCCTCACGTGTTGCTGAACGAGATCAACAAACTGTCGATGCTGCGCGCCTTGGAAAACGGACGATATCTGAGTATGAGTTTCCGTTCGTGGCATCTGTACGAGTATCCTCTGTTGCAGAACACGACCAAGCACTCGTGGGCCATCAAGACCGCGACTCAGCTCGAAAAACCGCGATACGTCATATTTGTTCTGCAGACAGGCCGGAAGAACGTTATGAGCAGAGAAGTAACAACGTTCAATCATTGCAAATTGACCAACGTGAAACTCTATCTAAACTCTGAATTCTATCCGTATGACGACATGAATTTGGACTTTGGTAGACACAGATGGGCGATTCTGTACGATATGTACACGCGTTTCAGTAGAGCGTATTACAGACGCGAGAACGTTCAGCCGTGTCTCGATGTCCCGAATTTTCTACTGTACGCTCCAATAGTGGTCATCGATTGCTCTCGACACAACGAATCTGTCAAAACTGCCACCGTGAATGTCAGAATAGAATTTGATTGCATGGAGAATGTACCGCCGAATACCTCAGCGTACTGTCTCATCATACACGATCGCGTTATTCAGTACAACCCGTTGACCAACGTGGTGCGCAAAATTGTCTGAGCGGTCGCGGCAACGTCGAAAAACAACTATTAATAAAGAGAGGGGGAAGGGGAGCAGGGTATAAATCAAAAGTGTTGCGAGACGTTTTGCATATTTGCACGTCATTCTTGTCAAGTAACGCATCGAAGAGAGAGAAATCTCATGTCCGTACCAACGTTCGTGGACCTGCAAGGTTTCCTCGTTGGAATGAAGTTTGTCGTGAAGGAAGTGGCGGTGCTGCGAAAGGGGACCGTTCTGGCACATTACATCTTTGAACGTCCCATGCCGTGGAATCTCCTCATGAATTCCGACAAATCATGCGCTACCTGGTTGATCAGAAATCATCACGGATTACGATGGAACGACGGAAACGTGCCGTACAGCATGGTGAAACGTCTCATTACATCGGCCGTGTTTGGTATGGAAGAGGATGATGATGATGACGACGAAACGCCACCGACTCTCGTGTACGTCAAGGGAATCCAGAAACGCGAATGGCTGGTGGATCTGCTCGAAAATTTTGCGAGAAAGAAAATGATCGTCGAGACTCTGGATGCGGATTACGAAGACATCGACTCTTTGAACACTCTGGATGCCGCTAATACTGTGCGATGCGGAAAACATACAAAGAATTGCGCGTTGCAAAACGTATTTAAAATTTTTAACTGGTGGTCGAAACACGAGAACGAAGTGAAATCTTTTTATAAAACTTACAAAAATAAATAAATTATACGTATATGTACGTTACAACGTTTTATTTCTTATCTCCTTTCCCCTCCACTATGCATGACTAAATACGTAAGAGAAGAAAATATAATAAGTATTTTTCAGGTCTGAATCACGACGTACTTTATTTTCCACTCGAGCGATATACGCGTTACGTTCGCCACAACGTCGGCGCTCGCTTCTGTAATGTGAGACGCTGTTTGTTTTACATGCGTGAAAAATGTCGCAACGCGCTCGCTGAAACATGTAGCAACGCGCTCGCTGAAACCTTGACAAAAGAACATGGCGCGGGCGGCGGCGCGGGCGGCGGCGCGGGTGGCGCGGGCGCCGCGGGCGGCGCGGGTGGGCGGCGCGGGCGGGCGGCGCGGGCGGGCGGCGCGGGCGGGCGGCGCGGGCGGCGCGGCGGGCCCTAACGCGGTACCCCTCCCCCGCGCGGACCCTACGCGGCCCTAACGCGGCACCCCTCCCCCCCCGCGTGACGTCAACACCCCTCGCCCTCCTTTGTAATACGAGACGCCGCGTGTAAAACATCCACCTTCCCCTTTTGCCCGGATGCATCATACCCCCCCCCCCCCCCTCGCGTGACGTCATCCCCCTCGCCCCTCGGTTACCCCCCGCCCCCTTACCCCCCCCTCAGATCCCCTAGGTATGTGGTCCAGAACCCCCCTATTATACCTACTCCGGTAAGCAGCAGGACAAGCTTTTCGCAATCTTGTATGATAAGAAGCGTTACGTGATACACTACCGCAACTTGCAACAGTGTACGCGTCACGGGCTCCGCGTTATAAAGATACATCATATATTACAATTTACGCAATCTTCATGGCTCCGCAATTATATCGAACTCAGTAGATATGATTAACGGGAGCTAACCCATGGCCGCCTGCGCGGGGTCGGGTGGCGGATCGGATCCGACCCACCACTTCGATCCCGTGCAGGCGGCTTTGTTGCTCCCGGTGGGTAAAAGGGGGTCGGCGTGGTGGACTTCCCGACCCACCACCCCGACCCCGCGCAGGCTGCCCCGTTGTCCCCGGTACGCGGACTGCGTGAGACTGATCGTTCGTGTGACTTATTAAGGTGCGTCCAGACATGTGTCGTATCACCGTATCGTATCATAATTGCCTCTTATTAGGGTATCCAGAGGACGCACCTTAATAAGAGGCGATCATGATACGATACGATGATACGACACATGTCTGGACGCACCTTTAGATGGCAAGCCTCCTTTCGACCTTCTCTCGTAGACAGCCCGGTGGGAGAAGCGCGTAGTGTCAGCATTGTGCAACATTGTGTTTGTTTGTTTGATTTAGATAATAAGATCATTATCGATGTCCCGCACGATTTATGTGTTCTATTTTTTCGCGCATTTTTCTTCATTATTTCCTTCGATCCTCTTATATTGATCTAGATCTGAAGTAACCGTTGCATCGAGCATACACGCGCGATCACGTGATCGTTCAAGGTTATTGCATGCTTGATGACAAGACGAATGCGTGATTGTTATCAGTTTTTATGTTACAAGAGGGCATAAAATCGAGGTGGTTACAAATTACGTTATAGCAGACTTTTTTTCTAGATTCGCGTCCGACGCTGGCTAGGTATATAAATGTGTCCGCTTCCGATGCTGCTCGCATATCGTAGTATACGCCCGGGGCAGCGTCGTATTTCTCGCTTCTCGCGTTCGAAGATTTCGAAAAATATGTCGAGAAATGGAAGAGGAAGAAGAAATCGCGTCTGACGCGAGTGGTAGTGATAATGACAACCATGGTGTAAGTAACAAGGTGAAGCATTCCCGACGCTGCGCAGTCGTTCAATTTTTGAGCCAATCAGCGCGCGACCTGTTTTTCAAGAAAAGCAATATGGCTGCTCCTGTCAGTGCGTCATCTGTCACGAGTGTCACATCGGTCACGTCCGTCACCCGTCGCGTGCGTCTGTTGTCAAAGCGTCGTTGTCCCGGTAAAAACTTTTTTCATATAAAAATATATTAAAAAACATAAAAATATATATAATTAAATATGTTCATACATGTTTTTTTTTCTCTTCTACAATGTATGTTTGTATATATTACAGGAAAAAGAATAAAAAGAAGAATCTAAAAATGATTCTTTTTCAACGCATTATAGAAGAGAAAAAAAACATAATTAACATAAACATGATCATTAACATTATCATTAACATGATTATTTTATTACATGATTCACGCATTTTTATTTCTTATAATCAAATTTCACTTTGAAGTGAGCGGCGCGCCTACAAACTGGTCGTCTTCTGATTGGTTCAACCGCCAAAGCTGCCGCCATTATGCGCAATGCTTCACCTTGTTACTTACACCATGATGACAACGACGTTGATCTCTCTGTCAGGAGTTTTGACTTTTCCGAGTACGAGGACTACGACAGTGATAATTATTTGCGCTGCCTCGAGATGCTATTGACGACGACGAGCACGGATAGTAGCGATCGTCGCGAGTGCGCCCGGTGTGACAGTCCGAATTACAAAAACGAAAATTTAGGGAAGTTCGTATTCAAGGAGAATCCTTGATGGAATCTGACGACGTATCATCTGCGAAGGGAAATTGGAATTCTGTTTCCGCGAGAGAAATTGTGGATTGAAACATTGTTGGCGTGCAGTAAGAGAGCGCGTGATTACTTGCGTAGAATTCCTAGACGTACGACGACGAGGAGGAGAAACGGCAAGAGTCGCGTCGAGTATCGTCGCGATATTTGTAAAAGGGTAAAAATTGAAATACCCTTGGACAGTCTAGATAGCACCCTGTGGTTGTCGAATTAGTCATAGGGGGTATCGTAATAGCTCGTGTTTTGCGCCAAAGAGAACATGGAGGAGCGTGAGGAGGAACAAGAGAATCAAGAGGATCGCGATCTCGTTGAACGCGCGACGAGCGTCGACTCGGTGGACGCGTATCGCGCATGGTCCCGACGGTGCGACGCGCGCCTTGAGGTAATGCCGCGATCGACTTCGACAAACGTCTACTGGAAGAATTAATTCTCTGACCACTCGAATTGCGATATTACTGGGAGTCAGAAACAATCTGCGTCGACATTTCGCGCACGTGGGTGCCGGTCTTGATGAGCCGTCCTCGTCGTCGTCGGTGTCGTCGTCAGCGTCGAGAGGATTTTCGTGGGCGGAGATCGATACGGCCTTCGATAGACGCGTGCTGACCGGTGCGGTGATAAATCAGGATTACGTCAAACCTCGACGGTTTCTCGAGGAGGTGAGAGGTACGGTGCTCGGTCATGTGCGCGACAATTTCGAGAGACACGGTTGTCTCAAGGTCAACACTGTCGACCTTTAATAGGGAATTTGTCACTGATGGTAAAACCGCGGTCAAGAGTATCGCTACGAACAACTATCAGCTTTTCCCCACGTCAGATCTGCGAGAATGGTACGATAGTCGCGTGATCTGCGTGAATGGTACGCTGATCGACGTAACTCTAACGGTTTTCGACGAGTTTCAGGAACGGGACAGCGGATGGGCGCTGTCACGTATATTGAATTTGATGGTGAATGTCAACAAGTGCAATCCCATGCGCGCAGGATGCTGGATGGAAATCCCATCAAGGATAAAACATTCGCGATCGGTGGTTAATGTGCGGTCGATGGATAACGCGTGTTTTACCTGGTCCATCGTCGCCGCGCTGTATCTCGTTCAGAAAAATCCAGAAAGATGTTGCGTGTATCCTTATTCGACGACATTGAATCTCGAGGGACTCGAGTTTCCCATGACTCTGAGGCGGATCACCAAATTCGAACGTCTCAACAATATATTCGTAAACGTGTTCACCGTCCGCGAGGGAGGAAAGAAGAAAAAAAAGGGAGGAACGAAGCGATTGTTCCTCTGCGTCTCACCGACGACAAGAAAGATCGTCACGTCAATATGTTGTACCTGAAGGATGCGCGACGCGACGATAACGTTGGTCATTTCGCACGAATAAAGAATCTATCTCGATTGGTGTCGTCTCAGCTGAGTAGGAATAATGGGAAGAAGTATATATGCAATCGGTATGTATAAAAAAAAATAGGAAAAAATATGACGGACCAGGGTATACTATGTTTTTTAATATTTTAGCTGTCTGCACTACTTTGGTACGAGCGAGAGATTGATCGCTCACGGTGCGGACTGCAGAAAGATAAACGACTGCGCCATTCTTCTTCCGAGCGACGACGAGAAGTTGCTGTTTTTTTCAGAATCAGAGCAGGAAAGAGCGACTTCCCTTCGTGGTGTACGCTGTCCTGGAATGCGTGCTGGAGAAGAGGAAGGAAACGGATCATCAAGCAACATCCAACGCGAGATACATATATCAGCATCACAGATCGTTCAGCGCGATTATATACGATTTTGTTTTACAGTCAACCGTGCGTAGGGTGATGCAATGCGCGGGACAATTTTTTTGATTGCGCGGTAGATGACGAAACACGTGCAAGGGTTAGATATATAGACGTCGGATGACGCAATCGATAAGTTATATTTCGTTCGATAAGGTTTAGCTTGTGATGACGCAACCTACAAGTTTTATTTCGTGTCAGTGACCAATGACGCAATTTATAAGTTTTATTTCGTGTCAGCGTCCGATGACGCAATCTATACGTTATATTTTGTTTAATAAAATTCAGCGTCCGATGACGCAATCTACAAGTCTGATTTCGTGCTTGTAATGTAAGCCGCGAGTTTAATCTATAATTTTAGTTTGTTTTACGATTAAAGCGTAAATGACGCAATCCTGGATTGTTTTAAGTATTATTTTAGTAAAAGCGTTGAATGACGCAATCCTTAGTTTTAGTTGCGAGCATAGCGTCGGATGACGCAATTTTCGATATTGTTACGCGAATAGTGTCGAATCGCGGGATAGCAAAGGGTTTGTTTATTTTGCATTGTCATGTACTATTTCCGGTAATCCGAGTACCCAGAAATAAGAATTGTATTAGACTTAGTATTTACATGTCATTAGAGTAAGCACGGATGATGCAATCTCGCGGAAGATTATGTGAGATTTTAATTTATCTATTTCCTATACTTACCTAGTGTTCGCAACGTAGTCTGTGAATCTGGAGGCTGCACTTGAAACATAGAAGTGTATTAATTATATTAATTTTCAGTTTTGTATACCTACTTTGCTCGAAAATACCGTGCAAGAATTTCAAATGATTGCATCATTCAACGCGGTCAGCTAGTCGCGTGCAGGCGCGTGGCGCGCAGGCGCGAGTCGTGCGGGGCTCTCGTGGTCTTTCCGCGAGTAACTGTCGTCACGAGCGGACGTGTTCCCACTATCGTGAGATTCCGGAAATTTCCCGCGGTGCGCGCGTTATCACGCAATTCTGTAATCACAGGAGTGTTTAAATATATTCTTTTGATTGTTTTAATATTAAATACAGGTGTGAACCAATTCATTTCCTATGTGAATCCTATTCTCATCACCATAATTTCGCGAGTCTCAAAATCGACGTAGCAACGAACGTTCGAGAGGGGCGTGGCATCGCCGGAAGAAAGCGTTGCGACAAGCGACTACTGCGAGGAGAGGAAAATCCGGACCACAGCAAGCGGCACCGGGAAGTCAATCCTTCCACGTTGAGGTAAAACGTGGCGACCGCGAACATTATTTCACGAGTGATTACGCGAAAGTACGATATCTAAGCGATCCGTCCGGTCACACCCTGAGGATCATCTTAACCCTATCACGTGACCACACATCTGGACGTGAAATATTCCGCTCTTCCCATTTCTGATTCCAAAAGTAAGGAGTTCCATTTAAGAAAATCAAATTAATCTTGATTTGACCTTTAAATTTGATCCCTAGGTCAAGGTCAAGGTCACTATCAGATGCCTCTCTGTGGACGCTGAAACACTCATCCAAAACATTTTTTTCTGAAACTGCATCGTCTTCAGTTGCTCCGTGTCATCATGGGAAAATTAGTTTGACCCTGAAATGATCCCTGAGGTCATCTAAACCCTATCACATGATCACATATCTGGACGTGAAATTTTCCGTTCTTCCCATTTCTGATGTCAAAAGTAGGGGTTTTTATATATAAAAATCTAGTTGACCTTGATTTGACATCTAAATTTGACCCCTAGGTCAAGTTCACTACCAGATGCCCATTTCCAAACCCTAAAACTTTTGTATTTAACATTTTCTTCAAAAACGTCATTCCTTCAAGTTAATTCGAGATACCCATCTTTCTGGTACACCCGTATATCTATTAGTATTTATTGGATATTTAATATAGTGTTCTATAAATTTTTATAGGTATTAATAGATACTACTTATAGGTATTAATAGGTAATACTTTTATAAGTATTAATAGGTGTTTAATGGGATCTATTGGGAATTCGCAATGACGTGATCTATAGATTCCTGAATGTTTTACCAGGAACCATTGTTTAGGGATTTTACAGGGACTTTCCAATAGACTGTTCTATACATTTCTATAGATTTTAAAAGACCTGGTGTCTTGTAATTTCCAATTCCTAATAAAGGGAATTCCTAATAAGGGGAATTCCTAATAAACTCTTCTATACGTTTTTTTAGGTTGTAATGGGAACTTGTCTGTATCTGTATTGGTAATAAATGGGGATTCCCAATGAATGTTCTATATATTTTGAATAGTATTATGTCCCTGGTGTTCGCGATCGAGTAGGCATGGGCATAGTAAAGGAGCATCTCGTTGTTAAGGGGGTTGTTTGTAAAGTTGAGCGGCGATTGATTAAGTTCTGCGACAGCTCTCTGACTGACGGGTTTCGTTTATAGCTGTTCTCTGTATTGAGTTCGTGCCATTAAAGTTATCAGTTACCCCTTTTTGGAGTGTTCCTTTATTTCTTGTGCGCGCTTGCTTCGCGGGTAATCGTCGCGAGCGAATGCGATATCCCGATATCGTTCCGCGGACGTAACATTTTGGGGCTCGGCCGCTATCGGACGACCGCGTAAACGAGATGGCCACGGCGGCTCCAACGACAAAAAAAGGCTTTGGGCCATGACTCCTCTACGCAACGAAAATCCAGGACCGACGACGGAGGCGGTGACCCTTCAGGCGGTGTTGCGCGAGATACAACAGCTACAGGAGGATCGGCTACGACAACGGGCCGAATTCGAGGAATTACTGCGTCAGCGAGAAGAGGAGTTTTATCGGCTTGAAGACAGAAATCGGCAGCGGCAACAGCTAAATCTTTCTGACAATAAAGATCTGGTAGCGCATAGTAAAAATTCTTTTCGAGGGAATTCTAATATTAGTAAACTCGGATATAAACTAAAGCCCGATAATTTTGACGGAAGTGTCCCTTTGCGCGAATGCTTGGAATGATTCTCTGAAAACGGTGGCATTAGCGTCTTGCTTGAGAGGAAAAGCGCATTCAATTTTAGACGGAATTTCGGAAATCAAAAATCTTTAGTTTGAAGAATTAAGGTCAATATTAGAATTACGTTTTGGGAATGGGAATTTAGCTCAAACTTACTATACGTAGTTTACAATCAGGAAACAAAAATTTTCGAAAGATTTGGCAACATTGGGCGCGGATTTGGAGAGATTATCTCGTTTAGCTTACCCCGAGTGCTCTCACAAAGTTAGAGACAAAATTGCTTGTGCGTAGTTTATCGCCGCGCTGTCGGACGGTTTTGTCAAGCGGACGCAACAATTAGAAAGTATTATTTCTTTAAAATCAGCCGTTGAAAGGGCAATGGCTGTAAAAGTCATTCAAGAAAATAGTTTTGTCAAAAATAAGTTTAATTGTTACAATAATCAGCGAGGTTATGATCCTGAAAAGAACGAAAAAGTGGAGAAGGATAATAATAAAAAGAATTTTGAAAAGAACGATTTTAATGAAACAAAAAAAAAAATTTGTTTTTACAAAGCGGCAGTGTTGACAGTTGCGGTGCTCAGAGGCATTTCCGGTCGGAGTGTCCCTCTTTGACGGGAAACAAGGATTAGTCGAACTTCACGGGACAAGTTTGACTAATAAAATAATAAATGCCTCGGAAAAAGTGTATAATAATTATCATAAGGTAAATAGAACAAATAAAAATCTTTTCTATCATAGAGGTACCGTAGATGGTAAAAATTGTGAATTTAAAATAGATACGGGCTCCGACGTTTCAATTTTAAATGAAAGATTGATTGGAGAGTCAAGGCGGTAATTTGAAATAAATAAATGTTTGAAATATCCTACAGGTGAGACAGTTTCGGTCCTTTATAAAGTTATTGTTAGAGTAGAATTGCGAAAATATTTTTTAGATGTTTCGATACTGGTTGCATATTGGGAACTGATTTTTTTGAGGTAAATTTGGAAAGTCTTTGAGCCTGTTTTCGGAAATTCTGAATGTAGTAAAGAAGTTGTTGAATTTCCCTGTTTGCGGATAATTTCTAAAGATAAAATCCCTTGTTTCTTGAAGGCACTTTTTGAAGAGAATTCCAAAAATCTTGACTCTTCTCAAAAAGATGTTCTTGCTGAATTCTTAAATGAGTTTCAAGATGTATTTTCTGAGGATTTGATTGGGGGAAATTGTGAAGTCATAGAACATGTCATTAATGTGAAAGATTCTAATCCTATTAAGCAAGTTCCTTGTAGGATTCCCGTACATCTTAAAGGAGAAGTGAGCCGGATTATTCAGAAGATGAAGTCGCAGGGTATAATCGAAGAGAAGTCCTTGGACTTTCCCTGTGGTACTTGTTAAAAAGAAGGATGAATCGTTAAGATTCTGTGTGGATTATAGGAAGTTGAAAATATTACAATAGTTTGATTGTATGTTACTCAGACTCAGTTAATTCTCCAATCCGTAGAATAAGGACGCACAACGCACAATTATATTGACGCCATCCCCGAAAAACTAGAAAATTTATGGCACCGGTTTCAAGAAAATAGGTCTATTAATGAATGAGTAGTTTTTGCGATCGGAACCGATTTTCTTGAAACCGGTGCAAAAATTTTTCTAATTTTTCGGGGATGGCGACAATGGGTTAACCATTAAAATACAATACTATATCCTAAATTTATGAATGAGAGCTATTAGAGCGGATAAGTGGTGAGTACTTTAATTTGAAAAAAGTATAAATTTTTCGATTAATAATGTAAATTGACACACATACATGCACTATATGATGTTGTACTATATGATGTACTATATAATAAGTATCTAATCTCTGTCTGATTGTCTGTCTGTTCGCGAACTACTCATTCATTAATGGACCGATTTTCTTAAACCAGGTGTCAAAATTTTTCTAATTTTTTGAGGATGGCTACCATGGGGTTCGATTTTTGTTTTACCGATTTTCTTGAAAGCGGTGCCAAAATTTAGCTAATTTCTTGGGGATTATGACAATGGGTTTAATTTTGTTTTAAGAGAAAGCTTTTTTTTCGTGAAAAGCTTTAACACCGGTTTCAAGAAAATCGGTTCTGACCGCAAACTACTAACTCATTAATGGACCGATTCTCTTGAAACCGGTGTCAAAATTTTTCTAATTTCTCTTGGATGGCGACAATGGGTTAAATTTTTTTCTAAACCGATTTTCTACTATAATAAGTATCTAATCTTTGTCTGTCTGTCTGTCTGTCTATTTGTAAACTACTCATTTATTAATGGACCGATTTTCTTGAACCAGGTGTCTAAATTTTTCTAATTTCTTGGGGATGGCTACCATGGGGTTCGATTTTTGTTTTACCAATTTTCTTGAAACCGGGGCCAAAATTTTTCTAATTTTTCGGGGATTGCGACGATGGGTATAATTTTTTTAAAGAGGAAGCTTTGTTTTCGTATGTCCGTACCTGGAATGCTTGAGTTGATTATCTATTAATTCTCTATTTGATTGTCATTATGTAAACAACTATACATATAAGTTGCTGGTTTCACATATTATGTCAATTGGATAATCTATCAACGGAAGTTAAAAACGTTACAAATATATATTTAAAAATAAACGAAATGTACAAATTGAATGAAATTAACAGAGGATAAAAAAAGGTTAAAGTGTGATAAGAAGGGATAAAGTGAACGAGAAACAATTGAGTGAGAGAAGGAGATAAAACGTAAACTGGAAGGAAAGATAATAATAAATAAGTTTTAGTTTTGGCGATTTAACGTGCAGGCTGGCAGAAATGTAGATATTAAAATTAGGTTGTGTAATAATAACATATCGAGCGGAATTATTAAATGTTTAAAATAAAAAGAAATTATTTTATTAATATAAAACAGAATAAGTACGAAAGCGGGTAAGCGGTGGGTACATGCATTCTGCACTGAGCGCAGTGATTATATTGTAAAAATTTATTCTGCGCGGTGGGCAGTAACTTATACTGTGAAAATGCATTCTGCGCTATGCGCAGTGATTACTGTGAAAATGCGTTCTGCGCTGAACGCAGTGAATACTCTGAAAATGCATTCTGCGTTGTGCGCAGTGAATAGTATAGAAATGCATTCTGCGCAGAACGTAGTAACTTATACTGTAAAAATGCATATTGCGCTATGCGCAGTGATTACTGTGAAAGTGCATTCTGCGCTGAACGCAGTAAATACTGTGAAAATTTATTCTGCGCTGTGCGCAGTGATTACTGCAAAAATGAATTCTGCGCAAAGCGCAGTTTATAATGTTAGAATGAAATGTGTACACAACTCATGAACGGTTCGTCAATGCAAATTGACACAAACAGGCACCGAATTATATAATAACAAGAAATTTTCTAAATTGACAAGCAATAAAATTGAAGGAGAGCCAGTAATGGCGGTGGGTATACTTTAACCATTAAAAAACAATACTATATCCTAAATTTATAAATAAGAGCTCATTGGAGCGGATGAGTGGTGAGCACTTTAATTCGAAAAAGGTATATATTTTTCAATTAATAATATAAATTGACACACATACAGGCACTATATGATGTACTATATGATGTTGTACTTTATAGATAGGCTAGCTATTAGGCCCGCGCGTAGCGGGTTACGCTAGTAGGTAGCTAGTTCTAAACTATTTAACTAAATTTATTTCAGAAAATTAAACAGACTGGAATAGTTGGATTTCTATGTATTTAATGGCTTATCGATCTTCAAAACATGAAGCCACGGGTATTTTCCCTGTCGGGTTGTATTTTGCTCAGGATTTAAGATTGCCATTAGATTTGTTACGAGGAAGTCCTCCGGAACAAGAGAGAGAAAATTCAATCGGCGGCTATATTCGAACGTTAAGAAGGGAAGATGATATTCATAGCAATGCTAGACAGCGTTTAAACCTTCAATCACTCCGGTCTAACAAAGTTGCGTTACGATCAGAAGGCTAGGAAAATTCATTTCGATGTTAGTCAGAAAGTATGGTTCTTTAATCCTCGGAGAATAAAGGGAAGGGCTCCAAAGCTACAAAGCAATTGGAAAGGTCCCTATAAAGTAATAAAAAAACTTAGCGACGTTGTTTTTGGAATTCGGAAGTCGAATAGACATAAAAGTAAAATAGTCCATGCTGATAGGTTGGCCTCTTTTTATGAGAGGCGAAATTGCGGTAGAAAGGTTTTCGGAGCCCGACTGTAAATTTTTATATTAATTCTTATTGAAGATAAATACTGTTGAGTTCTTTTGTTTTGTTATTTAGGAAAAGTTCCTTCGACTTTAAAAAGAATAATAGAGAGACGAACGTTTTAAGAATGAAGAATGACGATGGGGACAACAGAAAGAGAAAGATGAACTTTAATGTCTGTGGATGAAGACTGCCTCACCCACGGTTTTTTTGATCCGTGGTTTATCCCGTGGGTCTCCGGGCGAATGCTGAGGCAGGGGCTTGAGGAGTCTTCTTGGTGGACGGAAGGTCCACGGAAAGTTTCCCCCCTCTTGCCTGAAGATCGCGTGGGGACCAAGGATTTTTCGGACAAGTCAAAGAGCCCAAGAAGGTGTGCCGTCCGGTAACCAAAGCAGCAGTGATGGGTAGGACAAGAAGGCACATCGAGTTGAATTCGACGGGAAGATTTTCGAATAAGTCGAAGAGCCCAAGAAGGTGTGCCGTCCGGTAACCAGAGCAGCAGTTCTGGGTAGGACAAGAAGACACATCGGGTTGAATTCGATGGATTCTGCCTTCTACCTCGGGACGACAATCGTAAAGGAGGGAGCAGTGTTGTGTCCCTGGTGTTCGCGATCGAGTCGGCATAGCAAAGGAGCATCTCGTTGTCAAGGGGGTTGTTTGAAAAGTTGAGCGGCGATTGATTAAGTTCTGCGACAGCTGTCTGACTGACGGATTTCGTTTATATGTTTTCTGTATTGAGTTCGTGCCATTAAAGTTATCAGTTATCCATTTTCGGAGTGTTCCTTTATTTATTGTGCGCGTTTGCTTCGCGGGTAATCGTCGAAAGCGAATATGATATCCCGATATCGTTCCGTGGACGTAACAGTATTAACAGGAACATTTATGTATTAGCATTTATCGGAATTTTACAATAGAGTGTTCTATAGATTTCTACAGTACGTATTAATACCTTTACAAATCTATAGAACACCCTATTGTAAATTCCTGTTAAATACTAATAGATATGTATCTATTAGTACCCTATTGTAAATTCCTGTTAAATACTAATAGATATGTATCTATTAGTATTTATCAGGAATTTACAATAGGGTGTTCTATAGATATGTATCTATTAGTATTTACCAGGAATTTACAATAGGGTGTTCTATATGTTCCTGTTAATACTATTCGAAATATGTACAACATTTATTTGGAAATTCCCATTTCTCTCTCTTTTGTTTTGTTATTTAGGAACTTTTCCTAAATAACAAAACATAAGAACTCAACACCAATACAGACAAGTTCGATCATTACAATCTAAAGAAACGTATAAAATAGTTTATTAGGAATTTCCATTAAAAACCACAAGACGACAGCTTCTTTAAAACCCTATAGAAATGTATAGAACAGTCTGTAGGAAAATCCCTGTAAAACTTCTTAAACGTTCCCGTTAAAACATTCAGGAATCTATAAACCACATTATTGCGAATTTCCAGTAAATCCCATTGAACACCAGTTCTTATTAATATCTACAGAAACCTGTTGAACAACACATTGTGAAATCCTAATAAATACTAATAGACACATGTTCCTGTTAATACCAATCGAAATATATTGAACATTTATTTGAGAATTCTCATTTAATTCATTGGAATTAAATGGGGAGGGACAAGTTCCCATAAAAACCTTAAGAAACATATAAAACAGTCTATTGGGAATATTTTTAAATTTCCACTAAAATACAGTAGACATCATTTCCAAATAAAATAAGTAGAGACTTATACATTATTTTTCGAAATTTTACATAAAAACCAGTAGAAAACAGACTTTATTCAAAATGATACGAATTATTAAAATCTGGTCAGAAATATCTTCTTATAACTTATTAATACCAGCTTATTCTGACTGTTTGATTGAATCTGTTTAAATCTAATAGTTTCTTTTTTGGTTATTCTGACTAGAATAACCAAACAGAATGTCATGAAGCCTTTAGAATCTTATTGAAACTAATATGATATTAAATGGATTTAATCGAGATTTTTCAGCAGGGTTCGTACGTGGTGTTGCGTGCCGGCCAGACGGCTATATATCTTTTGGCTGTTTGGTGCACTTATTTCTGCTGACTGAACCTCTTGGTCAGGGTGAATTCCACCCCTTCATAGACTTTTGGACGTCTCTCCAAGTTGGAGGGTAAAAACGAGAAGACGCCTGCCAAGCGACTTGCCGACGATGACGTCTCTGACAACAGAGTAAATGATAAGATTCCTCGCATGCAAGAGGATTCTTCAAGTTTTTCTGACCAAGGTATTCCTACCTTTAATCGTTTCCATTGTCTTGCGGATGCCGTGGATATTCATGAGAGTGATAAAGAAATTATTAAGTCAACTAACGCTGGAAGTTCGCATGCTGCACGCCTGAAAACTGGTAACATGAAAGATCAGATTCCTGGTCTGTCGGAGACCTCTGATATAAATAAAGCTCCTAGAACGCCGCCGCTAATCTATTTAGCGTCTAAAATAAAAAATTACGCGGAGTTCTCTTGCGTGCTGCGAAAGAATATAGGTGATAATTTTCACTTGAAATTTCTTGGTTATCAAGTCAAAATACAATTTGATAAGACGGAAGACTATTTAGGCTTTAAACAATTCGCTATAGCAAACAATTACGCCTTTCATACTTATTCCCTCTCGGAAGAAAAATCTATTACTGTAATCCGTAGCCCGTACTGTAGCCCGTAACACCGTGTTGTTTTTCATCAAAAATCAAGCAAATACCATCAACCTACAAAAGGATACCGAAAATCTAAATCCTATATACGACAAAGTCATCTCCAGTGTATGAATCCGCTATGTTTATTCTTTTAACCTTACAACATTGCTTAATTGTGACAGTCGTGTGCTTGCTTTCGACCGGTCGTTGTCTTCTAATTGTGTGACTCCGCTCGCTTTATACGTTGTACATGTTAACACTATGAAACGCATCAAGGTGCTCCACGAAATCGAATATGTAACTATCTATCTGTTTATACCTCATTTTTACTTAATGACGCCTCTTAACGAAAAGATTTTTTATTTAACTTTGACATATGACTTTTTCGGTCAAAATCCTCATATTCTAAGATGTTCATGCGAGTGCGTAGCTCCATGCTTGTATAGGTAGGACATCTTATTGTATTTCCGTGATTTATTGTTAGACCTTTAATTAATTTTTTCCGGCGTTACCGTTTTTGTTGTTAGACACTTGAGAAGGACCCAATCCCCCTGGTCGAAACGTCGTGATATAATTGTTACGATAATTGCCAATTGCGTCGACTTCAATAAAGATTCTTGTTTTAAAAATTAATTAAAAAAAATAAATTATCAATAAAATAATTCAAATACAATATAATTGGCCATGAGAGTCAAACGCGGTACTTAGTGCGTATTTTTAATCAAACTGATTAAATTATATTCCGTAAGTTTCCAACATATTAACTGCGCGCCGATTATTTGTCGGACTTTAAACACAGCTATCATTGGAACATTAAAAATTCCCTGTCCCTTCCCTAATTAAATCGATATCGATTTAATATTAAAATCACTGTAAAAACTTATTGCGAAAAATATTACCCCAGCCAGGGTTCGAACCTGGAATCTCCCGCATTCCGTTCGGGCGTCTTAACCAATTCGACTACCGGGGCATGTGGTAATATTTATCGCAATAACCAGATAATAATAATTTGAACGTCTTTCTCAGGCGACGTGAATAAACAATAAATTTTTGAGACTCTCGAAAATTCAAATACAATATAATTGGCCATGAGAGTCAAACGCGGTACTTAGTGCGTATTTTTAATCAAACTGATTAAATTATATTCCGTAAGTTTCCAACATATTAACTGCGCGCCGATTATTTGTCGGACTTTAAACACAGCTATCATTGGAACATTAAAAATTCCCTGTCCCTTCCCTAATTAAATCGATATCGATTTAATATTAAAATCACTGTAAAAACTTATTGCGAAAAATATTACCCCAGCCAGGGTTCGAACCTGGAATCTCCCGCATTCCGTTCGGGCGTCTTAACCAATTCGACTACCGGGGCATGTGGTAATATTTATCGCAATAACCAGATAATAATAATTTGAACGTCTTTCTCAGGCGACGTGAATAAACAATAAATTTTTGAGACTCTCGAAAATTCAAATACAATATAATTGGCCATGAGAGTCAAACGCGGTACTTAGTGCGTATTTTTAATCAAACTGATTAAATTATATTCCGTAAGTTTCCAACATATTAACTGCGCGCCGATTATTTGTCGGACTTTAAACACAGCTATCATTGGAACATTAAAAATTCCCTGTCCCTTCCCTAATTAAATCGATATCGATTTAATATTAAAATCACTGTAAAAACTTATTGCGAAAAATATTACCCCAGCCAGGGTTCGAACCTGGAATCTCCCGCATTCCGTTCGGGCGTCTTAACCAATTCGACTACCGGGGCATGTGGTAATATTTATCGCAATAACCAGATAATAATAATTCGAACGTCTTTCTCAGGCGACGTGAATAAACAATAAATTTTTGAGACTCTCGAAAATTCAAATACAATATAATTGGCCATGAGAGTCAAACGCGGTACTTAGTGCGTATTTTTAATAAAATAATTCTTCGCCAGTGAATAAATTAATAAACGTGAGTCTCGATCGGCCTGACTGGCAGTAATTTATTATTACAACAACGACGTTTCGACCCATGTTTTGGGTCCTTATCAAGTTATTAAGTTATTGACAATGCTGAAACAATATGATTAACACTATGATTAAATATGCTACCCTTATACAACGGTGAAGTACAAAAAAAACTTACATAAATCATTGCGCGTCACATTAAAATATTACTGTCACAATTAGAGATTTCATGAGAAGACGAACAGTTAGAAAGAGTACATTATTGAGGAGACATACGCGTCTCTTTTGACAAACAGGACAACTGACACATACTTCATAAACAAACATAAAGCAAATTAAATAACATAGAGAGTAAAGTTTAGAGAGAAGATATTATACGGTCATAGACCATTGGTAAATTCTCCGTGTCCTTCTGAGAATTGATAGACTCTTTATGTTTTTTAATGAACATTATTTCAGAAATTTCGCGTTTTTTAAGATTGTGTTCCCTATGTAAAATTTTAACATTTTGCCAATTAAAATTATGACTGAAATCAGTTCTATGTTTGCTGACGACAGAATGTTTAGTGGGGAGCTTCTTACCGCTATGTTGATGACATTTTCATGTGTATACCGGTGTCTAGACTTAACGATGTTGTCTCTGCGTTTAATAATTATCATCCTCGTCTCAAGTTCACGTATGAACTGGAGAGGAATAATTGTTTGAATTTTTTGGACACGACTGTATACAGACATGATAATTTTTTATCTACTAACGTCAATTTAAATGAAAATTGGTATACTAAGGTTTTCGAGGTCGCTGATTACGAATCAAAAGCAAAATTACGAAAAATAAAATGGCGGATCCAGTATGGCGACTAAAACTACTTTTTTGGATCGAATATGCATAAAAGTCGGTACTAAAGGGTTTTCAAGATCGCTAATTCTGAATATGATGTCAAGACTTGTAAATTCAAAATGGCGGATCTAATGTGGCAACTGAAACTACCTTTTTGTATCGAATATGCATGAAAGTCGGTGCTAAGGGGTTTTCGGGTTCGCTGATTCCGAATATAATGGCAAAAACTGTAAATAAGTATATATACTTTTTTGAGGTGGCTGTTTACGATAAGAAAGTTACTATTTTAATCCAAAACAATTAATTAACATTTATAATAAAATATACACCAACAATACACACCAATATTATTTTTTTTTAAAACGTCTATTTATATTGTTTTATAATATAAACTTTTTAAAAGAACATTTCATAAATTATAAATTAATTAATTAAACCAACATAAGATAATGATAGCGTTTGTAATCGATAGAATAGAATTGAAAAATAAACCGAAAACACTCCTTTAATCCACATAATGTCAAATTGAATTGTGTAAATCAAGGACGAAAACAAGCTGTTTGACAGCTGCCAAATTAAAATAAATATTTGCTTTTACATATTAAATTATCACAAAATAAGAATTTTCGGTGTATTTTTCCGAATACATTGTGCTTCTATTCGCGTTGAGCTAAGACAAAGAACTAACTGTATCTAAGGCTGTAAGGCATTATTAAGCTGTTGACAAACCATATTTAACTACCAATTGATCTATTGCGATAAATAAATAAAAGAAAAAAAAGTTATTATCTCTATTGTTACTACTAATCTCTTAAAGTAATAATATCAAGAGATACGGTAGTGTTTCTCGCCAAGTACGCGCGGAGCGAGACTGCCCCGTGACTATTTTACGCGATTCTACTACTGCGCGCCACCACATTGTGATTTGGTATTTTGCAAGGAGCAGCTGTGAGCAGCTCATTCTTTTTTTATTATTTTCTATGCTTTGTAATCTTTGTTATGAGATAAGAAAGAATGCGTCATTCTGCGTCACACTTTTTATATTGACAATTTTACTTATATGCGTTCATAAATTTTTAATTTTTGAACAATAAAATTCTTGAAAAATATTAATAAAAACAGCATATTGCATTTTCTATTACATTGTATGTTAGAATAAGACCTTATCAAGTTGACATTAAAAGGAATTGAAAATTTATAAAATACTATATCATTGTAGGAGAGAGCGCGATGTCATAGTTGTAAAATGGTGTGAAACGCGTGCATAAAATTGTTTGGCTTTGAGGAAGTATTTCAAAGTTGCAATGCATATTTATAAAATAATTATTGCATAAATTGGTTTATTAACATTTGAGATAACATAATTTCATATTTGATTACTCTATTAAATATTTGAAAATTTGACTTTTGGCCAGTTTTTTTGAATTTTGGACCACTGTGCGTCGCACCCTTGACGAGGACCTTTTCGGGGCGTCCCCCTTGAGCGTCCTTGATCCTCTCCTCGACGGCGGTATGGCTCGGCGATGGGCCTGTGCGTGACCTACCAGCCGGCCACCTCGTCTCGCCCGCTCCCTCGACTGATCCTTTTGTCCCACGGCGCTACTTTGTCGTCACATGAAATCCTGGTCACACACTCCGACGCCACTCCAGCTGAAATAATCTAGTAGTTAATACAATCCGCCAAAGCGGCAAATGCCTTCTCTACTTCTCGGGTCAAGCGCCATCCCCGACTCTACCCTCGGCCGAGCTCCGTCTGGGTGGAGGACGTGACTTTGTCATGCCACAACTTTAATATTCGTGTTATCAATGATAAAGATAATAGCTGTTGTCTAAGCAGTTTCTAAGCTGGTAATTCACAAACCAATTAGCCTAGTTATATAAGTAAAGAACAAAGAATTCTCAAAGGCTTGTAAGTATATGATTATTTATTTGTAAATTACAATTTTTTTAATTTTAAGAACTATACAATGTATAAAAATTTGTATACAATTACATATATATTTATTTGTCACAATAATTACAATAATTTATTTGGCATAAATAGGAAGATCAGCAGAAATATTAACAAAGATTTTAATCTTTATCGCTATTTTCGTCAATAATTGGATCAATTCTTCGAGTTTCAAAAATCTTTGTTAAGATTTTTGCTAGAATAGTAATATAACCAAATAAGAATTTAAATCGCCAGTGAATAATGAAAAAATTAGCGTAGATATCGTTTAACGGGTCGTCTCACTTTGACCGGTTTGAAAAATCGATTTTTTTTTTTTTACATATTTCGATAGTATATACCCTTGAGAAACTTGTGTGAAATTTTCGTAAAGATCCTAGAAGTATTTGAGATTCTACGAGCCTTTTTCTACCTGAGTTCGGAGCGAAATAGTCCATACGCCAGGTCGATTGAGCATTTTTATCCAGGTTGATGGCTAACGTTAATGTTTTTTTATGTTTTTTGGGTCGTAGAACAAGAATCTGTAAATAGTTTTTTCGTAAGTCGATGCAATAAAAAATTATTAACAATTTATTTGTTTAAATTGCCCTAGCGATCAAACTATACATCCTATAAAAAAATGAGCAAGAGAAAATTTGTTCCTTTTTTCACGACAAACAAAATGGCCCAAAAAACATAAAAAACCATTAACTTTAGCCATCAACCTGGATAAAAATGCTTAATCGACCTGGCGTATCGACTAGAAAACGAAGCAGCTGGAACTCTAGATTCGTTTCATCACCCCCCCTGCTTTGGACAAAGAGGTTCAACCGACCAAATCGATAGAATCTGAACTGTTTGAAGAAGCTGAAGGATTGATGTATGGAGCAGGGATTGCAAATTAATTGTAAGTACATTTTTTTCACTGCTTTTTCGTAACAAAAACTTTAAACGCGTTTATCTCAAAACACGTTTTTCGTGAACTGCGGGCACGATAAAAAAAAAACTACTTGACGAATCGGTCTGAAATTTGTATGGCTTATTGAAAACACTAATACCTCTAGTATGAACCACGATCAAGTCTAAATATTGAAATTATCATATTTTAAAAGTCAAAATCATGACGAAAAATTGGCTTTTATGCATGTTTTTTCTTTAAACCTCCACCATTTTTTTATTTTCAAACATAAATTATTTCTGGAGGTACATACTATAGCGACATTCATACTAATCAAGAATCTTTTTTGTTTTTTTGTTTCAGATGATTCTACAAGCAGTTACAATGCCCGCAGTGGACCAACCTTTTTTTTTTACTTGTTTGCATTTTTGTATTTTCAATTAAATAAACTTGACTAAAAATTCTACAAAAAATATGTTTTGTTGTTTAAAACATGCGTAATAAGTACAAAAAACATTCATTCAATTATCTGCATTAGTATTGCCAAAAAAAATTCATAAAAATAGCGAATTTTTCGAGCGTTCAAAGTGAGACGACCCCTTAATCGACCCAACTGGCAAAGTTTATTTAAAAAACGCTACGTTTCGACCGTAGATTTCGGTCCTTTTCAAGCGTATGGATACACAAATTATAAATTAGTCCAGCATAATGCCCAAACTACGCCACATCTTAAAACTAAACATCGAAAGTCACAATATGTAATACAAGTATAAATCCACTAAAATATATATAAAATTCAAGCGCTTACATAATTTGTGCGTCGAGATTCAAAGAATTAAATCGTAATATAAATTAAAACGTCATCTTCGTTAGTCATTCGATCGTCGAAGGACGTGTCAGAGCCGTGGCAAGTATTCGACTGACAATAAGCCGGTAAACAATACGAAAAATCGCTTGTAATAATTTAGGCAGTGGAGGGGGGAACAGAGAAGAAAGAGAGGAGTTATGTCTCTTTTATAATACGTTCGTAAAGAGCGTTAAGATTCTCTGTGTCCTTTTGTAAATTTATGGTGTCGTCAAATTTCTTAATAAAGAACATTTCCGCCAATTCCCTCTTTCTAATCTGTTTCTCCTTGTGTAATATTTGTGGCTTTTGCCAATAAAAATCATGCCCGTGTGATAATCGATGATTACTAACCACAGAATGCTTACTAATATCTTTTTTGACATCATTCTGGTGTTCCCTGAGACGTGTGCATAAATGCCTTTTCGTTTGCCCGATGTATGTGGCATTGCAGTCTTTACAATTGATTTTATAGACTAACTCTGTTTGTTTGAGATCGTCAATTCTATCCTTCCCCCTTCTGATTATACAATCAAGTTTTTTGGGGATTGTAAACAGAGTGTTAATGTTGACCTTCCTCAAATCTCGACACATACCATCACTCAGACCTTTAATGTATGGTAAAGGTATGCAATTCTTGAAATCAAATGTATTATCATCCGTAGTCGTGTTATGCGTGGTATTACGTGTTTGGAGATGATTTAATCTTTTGGCAATGTGTTTATTGATGATTGACTTCGGAAAACAATTGTTAATCAGGATGTCTTTAACCACTTTAATATTGGAGCTGTGGAATCTTTCGTTTGAGAGTAAAATAGCGCGGTCAACTAGGCTTGTAATGGTGTTTATTTTATATTTTAAGGGATGGTTTGAGTGATAATTTATGTAACGTCCAGAAAATGTAGGTTTTCGGTACCAATTAGTTATAAATATTACACAAGGAGAAACAGATTAGAAAGAGGGAATTGGCGGAAATGTTCTTTATTAAGAAATTTGACGACACCATAAATTTACAAAAGGACACAGAGAATCTTAACGCTCTTTACGAATTATAAAAGTGACATAACTCCTCTTTTTCTTCTCTGTTTCCCCCTCCACTGCCTAAATTATTACAAGCGATTTTTCGTATTGTTTACCGGCTTATTGTCAGTCGAATACTTGCCACGGCTCTGACACGTCCTTCGACGATCGAATGACTAACGAAGATGACGTTTTAATTTATATTACGATTTAATTCTTTGAATCTCGACGCACAAATTATGTAAGCGCTTGAATTTTATATATATTTTAGTGGATTTATACTTGTATTACATATTGTGACTTTCGATGTTTAGTTTTTAGATGTGGCGTAGTTTGGGCATTATGCTGGACTAATTTATAATTTGTGTATCCATACGCTTGAAAAGGACCGAAATCTACGGTCGAAACGTAGCGTTTTTTAAATAAACTTTGCCAGTTGGGTCGATTAAACAATAGTAATATAATCCGGCGAAAAGTTCCTTGATATTTTCTATAGCTGCGTTTTGATATTCGTTAACAGCACGGCGTCATAAGTGGCTTCCAACCTGAAGATTGTCACGTCAAACTCGGACGTGACAATCTTCAGGTGGGAAACCATTTATGACGCCGTGCTGTTAGCGAATGTGACGCAATGTTTTTATTAATTTTACTTTATTATTACAAAACGATAAAAAATTACAATTTTTAAAAATATGGCGCCGTGTTTGAAAAAATTTGAAAAAAATTTGTAAGATTGTCTTTTATGTAACATATATTATAAATATTTTTCAAGGTTTCACCTCTTAAGGAGCGTGCGAATAAAATTCTTGAATATTTTAAACGATTCTGCAAGTCGAGTTTTAGCGTGGAAAATTCTAAAGAAAAACGTATTTGATAGTGCCATAAATGATTTACGATATGAGACAAACCTCATCTTGATATCTATAATAGCGGCAGAGAAAAAAATAAAATGTAAGAAATACGTATTTTATGATATTCCGGCAATTGCAATGGGGCGAGATAGAGATATGGAATTCTCTACAGATAATGTTTTCAATGATACCTTCAAGTTGCCCCTAATCCAGATTAATTTTGTTTGGGGCCGCTAGCTCCTCCCTTATCATGCTATACCCTTTTCGTTTGATACTTTTGACGTTGTTTTTCAAGGACACGTAAGCATTTTGTTGGGCGGTGATTTTAATGCCAAGCACCGCTTGTGGAATAATTTTTGTAATAATCACAGAGTGCAGAAGCGTAGAACTTTGCCATTACACTAATAATCAAAATCTTTCTATTTTACATAGCTCTACTTATACGCATAAAATGCCCGGCAGAAAACCCTCCGATATAGATTTCTTTTTATCCAAAAATATGTCCCTTGAGTATTCCTGTCAAACTATAGATGGTCTTTCGTCCAATCATTTGCCTGTTATGTTGGAACTAAATAAAGTTAATATAAAGAAAGCTCCTAAAAAGACGTACAAGACCGACTAAGATAAATTCAAGGTTGCTACTGGACAAAGGAAGGTCAAGCATTGTTTAACTGATGCACACGATATTGACTCTTGTATCTCTGATCTGCAGAATTTTCTTTCTAAAACTTTAAGAGATTATTCAGTTGCTCAAAACTGTAACTTTAATTATTTTTCGTCCGACCCTGCATTGACCTCCAAGGTGGAGATACTTATTAAATACCGCAATTACTTTTGCCGAAAATTTCAAAAAAACGGTACTATTAAATTTAAATATTTTCGCAACACTTTAAACAATATTATACAGCAAAAATTAAATAATTTCAAAAATAAAAACTGGTCGGATAGGTTAAAAAGGATTTGGCTTAAAAATAATAGTCTCTGGAGCACCTTGAAGTCTGTTCAACGTAACAAGACCCCAGCGCCACCTTTTATACATAACAATGACTATGTCTATAACCCTGCTGATAAAGCACAATTACTTGCACAGAACATTCATTCTGTTTTTTAGACTGCATCCAATTATATTTCTCGTTTTGAAACAGATGTTAATAACTTTATTACTTCTCTTGGTGACTTGACAGTCTTGACACCCGTAACTGATACTTCTTTTATTTCTCCTTAGATTATTTATCAGATAAAAACAAATTCCCTAATAATAAGGCACCTGGTTTTGATAGGATTACTACAGTCATGCTTAAAACCTCTTCTAATAAAATTTTTGTTTATCTATACTATATTATTTGCTAGTTCTTTACGCCTTTCTTATTTTCCTAAAACCTGGAAAATAGCTAAAATAAAAGTTTTTCCTAAGCCTGGTAAAATACAATCCTCTCCTGCTAACTATCGTCCCATAAGTTGATTAAGTGTTTTGAACAAGGTTTTTGAGAAGGTATTACGCAATCAGATTGATGACTTCCTGTCCAAGAATAACATAATTATACAGGAACAATTCGGATTTAAGAGGGGGTACTCCACTGTCTTACAGCTCCTTCGGGTTTCAGAATCCTTTGCTATGGAAATAAAAAAAAATAGAAATTCTGCTATGCTTTTGCTGGATTTGCAGAAGGCTTTTGATTCCGTATGGCATCACGGTTTGCTATATAAATTGAATAAGCTTCAATTTCCAGTTTATTTGATTAAGATTCTCAAAAGCTACCTGACGGACACATCTTTTATTGTTGATTTTCAGGGGAAATTATCCTCGGAGTTTGGCACTTTGTCTGGGGTTCCCCAAGGGTCTCTTTTGGGACCTGTGTTGTTCAATATTTACATCAATGATATTTCGAAGTCTAACAAAACTAGCCTAGCAATTTACGCGGATGATACGGCCGTTTATACCTCCTCATGGAGCCCCGTTTTGCTTACGCTTAGATTGCAGGCTCATGCTGATGACATCATCAAATTTTTTCAAAATTGGAAGATGTCGATCAATCCTGAAAAGACTGAGGCAATGGTATTTACCCGCAAGCGATTTAAGCTCCATCCGATGATTAAAATATTGGGCTACAATGTTCCCTGCTTACGAACCGTCAGATATCTGGGTGTTCCCTTGGATTCTGGTCTTAGATTGGGCCATGCAGTTGCAGATTGTGTCCAAAAAACGTATGGTACACTTAACATTTTATATCCGTTGATAAATTCCGGTAGTACTTTGAAACTGAGGCTTAAATTATTACTTTATAAGATGTGTGCCAGACCGGCCCTCTTGTATGCACCCCCTTTATGGGCTCCCGCTACTGAGTCTCACCTCTGTAAGATCCAGCGTATGCAAAATTGGTTTCTTAGAATTATGCTTAACATGCCTCGCGACACTAGAATTTCTGTTTTACATGTTCAATCTGGCATCAAATATATTAAAGAAGTTATTGCTGATCTTATCAATAAAATATATAAACCCGAACATGAAAATCCTCTTATCAGCTGTGTTGGAAATTATAACATTTCTGAGATACCACTCAAAATCAGATGTCGATTACCTCAACATTTCCTACAAGATAAAACTGAGTAAAACATGCAACTAAGGTAATGTATTTTGTGAAATGCATATCTTTTATATTGATATGTTGTGTATACATTTATTTATTTATTATTGGTTTTATTTGCATGTATTCTATTTTCTTTTTCCCTTTTCCATTTTCTTTCATGCTTTTAGGGTTTTTGCAGGATTTTCCCTATAAAAAATGCTCTGGAATCTAGTCTTTTCCAATTCTTAAATCACAAGTTGCATATAACTTACATATAGATGTTTTATGCATGTTATAGGCTCTAATCCTGGGAACTGTATTCCTGATCTTACTGAATCCTGTTAGAAAAAAAGTTCAGTGTCCTTTTCTTGCGCATAATCACGCGAGTAGGGTGATAGCGTCCAGAATAGAGCGCTCTGCTTCTGCCGAGGACTTTTGTCTTTTTAATTCGTAAATTTATAAATTGAAAATTAAACGTTTGGCCAAAAATGGCTAACGAATTATCGGAGCGTGAAATAATCACTATTCTAATAATGCGCGGATGGGGTGATAATGAACGATCGTTCACTGATGTTCGATTATTTAATGACACGAATCCGAGTCGTCAAATTAATAAGTCCAATGTTTTGAAATCAATACGACGTTTTCAAGAAACTCGTAGCGTAAAAAGTGGCTTTAGGTCAGGCAGGCATCGTCTGCAACTAACGATGGGAAACAACTTGATGTTTTGCAGTTTTATGGAAAATCCCCGTACGTCTTTCAATAGAGCAGCTCAAGCTCACGATATTGCTCCCAGGTCTGTACACAGAATTTAAAAAAATAAATTACATCCATACAAGCTGCAATACGTTCAAGAATTGCAAGACGGAGATAATGAGCGTCGTATACGCTTCTGTGTAAGAATGATGGAACTAATAGATGACCGGCCCAACTTCTGTTATCAAATTGTTTTCACAGACGAGGCAACGTTCACGTTGACGGGAGAGGTTATTAATCAAAATTGTCGTCTCTGGTCAGATAAAAATTCGAATTGGTTACGGGAAACTCACACGCAATACCCACAAAGAGTAAATGTATGGTGTGGTATGATAGATGGTTATTTGATAGGGCCGTTTTTTTGGAGAAGAACCTTAATGCTCAAAGGTACGAGAGATTACTTGTAGATGAAATAATTTCAGCCATACGAAATATTTTTCCAAATAACTTCAAAGAACTATGGTTTCAGCATGATGGAGCTTCTCCTCATTTTGGTGCAGGACCACGTCGAATTTAAAATAAAGTTTTCTCACGAAGGTTGTTGAGTGTCGGGGTACGAAATCACTCGTATTCCTTCTTGTGACAAGGAATCTTACTTTTATTTTATAACTCTCGGAAGAAGTACAAAGTTACGTGACCGTGCAGGCATGGCGGTTTTGAAAGCCCTCTCGCGGAAGACACATACGATAGATAACTGGCGAGTGCCAACTTTACATTGAGAAAAACAAAAGCGTTCTAGTTACAACATAAATCAGTAAAGCGCGAAAATTTAAAGTGCTATGCGAGATTATACGAACTTATATGAAATAAAGACTATAAAAATAAACTACATATTTCTCTTCAATACTTAACATGCCGGCCGCCTTGGAAAGCCTAGCTTTACAATAGACTAAATTAATTCAAAGAAAAAATGAGATGTTGCAAAGCAAACTACTATATGATAATATACAACACGTTATGATACAGTCTTCATTCCTCAGTTGGAAACAAACAAAGTCTATTAGCTGGTCTCTTGAACAATCCCTTGGATGTTTTGATGGTCGCTGTTCGGACGACCCCATCAGTCCCAGGATAAACTTCTTGAACTCGTCCAATAGGCCAACACATCGGAGGAGTATTGTCTTCTCGCAAAAGGATTAAGTCCCCTTGCTTGATAGAGGCACCCTCTTGCTGCCATTTATTCCGCTGCTGGAATTGATTTAGGTAATCCCTCGACCACCTGGTCCAAAAGTGTTGCTTTATTTGTTCAACTCTCTGCCATCGGCTCAGTCGATTCTCCTTGACATCCAGCAATGTAGTCTCTGGTATAGCGGTAAGCGTGTCTCCAATTAAAAAATGCCCAGGCGAGAGATAGGATAAATCGTTAGGATCGTTTGATAAAGTGGTTAAAGGACGGGAATTTAAAATGGATTCGATTTGTACTGTTAAGGTTTGCATTTCTTCAATCGTTAGCAAAGATGGGGATGTGCCGGCAACCCTCTTAAGATGTGACTTAAAGGACTTGACAGAGGCCTCCCAAATGCCTCCGAAATTCGGAGCTCTAGGAGGTATAAAATGCCATCTTATACCTTCCTCTGCAGCTGCATTAAACAACCTTTCTTGATTGTCTTGCTTCGTAAATTCCACCAGAAAATCCTTTAAATCCTTGTTCGCTCTAATAAAAGTTGTTGCATTATCTCAAAATATGTCGGACGGTCTACCTCTTCGTGATATGAACCGTTTGAGAACGTTTAGGAAACCCTCAGCGGTCAGATCAAACGCAAGCTCCAAATGAACGGCCTTCACTGCGAGGCACACGAGAACTGCTACATAAGACGTTATCACCTTAGCATTGCGTCTCTTTGATTCGCGAAGACGAAATGGACCACAGAAGTCTATTCCCACATTGGTGAATGGCCGTGAAGGTCGAACTCGTTGCTCGGGCAAGTTACCCATTATAGGTTGAACACACTCTGGAGATGTCCTGAAACATCTGACGCATTTATGTATCATTTGATGAATAATATGGCGGCCATTCAATGGCCAGTATCTTTGACGAACTGAAGTTAAAGTCGTCTGGACTACAGCGTGTAAAAGCTTTATGTGTTCTCGTTCAATTAATAATCTTGTGAACGGATGCTTCGACGGCAACACCAATTGATGCTTAGATGATTATGGTAAATTGGCATTCTGGAGCCTCCCGCCGACGCGTATGAGTCCTGTATCATCGAGGAATGGGTTGAGAGACAACAGTTTGCTATTCTTCGGCAAGCTCTGCACGAATTGAAGACTCCTTAGTTCCTGCGTAAAAGATGTTGATTTAACGTCCTTGATTAAGCGTAGGATTGCGGCTTCTAATTCTTGAACTTCCAGCGAACCCTTTGTTTTAAGTTTACCGGGTTGACAATTATTAATAAATCGTTAACAGTATGCTGTAACTCGGATTAATTTATGAAATGCGGAATATCTATCATACAGATCCCAAACTGGTTGCGAAACGGACACAGTAAGAGCCGTCTTTCGCTGTTCTGGTACATCTTGTTCGGTCAACGGCGTGTCGTTGGTCCATTGGTGTGAATCCTTGGCGAGCCAAGTTGGACCCTTCCACCATAACTCTGATTTAATCAATGATGCCGGTGACGTACCTCGGGAAATTATGTCTGCTGGATTCTGTGAAGATTCCACGTAATGCCAATTGTCTGGATTGGAGAGCCCTTGAATTTTACTGACTCTGTTGGCAACAAAGGTCGTCCATTTTCTTGAACATGACTTTATCCAAGTGAAAACTATTTCTGAATCCGACCAATAACACAAACGATCGAACTCGAGATTGATGGCCTGAAGAACCTTATCGCCTAATTCGGCTGTCAACAGCGCTGCACATAGTTCTAATCGTGGCAGAGATAAGTTCCTTAGCGGTGCAATACGTGATTTTGCACAAACAAGGCTCGTGTGATGTTGACCATCGGAGTCCGTACTGCGTACGTAGATGCACGTACCGTAAGCTTTCTCGCAAGCATCGGCAAAGATGTGTAACACTAGCCGCTTGACATTTTCATGTTTAATAACGTTCCGTGCAATGCGAAGTTGATTCAATTCAGAAAGTTCAGCTTGAAACCGCTGCCACTTGGTGTGTATGTCGAGAGTAACTGCGTCGTCCCAATCTAATTTCAACTGCCGCAAGCGTTGCATGAAGATCTTCGCTGTCGTGATGACTGGTTCGATTAAACCCAAAGGATCGAATATGTGGGCTATACTTGACAAGATTGTTCGCTTTGACGTAACTTTAACCTGCTTAGGCTCATCGATGAAAAAACCAAACTAATCGTCCTTAGAATTCCATTGTAAGCCGAGCGTTGATAAGTCAAAATCCTTGCAGAATCTTAGCATGTCATCCGAAGATGGATTCTCGACAATTGCAGGATGGTTGGAAGCCCATTTGTGCAGGCTAAAACCAGCTTCACCTAGAATAGCCGTGGCCTCCTCTTTAATTGTGATGAGTTCTTCAATCGAGTTAGCTCCAGTGATGATATCATCCATGTAACAATCTTCTAAGATCCTAGATGCTCCCAGTGGTCTTCTGCGTTGATTTAACTTAGCTGATTCTTGCAGTGATCGTACAGCGAGATATGATGCGGACGCAGTTCCATAAGTGACTGTGATTAACTCGAAGATTAGCACCTTGCCATCCTTGTTATCACGCCACAAAATTCGCTGTAATCTTCGATGCTTGTCGTGAACTAATACTTGGCGATACATTTTCGGTACATCTGCTATGATGACATAGGGCCATTTACGAAATCTGACGAGTATTGTGGGAACATCTGGTTGCAGAATAGGTCCCACCATCAATATATCGTTTAATGAGAGTCCCGAGTCTGTCTTGCACGAAGCGTTGAACACGACTCTGAGTTTTGTAGTCGAACTGGAAGGCTTCATGACTGCGTGATGTGGCAGATAATATGCAAAATCATCGTCCTGGTAGTCCGAATTGACTAACCGCATATGACCTAGGGCAAGATATTCGTGAATAAACTGCGTGTATTGTTCCTTTAACTGCGGGTTCCTATCTAATTTACGCTCAAGTGAATAGAACTGTTTTAGCGCAGTGTCATAAGAATTCCCTAATGCCTGTCGAGGGTCTTGTTTAAGTGGCAATTCAACCACAAATCTACCTTGATCGTTTCTGGAATGAGTTCTCTTAAAATGTTCTTCGCACTCTTTCTCTTAAATCGTAAGCGCAGGTCGGTCGATCATTTTTTCGATTTGCCAAAACTTGGAGATAGTGTCCTCCAAACTGACAGTAGCTGAGTTCATCGATAAATGGCACTGTTGTGCCCTTGAGTGATTAGATATGGTCCTGTACCTACCACCCAGTATCCAACCAAATAATGTTTTTTGAAGCAATGGATGCTCAGGAGATTCTTTGATTTGACCAACGCATAAGATATCCCAGAAGACTTCGGCTCCGAGCAAAATTTCTATATCTGTGGATTGGTGGAATGTTGGATCTGCCAATCGTAAATTCTGTGGAATTTTGAAACCTTTCCTGTCGAGCGGAAAATTAGGCAGACGATCACTTATCTGTTTCAACACTAGACAGTCGACGGTGATGTTGAACGTGTAATATCTTGAGCCCACGGTGACCTTGACTATTTCTTGCGCGTGAGTCCACGATTGGTTGATTCCTACAACAGGAATGTTAATAGGTTTTGTAGTGAGGCCTAGACGACGGACTAAGTCTTCCGTTATGAAATTTGATTCTGAGCCCGAATCTAGTAATGCACGACATGGTTGTGGAACTCCCTGGCAATATGTTGCGTTTACGAGCGCTGTAGAGAGAAGAACTTGTGTGGATGACAGATTTGCAGTATGTGAGACGACTGCTGGAGAAGATGCTACTTCCTGTTCCTTTGCTTGAGATGAACTTGTGGTCTCCGTCGTGTTGCTATTTGTCTGATTAATATGCAATAAAGTATTATGACGTTTACCGCATGTTCTGCAATTACTCGACTTGCATGTCTTAGCTGTGTGAGATGAAAACCGAAGACAATTCAAACATAATTTGTGCTCTTTCACACATTTAAAGCGATCTTCGGGAGAAAGCTTTCGAAATTAATCACACGAGAAAATAAAATGATTACCTTTGCATACTTGACAAGAAGCTTTATTTGTCGCAACGTGCGAAGCCTTCGCTTGACTGACCTTAGTGACCTTGTGATGATGAAGTAGGCTGCATTTGTCCCTTTCGATCGATTGCTTCCAAAATGTGACATCTATGCTCTAAGAAATCCATCAACTTGTGCCATGTAGGAATATTATTGCCAGTGAGACTGTTTTCCCACTCCTTGTTTGTCGCAGCATCCAGTTTTCCAGTCAGTAAATGTATGATTACATCATCCCATGAATCGATAGGACGGCCGATAGTTTTCAATGCTCTTAAATGCTTCAACGCACCGTCCACCAACTGACGTAATTTTGTATGGTTTTCCTTGGAGATAAAAGGTAGCTCGAATAATGCCTTGATATGCTGTTGAATGATTAATCGTTTATCGTCATAACGATTTTTCAGCAGTTGCCATGCCTCTATGTAATTATCTGACGAGATTTCTAATGATTGAATTATTTCTGCCGCCTCTCCCTTTAGCGCTGCTTTGAGATAGTGGAATTTTTGTATTCCTGATATCGCTGGGTTGCTGTGTATTAAAGACTGGAAAGTGTCGTAAAATGAATACCACTCTTCGAATGATCCTGAGAATGATGGTAGGTCGATCTTAGGAAGCCGTAAATTATTTGCTTGTGCTTGAATCTGATTGTCTTGACGATAGATTGCTTGAGGAACTTGAACGTTGATTGCTTCATGTGCCAGGATTAAATCTTGAAATTTGGCGATAATGTGATAATATGCTTCTTCGTATTCTATCCTAGTTTCTTCATGCGTTTCCTTCTGATCAGCTGAATCTTCCAATAACTCGATCTCTGTCTGAATGCTATCGAATTGTGACCACGTTGCCTCTATCTTTGCTTTACGCTCTTTTAATTGCGATACAGACATCTCATGTACGGTGTCGGATGCAAGCGTAGTTCGTGCTCGTGTACAGATAGCCTTTATTTGGCCTCTGCGCGTCTTTAATGCCTTGACCTTGGATTCAGTCTCACTCATTGTGAAATAGAAATGCGGATATTAGCTTAGGATTGTGGTTATAATGTTTAAGGAACGGGCAGAACGTGGAGACTTACCGATCGAAAATAGTCTACCTTTGACTGTGTTTGACTTGTGTCTGACTGCGATCTCGTGTGGCGATGACCGACAGCTCGATGCTTGATGATTAGCTCAATGTTCCAGATGGTTCCAGATATCAAGCGCCAAAACTGCGTTTTAGGTTATGACGCACTTATAGCAAGAATGCGTCTGGTGGCTCGGGCTGTACAAACCCGTGATGTTTCCGCCGCTTCCGAGATCCGGCTCGAAGGACCAAAATTTATGTTGAGTGTCGGGGTACGAAATCACTCGTATTCCTTCTTGTGACAAGGAATCTTGCTTTTATTTTATAACTCTCGGAAGAAGTACAAAGTTACATGACCGTGCAGTCATGGCGGTTTTGAAAGCCCTCTCGCGGAAGACACATACGATAGATAACTGGCGAGTGCCAACTTTACATTGAGAAAAACGAAAGCGTTCTAGTTACAACATAAATCAGTAAAACGCGAAAATTTAAAGTGCAGTGTGAGATTATACAAACTTCTATGAAATAAAGACTATAAAAATAAACTACATATTTCTCTTTGATACTTAACAAAGGTGGATAGGAAGAAGGAACCGAAATAAGGGAAGAGAGGATTGTTGGTCACCTTGGTCTAACTCTTTGATTATTACTTTTGGGTAATGCTGATGCTAGCGATATTGTAACTTTTAAGTTCTATAACTGAAAAGTACTCACTAAAAAAATACTTTGTTATAGTGTTTTGAAAAGCTCTCAAGGTAAGCTACAAGAATATGTAATAAAAAATTAGGGTTTCCATTTAAAAATATCGAGGTGATCTTTACGTAACCTTGACAACACTCATACTAATATTGCTATGTAATGCGTTACTTGAAACCCTATAACTTTTGTCTGAAACATTTTTTTCAAAATGCATTGTTTTCGTAAAATTTAAGGGTTTCCAATTTTCATACTTTTGCCTAACCGTATATGAGTTTAATATAATATACATATATGTGTAAGAACTATAATATGCAAAATTTATCCACTAGCTTCTTTTATTATCAAAATACTTACCGGCTTTTAATTAAAAATTAACAAGCACTTGAAAAGAACTTTTAATTCTTCACCAATAAAGCACAAGTGACATATAATACTGCAATATAATTCTTTTAAAATAGTTACATATTGCAATTGAGAATCAAAACGTCACATCAAAGTTATGAAAACGTAACATTTCTTGTAACATATGTTGCATTATACTTATATTACTGTAATTTTCTTATAACCAGAAAATAACCAACGGTAAATATGCATAATAGGGGACTCAGCCCCAATGACCTTAACCTTGACATATGTTGTCAAGGTCACCCTCCTGAGTGACCTTCAGAAAGTTTTAGCCGTCGCTCGTTTTTTATTAAAAAGTTATTAACAAAAAGTGTTTGAAAAATATAGCAGCCCGAGAAAAAATGATTAGATATAATCATATATAATTATATCTGGTATATATATAATTATATATAATTATATGTTTTTATATAGGGTCATATCTAATTATACATGGTCACATGTGCAATCAGTGGTCCCACATACAACCAGATATAGCATTATATCTAATTGTATATAAATGTATGTGAAGCCAGATATAATGATATGTGAGTAGTGTATCCTACATATAACTAGATATAGTATTATATACAACTATATATACAGTCATATATAGCCAGATATATTAATGTGAACAATCTGGTCCTATATACAACCAGATATAGCACTATATATAATTGTATATAAATGTATGTGAAGCCAGATATAATGATATGTGAGTAGTGATCCTACATATAACTAGATGTAGTATTATATACAACTATATATACAGTCATATATAGCCAGATATATTAATGTGAATAATCTGGTCCTATATACAACCAGATATAGCACTATATCTAATTGTATATAAATTTATGTAAAGCCAGATATAATGAGATATGAGTAGTGTACCCTACATATAACTAGATATAGTACTATATACAACTATATATGCAGTCATATATAGCCAAATATATTAATGTGACTAATCTGGTCCTATATACAACCAGATATAGCACCATATCTAATTGTATGTAAATGTATGTGAAGCTAGATATAATAATATATGAGTAGTGTACCCTACATATAACTAGATATAGTATTATATACAACATAAAAAGCATTTATATCTTCGTAGATTATATATGATTATATATAATCATATATGAACACATATTACATTTTTAATTTCGGATTATCCGATAGATGGCATACGTTGGGATCTGTTTCTCGTATTTAAAATTTGACCAACAATGGTATAAGAACGGTGTCAAGAGACACGACAGAGTCTCGCGCCAAGTGATATAAATCACGGCATAACTTTTGTATTAGTTATATTGTAAAGTCTACTCTTTACTTTTATAATAAAGTGGCACACTTTTAGTAAATAAAACCCAAAAAGCCTAATATTATTATATATAATTATATATGGTTATATAATTATATGTGGTTATATATAATTATATATGGTTTTATATAATTATATGTGGTTATATATAATTATATGTGGTTATATATAATTATATGTAGTTATATATAATTATATACAATTATATCGGCCCATTTTTTATATCTAATTATATCTAAAGCCGATTTTATATAATTATATGTGATTATATCTAATCATTTTTTCTCGGGAGTTATTTTGAGTATATTGAAAGGCATAAATGACTAAGTGTATGTAAAAATAGTACATGTATGAACGAAGAAAAGTCATTTAAAGCAGCGAATCGTTGATACATTGAACAGTCTTTTTATTAAAGTAGAGACATATACTTTTCAATATACTAACTATTCTCTGCTTTAACAATTTATTTCTGTTACAGATATTAAGCGTTTATTTTAATAAACTTTTTTGTTAATAACTTTTTAATAACGATTTCTAACTAAAACTAAAGGGGGGAGGGGTGACAAAACCCATTGCGTTAACGCAACAATTATATGTAAATCTCGTTTTGCCCTGCTTCCGTGTTCAATAGACTATTGTTTATTTATGTGTCCTTGTTAAAGAAACGATAGATACTATGCCATTCAAAGTATAAACATATTTCCACAAATCCTTCTCAGTTGATTTTTACTCGTCAATCTTGCTAGTTGTGTTGTGCTAGAAATTAAACGCAAAATGCTGTTTTATGAATTTATTAATCTAACATATAATAAGTAGCGTCTTATTGAATATTTGTGTGAAAAAAAGTCGTAACTTTTTAATAAAGAACGAACGGCGATTAAAACCTTTTAAATGTTGGTCAATTATAATCATACAATTATGGTTAAAGCAGAGAATACTTTATATTTATGCTTCCTAACACATAAAATTGTATATATACTTTTCTATATCAACTATTCTCTACTTTAACAAAAAGGCTGTTCAATGTATCAACGATTCGCTGCTTTAAATAACTTTTCTTCGTTCATACATGTACTATTTTTACATACACTTAGTCATTTATGCCTTTCAATATACTCAAAATAACTGCTATATTTTTCAAACTTTCTTTCTTAGTAACTTTTTAATAAAAAACGAACGACGACTAAAACTTTCTGAAGGTCACTCAGGAGGGTGACCTTGACAACATATGTCAAGGTCAAGGTCATTGGGGCTAGGTCCCCTATTATGCCTATTTAACATTGATTTTTTCGTCTTTTTGTTAGATGTCGAATATCTTCAGGCATGATGCACTTTTTTGATACCTGTAAAAATAGTGATTGTTTTAAATATACAGTTAGTTGAAAACGTATAAAAATCACTGAGTTTGCGCATTGGCAAAAATCTTAAATCTTACCAAATTTTGTATAGCAGCTTGCTTGATCTGATTAATATGGTCTCGTTGAACTCGATCCGTAGGTCCCCCGTAACATGTGCCAGTATGAGATAATGCTACACACTTTTTATATTTACATAACAGCACTAAAGCCAGTCCGATATATATTTACGATCGTCAATTGTCTTAAATAGTATCTCGAGACTATGATTCACAATTGATCTATTTTGCAACGATTATGTATAATATATTTTGCTTAGGTAAAAGAACTTCACACAACACATACGCGCCGTTACCGCTGTACCATGATCAATTAACATTAAACGCGGGCAAGAGACCACCTAACCTTACTTACTGTCACCATGGCAATCACTGATCTTCTCTTCTCTGCCCTTCCCCTTCCTTATCAGAATGTATATAAATTACAAAATAATGTATAATATTTAATAATTGATACCGAAAATATATTTTGGTATTTGCATTAGTCAAATCGATTACTTACCCAGCTAACATTTTCTGCGATTGCAAACGTTGGCCACAAATTATGTTTGCCGAAAGACCGCAAATGGGAAACATACTTCGTTATTGTCAATTTTGTTAGCACATTTCCGTCAATAGGCAACAACCTTTGTCGGCAAAATATATGACAGAATAACAGCTAACAACAAGCAGATACCAAACATATTGATGGTAGATTGATGGCAAATGCCAAGCAGTTTTGCTATTGCAAACAGTGTCGCCAAATATCTCGCAAAAATACAACAATGTATGTTGATGACAGATGGCTCGGAGAAGCGAGCAGGTCTGTTGAACGCATTGACGACAGATTCACGACAAATATCAAGCATTTGCTATTACGAAAGTGTCAACATTCGTCACACAAGAATGCAACAGCATCTGTTAGTCAAAATATTCGAATTCGGACTATGACCGGCATTGACTCGTTTTCATTAATTAATTATATTGTGCGTTTTGTCAGTATATCTCTGAACGTGTTATGTTGACGTTTTATTGTTGCTATTGTAGTGTAACCAATAAATAACAGAGCAATATAACTGTTACAAAACACAGTTATATTACTGCTACAAAAAAGATTACATAACTGCTATATATATTTCATTACTGTTGTTATATTACATGTTACTTCTGTGTTATATAATAGTTATAGTTTGTGTTTGCTGGGACGGCATACATTATATCTCTCGCACGTCAGTACAAATATTATTTTCCAATTTATAATTATACATATAATATAATTATAAAATCTATAATTAAAAAATGTGGAACACTATTTTTTAGAGTATTATATTTATTACTAGCTGGTTACCAGGACTTTGCCCCGGAGACTTCTCGCCCCTTTGTAGACATTTGTGCATGAAATTTGAAAATAGATGTTTGTTGCTTAAAACCAATGAAATTATAATACTTCTGTGTATGTAGCATTTTTTGTTTTATAAATTGTTTCTGTTTTTCTTTAATTGGTTTTGTGATATGTGTAAAAAAGAAAAATTTTTAAAAAAATAACGCTTCCTTATTCCACAATAAATTTATTAACGAAAATAATTTTAAAGGTAGGGGAGAGAGGAAGAATTGCAAACATCTAAGGGAAAAGTTAAATAAAGCCGACGATTATTTATCAACTATAGAAGTCTTTATTTTAAATAATACTCCAGTTATTTGGTTACTTTAAGTCCCAAAGTTACTCTAAACTACAATAATTAATATTTATAGGATATCAACATGAATTATAATTTTAAACAATAAACAAAACCCGTTTGTAATTACCCCTGCTACGACATTGCCCCGCGTGCGGCGGGTAGTCTCTTACAGACACAGAATTTTTTACAGACATGGTGTCTCTTACAAACACAGAAACTTTTACAGACATGGTATGTCTTACAGACACAATCTTTTACAGACATGGTGTCTCTTACAGACACAGAATCTCTTACAGACATGGTGTCTCTTACAGACATAGGCCGGTATTTATAGTGGGATCTTATTTCAAGACCGTCTTAAGTAATGTCTTAAGACGCTAATACGGCTCTATAATTGGTTGATGACATCTTAAGATTGTACTTAAGACGGTCTTAAATATAAAATCCGACTATGAATACCGGCCATAGTGTCTCTTACATGGTGTTTCTTACAGACATGGTGTCTTTTACAGATATGTTGTTGTCTCTCTTACAAACTGTTCAGAATTCGAACAGAAATTCGAAGAAAACATGTTTACTCAGCCTCGTCTAAGCAGTCGCAAGCACGTGTCTCTGACGCGAACCTCGCGTAGGAGAGATGCCCTGAAGCACGCAAACTCCACGTGCGTTTCGACCGACGAGCTGACGACGATGCGATACAGGGTCGGTACGGGGACTTCCCCCAAAAGGGGAGAGAAAGCTCATAATCCTTACGACCAAGAGTCAGTAGAGTCTTGCTCGTACTCGACCACGCTTCGATCGACGTCGTTGATCGAATCGTCTCACGCTCTTTCTTACAGCGTTCTAAAACTTTATCGTATTGCCGTCAACGTGCTCATTCCGATCGCGCCACACTTTTGACGTGTCTTGAATAATTTGTGTAAAGTTATTTGTAGAGTGGTGAGTCGACGATTGTCTCGTGCTCGCGACCGCTCGCACATACTCATCGCGAACAAAATCTCCGACTTTGCGGGGGCTTTGAACTGGAAGCTCCTCAAGATTTCCGAACCGCGAGCGCGCAGGAAGATCTCCGATTAGCCGAGTCAACGTAATCGTCGCTCACTCCTCAATTTGTGTGTGAAATAAAATGTGTCATCGACAACGAAAGTCTCAACCTTCTTTCATCTCACTCATCCTCCGACAAATCCTCGGATTCGCGCAATACTTGCTCCGCGCTCAATTCTGGGCGAACACCGGTCTTGCGGGCGATCTCCTCGAGACCGATCCCAAACATCTTGGTCCTTCAAGCCGGATTGGAGCGCGCGCAGAGAATCGAGGAAAGTCAAGACGAGGAAAATCAAAAGTGATCAGCGGCTTCTCGCGCCATGGCAGAGCACATGGGAGGGCAGCCGCAACTGCAACGAGTAATCGAGCGCTATCTTGAAAATTTAAAGAAAATCGGAAGGAGCAATCTAATGGCGGCAAAAATCCGTTCGAGAATCTCAGTCCTGAAGGAGACATGGAATCAATTCGTGATGGGATACGAGGCTCTGGCAAAGACAATCCCCGAGGACACCCGAGCGTTTCTTCCCTACTTCAAGGACAATCATTTCGAGACAACCAATGCAGCCTACCTCCTCGCCTTGGATCACATGTCTGAATGCCTGGAAGAATTGGGCCGGTCGTGAGTCAAAATAACTCCTTTGCAGCTTCAACAATGCGCTAGGAAACTTCCGCGTTCTCTCTTTCGCACCTTCCACCCATTCGATTGACGCCCTTCAACGGCAATTACGACGAATGGGAACAGTTTCGCGATTGATTCACCGCGCTTATTCGAAATAACAAAAAGTTAGACGACTTCTCGCATATGCATTTTTTGTCTTCGTGTCTGAAAGGCCGCGCCTCGGAGTGCATCGCAAACATCTCTGTAACTGCCGATAATTTCGAAATAGCATGGCAAACGTTAACGATGCGCTATGAAAATAAGCGGCGGTCCCTCAATGCGCATATTTCAACTCTCTTAAATCTGTCGGCTGTCTCGCGCGAGTCCGCTTCCACGTTACGTGCCCTTCACGATCGAGTCAATATCGCAATCGCCTCTCTTGAGAATCTGAAGCGTCGACCGCAGGAGCTTTGGAATGAAATCTTAGTTCATATCGTCGCGCAAAAGCTCGATCAGGTAACACGCAAAGCATGGAACCTAAAAGAAAGTGACAGAGACGACCCGCCGTCTTACGATGATCTCCGTCATTTCTTAGATTCTCGTACTCGCGCTTTGGAGAACTTCTCGTCCGCCTCGTTCGCTAAGACCGCTCCGACAACCGCCGCCGCCCCGCAAATTTATAGCGCCACCGCATCGGCGAATTGTCAGACAAAGTGTCCGTTGTGCGAAGCGCAACACTTTATCAACGATTGCCCCACGTTTAAAAGTAAAAGTCCAAGTCAACGTCGTGACATTGTCAAACAGCATAAACGATGTTTCAATTGTCTAAGCGCGAAGCACTCAGTGCAAGCATGTCAGAGCAAATACTTATGTCGCACATATCGCCAGAAACATCATTCGATGCTACACGTCGACTCGGACTCCAACTCGAAACCATCCGAAACGGCATCACCGGACTGCTCGTCATCCCAAACGCCGGAACCGAAACGCGAAGTAAATTCTTTGCTTGCGCAAAACACCATGCGATATTGATCGTCTGTTTTATTGGCGACGGCGTGGGTGACGGTGAGTGTCGAATCTGGTCGTACCGTTGTGGTCCGAGCCTTGTTCGATCAAGGCTTCGAGATGACATTTATCTCGGGAAATCTAGCGCAAATATTGCGAGCGAAACGCATCCGTATGCCAATCTCTGTCTCCGCCGTCGGCGGCATTTACGCCGGGACATTTAAGTACGCGACACAGGTCTCAATTTTCCCGCGTAACTCTCTCGTTCCGTCTTTTTCGATTATCGCGCTCATTTTAGACTCGTTAACCTCCTATACTCCAAAACGAAACCTGGATCTCTCCTCCCTCTCTCATCTGTCTGACTTACAATGGGCAGATGAAGATCCGACCAGCTCCGATCCTATCAGTATCATTATTGGAGCCGGTCTTTACAACAACGTTATTCTTGACGGGGTTCGCAAGGGGGGTGTCGGGAAGCCCATTGCTCAGAATTCCGTCCTCGGTTAGATCGTGTCGGGACCTGTCGGCGCGTTAGAAAATGATAACTCCTCGTCCCCCTTGATCAATTGCGCTCTCGCTAACATCTCGACACATCACATAATTAGTGCTCCTAATTTGGAGGAGGAACTTTGTCGCTTCTGGGAAGTCGAGGAATTTCCCCAGAAACAGACTCTTTCGGCGCAAGAGATTCAATGTGAAGAGCATTTTTGTCCAACTCACTCTCGCGATCCCGATGGACGCTAAGTTGTGCGTCTCCCTTTCAGAAGGGGCCCTTCCATCGACATCGGTGACTCTCGATATAGGGCGGAAAAAATGTTACACGCGCTAACGCGTCGACTTCGGGACAAACCAGCCTTTGCCGAGGAATATCGCAAATTTTTAGCCGAGTACGAGCGCCTCGGGCACATGAGGCCCGCATCAAATTCTGAAAGTCATCCGAATCAAACCGAACAACATGTATACATTCCGCATCACGGGATGATCCGCGAAGATAGCGCTACGACACATCTCCGCGTCGTGTTCAACGCCTCATGCGTTACTTCAAACGGAACGTCATTAAACAATCATTTACATACCGGTAAAAAATTACAAATTGAAATTCCGTCGGTAGTATTGAGATGGCGCAATTACAAGTACGTATATTAGGCCGATATCCCGAAGATGTATCGCCAAATTCGTATCGATCCTCGTGATGTAAATTACCAACGAATCCTCTGGAAACAGGCATGTGCGATAATCGTATTCATATTGCTAACGTTGACATATGGGATGACGTGTGCGCCGTATCTGGCCCTTCGGGTTTTGGAGCAGTTAGTTTGCGATGAAGGTCACCGATTTCCTCTCGCGATTCCTATTCTGCGCCTCCATACCTATGTCGACGATGTGTTGTTCGGTGCCGACGATTCTACACAAATACGGCGCGCACGTGACCAGCTCGTTTCTCTATTGAAATGCGGCGGATTTGAACTGAGAAAATGGGCGAGCAACTCATCCTCCCTCCTCTCGGATATCGATCCCGCTAATCACGGTTTAGCGTGTAATAAGCAACTCGCTCAAGACGAAAAAATAAAAATTCTTGGAATCGGATGAAATCCGGCCACCGACACGTTCGAGTTTTGCGTATCGCTCGCGAGCACCGCGCCAAATAGCAAGCGCGCTGTTCTATCCGCGATCGCAAAACTCTATGATCCCCTCGGGTGGGTCACTCCGGTAACTATTACAGCCAAAATATTCATGCAGCAACTCTGGCGTATCAAAAAGGACTGGGACGAAGTTATCCCCGACACTCTCCTCGCAAAATGGCAGGAAATTTATTTTCGATTGTCACATCGTAGCCCGATACAGATTCCTCGCTGGAGCGGCGTTGGACCGGGGACCCGCCGCGCGGAAATCCATGGATTCGCGGACGCCTCGAACGCCGCGTACGCCGCGGTCGTGTATCTTAAAGTCGTGTCCTCGTCGGGTGAAGTAACGATTACTTTACTAGCCTGAAAATCGAAGGTCGAGCCTCTAAAACCTCTTAGCGTTCCGCTATTAGAATTGTCTGCTGCATTACTTCTCGCCCGTCTGATCGAACTTATTCGCGAAACGCTCGACTATGGGAACATTCCGTGTTATTGCTGGTCGGATTCGACGATCGTTCTCGCGTGGGTAACTCAGGACCCCTCGCGCTGGAAAACGTTCGTGGCAAATTGCGTCACGGATATTCAGTTTCGTCTTCCGAATGCGGAGTGGCGTCATGTACCAACGGAGGACAATCCAGCAGACTGCGCCTCGCGGGGAATATTTGGCGATGAAATGGCTAATCGAGATATATGATGGCATGGACCCCCCTGGCTACGCTTATCGGCCGACGAATGGCCGAGAAGCGATACTAAACTCCCGCGAGACGCCCCTCTCGAGGAGAAGGTCAGTTCTTTGCAATGTTCTAACCCGCGTCCTGAATGGGATCTCGCTTCACGTTATTCTTCGTGGCCAAAACTAGTTCGCGTAACCGCGTATATCCTTAAATTTATTAGTCGCTGTCGCTCTGCCTGTACCACTCGCTCTCCGCGGTGCGCGCGCGCGTCACCGCAAAAGTCGGCACCGAAAAGCATTGCCCTGTCGGCCTCCGAATGTAACGCCGCAAAATCCTTCTGGATTAAAGGAATTCAGATTGAACTGTTTCCTGCGGAAATACATGCATTGTCGAAAAATAAGCCTATCTCGTCAGGTAGCCCGCTCGTATCGCTGCGACCTTTTCTAGACCGGGATGGAGTTCTGCGCGTGGGAGGGCGTCTACACAAAGCTCCGTTCCCGTTTTCATTCCGTCACCCGATACTCCTCTCATTTCATCCACTCGTTACGCTCATCGTACGTCAAGCTCACTTGAGAGCATTGCACGCTGGACCTCAGCTCACGCTAAATATATTGCGCCGAGATTTCTGGATAATACGCGCTCGTAATCTCGTTAAGTCAGTAATTCACAAATGCATCGCGTGCGCTCGCGAACGCGCCGCCATCCCTACGCAAATAATGGGAAATTTTCCCGAACTTCGAGTGTCGCCGACCCCTCGCTGTTTTTTACATTGCGGCCTGGATTATGCGGGACCGGTGTATGTTCGCGCCTCCGCCGGTCGAGGCATCACCTCGCGAAAGGCGTACATTGCGCTTTTCATTTGTTTAGCGACTAAAGCGGTACATCTGGAGTTAGTCGCGGACTACTCCATCCCGGCCTTCTTAAACGCGTACTCTCGGTTCTGCGATCGTCGGGGGCTTCCTCAATCAATGTATTCGGACAATGAAACCACTTTCGTGGGAGCCTCGATCGGGAGATGACCTTAGCATATCGATCAGCCCTCCGCGATCCAAATTTCTTAAATTCGACCACCTCAGACAATGTGACATGGCATTTCATCCCCCCGTCGGCTCCACACTTCAGTGGATTGTGGGAGGCGGGCGTGCGAAGCGTGAAAACTCATTTGCGCAGCGTCTTAGGTAGCCACATGTTAACTTTCGAGGAGTTCTCCACTTTGCTATGCAGAATAGAAGCCTGCTCAAATTCGCGTCCGATCGCGCCCCTCTCCGATACAATTGACGATTACGAGTGTCTCACGCTCTGTCACTTTTTAATCGAGTCCGCCTTAACGGTAAATTCGGAACCCTCGCTATTGAATCTCAACGAAAATCGCTTCTCAAGATGGCAATTACTGCGGCGTATAACAGAACGATTCTGGAAATTGTGGAATACCGACTATATAACTACATTACAACAGCGAACAAAATGGAAAACAGAGAAATCGCAAATTTGAATCGGGCAACTAGTGCTTCTGCGCAACGCCACGCTACCTCCCTGAAAATGGGAACTCGGCCGAGTGACGCGATGTCACCCGGGTTCCGACGGGCAGGTTCGGATGGTCACCGTGAAAACGGCCACCTCCGAATATCGACGTCCGATCGTCCAATTATGTCTGCTCCCCGTTAAAGAAGAAACAAAAGGCGATTAGATGGTGTCGTGTAAATTCTCGACAAGAATCTTGTCCCACCAAACGTTAGAATAAGGAAAATTAAATGTAAAATTAAGTCAGAATCCCGATGCTTGCGACCTCATGGCGGGCGGGATTATAGTCAAACTCCACTAATTTAGCTTGTCATTCAACGGTAAATTCTCTTGCCTTCTTTTCTTCTTTCGAAACTGTGGTTTTGAGGCGGGCGGTATGTTCAGAATTCGAACAGAAATTCGAAGAAAACATGTTTACTCAGCCTCGTCTAAGCAGTCGCAAGCACGTGTCTCTGACGCGAACCTCGCGTAGGAGAGATGCCCTGAAGCACGCAAACCCCACGTGCGTTTCGACCGACGAGCTGACGACGATGCGATACAGGGTCGGTACGGGAAAAACAACTTCTCCCAAAAGGGAAGAGAAAGCTCATGATCCGTACGACCAAGAGTCAGTAGAGTCTCGCTCGTACTCGACCACGCTTCGATCGACGTCGTTGATCGAATCGTCTCACGCTCTTTCTCACAGCGTTCTAAAACTTTATCGTATCGCTGTCAGCTTTCAACGTGCTCATTCCGATGGCGCCACACTTTTGACGTGTCTTGAATAATTTGTGTAGTTATTTGTAGAGTGGTGAGTCGACGATTGTCTTGTGCTCGCGACCGCTCGCACATACTCATCGCGAACAAGATCTCCGACTTCGCGGGGGCTTCGAACTGGAAGCTCCTCAAGATTTCCGAACCGCGAGCGCGCAGGAAGATCTCCGATTAGCCGAGTCAACGTAATCGTCGCTCATTCCTCAATTTGTGTGTGAAATAAAAGGTGTCATCGACAACGAAAGTCTCAACCTTCTTTTATCTCACTCATCCTCCGACAAATCCTCGGATTCGCGCAATACTTGCTCCGCGCTCAATTTTTGGCGAACCCCGGCCTCGCGGGCGACCTCCTCGAGACCGATCCCGAACACAAACATTATATCTTTCACCGTCTAAAACAAACGTAATGTCCTTTGAAAACGTGAAAAAAACACAGATTTTGCTAAATTATGTAATTCGCTACGGTATTTAATTACTTTAAATCCATTTTGACTCCATTAAACTTCAATTGTATTGCGCGCCTCTTCTTCGAGATATGGTAGATGTTTAAAGATATTTATGGTTTTGTGATATAATAGCATAGTATCCGTTCTTCGCAAAGGTGTTCGCAAAAGTAAATGAAAACTAATAAAGAAAGAGTATATATAAATTTGAATAAAGCGAAGCGTGTTGATGTAGAAAAACGATAAAGTGAAATTCGAAATATAACATTTGATAAAGAAATAAAAAAGAAAAGATTGTAGTGGAAAAAATAACGCAAAAAATATTTACGACCATTTTATTCTACTGAAGGACCTCTTTGTAGACCACATTGGTAATTCTCCCCTCAGGTGCTAGGATCACCAGGCTGCTGGGTGAGCTCACCCTGGAGCAGGTCACGTAGAACTGCCCATGTGAGAAGCAGTCCTCACAATTTTCGGTTTTATAAATTGTTGTTTTTTTTAAATTGGTTTTGTGATGTGTAAAAAGGAAAACAACACAACGATGAAAATATGTCAGGATGTTTATCCTTTAATATATCAGCGATTGTATATCACCTTGAATTTAAACTGCAGTCGGCGCCAAAAGGGAGGGTCAATAAGGCCGTTTTTGCGCCCCCTCCCGATTTCTATAAAACAATTTTTTTGTATTGTATGATCATTAGGAATGCCAAATATAACAATTAGTTAAAAAAAAACTCGATCTATAAAGCCAAATTTAATTATTAGTCTGCGTGTACCACTGTGGTACACCTAAGCCCTTTTTATGATAAGTAAAATAATAAAATATTTTCGATCACTATAGTGCTCTGCCACTATGTTTGCGTCATTTCACACTACAATGTATCGTCCCCAAGATAAAGGTAAATACAGCTAATGGTAAAAAAAATATTGTTTTGCTTCCTCATAGAGGAAGCTTTGTTTTCGTAAAAAAATTTTTTTTTTAGTTGCCGCTGCCATTGTGTTCAAAATGTTCTAAAACGTCGAAAAATCGCTATTTTAAAAAATGTCCGTATGTGTGTATGTGTGTATGTATGTATGTCTGTGCCAAATTTACCGAAATTTCTATAACTCCAGAACTGATCAACCAAATCTTAACCAATTATATATGAAATAGGGGTAGAAAAGACTGAAGAATATAATAGAATTAGAAAAATTGCAAATATTTTAAAATTTTAACCCTTAAGGGCTACATCTCAAGTCTCAATAATTGAGATTTTTCACAAATTGATGTTTATTGACAATTTAGTATTAATTATTGGCAATTTTTCTAATTATATTATATTCTTCAGTCTTTTCTACCCCTATTTCATATATAATTCTTTAAGATTTGGTTGATTAGACTCAGCTTCATAAAGCTTCTATGTATGTACGAATTCTCCGAAATTTGAAATGTCAATCAAATTTTAAAGAATTATATATGAAATAGGGGTAAAAAAGACTGAAAAATCTAATAAAATTAGAAATAGACCGATAGCTCAAAATTAATGGAAATTAGAACAACATTTAAATCTTAACGAATTTTCTATCTATCTATATAAAATAGAATGTCTGTATGTTTGTATGTATGTCTGTTCTTTATACACTCTTAAACCATTCGACCAATCTGGACGAACTTTTGCACAGTTACTCTTTACATCCTTGCGCAAAACATAGGCTACTACGGAACCTCGATTATTCACTTACCGATCAGCTACTTTATTCCTTGGTTTTCCCAGGCGTTTTTTCGGGAATTTCGAGATTGCTCGCTCGCGATGTATGCACAGAACTTCGATATTTCACTTACCGATTACCGATTTTATCCCTTCGTTTTCCCGGGCGTTTTTTAAGTCTGTTTGTTCTTTATACACCCCTAAACTATTCGACCGATCTGAACAAACTCTTGCACAGTTACTCTTTACATTCTTGCGCAAAACATAGGTTACTACGGAACCTCGATATTTCACTTACCGATCAGCGTCTTCATCCCTTGGTTTTCCAGGGCGTTTTTTCGGGAATTTCGAGATTGCTCGCTTGCGATGTACACAGAACCTTGATATTTTACTTACCGATTACCGATTTTATCCCTTGGTTTTCCCGGATATTTTTTAAGTGAAATATCGAAGTTCTGTGTACATCGCAAGCCAGCAATCTCGAAATTCCTGAAAAAACGCCCGGAAAAACCAAGGGATGATTACAGTATTTGTTGAATACTATTTCTTATTTAAATTTAATTTCAATCTCAAATTGAACTTTCGCAATAGGTTTTACAAAAAATATTGTAAGTATGTGGTATTTGCGGAAGACAACAAATTATGTTACATGCGAGCAAACAATCTCGAAATTCCCGAAAAAACGCCCGGCAAAAACCAAGGGATGAAGTCGCTGATCGGTAAGTGAAATATCTGAAAAGCAGATATGACTCAATAGCGTGAAACTCGAGTAGAAAAAGACCGGTTACGACATGTTCAATTAAGGAAAACATTTATGCGGTCAGATTTGAAATTAGAGGCATTTAGTTATGATCCAAATTACGAATATCAATTTTTTCCGAGAGTAATAATTGGGAAAATGGATGCAATATGTGATCATTGTCAAGCCAAAAAGTTTAAAACTTAAGCACCTGGAATGTGTTGTTCAAACGGAAAAGTTAAATTACCGCCTTTAAATCAACCACCCGACACACTCCTTATGTTTGTCCACAATATGGATATTGAAACACAAATGAACCCCGACGTCCACAGGATATCGTGTGCTGTCGGGAAAGTCGTTTGAAGAAAAACGATCTCCGGGCGAAGCCCGGGTAACCAGCTAGTTATTTAATTAATACTAAACATAAAATTTTTAGTCCATATTTATGTAAATAAAACTTATTAATGACAATAATTAAAAAGTAAAACAAATTCTATTATATTCTTCAGTCTTTTCTACCTCTATTTCATATATAATTCTTTAAGATTTGGTTGATTAGACTCAGCTTTATAAAGCTTCTATGTATGTACGAATTCTCCGAAATTTGAAATGTGTGTAACACGAGAACTGATCAATCAAATTTTAAAGAATTATATATAAAATAGAGGTAGAAAAGACTAAAAAATATAATAAAATTAGAAATAGCACGATATCTCAAAATTAATGGAAATTAGAGCAACATTGAAATCTTAACAAATTATATATGAAATAGTGGTAGAAAAGACTGAAGAATATAACTAATCAACCAAATTTTAAAGAATTATATATGAAATAGGGGTAGAAAAGACTGAAAAATATAAGAAAATTAGAAATAGCCCGATATCTCAAAATTTGTGGAAATTAGAGCATATTTTAAAATTTCAACCTTTAAGGGCTACATCTCAAGTCTCAATATCCATTAGAGCAACGAAATATCACCAGCGGTGCATTTGGTGTACTGAGTGCAGTTGCACTGCCGGCGCAAATTAATTTCATAAATTTATCTTAGGTTGGCAAAACAATCCTAACAACTTAGTGTTTACACGTTATTGCATATTTTTGTAGCCTTTGTTGAGACGATTTCAAAACACTCTTTCGTTCAGTCGATTTAAATTATGATTTGAGAGTTTTAAAGAATTATGATTTTATTTAGAGTTTGAAGCAATCAAATTTTCAGAAAAATACTGGTTTTTTATAAAACCATAATTAAAATTTACAAAAACCTTACTTAAAAGAAAACGGTTAAAATTGTCACTAACTCCTTATAGTTTTTAAGTGTGCAAGTAAAAACTTGCACATTGCTTCCTCACAGTTTTTAAGTGTGCTAGTAGAAACTTGCACATTGCTTCCTCATAGTTTTAAAGTGCGCAAGTAGAAACTTGCACATTGCTTCCTCATAGTTTTTAAGTGTGCAAGTAGAAACTTGCACATTGCTTCCTCATAGCTTTTAAGTGTGCAAGTAGAAACTTGCACATTGCTTCCTTATAGTTTTAAAGTGTGCAAGTAGAAACTTGCACATTGCTTCCTCATAGTTCTAAAGTGTGCTAGTAGAAACTTGCACATTGCTTCCTCACAGTTTTTAAGTATGCTAGTAGAAACTTGCACATTGCTTCCTCACAGTTTTTAAGTGTGCAAGTAGAAACTTGCACATTTCTTCCTCATTGTTTTAAAGTGTGTAAGTAGAAACTTGCACATTGCTTCCTCATAGTTCTTAAGTGTGCAAGTAGAAACTTGCACATTGCTTCCTCATAGCTTTTAAGTGTGCAAGTAGAAACTTGCACATTGCTTCCTTATAGTTTTAAAGTGTGCAAGTAGAAACTTGCACATTGCTTCCTCATAGTTCTAAAGTGTGCTAGTAGAAACTTGCACATTGCTTCCTTATAGTTTTAAAGTGTGCAAGTAGAAACTTGCACATTGCTTCCTCATAGTTCTAAAGTGTGCTAGTAGAAACTTGCACATTGCTTCCTCACAGTTTTTAAGTATGCTAGTAGAAACTTGCACATTGCTTCCTCACAGTTTTTAAGTGTGCAAGTAGAAACTTGCACATTTCTTCCTCATTGTTTTAAAGTGTGTAAGTAGAAACTTGCACATTGCTTCCTCATAGTTTTTAAGTGTGCAAGTAGAAACTTGCACATTGCTTCCTCATAGCTTTTAAGTGTGCAAGTAGAAACTTGCACATTGCTTCCTTATAGTTTTAAAGTGTGCAAGTAGAAACTTGCACATTGCTTCCTCATAGTTCTAAAGTGTGCTAGTAGAAACTTGCACATTGCTTCCTCACAGTTTTTAAGTGTGCAAGTAGCAACTTGCACATTGCTTTGTCATAGTTTTTAAGTGAGCAAGTAGAAATTTGTACATTGCTTTGTCATAGTTTTTAAGTGAGCAAGTAGAAACTTGCACATTGCTTTCTCATAGTTTTTAAGTACACAAATTAGAAACTTGCACATTACATCCTCACAATTTTTTTTATAAAATTGCATATTGCTTAATCAACATTTTATTTCGCTCATAAAGCTTCCTCTATGAGGAAGCCAAATTGAAATATTCACTAATAATTATACATCAAAGAAAAAATTTGGCTTCCTCATAGAGGAAGCTTTATGAGCAAAATAGAATGTTGATTAAGCAATATGCAATTTTATAACTTGCATACTTAAAAATTGTGAGGATGTAATGTGCAAGTTTCTAATTTGTATACTTAAAAACTATGAGAAAGCAATGTGCAAGTTTCTACTTGCTCACTTAAAAACTATGACAAAGCAATGTACAAGTTTCTACTTGCTCACTTAAAAACTATGACAGAGCAATGTGCAAGTTCTTTACTATTTGATGTATTCTAAAGATTAATGACATTTTTTATTAGACTCTAGGATGAATCTCGCGGACACAAATCAATTTTCTCGGTATCTTTAAGTAGAGCTGTTTAAAGAAATATATTCACAATATTCTTAATCTCTCTTACAGAAATCTTATATTATTGTTTAATTGTTTTATTGTATATAGTCAATATTTCAATAATTGAAGGTTTATTGTGACCATGTCAAAAAGAACAGATGATTCAAGTGATCATCTGATTGTGAGTCTTAAAAAGTTAAAATCTCTATAAAAAATCTGTGAGCTCGAATAAAAAGTTGCTTTATCTGCAATTATTCAAAAAATCTAAGACGTGTTACTCCGGCATTGAAAAAGAACGTATTCATAAAGCAACTTTTATGCAAGTTCACGGATTTTTAATAGAGACTTTTAACTTTTTATTTTTCGAAAGATCATTTGAATCATCTGTTCTTTTTGACATAGTCACAATTAAACTTCTATTATTGAAATATTGACTACAATAAAACAATTTGAGTAAATCTTGAATATAACGCTTCCCCTCCCAATTCCTTTAAAATTTTAAAATTTGGTGTATTTTGGGTCGTAAAAAAGATTCTGAGAAGAAAAATCGTCGTTCATGTTCCGTTTGTTTATAATTAATATTTAAAATATCGCGATGTCGGTAAGTATAAAGAAATAATAATTGAAACGCTAATTTATGAAAAAATCATTAATAAGGCAGTAGTTAAAGCAGACAACAGTTTGTGCTTTTGGTTAAAGCAGAGAATACTTACTTTGTATTTCCACCATTTTCTGCTTCAACCAAGATTATAATTTTAAAATATATAATTATGTGGAAGTAATAGGAGGAAATAACATAATGTGATCTAATTATATACGTAAATTATCATTTTCTTATACTAACATCGTAATATTTTAAATATTAATTATAAACAAACGGAACGTAAGCGACAATTTTTCTTCTCAGAATCTATTTACGACCCAAAATACACCAAATTTTAAAATTTAAAAAAAACGGAAGGAGGGCGTTATATTTAAGATTTACTTAAATTATAATTTTAAACAATAAGCAAAACTCGTTTGTAATTACCCCAGCTACGATTCGGCATTGCCCCGCGTGCGGCGGGTGACTCCGAATGGCAAATAAATATTAATATTAATTATTGTAATTTAAAGCCAAATAACTGGAGTATCATTTAAAATGCAGACTTCTATAATTGATAAATAATTGTCGGCTTTATTTAACTTTTCCCTTAGATGTTCGCAATTCTTCCACTCTCCCCTATCCTTAAAATTTTTTTCGTTAATAAATTTTTCGTGGAATGAGAAAGCAAAAGTTATTTGTTTAAAAGTAATTGTTGGGCTGAGTATAAGAACCAAAAGAAAAATACATAGGAATTAATTTACAGGAGATACGAAGAGTTCTACAATTCACCTCTGAATCTAGATTTGCCCCTTTAGAGGTTGATTAAGGCAAAATCCTGAATTATCATTTTAAGCATTTGTATGGGTAACCTTAGTAAGCAAAAACCAAGTCGACATCTTATCGGGCCTAAGAGATATTGACGAATCCGTGAAAATACATTTTACCCTTTTTCACCCCCTTAGGGGACGAATTTCTAAAAATCCCTTCTTAGTGGGTGCTCACGTCATGAAAGGAATACACTCCCCGAATTTCATGTTTCTAGGTTCAGGAGTTTGGGGTGGGAGAGTCAGTCAGTGAGTCAGTCAGTCAGTCAGTCGGGACATTTGTTTTTATATATGTTACAGTTAAAACCCGAAATCCGTCAAAACCCGAATTTACTAGGAAATTCTAGTTTTAACTAAGCCCTCTCGGTAATTCGCGTTCTAACTGAAAAAATTTAGTTAAAACTAGAATTGGCTGAGTGCTTTAGTACATTCGCGTTCTAACTGAAATAATTCAGTTAAAACTAGAATTGACCGACTGCTTTAGTAAATTCGCGATCTGACGTGTTTCTCTTACAGTCAAAACGCGAAATCCCACAAATCTGCAAGGCTATATATGTATATGTTACGCTCAAAGATCGAAAACGCTCACTAAGCGAAAAAGCCGACCACAACGCGTTCTGGCTTCTCAGATTTAGCCACAACGCAAAATTCGTGTCGTGGCACTCTTAAAAACGCTTACAACGCGTTCTGGCAATATGAAAATGCCACAACGCGTTGTGGATGCTTATTGATGCAGCCATGACATGATTGACTTTCGATGATGAATATGTCGCAGCCACATGGTGTACACACACACGCGGGGGGGGGGGGGGTGAAAGGGGGCCTTCGGTCCCCTTTTCCCGCACTTCCTCCGCCGGTAGGCAGGGTGAACCTCGCTTTACAACTTACAAAGTACATGCTAAGTTGTAAAGCGAGGTCCACCTTGCCTACCGGCGGAGGGGGTGCGGGAGGGGGCCGAAGGCCCCCCCTTGCACCCTCCCGCGTGTGTGTGTGTGCATGTACACCATGTTGCTGCGACATATTCATCATCGAAAGTCAATCGTGTCATGGCTGCATCAATAAGCGTCCACAACGCGTTGTGACATTTTCATATTGCCAGAACGCGTTGTGAGCATTTTTGAAAGTGCCACGACACGAATCGCGTTTTGACTGTAAGAGAAACACGTCAGATCGCAAATTTACTAAAGCAGTCGGTCAATTCTAGTTTTAACTGAATTATTTCAGTTAGAACGCGAATGTACTAAAGCACTCAGCCAGTTCTAGTTTTAACTAAATTTTTTAAGTTAGAACGCGAATTACCGAGAGGGCTTAGTTAAAACTAGAATTGCTTAGTAAATTCGGGTTTTGACGGATTTCGGGTTTTAACTGTAACATATATATAGACTAGCTTAATACCAGTGTGCTTCACTATGGTTGTTCAGATTGAAATTCCTTTTAATTTAATACCTTACATTATATTTTTAGTAGAGCCTCTTATGTCACGTGTACACGGGTACACAAATTACACGTGTAATTAGCATTGGCGTGTATAAACACGTGTATCGTGTACCCGCGTGTATTACACGGATACCCGGGTAACACGTGTTTTAAAAGCACGAATAAATAAATTAGTAAATAAATAAATAAATAAAAAAAAAAAAAAATAAATATTAAAATTAATGAATAAATAAGTAAAAACGTTCGAATTTCACACAAATGTCTTATTTTATATGACAACAATTACAAGGTATTTAACAAAAAAAATAAGATTATTCAAAATTAGCAGTTATGTATCATTGCTTCATAAAAAAAACTTAAAATTTTAAAATTTGTATTTTATAATAACAATGTAAACCTAAAATTTAAAAAAATTAAAATTTTCTATATTGCAAATAGATATAAATTTTCGTTTATTGACCATGCAATACACACATTGGTCGAATAAGAACGTATCCTCAAAAGTAACAAAATTTTTTATTGAAAAATATTTTTATCAGTTTTTCAATTTTTTTTAAACAAATTTATATGTCACCATAAAAAACACAACCAAAAAAGTGAATGAAACGTACGGTATCGGCAGTTATAATAACAATAAATTGACTAATAAAAAACAATTAAAATATAATAATAAATATGCAATATTTAAATATAAATACGCATTTGTCACAAAAATAAATTGTATAAAAATCACTATTATTTTCGTAAAAAAAATGGCAAGAAGTTATGCTACTTATGTAATTTGTTGCATTTGTTTGTTTTGTGATTTACACTGTCGACTGTGTGTATAGATCGGTACACAAAAATTTTCTATAAATCTTGCTTTCGCGATGGATAAACGGAGATTACCCTTAAGGATGTATATGTATGTCACATCTCAAAGCATTACCAGAAATCTAAAAATTTCACAGATTGTTCTATTATTATGTCTGAGTATCTGTATAAAATTTTAGCACAATTCTCTTATTGGTTTAAAAGTTATTTGATTTTTTGGTTTGCATTGATTCTTATCATATCTCGGGATTGGCTGCACCAATCTTATTCGGACTGGTCGCAATCGAAAGCTTGTATCGACATTATATTTATAAAATGTAGTTAGGTTTTTTATTACGGCTTTAGTTTCTGAGATATTTTAATCGAAAGTTTGTTGACTGATGAATTTTCTTCTTATTCTTATGATTTGATGAGAAAGTAGCATTACGAATTAAATAAAATTTTTTACATATGCTAATAAAACTAATAAATATTCGTGCCAAAGTTCATTTGAATTCTCTTACTCGTTTGAAAGTTATTTACCTAAAATTGTAGCAAAATATGAGTCAGTACGCTGCAGTCATTTACTATTAAATAACGGTTATGGACGTCGGCACTTTCTGATTCTTGGCGATGCAAACAGTTTTTGCTTTGTTTTACTCGCTTCTTGTACATAATTTCCGATACCCATTTCCTTTTCCAATGATATTTATCATTTTTTGGCATTTTAAAAGATTTACGAAGATTCAAAGAACTATTATATTTATACTTTTTGCGCTCGAAATTTGACAGGCAGTAATGCCAACGTAGAAAATAATGCGGTGTTGTTATTTAAAGCTGGCATTAAATGGTTTATATTTTGTTTTAAAATTATTAATATAATATATATAACATTACTTTTATAATAAATGTATATTTAAATTATTCGATACCTATAGTAACCGAAAATTGTTTTATAAATTATTCTTTTTTCGTTCTTTGCAGTTAGTTTCAGGGCATTTTCAAGACCAAAATTTTTTGTCGTTGATTACGAAAATTATTATTTATAAATATTTCCTTTCTTGAAGACGTTAAGAATCATGTTACTTTACGATAGTTGAACTTTTGATGTAATATAAATTTATTTATTTTATATTTCAAACGATACAAATATAAGAAATCTGCAGTTTTTTAATTTTAATCACTTTTTGCTGTTATTGTACAGCCCAAACATCCTTAACGAGAAAGGAATAACAAAATAAACAACCAAGCGTTCGAAAACATCATCCGGGTGTCTTCAGTCATATAGACATATAAGATGTCTATGCCTTTAGCAGCCCAGAGTGACATTTTGCTAAAACATAGGATTGGTCGCGCGCATTTTATAAATATAAATATGTTAAAGTATCTTTTGCCGAGTGCGTGACACACGAACACGAAAATACACGCGGGTACACGTGTACCCGTGGTGTACACGGGTACCCGTGTCAGGTGTAACGTGTAGAACGACTACACGTGTCACGTGCACCCGTGTATTTTGAAACACGTTCTTGACCGGGAGCTCTAATTTTTAGACTCTAAGAAGACAAATATTTGAAAATTCCATTATTTGAGATTCAATCCTTAGTTTAAACCTTTCTCTTTATTTATTTGTTTTTTTACCTTACATGATATTTGTAGACATTTGTGCATAGAATTTGAAATTTATAGATGTTTGTTACTTAAAACCAATGAAATTATACTACCTCTGTGTATATAGCATTTTTTGTTTTATAAATTGTTTTGGTTTTTTTAAATTGGTTTTTTGATGTGTAAAAAAAAAAACAACAGTTTTTAAAAAAATAACGCTTCCTTATTCCACAGAAAATTTATTAACAAAAATAATTTTAAGCGTAGGGGAGTGTAAAAATTGCGAACATCTAAGGAAACGTTAAATAAAGACCACCATTATTGATCAATTATAGAAGTCTTCATTTTTAATGATACTCCAGTTATTTGGTCACTTTAAATTCCAAAGTTGCTTTAAATTACAATAATTAATATTTATAGATTATTAAAATAAATTTTAAGTTTAAACAATAAGCAAAACTCGTTTGTAATTACCTCAGCTACGGCATTGCCCCACGTGCGGCTGGTAACTCCGGGAGTATTTAAAATAAAAATTTCTATAACTGTGATAAACATTCTTTAGCCTTACTTAACTTTTCTCTCTCCCCTCTTCCCTACACTTAAAACTATTTTTGTTAGTAAAGGACCCCGCACAAAACCACGGGAAAATGTCTTTTGGTCAAATTGGCTAAAACTGTGGGAATTAGTAGTTCATGTGATGCTGATCAAAAGTCTCAATGCGCACGAAGTCCGAAAATGGTCAGTTTTTGAGATACGAGGGGTCAAAGTTGGGAATATGGCCAACAGATCTAGCTTACATGGGCTATTTACGCACGCATCGATGGCACCCATTGAGACGGAACTTGTTCCGCATTGAAATGGGACTTATCCAGAGGATGTGTGTGTGTGTGCGTGTGCGTGCGCGCTTGTCTCTGGACAAGTTTCATTTCAATGCGGAACAAGTTCCGTCTCAATAAGTGCCGTCGATGCGTGCATAGGTAGCCCATGTAAGTTTGATCTGTTGGCCATATTTCCAACTTTGATCTCTCGTATCTCGAAAACTGACCATTTTCGGACTTCGTGTCCATTGAGACTTTTGATCAGCATTACATGAACTACTGATTCCCACAGTTATAGCCAATTTGACCGAAAAGCTTTTCCCCGTGGTTTTGTGCGGAGTATTGTGGAATAAAAAAGCAAAAGTTATTTGTTTAAAAAAAATTGTTGGTTTGAGTATATGGACCGAAAAAAAATACATAAGAATTAATTTACAGGAGATACGAAGGGTTCTATAATTCACCCCTGAATCTATATAGATTTGCCCCTTTAGAGGTTGATTAGGGCAAAATATTGAATTACGTTTTTAAGCAATTGTATGGGTAACCTTTGTAAGCAAAAACCAAGTCGATATCTTATCGGGCCTAAGAAATATTGACAAAACCGTGAAAATACATTTTACTATTTACACAATTTTAAGAGTCGAATTTCTAAAAATCTTTTCTTAGTGGGTGCTTACGTCATGAAAAAAATACACCACGAATTTCATGTTTCTAGGTTTAGGGGTTTGGGCTGGGCGTTGATAGCGTTGATAACGTTGATAGCCAGCCAGCCAGCCAGCGAGCCAGCCAGCGAGCCAGCCAGCGAGCCAGCCAGCCAGATTTACAAAACCAACACTTAAATAGCTCGTTTATAATTAAATTAATTCTGTCAAAGAAAGCACTTTATTTTATTTAAAAAATTATAAAACTATCTTATTACAGTATTTTATTACTACAATAGATTTTTATTTATATTAAAAATTATAGGATTTTAAATTTTGCAATGTTAATAATAATTGCACTATGCATGTGTATGTATGTATATATATTACTTAATTCTATAAATATTTTACTTTTTCTTGATGTCAAAATGGCGAACACCCTGTACACACATACAGACGCGCTTTATACTTTTTATATTTATTTATGTTTGGGAGTCGATCTCGACGAGATCGCTTTGAGGTTGAGTTCTGCTCAGATTTGAGCGAGAAGCATATGTAACTTTTTACAAAAAAAACTCAACTTTCTTTATTTGTCACATTAGGAGCGAACGATGAATCGTGCACAGCGAATGAGATACGGAAATCTTCGTGTCCGTCCTTTGATTGCTGCCTATCGTCGCGGGTCGGAAATCTTGACAGAGCTTCTGGCTCGAAGCCTGGCAGAGGAACGGTCGCGAGCAGAACACGATCGGAAGTTCACAGGCCCCTCGAACAACACTTAACTTAATTATAACTCGGCAAATCAAATAATGTTTCGAGACGCGCAGTCTAGAATGCAATGCGATCGAATAGCGGAAAGTGTGCGATGTGGCGAGTGCGAGATTCAGACGTCAACTGCTGCGACTTGCGTTCGCCCGAGGTGCCTGCGCGGGGTTTCAATACGCAGTTCGCTTGAAAACTCCGTTTTTCAGATAAACAAACACGGGCCGATAGCTGGATCGCTATTCGCTTGTTGGGGCAATGCACGTGTCGGAGCCGGTCGCTCCGGTGCTCCGACGAATCAGGCAGCGCGACGCGTCTCACGGTACGTGATCGCGTCGATTGGCTGGGCTCAATCGCGGGCGGAGCAGAAAACATATTTTCGTGTTTGTCACGGAAATTGCGGCTAAGTTCGACGGAACTTGAACAATTTACTTATAAAATATATGAAATTAAAAAGTAATAGTATGTGCGGTTAAAAAGAGACATTAAATCTAATACAGTTTTTTATTCTTGTAATTAAATAACTGATTTTCTTTATTTATTCAGTTTTCTCACTTTAAATGTCATATGAAGATATCATATTATTATCTACAGGGTGTTTCCGGACATTTGAGACACACTTAAAGAGGTGCTAGATCTTGGTAAATTGAACAATTTTGTTAAGTAATCCGTACCCGGCGACGCCTCTTTAAGGACCGTTCACCGGTTATAATCGTAGTCAAAAATTTATACTCTAAATCAACGTGAAAACATCCGACTATTTACGGTTACAGGCTGAAAACTTTGGGATAGTTCTGTCTTTGCACACACAGAACAATAGACTATTCTGTCATTTTTCTCCTCCAGTCGCTTTTTACGTCGAATAATCGTGAAAATCAAGGTCTATTTATTATTGTATTTCTAAATCCAAATGGTCAATAATTTCGGTTTTTTTTTTTACTAGTATTCCTAGTGTCCTTCTACTATATAGGTATCAGTTTTCATCACTTTCTTAAAATTTGTTTTAATTATTAAAACTCGAAATATGAGATTTCCGTATGCCATGCTTTGTGTATCCAATACATTAAAAAAATGCAATATTTGATAACGATTATCTCGCGTTCGGGATGGTTAATTACTTTTAAGTTGTACAGACGTGTAGATACCGCACTATTAATAGCATATGGTCCACAAGCAAATACATAGAAAATCGATTAGCCGGTGAACGTCCTTAAAGCTCTATACGTCGATTTTCGGCTTGTTGAATGCTGTTTGATTTCTCTATGGTTTAAAAAAATCATACGTATTTTAATTTAATTTTGTTTATTTTATTACAACAAATGTTCAAAATGGCGGCCTGCAACCTCAATACAAGCATTGCATCTACGATGCATTGTAGATTGAGGTATTTGTATTGAAGTTGCAGATCGTCATTTTAAACGTTTGTTGTAATAAAATAAACAAAATAAATATTAAATAGTTATTCGACCGTGCATATGAAACAAATTAAATTAGAATAATTGCCATAACGGCCCAAAAGCTTGGATCTTAATAGCCTAATATTATTTCTTGTGTGAATACACATATTATTTATTTCCAACTTTTGAAAACTGTGCGCCGACTGGATTTGTCAGTCTTAAAAACACAGCTCCTGTTGGAATAGTGAAAATCAGCTCCCTTCCTTTAGTTAAATCGATTCGATTCAACTTTTGATGTTAAAGAAATTATTGCGAAAAATATCACCCCAGCCAGGGTTCGAACCTAGGTTGCGGGAGGTTTCAGGTTCGAACCCTGGCTGGGGTGATATTTTTCATAATAATTTTTTTAACATCAAAAGTTGAATCCAATCGATTTAATTAAAGGGAGGGAGAGAATTTTCACTATTTCAACAGGAGCTGTGTTTTTAAGTCTGACAAATATAGTCGGCGCACAGTTTTCAAGAGTTGAAAATAAATAATATGTGTATTCACACAAGAAATAATATTAGGCTATTAAGATCCAAGCTTTTGGGCCGTTATGGCGATTATTATAATTTAATGAACAAAAAATAAAATTAAAAAACGTAATTTTTTAAATTCTAATCTAACCATACAGAAATCAAACAGCCTTCAATAAGGCTAAGAACGACCCTAGCGCCTTGGTTTTGGTTATGGTTCCGGTGTTACAAACTTTATAGAATTTCGTACGGTTTACGGTTTCGGTCCAACTAAAGAAAGGGTTATGGAACGGTTTTCGGTTTCGATTCCGGTTCGGTCCGGGTCCCTGTTTTATATTATTATTTTAATCGTATTACACAATTTTAAAAATAAACTTTATTGTATAGCCCATGCGCGACAACTTCATTAAATAAAATCTTCACCTTATGTCCGGATAATGCCTTCAGACGTTCTCATTTAACGTTATTATATTAATATTATATTCTATTCAGCATATTATCTTATATTTATATTAATATTAATTAATTAATTAATATTATTAATATTTATTTTGTACCAAAATTGTTTTTGTATTGTTTTTAATATTTGCCATTTAATATATTATTACATAATTGTTGAAAACTATAAAGATGTGTTATATAGAAGTATAAGTAAGAAGGACGCGTCAGAGTCAGAGGATCACCAGTACTCCATTCGATCGTCGAAGTCAAAGGACGTTGGGCGCCGTACTATACTCGGAGGATAACCGGTTGAGAGAGCAGATTGTTACCCTCAACTTGAGTGTTAACTTGAGTGTTATTCTCAACTTGAGATTTAATTTGAGTATTACTCTCAACTTAAGAATAACGTTCAAATTAATTTTCAAGTTGAAAATAACCGTGAAGTTTACTGTCAAGTTGAGGCCAACACTCAAATTAACACTCAAGTTAAGGGTTACACTCAAATTGAGTGTCACTCTCAAGTTGAGTGTTCCCTCAAGTTCAGTGTTATTTCCAGTGTCTTTTTGATTGTTTTTATTTAGTGTTTTTTTCGTAAGGAAAAACATATTCAAAAAGTTTTATAATACGTGTCCAGAAGCCGCAAATTCATCAGTTTAATCTTATCTAATTTGACAGCTCACAATCAGTCTGAAATTGCAACAAATCCGAACAAGCAAGATAAAGCTTTTAGGTCGCGTTGCGCGTGGTCACGCGTTTACACCGCAAATAATAACGCCCTATTTCAGGTCAGATCACTAAAATACGAAGTCTGACCTTCAGGTCAGCCAGGAAGCCAGTCGTCTATCTAATGTTTACAGCAGGCGACCTAAATAATTTTAGGTCGAATTTGTGGTATTAGCCGCGGTCTAAATGCAGGGTGTAAACGTAGTCATTGAGTCTAACAGAGTGAAATTTTCCACTCAAAATTGTTGAGTGACATAATTTACTCTTATAAACACTGCACTAGAAAAGAGTGCCCTTTCACTTAAATGCAGTGCGATTTTACTTCAATATGTATTGCGTAATTTTACTCTTTCTTAGAATAACGAATCACTCACCCACAGGTTCAATTTTCACTTTTCGTTACACTTGCATTTTATTCATTTTAAGTAATATTTCACTTTTTGACTTTTAGAAAGTGACAAAAGAAATATTATGCCACCGTTTCTCTGTTCCCCTGAAAACCATCGAACTATGATTTTCTAGGCAAAAATTCATGACTATTAAGATGTTTTTAGAATAGCCACATTTTAAACTTATTACTTGGGTATAAATCTTTATTTCTGTTTCTTTTTTTTATAATTTTATTTCCATGACTAAACATTACTGTTGTTTCGATTTTACGATTTACAGTTTACATTTAATAAGGACCAAAAACCATGGTCAAAACGTCGTGTATGTGAGCATTACTATTTAATAAATTGCCAGTTGGGTCAAAATAAATTTTCACTTTTGTTAATTATTACTGGCAAAGAAAAAAATACCTTTTGCTTATTATCATATTTCCTCTTTTTATTTTGCGCACTTTTTAAAAAAACATTTTTAAAATTATGAAATGTTCTTAACATCTTACGGAAATCAACAGTATTTATGTTGCAATGAACAATTATTTTGTATAGATACAGAGCGGTCTGGCGTGTACTTGTCGCAAGACATTACCGTGTCTCTTGATAACTGACGTGCATACATTGATCGAAGAATATATCATGCAGAAGTATAATTACATATTGTATTAAGTATAATTACATATTTGCACGCTATATTTAACTCTTCTCTACTTATACCATGTTCAATCAAAAATAGTAATAACAAGTAGAAACAGTAAGTGGCAAGTCATCGTCAAATCCGTTATTAACTTACATAACAAAATAGAAATAACTGTATACTTATTTCTTATTTCTTATTAATTCTGTCACATGCAACAACAACATAAACATAACTTTACAATATCTTGCAATTAGAGCTAGCAATTACAGGCGTTTCTTTCGTATATAAGCATATTCGCAATCACAATATCTTCTACAGAAAATTGACGAATTCTTCGTGTATTTTATAGTGACATAGTGTTTCGATTGTGTATTTAGTGGACAAAGATTTCAATAGACGCTTTGTTCAACAACAAAGGTAGAATCGATTATGGATTAAAACAAATTTACAGCTTTTATATTACTTATTAAATTATTAAATTTTTTACGTCTATTATATTAATTAGAAGACATTATCATCTATTTAGACAAAGTGTACGTGTATGTGCTTGTGCATATCATTTAAAAAAAGCAGTTACACTTCTAGAAATTTTTATTGTAACGGGAATATATGAAAGACATTATTGATTGCATTAGATTTAACGTTATATACATTGTGCAAGCAAAGTGGTTCTGAAGAGTACAAATATTAAAAACACATAGTAGAGATTTAAAATTATAGTAGAAAATTAAAAATTATAGTTAAATACTATTGTCGTAAAATTTTAGAATGTTTATTGTTATGTTTCAGACAAATAAATATCAGCAATGCTGTTTATAGAATTAATCGGGGTTTTGATCATTGCTCTAAGTGTTGTATATATTTATTACAAGTATGTCCTATTCAATTTCTGGCGCAAAAAGGGTATCTTTTATGTTGAGCCCGTTGTGCCAGCTGGTAATTTGACAGATTTCGTGATTGGAAAATTGTCAGTAGGCAAGTACTTTTATGTGTGATAGGAAATGCATTTACTTACATATGCACAACCTTTTTTACTCGCAGCTCTCTCTCTCTCTCTCTCTTTCTCTCGCAGATTCTAATAATAATTGCAAAATTAGAATTAAAAACAAAATTACATTTTAAAAAGAAATGTAATTAAATAAAAATGGAATTTATTTGCTTTGCTTATAAATTGTTGCATTGGAATCTAATTATTTTCTTCGATACTCACACAATTATTCTATTTATTTCATGATATAAACTCATACAGCACAAAAAGGTTGCTGGAACATTGCAGAAATACTTTATTGCAAGATTGCAAAATTGTAAATGCGTTGTAAAAATTATTTTATAATATTATTGTGCAGTAACGGTAAAATGTTTGCCTCTAGAAATATTATAGCAAATTCGCTTATTCTATTAGTTTGATTTAGTGACAACTGTTATAGTTATGCATTTAAAACGTTGTATAAACTATGATATATTCCGTTCCACGAAAGGCCATACTTAGTTCGGTCGAAAACTCGTCCGTTTCGCGCAGGTCTCCGCCCACAGAATGTTTATTTACGTATTTAAGGTACGTATTTACGTATTATATGTTTATTTGCGTATTTACGGTACGCCACGCTTTAGGAATTTTACCCCCAAGTTGCCCGTCTATGCGCAGAACCAAGTATGGTTTCTCGTGGAACGGAGTATAGCTAGTTTATGCTGGCATTACAATATTAATTATTATAACACTAACGTAAACTAAAGTTTATATGACATTTTAAGTTATAATAAGAAAAATATTTAAACACTTTAAACAAAATCACGCAACGTCAAGAGCGTTTGGCTCTTAATTAGCCCGTTCCTTTACGTCTGGATTTCCAACGAAGCCTTAATTTTCCATTTGAATACCCGCTGGCTGAAAGTATGCGGTACACTACATTTTTCCAACACATTAAATACAATTTTGGTAATGACATAGTCAAACACATGAAAATCTAAATAAAGTCGCAAAAAACTATATAAAAAATGATCTTTTTTTATCTTTGTTTATGCAGGAATATCTTATCACTAAAGAAATAATTAAATATACACATATTTCTACATGCAATGTCGAACTAATGAATACATCTTCAGCGTACGTGAATCTAATATTGCTGCTTTCGAACACCTGTAGCAAAAAAATTTGTCCATGGAATTGGAAATGGAATTTGTGATCAGGAGGTTAAAACTAAAACATATCCAATTTTTAGACAATTTGACTGAAACCACTTTTCCCCGTGTTTTGTGTGGGGTCCTTTTATTACGTGAAAATTATTGCTTGTACGAAAGAAACTTATAGAACATTTTTTGTGCAAAATTGTCTACTCTTTAATTTTCTACTTTTGTATTTTCTTTTTAAAATCTATATTTAACGAGATATTTGTAAAAAAAAAACCGTAATTTGAGCCCTATTTGTTTAATTATTTTTCTTAGCGGCCACTGTACAATAGTAAACTCTTTTTCCCATTTAATCTTATGCAAAAACGAAGGTCTGTGCCAAAATGCAGCTTGCGACCATTTTTTCCGAGGTTTTGCTCGATTTTTGTCTAAAGTGACTATGCTAAAGGACAGACATAGGCCGGTAACATAGAAAACATCAAAATTATAGACACCGTCGGAGTTCGGCCGGGTATAGGATCCCCAAGAGCTCTTTTTGATAACATATTGCTCACTGGGAGTACCAGTAAACAAAAAGTCCTTTTAAATAGCACTTTATTTAAAATAACTTTTGAAAGATAAAAGATCTTATTTCAAGATATTCAAAACGCGACATTTTAATGCAAGTAAAATATGTCCAATGTCCATCTCAAAATTGGTCTTTCAGACATCTTAATGAGCACTTTTGAGTTTTGATTTTTATAACCTCTTTTGAAAGTTGTCTAAAAGTCAAAGTTAGAAGAACTAAAAAGAGGCCTCTATTAGGGCGCGAGCACACGAGCAGTTTGGACCGCGCGGTTGCGCCGCGCGGTAGACCGTGCACACGAGCGGTTTGGACCACGCGGTTTCGCCGCGCGGTAAACCGTGCACACTGAAAAAAAAAGATTAGTAACACCAAGTAGAATCGAGTTAACTGAAACTCAATTTCGGGGTTGTATATGGCGAACTAAGTATTCTATTATTTGAACCAAATTTTCGTGTTCTTTTAACTTGATTTTTGTATAAGAGCAAATAAAAGTTAAGTTTAATTAAATGGTTATAAAGGTGATTCGCCCTATTGCTGTGGTCAAACTAACTACTTATTTAGTCGAATAAAATAGTTTATTAGCAGAATGAAGTAATATATACAGTACAATGGAATAGTAATAAATAATTGTTTCAACTATTCCACAAAGTAATGCGTTTTGGTGTGGTCGGCGGATTATGAATAATCGTACACGCGAAGAATATGCACCAAAAAAAATTTATTTTAACATTTAAAAAAATATTTTTTATTATTTTTAAGTTTGAAAAACGTTTGTTCGAAAAAAGTTAATTTAAGGTTTAAAGAAATAATTATTTTACATTTGAAAGATTTTTAAATATCGAGCCTTGCGCCGTGTTGCCGGAGACCTATGTCTCGCCGGTCTCGCGGCTTGCGGATGAATGATTTTGCTTTATCGCGCGCCTGCTTATATTGGCTCCCAACTGAAATTTAATTACGAGTTAGTCTTACCATTATGCGCCGCCTAGCGGCGTCGTGAGAACTAGCATGGAGATTGTAGAATAAAATTTAAATAAAACTGTATATATTATCCAATCAACAGGCTCTAGGAAGTTGCTACAACGATTTCTTGTAGTTTAATCTATTTCGCAAACGTTGTCTAATTATCCAAATAATGAGTTTAGTGTACTTATTTTCAGGTTCATTGGACCCTCCAAGCAGTGGCAAAATTACTAGAATTCTGGTAGTTCAATAAACATTGCATATTGTACTTATAACTACGTTTGAGTTCCATTAACCTTTTACTTTTGACTAGATTTTACAGTACAAATAACTACGTCACATTATTGAACTAATTCGATTTTTACTTAATTTGACTCGATACCAGTTTGTGCAACCAAATTCGCGCAACTCCGACATTTAAGGGACTCATTCACGATCAATCATGTTGCTCAAAAAGTAGTTGCGCAACATAATGTTGCACAAAGTAAAATTCCACACACGCTGACATTTTATTGCGCAAAATTTAGTTGCGTACAGTTCTTGGTGGTGCTCGCTTTGTGGTGGTGGTCATCGCTTTGCTTATAATATATAACAATACTAAAATAAATATTACTACTGAAACCTGTGCCGCGCCGCTATAATATTGACATTAGAATGTAGTCCTGAAAGGGCCAAGAAAAAAAACGCAATTAATGGCTTTCCCTTTAAAGTTAGCTGCGTTCCCGGGCAGACAAATCACATCCAGATTATGTATCAATATCTAGATGTGATTCGTCTGCCCTCAAAGCAACTAACTTCAAAGGGGAAGGCATTTATGATTGCTTTTGTATGTACACTTTGCCAGTCAGATTACAACTAGAAAATTTGTGCAACACCACTACTCACGAAACAAATGAGTCGCACAACAGACGTGTTGCGCCAAAAATATCAGGAAGGTTTTGATCTTACACAGTTGCACAAACCGTCAATAAGTTCCATTCACGATCAATGATGTTGCACAACAGGCAATATTGCGCAACATGATTCATCGTGAATGGGCCCCTTTAGTTCTCTTCACCCAAATTTGTTTTTAGTGCACACGAGCGGTTTGTGCCGCGTGGTTCCGCCGCGCAACAGAGAAACTTCTCTGGCGTTTCAACGTTACAAACGTATCAGTAATACTATAACTAAAGAGTAATTACATTATAAATATACTATAAGAAACACTATAATTAAAGATTAGCATATAGTAGAGAATAATTTTAATTATTCACACACTTAAATGCAAATTAATGAATAGTTTTATTAAGATTAATGAAACTAATTAAATAAATTTTTTAACGTAATATTAAAATACTTTTTAACCTAAATATTCTTTGTATAACATTAAGAATTTCTTTTTTCATTTTTCGTGCTATTTAAAAAAATATTTTTCTGTAATCATTTTTTGTGCCGTTTGATTTTTGTCGGTGTGCAAACCAATCTTGTTAAAGTAATATAGATAATAATTATAAAACAAATCATATGAAAGTAATTATAATTAGAATAATAATGAATAATTATAAGGGAACTGTGCGTGTGTGCTTATGTGTGAGTTTAAGGAAATATATATTACTAGTTAAAGTAATAAAAAATAACGCAAACAAAGATAAAATAATATAAATACAAACAAAGATAAAATAATATATTACATGGTTTTATAAAAATTAAAAGAAAAGTTTTCTTTTTCTACAAAAGTATTCTGGTTGACGCCGTTAATGAAGTTTTATTTTTATACAAACTGGTAAGAAAACGATTCTTTTTCAAATGCTGTTAGCCGTCTTTCTTGTAAAATAGTTTAGGTCCCAGTAGAAGAGTTACGTCAAAACTGAAAACACTGTATCTCCGAACCCTTTGAGGCAAAAATGAAAACAAAGGGGTAAAATCTGATACAAAGTACAAACGAATTATATTAACCATTTTTATTTTGTATAAAGTTGGGCGCCAGGTTCACATCGGTATACTTCGAGGCGCCACGGAGGAGCATTCCAAAATAAGAAAACACAAACCTGTCATGAAACGAATTAACACGGTGTTGAGGAAATGGTGTTATACCAAAAGTTTGCGTTTTACTTTATGCGCGCTTTATAAACGCGCGCTAATTGCGAGCATTTGTGCCGCCCGGTTACAGCGCTCAGTTGATAGCCGCGATGCGCCAAGATCTTTATCATCCCGTAAAATTCAAAGGAGCAACGGCTGCGTTGCCGTAAAACAGCGCAAAGTCACCCGATCAACTGGAAGCTTCTCAGTTTTTATTTTCGAAGTTTTTGCGTCTGAAGCCAACTTGTAGAAATGATTCTTGAAAGATTTAACCGCCGCCTCCCATAAGCCGCCGAAATGTGGGGTTCGAGGCGCTATAAAATGCCATTGGATTTTTTCTGCCGCGGTATAATCGATTATCTTCTTCTGCTCCTCCTCTCGGTTAAAAAGATCTCGAAGCTCCTCCAGCTCACGGTTAGCTCCAACAAAGTTGGTTCCGTTGTCCGAGAAAACATCAGCCGGTTTTCCTCTGCAGCCGACGAATTGCTTGAAAGCGTTCAGAAACGCCTCCGTCGTCAAATCCGATACTACCTCTAAATACACAGCTTTCGTTGCCATGCAGACAAACACTTCTACGTAGGCCTTGATATTTTTGCTGCATCTTCTTCTTCCTTCTTGAACGTATATAGGCCCGCAGAAGTCCACGCCTGTGCTCGCAAATGGACGGGACGCCGTCACACGGTGTGCCGGTAAGTTGCCCATAATCTGTTCCGGAATTTAAGGTCTTTATTTAAAACAGGTGATGCACCTATGGACCAATCGCCTGACTGTACCGCGCGCCTTGAGCGGCCAGTACTCCAACCTGACAGCAGCGAGAGTTGAATCCGCTCCCGCATGTAACACTCTTCTATGCTCGTGTTCGATAACTAGCTCTGTAAACTTAGAGCGATGAGGTAGTAAGACGGGATGCTTTGTGCCATGTTGTAGCTCCGAATTTTGTAGCCTGCCACCCACGTGTAAGATACCTTAATCGTCCAGAAACGGACTCATATATTTAGTACTGCTTTTGTTAGAGATGCTTTTGTTTCTTTTCAAGGCCTCTAATTCGTCTGATAATACTGCTCGTTGCTCCTTCTTGATTAAACATCTTCGCGCGTGCTTTAGTTCATCGACGGCCCGACCGACCTTGCTCCACTTCCTTCCTGCATATGCGTGCAAAGCGGATACAGGTAGCTGTCACACGTATTAGTTTATTGAGCGTTGAAAACTTGTCGAATACATCAGTATCCGTTTGCAATGGCATTGCTATTACCCTGGCTTCCCCATCTTCGCTTGACGGTTCCTTATTGTCTTCCAATGTTGTTAAAAAAATGCGTCGTAATTTCGTCGTGTGCAGCATATAGCGGTCCGTTCCACAGTTGAGAACTCATCAAATCTTGCGGAGTAGTGCCGCGCGATATTAAGTCGGCAGGATTACTCTTCGTTGCAACGTGGTCCCAATCTTCAATGGCGGTTAATTCCTGGATATCGCCAATTCTATGTGCGACGAAGACTGGAAATTTTTTATTTGTCGCCTTGATCCAATGTAGAACGATGCGCTAATCGGACCAGCAGCATTCTTTTGCAATCTTGATTTCTAAAGCGCTCTCCACTCTGCCCATCAGCTGTGCGAGCAGCTGAGCGCCGCATAACTCCGCTCTTGGGACTGAAATCTTCTTGACGAGCGCGATACGCGATTTAGCACATAACAATTGTGCGGACCAGTTTCCTTGTGCATCATGGCTACGCAGGTAAACGCAGGCTCCGTATGAGAGCTCGCTAGCGTCACAAAAGCTATGTAATTCGAATTCCATGGCGTCCTTGCTGATGACCGCCCGCTGTATTGTAAAACTGTTTAGCTTTTTAATCTTCATAACGTAGTCCGACCACTCGGTATAAATGTCAGATGACAATGACTCGTCCCATCCAACTTGCAATTTCCACAGCTTTTGGCTCATGATCTTTGCGGTTAGTACCACCGGCGCGAAGAGGCCCAGCGGATCGAAGATGGAAGCGATGGCCGATAGCATAGTTCTCTTCGTTTATTCTCTTGACGAATCCACGTTAATTTCATATTGGAACACGTCCTCTGTAGGATTCAATTTAACTCCGAGAGTTTTCGTCGTACCATCTTTGTCCAATTCTAGCATAAGATTGGATATCGATGATGCGGCCATATCAGACAGTACGTCTTGATCATTTGACGTCCACTTTCGCAAAATAAATCCGCTTTTTTGAAGTAGATCCGTGACCTCATCGCGAACGATTCTTCCTTCTTCTTTGTTGTCCGCGCCCGCGACGAAGTCGTCCATGTAGAAACCTTTCCGCACCATCAGCGCTCTCTTAGAATACCGATTTGCCAGCAATTCGGCCAATTGCTGGATCGTTTGGGTGGCTAGGTAAGAAGCCGGAACTGTACCGTACGTTAACGTCAATAATTCGAATATCCTGATCTCTTCGGTAGGCTGCTCACGTCAGACAATACGCTGCAGAGGCACTTGAGCCTCGTTGATCAATATTTGCCTATACATTTTGGCAATGTCTGCAATGAATACCACTATAAAAATACGTAATCGGAGAAGAATGTAGAATACATCTGGTTGAACAACTGGACCCACCATCAAGGCGTTGTTCAAAGATATGCCGGTTGTCGTCTTGCTTGACGCGTTGAACACGACTCTCAAATGTGTTGTGGTGCTCCCTTCTTTTACTAAACAATGGTGAGGTAGATAACAGTGTGGCCTTACATTCTTCGACGCACTGTCATGTGGAAGCTCCCTCATGTGACCCAATTGTAGATACTCTTTCATGAATTTATTGTATTCCTTTTTCATGCTAGGATTTCGTTCTAAACGACGCTCCAAACTCTTGAATTGTACTGCAATTTCAAAGAAGTCTCCTAACTTTTGGATCTGCTTGTCCCTCGTTGGTAGAGTTACAATAAATCGACCATGTTCGTTGCGCTTGTATGTATTCGCATAATGCCTTTGGCAGTAACGTTCTTCCGGAGTTCGTGTATTTTGTCGAATGTTATGCTCGAGCTGCCAAAAGCGTGCCATGCTTTCGTGAAGTTGAGCATCAAGAGCTAGATTGCACCTCGTGCCCTTCGCAGGCTTATCTCTCGTCATGAAATTGCCCGAGACAATCCATCCGAACAGTGTTTTCTGCCAAACTGGCTGATCTTCCGCAAGCTTGATCTTCCCGATGCACAAAAGGTCCAAAAATATCTCTTCTCCCAGCAGCAGGTCTATGTTTAATAATTAATTGAATTTAGAATCCGCTAACGTTATGTCATTCGAGATTTGCAACTCTCCGAAATTTAGATGATTGCTTGGAAGTGCCTGAGCTATTTGATCGATTACTAAACAGTCGAGCTTCGCTTGATATTCATTTATCCTAGACTGCAGTGTTATTTTTGCTAAGCTACGAGCTTGAGTTGACGTTTCGCCCAGCCCTAATATTGGAATATGCCTAGGACTGAATAGACTACTTTGCTTGAGCCCAAGAGCTTTGGCGCAGTCAGTTGTGATGAAAGAAGACTGCCATCCACTGTCCAATAACGCTCGACATGGCTTTGGCATACCTTTAATATCCAAAACGTTGACAATTGCCGTTGCTAGGAGCACTTGTCGTTCCTGTCCAACAGCGGAATGGTTCACACTTGTGGCCACTACCTCTTTGTTGTTTTTAGAGTCGTCTCCTGAAGCGGAATCTACAGAAAGCTTTGTAGTTTGCTCCAAATGTAGCTGAGTATTACGTCTTTTCTCGCACTTCCGGCAGGCTACAGAATTGCACTGCTTTGCTTGATGCGATGCAGCTTTCAAACAATTCAGACACAACTTGCGCGTTCTCGCCTCTTTTATACGCTGCTCAGGATTGAGTTGGCTGAACTCGCTGCATTTATAAATAAAGTGATCTGCTTTATCACAATAGGCGCACATAATCTTCGTAAACGCTACATAAACTGCTGTGCTCTTGCTTTGTTCAGGCTTTCCTTGAATTGCTTTCAGCGTGCGCGATAACGCTTTCAACGCCCTGCATCGTTGAGCCAAAAATTCCGTCAGCTCCGAGAATTTTGGTATTACGCCTTTCTTTATCGAGGTTTCCCACTCTTTGCTTGTTGCTGCATCCAATCGGCTTGTTACAAGATAAATCATCAAATCATCCCATTGTTCGGTAGGTCGCTTCAAAGCTTTCAACGCACGTATATATTTCATCACGTTGTCCAATAATTTTTGTAGAGCTTGATGATTTTCTTTCACCATCGCGGGTTGATTGAATAACGCTTGAATATGCTTCTGAATAATTAAACTGTCGTCGTATCTCTTTTTCAGCATATTCCAAGTCTCATCATAATTGTCGTCTGATGTCTCGAAAGAGCTGATAACATCATGAGCCTCGCCCTTTAAAGCCGCAGTGAGATACTGCATCTTCTGAACCTTTGGAAGCGTAGGATGTTCATGAATCATCGTAGTAAATATGTTTTTGAATGGTATCCAATCATTATACTTGCCGGAAAACTCTGGGAGATTTATGCAAAGCAGCTTCAAGTAATTGTTCGCGATATTACCTCTCATTGAGCCATTCATTACATCTTGGTTATGTTATATACTGCCACCTGTCACTTCGTGGACCAGTCGCTCCTGTTTCTCCTCGATCAGTCTCCAAATCGACGACGGTAGAGAAATACTTGTTTTCGAATTGCGTTCTTTCTTCTTGATGACCTTCCTGATTGACATCTTCTAGCTTGATTTTTTCGATCTTTGATTGAATGTCATAAAAGGCTTTCCAGTTATCCGCAAATTTTTGATGACGTTGACGTAACTCAATCAATGACGTTTGTGTTGCGTTTAAGTTATCTAAGTACGTACGAACTCGCGTACACTGCGATTTAATTTCAGCACGCTTCGCCTTTAATGTTTTCAGCTGCGCGACACTCGCGTCCGCTTCTGCCATCTTGATTGCACGACGCTCGTACTGCTATACTTTACGACCGACGATTTCGCAACTCTCGTGGCTCCCGCGCAAAGCTCTGAGCCGATTGGCCGAGCACGGCTTGTTAGTATAGGCGTCGCGATACTAGCGCTTGCGAGCGCTGCCGACTCGCACGTTCCCGCGCGTATGCAATGGCGGTTTCCGGTTTGTGCCCGAATAATACCGCTCACAATCCCGAAATATGCGATTTCGATGCTCGAATGCACGACCCGTTATCGACGTCCGACGATCACGATAGCACACATGCACAGTCACTTTGTCCGAATGCACGGCCCGTTATACGATCGCGACGATCACGGTAGCACTCATGCACTGCCCTTTGTCCGAAATGCCCGAATGCACGGCCCGTTATCGATTCCCGACGATCACGGTAGCACGCGTGCACTGCACTTTCCCGACGTCTCGGAAAGCCGACTTTGACACGACGGCTATTGTCTTAATGTCTGAATGTCTTGCTGATACGGCCCGTTACGGATTTCGCGGAACCCTTACGCACTAAAATTGCTCGGCGTTCCCACGTAGAAACGCTCGCGAGACACTGACTCGAACTTTCCGGAAGGATCCGGAAGAATCCGGCAATATCCGGCTCGAAGGACCAAAATATGTTGCGTCTTCAAGTGAGGACCGGTGCTAAGCACATATTAATAGGATTTGAATCACTGGTAGACACGGTTTAGAGAATAAGAATATTTTATTGAACAACCGATCTGCACAACTGCGCGTCTACCGAAAGACTGACTATTGGCAACTAACTATTCACAATGGCGGGCGCACAACGCCCTCAGGTGGCAAGAAGCGTGTCCTACTAATCAAAGTTCCCTAGCTATATATTTTTATTTGAAAAACCTCGTACTATACGTTAACAGACGTTGTCTTCTTCGCTGTAACACTCGGAAAATAGGAATCACCGCGCGCTTTTTAGGTAAACACAATAAACGTTAGCTTATGCGCTTTTTAAGCTCAAAGCTTAAAAGATGTCTGGATTATTTTGAAACCCCTCCTGCTTCCTCAGTAAACGCGGAGAAAATTTCCTCCAGCCCAGCTTTCACACACGGAATATTAAAGTTTCAGCGCAATATGGTTTCCGATGAGGAAATATTGTTAGCACTGATCATGAAAAAGAAACAAAAAAGAAAACGCAAATTTTGGCAGCATTACATAACGAGCACTAGACTAGAGACGGGACAGTTTAGCGTCTTGTTCATTGCGCTGGAAAAAGACGAAGAAAAAATTTTCGACTATTTTAGAATGTCATTAAATTGTTTTGACGAGCTCCTATCTATTCTTCAAAATGACACGAGCGGACAGATACAAATATGAGGAAGTCTATTTCAGCAAAGGAGAGACTTGCTATTACGTTAAGGTTAGTAATGCAATTATTCTTTATTGAAGTCCTCTTTTTAGTACAATGTCAAAAATACAACTTGGAATCACGTTATACATAGGTATTTTATGAATTAAAGCATTAAATCTAATGAAGAAATATACCAAAGAAATAAATGGAACTGACAAGTTAATTAATAAATAATAATAAATAATTGAGTAAATCATTGAACTATTTAAAAATAAATAAAATAATAAATAATAATAAATTAATAAATAATTTTTTTACACAAACCTTTTTATGTTTACAATATTAAATTCGATTAATGTTTTTATACGCTATTTAAACTCTTTTTAATCAAAATAATCATCACAAATTGAGGAATTAGAATCCGCAGAGGACTTAGCTGATATTGTGGGAGATATTGAACTTGGAGAGATTGTAACAGGTTGATCTTTTGAACCCTCTGACAGAACCTCTCCAGGATCAATATCTGCAGTGAAAGTTGACGGAATAGGAGTAGATGTTATGTTAGTGGGTTGTAATGACTCATTTATAAGTTGAGGATAATTGGAGGGGCCAGGGCAATATGGATTGAATGTTTGGTATGTTGTGTTTTGGTAGTTGAAATAAGAAGTGGGTGATTTGTATCTCTTAATGACATTATTTCCATTTGCGTATCGAGTTTTGATTGTTCAGGTATCATCTTATAATGCGGAAGTAGAGAAATAAGAAAATGCCTATCTGGATCGTCCTGCTCTTTTAATGCCATTGTTCTTTTTTCCATGTTAGAAGCCAAAAGCTGGAACATTTGGTTCTCTTCTGATATTCTCCTTTTTTAGATTGTGGTGTTAAAGCTGTCTGATTGTGAGTCGCAATATTTGCTTTATCCTCTTGGGATTCATTTCCAGAAGGCTTCGGAGGTTTTGTTTCGCTCAATGGCATTAAAAAAGAGAGCTGTTTAAAATAAATGTATTGCTGCCTTCCTGAATCTGACGCTAAGCCACTTTTATTTTTCTTCATTACTTTTACTTCTTTGGTAAAAGAATCTTTTACATTTTTCCACTTACGTTGAAGAACTACTGCTGAAAATAATGATAAAATACATATTTTAAGAATTTTACAATAATTTCAACATAAATAGGCATATAGAAAAATTTGAAGAAAATAGCAAGCTGTCATCAAGTTTTCATCTAATAAAATGCCTAGCATGAGATAAACAATAATTGTATATTACTTTATTTTGAGTAAAATATTTTTTTCTGTATGGCCGTCACATGTACTTTGATAATTCAAATGTTTCATTTCCTACAAAAATAAAAGATTATAACTTTTTGTTAGTGTGTGGAAATTGGCTTACTTTTTGGAATAATCAAACTGTTGTCGCTTATTTTATTAAGCAGTTTATTATACAGAATGTCCCATTTTCCCGTTTTCTACTTATTACTTTGAACAACTTTTGTCTGAAACATTCTTTTATTTACCTAATATTTTTTTATATATTCAAGAAAAACTTGGTAACTTTTTTAGTATTTAGCTTTTTTTATTGTTTAATGCTATTGAGCGAAACAATATCTCGATAATTGTTTGTCAGAGGGAAAAGTGGTAGAAACATTTCGTCTCAAGAATACGTTATTGCAATAGTACCTTGTTTTTAAACACTTGTGTATACATCTTCTTGGAGCTATTTTATTTAGTACAGAAGTATTTAAAAAAATTAGGGTAGGCTCAGACTCAAAATCTAATAAAATCGTCTATTGGCCCTCTTTGAACCATACAACTTTCATGTGACACTCTGTATATATACTAGTTGTTTTTATATAAATATATTTGAATTGGATCTTTTTTATATAATTCTGCATAAAAAAGTGAAGCGGTGGATTGAATAAAAAATTGCTAACCAAGGAAAGAAAAATTTTGTCATTGTAATAGAGAATATAAAGGACCACTATAAACTGCAGTAGCTTGATATGCTTTCCATCTATGGCTGTAAGAGTTCGAGAAAAAAGCAACCTGCTATCTCTCCTCTGAAGAGAATCATATTATAATAATATGATCCTCTTCCGAATCAATATCACCAACTGTATCAGATATATCTTCCGTTGAGTGTAATTTTTCAAATTGTGAAATTTATTTTTATTATTTTTATTAAAATACTTTTCAATCGCATACAATATTATAAAAAAATGTTTAACACATAAAAAATTTATTTTTTATTTTATATTGTTACTTAAAAAAATATGTTTTCCAGATATTTGGCTACAGGCTGTTCTTTTATTGAACTTTGTAGCGTAAGGCTATCTTCATTATGCTCCGCTCGCTGGATATTCAATCGCACGCGGGACGGTAGGATGCGCAGTATGTGTGGAGCCATATAAACAATGATGGCTTGTGTACAATAAATATGTCGATTTATTCTAGTTCAAGATATGTACACTATGTACAACAGGTATGTTTTGGGTGTATTTTGTGGTGGCCCTAAAAAGGTCCGATTGTCGCCGCCTACGGCAGGCGTTCGCACCAGCTGATGGCTGGCTCGGTCCGTGTCCGGTGGAGTGGTTGAATTCCCCATTTGCTCAGTCTCCCTCAAGCCGGAGGAGTACCGGGCGATGTGTATGACCGCTCTGGTTTCGACTGTGGAAACTCCGGAATGCTCGTCTGCGTCGCTTGCTCGGCGGTCAGCTTCCCCCACTCTGTTTTCGTATATGCCTCAGTGTTGGTTGGCCGGCACTGCGCGCCGCTGTGGACTCGAGCCGGGGGGATGGTTTGGACCATAGACTTATATAGATAGACCGGCCCCTGCCGTGAGAGCACGCGATAGAAGATGAACGGTGCAGACATAGCCGCGCGGTCGTAGTCCTCTCTCTTTCTACTGATCGCTTGGTGGGGATAGAAATCTAGCCCGGCTATTCCCTACTAGTCCCTACTCTAGACTTCTATCCCCACCAAGCGATCAGTAGAAAGAGAGGACTACGACCGCGCGGCTATGTCTGCACCGTTCATCTTCTATCGCGTGCTCTCACGGCAGGGGCCGTTCTATCTATATAAGTCTATGGTTTGGACACCCCGTTCGGCAGTGTCTCCGGGCGACCGCGGCGGCGGTGAGAGGAGGTGTGACATGTCCCACGTCCAGCTAGGCGATGTCAATCTCTGGATTCTGAGATCCCCTGGAGTGAGAAAGCACGTCGGCGGACGAGTCAGCCGTATCGGCGAGAGGTCGAGTGGCGTGAGCCTCCACGCTTTGCCAGGACGGGAGTCCTGGGACCGCACCGGTTGAGATGGTGGCGGCAACAGGCGTAGAGTAGTCCTCGGCCTCGGTCGGAGCTTCGGCGGTGGCAACGTTACCCTTCTATCGATGGGTTATCAAAATTTCTTCCACTCAGTAGCTATTTTACTGAGCAGTCGAAAGGCTGTAGAAGCTCTCGTCGCGGGGCCTTATATATCGTTTCTCGTTGTCTTTTATGTCGAGGAACTGAGCGATGAAAAGAAAGGCCGCCTAGCGGTGAAAGCTCCTACGAGAGCTTGTTGTAATCCTCGGTACCGGATCAGGTGCGCGGCACGTGCTCGGCACGCTTACGGCTGGCTGCCGCTTGGTAGGGCCGCGCTTGGCCGGCGCGTCGCCCGATTGCTCCGCTCGGCAGGGGCGCGACTAATCGGTGTGGTGGCCGTGCTACCGTTCGGTAGCGGTTTATACGGCCGCCACAAACTTCATTATTCATTCAGATGTAGCAAATCTACCGCAAGAAAAATAATCAAAGATATATGTAAAAAATTTGGGTGCGCTTTAAAAATTTGTGTCTTCCAACATTATCAGAAGAACATTGGCTTCAAATAACAGCAAAATTTAAAAATTGAGCAAATTTCCCAAATTGTCTTGAAGCTATAGATGGGAAGCACGTCAGGTTATTGCAACCAGCTCATAGTGGTTCTTTTTACTACAATTATAAAAAAATGTTTTCCATAGTATTGTTAGCGGTTTGTGATTCAAACTACCGCTTTACTTTTATCAATGTAGGATCATATGGAAAAAGCTCAGATTCTACTATATATAAGAATAGTGCATTGATTAATAAAATAAGAGACAACAGTTTGAATATCTCAAAAAATAAGCCGATTTCCTCTAATAGTACAGTCATTTTGTGCTAAAAAACGGGGTTACCTGGAAAGTTTTCCGGGAGTTTTGATATTTGGCATTTCGATAGATTTCGAGGTGCTCCTTTGGAATTTGCCACCTTGTATTTTTGCCGCTTACGCCGCCATATTGGAAAAAAGGCGCCCAAAAACAAATTTCCTAGAATATATTCTTTCCGGCTTATTTTACAATAAAAATAGTTGTGTAACAAATTGAACTAGAGGAATTTTCCTATAATTTATGTCTATTATTTTTTTTATAAAATAAATATTTTTGGCGTACGAGCGCCGCAGAGTTTACTTCAACACGTGTAATGGCGAAAAATACTCATTTCCACACCACCATAAAGTAGAGTATGTAGCGCGTTTCTTTCCTGTGGTATCCCCAGCAGGCCTAATCCACATGTAATGTACTGTGATAATATTCAAGTTCGAATACAAGACAGTGATGAAGAAAAAGAAACGGAAACCGTTCTCGGGCAACCTTATGACAAAATCGAGGCAGAAGCTGATGACATAGAAGTGATTCCTATTGCTGATTACACGGAAGAGATTCCCATCTGTGAAGTTTCGCTCGATCCTCACGACGAAAAACTCGCAGAACCTGGTCCATCAGGAACAGCGATGCGAATGAGAATGCACTAAGTCCATCATTAGTGCATTACATATGTGGATTAGGCCTACTGGGGATACCACAGGAAAAAAAACGCGCTACATACTCTACCTCATGGTGGTGTGGAAATGAGTATTTTTCGCCAATACACGTGTTGAAGTAAACTTTGCGGCGTTCGTAAGCCGAAAATATTTATTTTATAAAAAAATAATAGACATAAATTATAGGAAAATTCCTCTACTTTAATTTCTTACATAACTATTTTCATCGTAAAATGAGCCGGAAAGGAGATATTGTCGAAAAACCGTTTTTGGGAGCCATTTTACCAATATGGCGGCGAAAGCGGCAAAGATACGAGGTGGCAAAGTGAAAATTCGATAAGAGCACCTTAAAATCTATCAAAATACTAAATATCAAACTCCCGGAAAACTTTCCAGGTAAAAATCAATAAAAAGGAAATAGCCATACGGTCCAAGCTTGGATCTTAGGCAGCTCAATATAAATTATTTTCAATATGTATTTAATACGCGTATTTTCCAACATATTAAACTGCGCGCCAACAATAGCTGTGTTTTAAGTCCGACAAATAATCGGCGCGCAGTTTAATATGTTAGAAAATACGCGTATTAAATACATATTGAAAATAATTATATTGAGCTGGCTAAGATCCAAGCTTGGACCGTATGGCTATTTCCTTTGTATTTATTTATATCTTAACGGTCTTAACATATATTGTTTATTCACGTCGCCTGAGAAAGACGTTCAAATTATTGTTATCCGGTTATTGCGATAAATATTACCACATGCCCTGGTAGTCGAATTGGTAAGACGCCCGAACGGAATGCGGGAGATTCCAGGTTCGAACCCTGGCTGGGGTAATATTTTTCGCAATAAGTTCTTTACAGTGATTTTAATATTAAATCGATATCGATTTAATTAGGGAAGGGAGAGGGAATTTCTAATGTTCCAACAACAGCTGTGTTTTAAGTCCGACAAATAATCGGCGCGCAGTTTAATATGTTGGAAAATGCGCGTATTAAATACATATTGAAAATAATTATATTGAGCTGCCTAAGATCCAAGCTTGGACCGTATGGCTATTTCCTTTGTATTGATTTATATCTTAACGGTCTTAACATATATTGTTTCCAGGTAAAACTACCAAATGACTGTACTATAATGGAGAAGCACTACCTTTTACTTTTATAGGAGATGAAGCATTTTAATTATTGAAACACATGCAACGACCCTACGGGGGGGAAATTATTTGACTCAAAAGAAAAAATTACTGTTAAAAATTCTCTTTAATGTACTTAATCCTTGTTATTTAAAATATGAATATTATTGTATTTATTTTTTTTTCCTCTGTAACTATTTCTTATATTACTTACAATTAGTTCTTATATGTTTATTTTGTCTTATGTATATTACTTTGTTTTTTATACATATGTTCTTTGTTTTATACTACTTTGTTCTATATCTATATATATAAAAGAAAATGTCCTGACTGACTGACTGACTGACTGACTGACTGACTCACTGACTCATCAACGCCCAGCCCAAACCCCTGAACCTAGAAACATAAAATTCGAGGGGTGTATTCCTCTCATGACGCAAGCACCCACTAAGAAGGGATTTTTAAAAATTCGGCCCTTAAGGGTGTGAAAAGGGTTAAAATGTATTTTCACGGATTCGTCAATATCTCTTAGGCCCGATGAGATATCGACTTGGTTCTTGCTTACGAAGGTCACCCATACAAATGCTCAAAAACATATTTCAGGATTTTGCCCTAATCAACCTCTAAAGGGATAAATCTGGATTTAGGGGTGAATTACAGAATCCTTCGTATCTCCTGTAAATTAATTAATTAATAGTATTTTTTCGGTTGTTATACACAGCCCAACAATTATTTTTAAAAAAATAACATTTGCTTCCGTATTCCACAATAAATTTATTAACAAAAATAATTTAAGGGCCGTAGGGGAGAGTGGAAGAATTGCAAACATCTAAGAAAAAAGTTACAAAAAGCCGACGATTATTTATCAATTATAGAAGTCTGCATTTTAAATAATACTCCAGTTATTTGGCTTTAAATTACGACAATTAATATTAATATTTATTTGCCATTCGGAGTTACCCGCCGCACGCGGAGCAATGCCGAATCGTAGCTGGGGTAATTACAAACGGGTTTTGCTTATTGTTTAAAATTATAATTTAGGTAAATCTATATATATAAAGACAAATGTCCTGACTGACTCACTGACTCACTGACTCACTCACTCACTCACTCACTCACTCACTCACTCACTCACTCACTCACTCACTCACTCACTCACTCACTCACTCACTCACTCACTCACTCACTCACTCACTCACTCACTCACTCACTCACTCACTCACTCACTCACTCACTCACTCACTCACTCACTCACTCACTCACTCACTCACTCACTCACTCACTCACTCACTCACTCACTCACTCACTCACTCACTCACTCACTCACTCACTCACTCATCAACGGCCAGCCCAAACCCCTGAACCTAGAGACATGAAATTCGAGGAGTGTATTCCTCTCATGACGTAAGCACCCACTAAGAAGGGATTTTTAAAAATTCGGCCCTTAAGGGTGCGAAAAGGGTTAAAATGTATTTTTACGGATTCGTCAATATCTCTTAGGCCCGATGGGATATCGACTTGGTTCTTGCTTACGAAGGTCACCCATACAAATGCTCAAAAACATATTTCAGACTTTTGCCCTAATCAACCTCTAAAGGGATAAATCTGGATTTAGGGGTGAATTATAGAATCCTTCGTATCTCCTGTAAATTAATTAATTAATAGTATTTTTTCGGTTGTTATACTCAGCCAAACAATTATTTTTAAAAAAATAACATTTGCTTCCGTATTCTTCAATAAATTTATTAACAAAAATAATTTTAAGGGCCGTAGGGGAGAGTGGAAGAATTGCAAACATCTAAGGGAAAAGTTTAATAAAGCCCACGATTATTTACCAATTATAAACGTCTTTATTTAATTACGAACGGGTTTTGCTTATTTTTTGAAATTGTAATTTATGTTGATAAGCAAACACAATCATCTATGTACTATGTACTATGTGATAAAGACTAAAAACAAATTAGATGTCAACAAACGTCCTGTATATATGCAAATGGAATACACGAGGGAATACATATCTTTTTACATTAAACATTATAGTGTTTGTTTCAACTTACACACCTCGCTTCAACTTACAAAGCATACTTTCATGTACCAACTATTCTCTGCTTTAACAAATTATTTCTGCTACAGATATTAAGCGTCGAAGTTAACAAAGCAGAAATAATTTGTTAAAGCAAAGAATAGTTGGTATATAAAAAGTACATATTTATATAACAACCATTCATCGTACATATAAATATGTACTTTTCATATACCAACTATTCTCTGCTTTAACAAATTATTTCTGTTTCGTTAACTTCGACGCTTAATATCTGTACAGCACATTCTCTGCCATAATAAAAAGACTGTTCAATATACAAACAATTCGCTGCTTTAAATAACTTTCCTTCGTTCATACATCGTCAAATATAACTGACACTCGGATTACCGCATTCTTTGACGCAACGGCTGAAATCGATTTTGACTCCAATAAACTTTCGTTTGATTGTAATGAACAATATTATCTCATGACATGATAAAGATAAATTAAAATTATGTTAGTGTTTGTTCGTACTTTTGCTCCAATTCTATCGCTTCAGATTTAAATTTCTTCATCGTATTGTTCATTTCCTCTGTTGTCTATGTACTAACTCATGTCTACAATGGGGCGAGAAGTCCTCCGGGGCGAAGCCCGGGTAACCAGCTAGTATATCTATATATGTACATAGCGTTTTTGATTACAGGAAATCAGAAAATTTGAACTGATCCGGAAATAATTAATAGATCTGATTAATGTTTTTTTTAAAATGTGTTCAAAGGCTATAGTATAAAATCTGCAATCAAAAACGCTATTACTTACAAATAATAAATTTTCATTTTTTGTTTTAAATAAAATTAAAATTTTAACACAATTTACCTGCTTGATATTTTCCTGCAGTGTCCATTTCTACAAAGTTTTCAGTGAAAATTGCACAAATTTATTCCCATGCCTTGCGTTTTCATATTTTATTACTTTATTGTGGACACTTGGAATTCCAAATAGCAAGACGAGCTTCGATTTCGACAATAAATCGATCAGTGTCAAAACGTGCCATTTTTCAACACTTTCTACGGTGGCAAAAACCCGATTGAACACGGCTACATAATAAAATTCGTTGGAGTCCTATTTGAACCAGTGTCTCATTTAAAACAGTACGGACGAATAACTCAAGCGCGACCGGGCATATTGTATATAAATATTACTTGTAGAGAAAATGGCCAATCAGCAGCCGTTACATTGGTCGCGCTTCTCTTTATACAGGGTCTTCCATAATGTGATCGAGTAACTCATAAAGGAGGGGATTGAAAAAATGTGTCACATGAAAGTTATATGGCCCGAAGGGAGCCAATAGACGATCTCACTAGATTTTTGGTTTGTGGCCCGTGTTGGGCCTGGCAGGGCCCGTCAAATTTTTTAAATAAAAACTTATTTTTTATTGTATCGTCGTTTTCTACTAATTAATTTAACTTTTGTTTTTAACTTTTAAAACATTTTTTATTTGCTTAATATTTTTTGAGATATTTAAAGAAAACTTGTTAACTTTTTCAACATTTAGCTTACAATATCTCAATTATTCTTCTCAGGCCTTAACTATAATTGTAATTATAGTTAGGGCCTGAAAAGAATAATTGACTTATAATTTTAAGACAATGTTTTATGCTTTAAATGTTTGTTTTTTGTAACGCACAATACTGCCTTGTGTCTCAAGTCTTAAACATCTGTACAGTGTCAACATTTGTAAGACTTGAGACACAAGACAGTGTTGTGACAAAGCATAAAATATTGTCTTAAAATTATAAGTTAATTCTGCTCAGGCCCTTACTTTCATATAATTTGTTTTATAATTATTATCTATATTACTTTAACAAGATTGGTTTACACAACGATAAAAATCAAACGGCACATAAAGTGATTACAGAAAAATATTTTTTTAAATAGGACGAAAAATAAAAAAAGAAATTCTTAATGTTATACAAAAAATATTTACGTTAAAAAGTATTTTAATATTACGTTAAAAAATTTATTTAATCAGTTTCATTAATCTTAATAAAACTCTATTTATTAATTTGCATTTAAGTGTGTGATTAATTAAAATTATTCTCTACTATATGCTAATCTTTAATTACAGTGTTTCTTATAGTATAGTTGTGATATAATTACTCTTTAGTTATAGTATTACTGATACGTTTGTAACATTGAAACGCCTGAGACCTTTCTCTGTCGCGCGGCGGAACCGCGCGGCACAAACCGTTCGTGTGCACGGTCTACCGCGCGGCGCAACCGCGCGGTCCAAACCGCTCGTGTGCCCGCGCCCTTAGGTTGTCCTTCATTGATCAATTTTTGGTAATTTTTTGAAAAAATAAAATAAAACCGGAAAAAATAAAACAAAATTAGAATAAAGAAATCATATAAAACAGAAAAATGTATTTATTGTGTGACTAATTGAGTAAATAAACAGTATCTAATACATTAATTTTATAGACTTGGTTGGCAGGTGTGACAGAGTGTGCATGCGTGTGCTGAGTGTCGAAAATATTAAGAGCTGTTTGTTGGAAAAGAGGAGTATAAAATTGGCAGCGGTGTGTTCCTCGGGTAGCGGACAGTGTGTGTGTCGCGCGATAGGGTTAGCGTAGAGTAGAGTGGAGGCGCCACGCGTGGAGGGACGGAGTTCGAGGAGAGAAAGGGAGCAGGTTAGTTTTAAGAGCGAGAGAGAGAGACAGTAAGTGGTGCGAGATGGAGGGGACCGAGCCGAGTTCACTTGACAATAGAAGCGACTCCTTGGAAGGAGATACCGCGAGGCGGAATGCGGAGCGCTAAGCGGTGAGTAGCGGAGATGCGAGCGCGGCGACGAATGGGAAGCGGAGCGAGGCGGCGGGCCAATCACTCGAGGTAGTAGATAGAGATAGCATAGTAGGAGGTAGCAAGGAGGATGGGGAGGGGAATAATCTGGAAGCCCCGGTTACCAGATTCTTGTCCACAGCGGGGGTAGGTAAGAGAGGGAGGAAAACAAACAGGGAAAGGTTGGAGATGGAGAAGGGTATCTCCAAGGGAAGCATAGAGAAGCGGTTAGGCCAGGGAGGAGAGAGGGCAGATATGACGCGAGGAGCTAGAAAGAAGAGAAAAACAATATCGGAGGGGAATGGTAGTGACCAAGAGAAGGCTGATTCCGACTTGGGGTCGGTCTTCGAATATGAAGAGACATGGGTGGACAGAATAAATAAGCAAGAAAGTATTTTTGCAGAGCTGCAGAAAATGCTAGGTTGGAGGGGGGGGGGGGGGGGGGGGTAAAAGAGGAGGTGGTGAAACTGAAGAGAGAGAGTGTGAAAAAGATTGAGAAACTGGAGAAGAAGATGAAGATGGAAAGAGAGGAGATAAGGGAGGAAATGAGAAGGAAGGAGACAAAGTTGGAAGAAGAGAAGAAGCTGCTGTGGGAGAAGATTCACAAACTGGAGAATGTAGAGTCTTGAGGAGATGAAATGGAGGTGGTGGAGAGGGGTAAAAAGGAAAAAAAATCTTATACCTGGAGTGAAGTAGTGTGGAGAGGAAAGAAGACGAAGACAGGAGTGAAGGAGACAGCTCTGGAAGCCAAAGTGCAGGAGTTATTGGATTGGAAGCAGGAGAATCAGGAGCAGAAAAGGAAGAAAAGTTTGAGTGGCCTGAAGTGGGACAGCAGAAACCCGCTGCAAAAAGCGAAGAAATTTCTCCAGAAGAAGTTTAGTCTGGGCCATTTGGTGTAAAGGGGAGTCAAGAGGCGGGGGGAGACTGGTGGTTCAAGTAAAGAACTTGGCAGCAAAAATGGAGATATTAAGAAGGAAAAAGGAGTTAGGGGAGGGGCCGATTTTTATGGATGAGTTGCTCTCCAAGGAGGAGGAGGAAATTCAGTGGAAATAAGAGGCATTGCGAGGGTAGTCAAAAAATGGGGGGAGCATACCAATGTCAGATTCAGGAGAGTCTTTTTGGTGGATAGATGGTTCAGTTGGAGACAGATTGAAAGAAGAGAACATGTCTCGCTGTTAGAGAAAACGGAGAAAAAATTTTGGAGTAAGGAAGGAAGAACAGAAGAAGGAAACGCCAAAAAGGTTGCTGCAGAGTCCGCAGGAATCGCGAAGCCCGAGTCCCGACAAAGTTAGGGGCAAAATTAAGATAGGGTTCTGGAATGTAGCTGGGCTTCAGGGAAAAGGTGTGGACTTTTGGGAGTTTATAAGACAGCAGGACTTCGTTGGTATGGTGGAGACATGGATAAGGGAGGATGAGGGGGGAGACTGGATAAAGAATTTACCTTCTGAGTTCGACTGGCACGTGCAATATGCGGTGAGGGAGCAGAGTAGAGGTAAGGGAAGTGGGGGAATAATTGTAGGAAACAGAAAGGGCGTAATGATGGCGGAGGAGGTTGACGACAGCAGGAGAGGCTTGGTGAAGTGGAAGGGACGAGGAGGTGGTGAAAAGTGGATAATTAGTACGGTTTACACTAAAGATGGCCCCGAGGAATTTAAGGAAGATATAGCTACCCCGGAGCAGCGACTGCCGGAGGAGCTGATGATAATCGGAGAGGACCTTAACGCCTGGACTGGAGAGGAAGGGGGGGTGTATAGGGATGGGGTAATAGAAGGAAGAAGGTCTAAAGACAAAAAGATCAGTAAAAAGGGAATGTTTGTTAGAATGTGTAGAGGAAAAGAGATCTGCTAACGGTGTCTGCTAATGGTGTCTAGCTAACGGTACAAAGCAGGGAATTAGGACGGAGACAGAAGTTTGGAAATATATCAACAAGGAAAGGAAGGTCAGGGACAAGGTATGTGAGGACATCCGTATGGAGAGTTGGAGACAGCATTTTATAGGTGTGTTAGAGAGGACAGAAGAAATAAGTTTTGGGGGAGGAAAAGAGAGGGGGTGACGATAAGGAGGACCTTACGGACGAAGAGATCAAAAAACAGATAAGGAGATTGAGGAGCAGGAAGGCGGCAGGACCGGACGGCATAAGGAATGAGGCTTGGAAGTTCTGCAAGGGACCGGTGAAAAAAAAGCTGAGGAAGGTGATCAAGGGGGTTTGGAGAGGTGAAGGTTTGCCGGATTCGTGGAAAGAGGGTGTAATTTCCCCGCTGTATAAAAAGGGGAATAAACAACCCCCCTCTAATTACAGGGAAATTACCCTATTAAGCACGGCCTATAAGATCTATACGGCGGTGCTTTCGGAGAGATTGATGAAGGAGGTGGTGGAGAAGCAGATTATTCCAAAGACCCAGGCTGGTTTCCGGAAGGGAAGAGGTGTGATGGATAACATCTTCATCTTGAACCACCTGGTCGACAGGGAGCTGAATGGAGCAGGAGAAAAGGTGAATGCCTTCTTTATTGATTTAAAGGCGGCCTTTGACAGGGTGGACAGGAGTGTGTTATGGAGGGTGATGGAGGAGAGAGGGGTTAGGAGAGACCTAACGGAGAGAGTAAATCAAATCCACAAGAAGACTCGTAACAGGGTCAGGGTAGGGGATAGGGAGTCAAGCTCCTTTTGGACGACAAAGGGGGTGAGACAAGGCTGTCCTTTGAGCCCGCTGCTGTTCTCTATCTTTATATCTGATCTGGAGGAGATGGCCAGGGGGCTGGTAGGAGGCATGAGGATTGGACAGGGGAGGATTTGGACACTAGCCTACGCAGATGACGTCGTTCTGTTGGCCAGAGGGGAGAAGGCGCTGGAGGAGATGATTAAGAGCCTGGAGAAGTTCTTGGAGAAGAAGATGCTAGAATTGAACGTGGGAACATCAAAGATCCTGAAGAGGAGGAGGTGTGACAAGAGAGAACGACTGGTACTGGAAAGGTCAGAAGATTCAGGAGGTGAAGGAGTTTGAATACTTGGGCTTCATACTGCAGAGAAACAGGTGGTCATACGAAACACATTAGGGAGAGGGTAAGAAGGGCGACGTTAGTAATGAAGAAGACATGGAGCTTGGGGGAAAGAAAGTTTGTCAACAATTGGGGGAGGATGATGATGTTGTACGATAGTTTAGTAGGAAGCGTGATGGTATACGGAGCAGAAGTGTGGGGTTGGCTAGAGCATAGTAGCGTGAACGGGGTGGAGGCACGGTATCTAAAATGGTCACTGGGTCTGGAGAGAAGCACACCAGGATATATGGTCTTGGAGGAAACCAAGAGGGACAAGATGAGGATAAAGACGGCCAAGCTGGCGGTGAACTTTGAAGAAAAAGCAAGACAGGGACATGGACAGAGAAGATGGGTGGAGGAATGTATTAAGGAAATAAAGAGATGAGGAACTTTGACGAGAGGGATGTCGGAGAGAGAGGAATACTTAAGCAGGTGCGGAGTGCAAGAGGTGGATCTAGAGCAATGGAGATAACAGGGAAGGGGCGTAGCAGAAAAGCTAAGTAGTTAAGATAGAGGGCGACAAATGGAAGAGAAAGAGATACTAGTTGAAGGGGCCAGATATAACAAACAATACAGGAGGATCAAGGTGGCTGGGCTCCCAGAATACCTGAGGAGGAAAGGGGAGAGAGGCAGTCATAAAAGGAGGGCGAGGGCTAGATGTGGGAATGAAGAGTTAGGAAATAGGTACTGGTTGCGAAAGGAGGAAAGGAACTGCAACATATGTGGCAGGGAAGAGGGTACTCTGGAACATCTGATGGAACGGTGCGTATGGAAGAGTTCCAGTAGCGTGGAGATGGATGACATAATAGGCGAGAAGGAGTCAGAAAGAGGCAATAGATGGCTTAGGGAGTGGGAGGAAAAAAGGAAAGAAGAGAGTAGGAACAGAAGGGTAGCTCAGAATCGCGTAGGACAGAGGGTTAGGTTAGGTCGGAGGAGTGTTGGTGGGTGTGCTCTAGGGGATTGTATGAATGTCCAACCAAGTCCCCGCAAAGGGAAAGGAGGGCTCAGTTTGTGAAGGGTCGCCTATGGCCAGGTCGGGTAGAGGAGGTGATGTTTTTTAAAGGGTTGGGTACGTCCCTACAAAACGCCATTTCTGTAGTTCTCCGGAATTGGAAATAAACCATACTACTACTACATTAATTTTATAGAATTATAAATTTAATAAAACATAAAATTTATTTATAAAATTTTTTTGGCATTTCAAACTATAAATATATCAAAATAGGACGTTGTATTTTAACTAATATAATTACGTAGAAAGTCTTTGTACTCTTTGTACTTCTTAGTTTTATATAGTTATAAAAGTATTTATAAACGAAGTAATTCTAAATCACATAAATACGTGTACAATAATTTCACATGTACTATGAAATTAAATACAATTTACTATTAATTATTGTGTAATATCACACTATTTAAACAAAATTAACTTAATAATAATATACAGTGAATTCTAACATTGATACAGCTCTTTATTCTCATTATAAATAAAAGTGTCGATTTCAAGTTTTCATTATTGTTATTGTCATGATGCTCATTTGTGCATCAACGTTTTCATCTTCATCTTCACCAGATCTACCTTCTTCTTCAATAATGTTTTTTGTTATACTGTGTCCGTTATCGCTTTGTAAATGAACATCCTCAGCAATAGAGAGGTTATAGAATGAATCAATAATGTGATTGTGTATGCACCATATAATGATGCGTTAATAAATATAATTTACTACAAAATTAATTATACTTAATTACCAAAATATTCATAAATTTCATGTACATAGAGCAATGTTTATTAACAACGTTATCTATATATATGAAGACAAATGTCCTGACTGACTGACTCACTGACTGACTGACTGACTCATCAACGCCCAGCCCAAACCCCTGAACCTAGAAACATGAAATTCGAGGGGTGTATTCCTCTCATGACGTAAGCACCCACTAAGAAGGGATTTTTAAAAATTCGGCCCTTAAGGGGTAACACCACTGTAAAACTCGAAAATGAAGCGTCTTTTTGCGATTTTTTTTTGGTGGAAGAAAAAGTAGGGGGATAATTATATTCGAGAATGTTCTTAACTATGTATTGAAGTATTCACACAAATTTTTTTATTGCAAAATAATAAGAAATAGCGGCGCGGGAGCCGTTCCCGCCAGTCTCGTTTAATTTCAGGCGCTCCGCGGCACGCAGTACAAGTGCCGTAAAAATTAATCTGGAACAAAATAAAAAATTTTTCTATAATCTGCATGAGTATATCTAGTGAAACACGTAGGGGATTTTGAAAATATTAATGTTTGATTAATTGGTGGTCATTTGAATGTAAAATTCGATTTTTGACCTAAAAAATGGGGAACTAATTCGTACATATAAAATCTAAATTTCAACTTATCGAAAATCCGCTACGTGTTTCACTGCGGAATGTTGTTTTAAAGATGTGGTAAAAATTTGGAGTGAAAAAAATGAAAATTGTTTGAGTTATGCTGCGTGCCCTGAAATTAGCGGGAACGGCTTCCGCGCCGCTATTTTTTATTATTTTGCAATAAAAAAATTTGTGTGAATACTTCAATACATGGTTAAGAACATTCTCGAATATAATTATCCTCCTACTTTTTCTTCCACCAAAAAAAAAAGATGCTTTATTTTCGAGTTTTACAGTGGTGTTACCCCTTAAGGGTGTGAGAAGGGTTAAAATGTATTTTTACGGATTTGTCAATATCTCTTAGCCCCGATGAGATATCGACTTGGTTCTTGCTTACGAAGGTCACCCATACAAATGCTCAAAAACATATTTCAGGATTTTGCCCTAATCAACCTCTAAAGGGATAAATCTGGATTTAGGGGTGAATTATAGAATCTTTCGTATCTCCTGTAAATTAATTAATTAATAGTATTTTTTCGGTTGTTATACTCAGCCAAACAATTATTTAAAAAAAAAGTAACATTTGCTTCCGTGTTCCTCAATAAATTTATTAACAAAAATAATTTTAAGGGCCGTAGGGGAGAGTGGAAGAATTGCAAACATCTAAGGGAAAAGTTTAATAAAGCCCACGATTATTTACCAATTATAAACGTCTTTATTTAATTACGAACGGGTTTTGCTTATTTTTTGAAATTGTAATTTATGTTGATAAGCAAACACAATCAAATTTATTCATGTACTATGTACTATGTGATAAAGACTAAAAACAAATTTAGATGTCAACAAACGTCCTGCATATATGCAAATAATGTTTGTTCTTTGATCGAAATAAATCATTTTAATTGTAATCTTAGTATTTTAAATCTTAGTATTATTTATAATCTTAGTATTACTTTCTTTTAGGATACAATGACATTAAAATACATTGTAATAATAATGTGAATTAAATAAATTATTTCAAATACTTAGTAAATTCTCATTTAATATTCAATAATTTTTTTTGAGATTAAGATTACCTTGCAATAATGTATTGTAATACATATTTGGAATTTGAACCGGTTGCGATATGCAAATGAATATAAACTTGAATTAAATCAAATTTAGAGTAAGATATATTTAGTATCTATTATCTATATATATAAAAACAAATGTCCTGACTGACTGACTCACTGACTCACTCATCAACGCCCAGCCCAAACCCCTGAACCTAGAAACATGAAATTCGAGGGGTGTATTCCTCTCATGACGTAAGCACCCACTAGGAAGGGATTTTTAGTAATTCGTCCCCTAAGGCGGTGAAAAGGGGTAAAATTTGTTTTCAGAGATTCGTTAATAATCTATATATATAAAGACAAATGTCCTGACTGACTGACTGACTGACTGACTCACTCACTCATCAACGCCCAGCCCAAACCCCTAAACCTAGAAACATGAAATTCGAGGGGTGTATTCCTCTTATGACGTAAGCACCCACTAAGAACTTTTAAAAGTTCAATCCCTAGGGAGTGAGAAGGGGTAAAATGTATTTTCACGGATTCGTCAATATCTCTTAGGCCCGATGAGATATCGACTTGGTTCTTGCTTACGAAGGTCACCCATACAAATGCTCAAAAACATAATTCAGGATTTTGCTCTAATCAACCTCTAATGGCGCTAATCTAGATTCAGGGGTGAATTATAGAACCCTTTGTGTCTCCTGTGAATTAATTCCTATATATTTTTCTTTCGGTTCTTATACTCAGCCCAACAATTAATTTTAAAAAAATAACTTTTGCTTCCTTATTGCACAATAAAGTTATTAACAAAAATAATTTTAAGGGTACGGGAGAGTGGAAGAATCGCGAACATCTGAGGGAAAAGTTAAATAAAGCCGATGATTATTTATCAATTATAGAAGTCTATTTCAAATAATACTCCAGTTATTTGGCTTTAAATTACAATAATATTTATAAATTTTCAACATGAACAATTTTAAACAAAAAGCAAAACTTTGCCATTCGGAGTTACCCGCCGCACGCGGGGCAATGCCGAATCGTAGCTGGGGTAATTACGAACGGGTTTTGCTTATTGTTTAAAATTATAATTTATGTTGATAATCTACCTTAAAAAAATCCAAGTAATATCTTTACCTTGGAAAAATCAAAGTAATCAAGAGACCCGGTAGTGTCTCGCGTCATGTACGCGCGGAGCGAGACCGCCGTGGCTCTATTAACGCGACGCAACGAGTTGCGAGTACCCGAGATTTTGAGATCTCGATAACTAGCGAACGGATTAAGTTTCAACTAGGCTTAATAGGATAGCTTGGACCAAATTCGTATAATAAAAGTGTTTTTATTTTTCCGCTACGTGCCCTACAAGCGTAGATATTGCGATGCAAAACTGGAAGCTGAAAATTTACAATTAAGAAACGTCGTTCTCTGTTTGCTGTGTTCGCCACCGCCGCCCCCTTCGCATCCCCCCACCCAACCCTGTACAGAGTGGACCTCGCTTTAACTTACAAAGCATACTTTTCATATACCAACTATTCTCTTCTTTAACAAATTATTTCTGCTACAGATATTAAGCGTCGAAGTTAACAAAGCAGAAATAAGTTGCTAAGGCAAAGAATAGTTGGTATATAAAAAGTACATATTTATATAACAACTATTCATCGTACATATAAATATGTACTTTTCATATACCAACTATTCTCTGCTTTAACAAATTATTTCTGTTTCGTTAACTTCGACGCTTAATATCTGTACAGCACATTCTCTGCTATGATAAGAAGACTGTTCAATATACAAACGATTCGCTGCTTTAAATAATTTTTCTTCGTTCATACATCGTCAAATATAACTTTGACATTCGGATTACCGCATTCTTTGATGCAATGGCTGAAATCATTCAGATTCCTAATGATAGTGTTGAATAAATCATCATCAAATGTTTATTTTTGTATTTGTTACTAGCCTAATACCCGTGCTTTGTTACGATATTTAATTATTTTAAATCGATTTTGACTTCAATAAACTTTCGTTTGATTGTAATGAACAATATTATCTCATGACATAATAAAAATGAATTAAAATTATATTAGTGTTTGTTCGCTTTAGATTTAAATTTCTTCATCGTATTGTTTATTTCCTCTGTTGTCTATGTTCTATGTACTAACTGATGTCTACAATGGGGCGAGAGGTCCTCCGGGGCAAAGCCCGGGTAACCAGCTAGTAAATATATATTATAATGGCTATAATATACGATCACAGTTTAACCTGTGTATACGTGGCAACAAGTTTTCTAATTGATATCTTACAGTTTTCTTGAAGACAACTCACAAAAGGTGTCTTTAAAGAGCACTTTTTAACATACTTAAAAAAGTCATTTTAAAATAGTGCTCCAAAAGTCATCTTTTTTAACGATAACTTTAGATTGAATCTAAAAGATATAATTTGACAACTTCTTTAAGTAACATAATTTTCTCTAATCCGATGTAGTTTCTTTCCGTAAGGGGAATGTCCGCATTTACTCAAATTAGAGTGACAGCCCTCTTTTTCAAAGTGACTATCGCAATCACTGTAGTATATTAGTAGCAAAACTACTCTATGAGATTTAGAGAGTATAGGGGAGACCGGGGCTAACTCGACACCGGGGCAAACTTGACACTAGGCTTTTTGCCTATTTAAATTTATCGTAGAAACTTGCCTTTCCTATGGTAAATGCGTCTTTATATGCCAGTGTTGTCAACGAAATTTGGTGACATTCTGAGTTATGGTGCAACTTCTAATGCGACATAAGCGTTTTTGATGGTAAAAAGTAATTTTTCTGATCTCTCGAAAATTTCTACTCTTTGATCGAGCTTTATTCTTACGAATCTACCATTAAGTTATGTTGATGGGAAATTCGATGCTCTATACGAATCCGATAATAGTTTTTGCATATTTTCAAAATTTATATGTTTTTGGAGTGACAAAAGTAAAAAACGACGTTTGGGGCAAAGTCGACACCACGCTACCGGGGCAAAGTCGACACTAATCTATTTCGATAAAGCGTTGTAAATAAGTCATTTGCTTTTGGCTTGCAGCAAAATAGTTTGTACATACAATAGAAAAAGACCAGTGATAGATAAGGAAATAATGAAAGAAGCTGTACTTGCCGTAAAAAGGAAAAAATGAAGATCAAACATGCTACAGAAATATTCGGGGTGTCAAGACAAATTTTCGTTTATTATGGCTCATGACAAATTTGCACGCATGGCCGATCGCGAGTTTACCTGCATTAAGCGGAGTCTACAATGAGAATTTAAGGCGTAAAATTTAAGCTTTAAGCCTTAAACTGTAGAAAATTGACAATCACAGTCGAGTATTATTCTCATATTCGACTGTGATTTGTCAATTTCTTACGGCTTAAGGCTTAAAACTTAAATTTTACGCCTTAAATTCTTATTGTAGACTCCGCTTTAATTGTTTTTCAGACATGAGTTCAGAAGAAGAAAATTGAAAGTTCAACAATTTTTTTCTCATTATTTCCAATGATTGTTTTGCTTTATTCCGAATTTTTGTACTTTCTAAATACACGATAAACAACGTATTTCATTTTCAGACAATAAAAAAATAAGTCAGATCAAATTGTATCGATTAGACAAAGTGTCGAGTTTGCCCCGGCATTTTTCAATTTGAAAATTTGTCTTCGCGTCACTTTTCCTCTCCTGGGGGCAAAACAAAGCGACGTACAGCAAAACTTCCTTATACAATTTTGTACCTAAAAGAACACTCTTTAAATGTGTACCATTGAATTCGCTTGAAAATTTTAATTGGTTGTTGAAAATTGCCTTTGAAAAAATTGTGTCGAGTTAGCCCCGGTCTCCGCTATGCTAAAGAAAAATTTTTTTCTTTAGCAAAATTTCGTCCAAAAAATAGTTTTTGTAGGAGAGAAGGTTAGGGTCGACACACTCAGAGAAAAAAGTTGTACCAGCAACTAGAAATTTGTGGACAAATAGCGCCTTAACTATTTAATATATAGTTGTAATAACAATAATAAATAAGTAATATGAACTAAGAAAATATAATAATATAAAGTGAATCGTTGGCTAAACTACAAAAAAATAGTCGCATTAACGAAAAATATATTGTTGATGCAAAAAGTATGTTGTAGTAACATAAATAATACTATTGTAGTGATATCAACTAGTTTTTAAAATATAAAGGAAACATAATTTTTGTAGTAAAGGGAACATAATTTTTAGAGTTGTATGAACAACAATTTCTTATTTGTATCACTAATAATATTGATATTGATTTACAATTATTAAATACAAGAATTAACAAAACGAATCTTTAATAGCATTTTTCTTTACTTAACCCTTCGTAGTCACACTTCTCTGGAATCCCGCGGTAGTCACACTGGGTCGTATTGACCCAGTCAATTTTTAAATGGTTGCCAATGGTATTGGTCCGATCGGGTTCAAATAATTCTGGAACATACCTTGAACATTCTAAAATATAAAGCAATTGCGGTTTTGTGAGAAATCAAATGGCACCATGTTGAAAAAAAATCGTGAACGAGTATATGTGTAAAAAAGTAGTTTTTTATTAAAAAATCATAACTTTTTCATTTTTTAATTTCTTTTTATAAACAGAAAGTAATGTTATATTCCGCCAATAATTGATTAACGCGAAAATATTTACTAATTTCGACAACGATTGACTAGCTAAAGAATGTTAATTAGAATTTAGAATTTATTGCAAAAAATATTACCCCAGCCAGGGTTTGAACCTGGAACCTCCCGCTCTCCGTGCAGGCGTCATCCCAATTCGACCACATGGACATGTGGTAATATTTATCGCAATAACAAACTAATATAGGAACACATATTATTTGATAATTAGAATTTCTTCGCCAGTGATTAATAACCAAAAATAATATTTAATTGACCATGACTGGCACATTTATTGAAAATGTCGACACGACGTTTCGAACCAATTTCGGCTCCTTTTCAAGTGTATAAATAAATTCTTACACAGACATTCATTAGTCACAACATGTACCTGCAAGTCCGATCTAAGACTAAAAACAAAAATTTGTCACTATAATAAAAAACGTAGAAGAGATCGCAAACCAAAGAAATTTGTCAAGACTTACATGCTGTGTGCGTTATAAAATAAAATAGATAGTGTTCAAAAGCACGTCTGCACGCCACGGTTACAAACAACACAATGAGCAAAATCATACACAAACAAAAATAAAATAGAGGTTGATCACATAGCCCCTATTAGTCGGTCGTATATTACTGTCATCTTCTCCGTATCTTTTTGGAGGTTGATCGCCTGATAATGTTTTTTGATAAAAAATATCTCAGCAATCTCTCTCTTTTTAAAATGTTTTTCTTTGTGTAGGATCTTTGCTTCTTGCCAATTAAACACATGATTCAACTCAAGCCGATGTTTGCTTATTACCGAATGATTACTAGCGTGCTTCTTAATATTCGTTTCATGCTCTTTAATGCGTGTTTCAAGATGTCTTTTCGTTTGTCCTATATATGTAGCATTGCAATCCAAACAATCAATCTTATAAACCAACTCAATTTGTTTCATATCCTCCAGTCTGTCTTTCCCCTTCCTAATAACACAATTGAGCTTTTTAGGTACGGTGTAAACGACATCAAAACCACGGTTGCTGAGAATATTACGGATCTTTTCACTGTAGTATTTAATATACGGAATAGTTATGAAATTTCCCAAATTAACGATGTTATCCGTCTCATCATCCTTATCTCTTGTAGCTTTGCGGTATTTGATGTCATTTAATCGTTGTTTGATGCATTTATTAACAACATGTGTCGGGTAACAATTATTGCTCAGAATTTCTTTAACAATTTCAATGTTAGTCGTATGAAACCGTTTATCAGACAATAAAACAGCACGATCTACGAGACCCGTAATCACATTTTTCTTATAATTTTCAGGATGGTTAGATAAATAATTAATCATGATTTTTTAATCATGACCGGAAAACTAAGACTAAATTAATTAATAAATTTAATCGCATATTAATTAAAAATAATCGAGTCTGGAGTTCTTTTTTTGATAACGACCGAAGTAAATAGATTGTTAATGTTAGCAACAAGCCGATCCCGAGCTCTGTATTGAATATTCTTAGTTTAGGTGATAAGTTCGGGCTACCGATTGACAGTAATAATAAAAATGATCGTTTGGACTCGGTTTTACACGTAATTAAAAATTTTGAACTCAAAAGCTATAAGATGTCCCCTGGTATTGCTTTAGTCGAATGACTAACAGTCTCTACCTATAGAGGATACTTCAAGCTCTTGGTAGATGACGGGCCAAGCCCCATTTTAAGCCAGGCACTTACCAATATTTAGCTCCAAATTTGAGGGTGGGTCGTTTTTGCTTACAATTAGTGTGACTACGAAGGGTTAATTTCATTGTGTACTGCAGATATATTGTTTCAAAAAAGTTTATTTGTTACTCAAGAGAAATACAATATTGTAAATATATACGGTTATATTACTCAATTTTCAATTATATATATAAACCAAATTGAGAATTTTAATCGACGTAACTGGCAATCAAGATATACGCGTTTTAAGATTTGAAATCTTTATGATAATTCTTTTTTATGAATTGTTGTAAAGATTTGTATAATTGAAAATTGAATAATATTACCTTATATGATATTTACAATATTGTATTTCTCTTGAGTAACAAATAAACTTTTTTAAAACAATATATCTGCAGTACACAACACTCTTGCCACAAGTCTCACAGTAGCTAATTCACAGCGTGCTATCAGTTCATCTGGATGTTTCTTTCGAGAGTTTCGAAACAAGTCTGAACACGTCAACACACGTTCTCAAGAGATGCAGAGGAGAAGAATACGTTAAAAACAATAGAAGTAAGCTCGGTGCGTTTGTTGGCAAGCTACACCAACGGAGGGGCTTGCATTGGTGTGCGTTGCTGCGCCTTGCGCAGCTTTGCCGGCGCATCCCCTTCACATGCTGTAGCGTGCTGGTCCTAGAAACCCTCATTTCAAAAAAATATTTGTCTACACTGGAAAAATGTTATTGTCATATCTTATTTGTATGAAGTCTATACAACTGTTTAATTATAGTTGAGTCGCTATTTCACTATCAATTAATAGTTCACAAATGTTGTTACCGTGACTATATTTTTATAGTATTCAGTACTACTTTAGTTCTAATTACTTTGTAAAACTAGTTGCAAGTACTTAAATTTCAGAGTTGCCAAATTATAGTTGTCAGAACTATTTCGTTTTCTCTCAGTGCAGGAGAGACGGTGGAGATCTCACGCGGCAAGCCGTAAATTACGATTCGTAAATTTCCGTAAAGTTTTACGGCCAAAATAATAGGAAAATTGCGTTCTACCTGCGATATTCGTAATCAGCAGCATCTCCTTCAAGCAGCTACATAGCGATTTTTTGGGAAAATGGTAAAAATAAAAAATTCGCAAAAGTACAGCTCGCTGCGGTTTAGGTGTAGTTACCTCCGAATCCGTATTTATTATAAATTTTTAAGAGCCAAATTGCAAAATCCGGATATGTAGCTCCAATTCTAACAATTTAAGGAATACAACAAAACAAAGTTCATGAAAAAAATATTTTTTTGAGATGTAAAACAACGAATATTACTAAATCTCGTATTTACGGCCAAAATAATGAAAAAATTGCACTTTAACTGCGATATTCATCGTCTTCAAGAAGCTACACACGATTTTTTGGAAAAATGGTCAAAATAAAAACTCGAATCCGTAATCCACCGTGACTCCTATCGACTCTTAAAGTTAAGTTAACTTAGTTAACGAATAAGCGCTCTCGTCTGCGTAGCGCTCAGGACCGGCGCGCGCTCCTTAGTCGCTCGTATCTAGTCCTTGACCTTTTTCTGTATTGCATTTAACATGTTATCTTACAATAGTGCTCGATGCCTTATCTAACAGTAAGATTTCAACTTTCGACCAACTATGTGCATCCTTAGATCACGCACCGCTAAAAAGGAATTTTTTAACTTTGACACACATGACATGTAAGTCTAATTTTATTATTATACAGGGTGATTCAAAACAACCATATTGTCCCGCAAATGTCACATTCCTGACGCGATTCTGAGACAATTTTTCTTCTACCAAAAATTTTTCCGAAGCTTAGTTTTCAAGTAATTAAAGGAAATAATTACCTTATTACGGGCCGGCTACAGAAGGTAGGCAAGGCAGGGGCGGCGCGATTCACCGTCGCGGGCGCTTAGGTGAAGCCAGGTGAGGCACCTGCTGCGATCGTTGCACACGAGAATACACACACATTCTTCGAGTCAGTGAATGTGAGTGAGTAAGTGACGAATTGAGTGAGTGAGAGAGAAAAAGATGGAAAATGTGTTTGCATGTGTGTGTATTCTCGTGTGCAACGATTAGCTGATCGCAGCAGGTGCCTCACCTGGCCTCACCTAAGCGCCCGCGACGGTGAGTCGCGCCGCTCCTGCCTTTCCTACCTCCTGTAGCCGGCACGTGATAAGGTAATTATTTCCTTTAATAACTCGAAAACTAAGCTTTGGGAAAATTTTTGGTACAGGAAAAATCGTCTCAGAATAGCGTCAGGAATGTGACATTTGCAGGACAATATGGTTGTTTTAAATCACCCTGTATACAATTTTGGTATTTCTTTAATTTAATTTTTAACTCATTTAACCGTCTCAATCCTAGTTTTAGCTTTATAACTATACTGGAATATTTTCATGACCTAAAAGATCTAATTATTACCGACGACTCGTTTTAACAATTTAGGTATTGCTCCTTTTTTATTATTTTTTATTTTTATTGTGTTACGTTAGCAATTTTTACTAAGTTTATGTCTGCGTTATTAAGCGGTGTCACATGGCCTTATTTACTTATTATAAATTATAGTATTGTTTTTCAGTGTTTCTGTAATGTTACTGCAATATTGTTAACCTTTTGCAATTCCAATGTTTTAATAATATCCGTTACATTGCATTGCAACTTAAAAAGTTGTAATGCAATGTAACATTACAAAGTTGTAATATGTTGTAACATAATTGAAAGATTATCTGCTACGTGTAAAATCATTACTACGTAGCTACTAAATATATATTTCTTATATATATAATTGAAACAATATATTATAATTGCGTTATTTAATTTAATTTAGATCAAAATTATTTAAAAATAAATTAAAATTTAGATAAAAATCTACACATTTAGTATAAAAATAATAACTAGATTACGTACACATAAAGGAGGGTGTCAAAAGAAAGGCCGACTTTTGTCCAAAACGGTATAAGTAAAAGAAATGCTTAATGTTTCTTGTAGATTTTGACTTCTTCAATACAAAAAAGCTATTTAAAGTTAAAGGCCTGAAAAAGCTATACTAATTCAATTTAATTAAATCTACCTCCCACACTAGAGGGTCCATGCCCACAACCCTCTCTCTCACAAATACACAAATATATAACTTTCTTTATCCCCATTCTTTAAATATAAGCACGCTTTCTGTCTCACTGGATGCATTTTTGTAGTAGTGCCTTTAATTCGACTTTGTAACCTATCCGAGTTCCTCCCTACACACACTGCATCCAGTTGTTTACACCTTCCTTTACACACACTCAAAACACCTCTTCTTTCCCCGCCTCCAAAACTCACAGGTATGCGTTTTGTGATAGCTTTAGTTGTTCTCAATACACCACAAACTTTTTAATAGTTTTCGTATTTAAGTCAAAATCTGAAAAAATACTATTTCTTATTTACAATTTTTTGGGCAAAAATCGGCCTTTTTTATACCCTCCTTCCGTATTAATTACTTTCATATTTCACAAATATAAACATTATTTCTAATTTTTACAAAATCAATAGTTTATGATCGCTGTAGTATTTTCTTTTGCATTTAAAAGGACGCAAAAGTTAATGAAAGTTTTGTTAATAGGCGAGCTCTTCCAAGATGCCTACGTAAAATATAAGGATTATCGCGCTTTTGGAATGTATACATTTTTCAAACCAAATCTGGTGATTGCTGATCTCGATCTTATTCGAATGGTGTTGACGAAGGAATTTGGGAGTTTCCACGATCGCGGGATGTTTTGCAACGAGAAAACAGATCCATTGTCCGGTCATTTGTTTTTATTGCCTGGGAAAAAATGGCGAAATTTGCGTGTCAAATTAACGCCTACCTTCACCTCGGGAAAAATAAAACAAATTTTCATGATTCTAAAGGAGTGCGGCGAAGAGTTTGCTAGGAATCTAGAGAGCAAGGCTCAAACAAAAGATTGTATTGAGATAAAAGATATATTTGCAAGGTAAATTAATTTCGAAGGAATTGCTAAGCGACAAGAAATACAAATTATATAATTTTAAAAGAAAAGTTATTAATATCTGTTTTGGTTTTTTGAGTAACCCTGGCAAAACTTTTGAAAAATGCTGTTTTCGAGAAAATGAGTTTAAAATTTAGATTAGATATTAAGTTTTTACGCGATTGCAAAAGACTGAACGTTTTAAACACTTTGTAACAATACACAATCAGCTTGAAAAAAATTTTAAAATATTCTATATAGTATATGATATTAGGGTGGCTTTTATTTACTCTTGGTGAAAAATTTTTTGGGGATTTTTTTTTCGCTACCCCCTAGTTTGGTTCCATTTTATGAAAAAATAATCTGTGTAAAATTTAAGCTTAATCGAATAAAGGGAAAGGGTGCCTCCAGGACCTTGAAAATCGAAAAAATCATAAAATTACAGAAAAAATCAATTTTATTTGTTTATCTTGCAAAATATTAATTATACGCAAAAAAGTTTTATACAAAAGTTGTAGATCTATTAAAAGTGCGCATATTATTATCAATCACTTTTTCTCGTACGACTAACGATTTCCGAGAAAAAGTAATACCACGAATCAAGCTACTCCAGTACAGTAATTACAGTATAGTTAGTCTGTTAGTAAATTCAGTTTGCGTATTATAGGTACATTTTCGTTTAAGTACTAATGCTTGCACGTGAGCAGATGTTCGTCAACAAGGACAACAGTTCTCTCTCGGAATTCGGACGAGTAAAAACAAATTTTCATGTCACAATGTCTTCTGTTCTCTCTCTCGTTTACGTGAGAAAATTTATTTACTTGAATATTACTCGCATGATATAACTGGAAGTAAATTGCCATCAAATAAACAAGTGTTAAGTGTATTATTTTTCAATATTCGTGTGGTGAAGTTAACTTTACGTGAAAGTGCCAGACTAGCTTTGCAGGAAGTGATGGTTTTTTGGGAAAAAGCACGAATTCCAACTCAGGAAATAAAAAACTGCTTCCCAAAATTAGAAGCTTTGTACCAAAAATGGAGACAACTACAAAAAAACGCTAGGAGATCACGGGAGGCTGATAAGAAAAAAGAAGCAGATTTTAAATTGAAACTCGAGGATCTTTTTGACATTACACATGCTAACGTTTTGGACTTGATTACTATTGAAGAAAATATGGAAGTTGTATCACCAGAAGCAAAAAGGAAGAGAGGACGCCGTAAAGTAATGACTACTAAGCTTGCTGCGGCCTTAGATAAATGTAGAATTAGTGACAGGGATTCAGTTCATATTCTGATTACTACTACCGAGGCATTGGGTCATGATGTCTAGGATTTTGTTATCAACATCCATTCACATTTCTAGAGAAAAAATACGCGAAGAAAGGGCAGCTGAAATTAAGAAACTCTTCAAGGACGCCAAATTGCAAGCTGCTGTCGCGCATTGGGATGGTAAATTACTTCCAGGGTTAACAGGTAAAGAGACCGTGGACGGACTTCCTGTGATTCTTTCGAATGGCGATACTGAGCAACTTCTTGGAGTGCCTGGATTGCAATCTGGAACTGAAAAACAGCAGGCATCTGTTGTTTGTGAAACTCTTGCTGAATGGGGTCTTCAGAATTATGTTAAAGCATTAGTTTTCGATACGACAGCAACGAATACTGGAAGATTTAGCGGTGCGTGCATTTTGATAGAAAATTTTTTAGAAAAAGATCTTTTGTTTTTACCTTGTAGACATCATATATATGATATTATTCTTAGAAGCGTTTTCGAGGAAAAAAATGGGTAAAACTACAGGTCCGAATGTATTAATCTTTAAAAAATTTCAAAACGCTTGGTCTGAAATCAATGTTCATAATTTCCGATACGGGATTGAAAACGAAAAGGTCAAGGGACACTTTAATCAGGGCGATGTAACTCGAATTCTTGATTTTGTTAGAAATACTTTGAGGGAACAGAAGTCTAGAGAGGATTATAGGGAATTTTCAGAATTAACAGCAATTTTCCTTGGCGAAGCACCACCTCGTGGAATATCTTTCTGTGTTCCGGGATCCATCCATCATGCGATTGCTTGAAAATCTTTCTGTTTCGTGGTGAATTTGTATTATCACTACAAGAAGAAAATGCGATCTGTGATATTTGTATTTTTCTTGTCAGTGTGTATGTCAAAGCATGGTTTTGTGCGCCTTCTGCTGCCAAAGCACCGTATCTGGATTTCAGGGTTCTTTCGAAACTTTTTGAATATCAAGCTATCGATCGTGGTATCTCTCGTGTTGCTTTACAAAAACTAAGCAATCATTTACGGTATTTGAGCCCTGAAGTTGTCGCATTAGCTTTCTTTGATACAAATTTATCATTTGAAAAAAATAAAAATGGTCAATGCTTTGAATCGCGAAATAGAATCATTAAACAAAAATAAGAAACGAATAAAAGTACAAATCAATAAAATCCCAGAAATTGTTAACAACGGAATTGAACAATTTGTTTCTACTGAAACTAGAGGATTTTTCAAAAGATTTGACTTGAATGATGAATTCCTTAAGACAGAACTGTTGACGTGGCATAAAAATGAAAGTTTTGTAAAAGGTCTGGAATTAGTAAATAAATTGAGAGTTGTAAATGGTTCGGCTGAGAGATGGGTCAAGCTTATGGAAGATTATAATCAAGAGACACGGTAGTGTCTCGCGCCAAGTACGCGCGGAGCGAGACAGCCGTGGCTCTATGTACGCGACGCGACGAATTATATATATGTTGAGAGTACTCGAGATTTTGAGATCTCGATAACTAGTGAACGGATCAAGTTCTAACTAGGCTCAATGGAAAGCTTGGACCAAATTTATATAATGAAAGTATTTTTATTTTTCCCCTACGTGGCCTACGAAAAAATATATTGCGATGCAAAAGTCCAGACCTGAAAATTTTACATTAAGATACGTCGTCGTCACTTTCACATCCTCGCCACGGCGCGCGGCGCGCCGTGGTGGTGGGGGTAGCGTTACTTTCATATTCTCGCCACAGTGCGCCGCGGCGCCACTGTTTCGTGTCACTTTTATTTTCCTTAGTTCGATCGATCGATCACATGTGAGGTGACAGGAGTAAAAAACATAACCGTAAAGTAGCCTATACACGTCGCGAGTCCGGCTCGTCTCGGTTTCCACTCGTTCGTGGGTGAGATGTTACAAGACGGGCTCGGCATCCGACGAGCCAAATTTCGGGACTATTCGGGAGTGTGTGTGTGGTGAAAAACGTTCAAGTCCGGCTCGCCGATAAATAAATAAATCGCGTTCCCGAGAGAGAGCGAGAGAGCGATATTGCCAGTCTCGAGCGTCTCCATGAAAACGAAAGAGACAGCATGTTTATGTGCAGTGACGTGACTGACGTGTACGTTAGTTGGTGCGCAAGGCTGCGTTTACATTTATCGTAATGTTAAGTTCCTTACGACGATTGTAACGCTCGACAGCTATCGTAACCTCATTATATGAGTTGACTCAACTTGAACTGGGAAGATTGTGACACTTGTCTAGCGTTACAACAGTATAACCTAACATGTCAGCCTTCTCGACGCGCGAAGAAAAGTGTGTTTATAGTTAGATATATTAACATAGATATATTGTTTACGACAGCTTCTTTGCTTACGATCACGATCGCAGCGTTACGATGGATCGTAAGCTCATTACGACGATCGTAACGTTCGTCGTGACAGTTATCGTATGAATTATTAAGGTGCGTCTACATCTATCGTAACGCTGCGATCGTGGTCGTAAGCAAAGAAGCTTTCGTAAACAATATCGTGGGTGAGATGTTACGAGACGGGCTCGGCGTCCGACGAGCCAAATTTCGGGACTATTCGGGAGTGTGTGTGTGGTGAAAAACGTTTGAGTCCGGCTCGCGAATCAAACTCGTACATGTTATGGGCCGCTTTAGACGTCCGCGTCGTCGAGAAATATTCCGTCCGCGTCGTCGCGTCCGAACACTCCGAACGAAGTGCAGTGCTGGAGTGACAGAGTTCGCGCCTTGCGGATGGCTGGTTCCTGGGATACACCCTGTGCGAGGGTCGCGAGGTTATATCTATCGTACGTATTGCTCTTTTTCGCGGTCACGCTCGCGTTTCCCGCTCGCGTTCTCTCTCTCTCTCTCTCTCTCTCTCTCTCTCTCTCTCTCTCTCTCTCTCTCTCTCTCTCTCTCTCTCTCTCTCTCTCTCTCTCTCTCTCTCTCTCTCTCTCTCTCTCTCTCTCTCTCTCTCTCTCTCTCTCTCTCTCTCTCTCTCTCTCTCTCTCTCTCTCTCTCCTCCCTTCTCTCTCTCTCTCTCTCTCTTTTTTCTTTTCTCTAATAATGACTATCAAATATATCTGATAAAATAAGTCTAAATATTTTCTGTATTATAACACAAAAATTATATCTGACAGTGACATCCTTAATTAAATGTGCAGTGTAGTTTGTATTATAAATTATTAATTGCCTTATTTTGTTAACAAACTTTACTATACATATATTATCTACTATGACATTCTGCCAATAGCATCGTACATGCCAAATTCTGTATCAAATCTGTTTTTTTTTTGACAAAATTTATTTATAGCAAACACTGCATAATGTGCTCTCGACAAATTTGACTTTGCCTAATATATTCATATTTTGTGTCTTAATTTTTTAAATGATTTATAAATTTATACAAACTGCACTGCACATTTAAGGGCGTCAAACTCTCAGATATAATTCTTGTAAGTTATAATAGCAAAATATATTTACATTTGATTTTATCAGACATAAATGTCGATGTCGATAGACATTATGGCGTTTGATGTATCTATAACAAAAAGGGGTGATATCCGTACAAAATTACCTTTACAAAAAGGTAAAAAAAAAGACGCCAAGCACGCGTGGTGTACCTTGAAAAAATCGAAGTAGTTATCTTTGTACCTCGAAAAAATGCAAATAATATTTTACCTTAAAAAACCAAAGTAATATAATTACCTTGAAAAAATCGAAGTAATATATTTATTACAAAAAAAAAAGAAATGATATCTTTAAATTATGCGCCAATTTAATATATATTATATCGAAAAATAACTATGGTTCTTTTAAAAAATGTATTCCCATTAAAGTGAAAAAATTAATATAAAATGTGAAAAATTTTAGTGAAAAAAACTTGGCGCTGCCAAATTTTAAAATATTTGAAAGCAATAAATAACTAATTTAAAATATTAAATTAATAATTACAATGTGAATGTAGAGACTTTCACACATTAATTTAAAGTACTTTTTCCATTTATAGAAATTGTTTCATTAATATATATTATTATGTTTAGCAGCGCCAAGTTTTTTTCACTAAAATTTTTCACATTTTATATTAATTTTTTCACTTTAATGGGAATACATTTTTTAAAAGAACCATAGTTATTTTTCGATATAATATATATTTAATTGGCGCATAATTTAAAGATATCATTTCTTTTTTTTTGTAATAAATATATTACTTCGATTTTTTCAAGGTAATTATATTACTTTGGTTTTTTAAGGTAAAAATATTATTTGGATTTTTTCGAGGTACAAAGATAACTACTTCGATTTTTTCAAGGTACACCACGCGTGCTTGGCGTCTTTTTTTTTACCTTTTTGTAAAAGGTAATTTTGTATAAATTATTTACGAAAAATGAGCAACAGAAACAGTATGTGCTTCAGATTGTAAGTGATTATCGCCGAAAGTTTCCAGGTTATAAAAAAGAGACTTTATCTCAGCGTCGAGATTTGTAGTAAAAAGAAGTGATTTTCACATTTTTCCCGGAAATCGTTAGTCGAACGAGAAAAAGTGGTAGATGATAATATGCGCATTTTTAATAGATCTACAATTTTTGTATAATACTTTTTTGCATATAATTAATATTTCGCAAGATAAACAAATAAAATTGATTTTTTTTGTAATTTTATGATTTTTTCGATTTTCAAGGTTCTGGAGGGACCTTTCCCTTTATCCGATTGAGTTGAAATTTTACACAGATTGTTTTTTCATAAAATGGAACCAAACTGAGGGGGTAGCGCGAAGAAAATTCATTTGAAAAATAAGAGCCACCCTAATACGATAAAGTTCTAATTCTAAAGAAAGACACCTTAATATATAAATAGTTATCCATAACTATTGCTTGTCGACGTGACGCTATCTGCAAAGCTGGTTTCTGCTTCAAATTTTCAGCTTTTTCGTTTAATTTTTTGTATTAAAATTAATAGCATTTTATTCCTAAACTATCAATTTGGAAACTACAATAATCTGAAAATATAAAATTATTGTTTTATCTCTACAAATCTCTTGTTTCAATGTAAAACATATACCATAAAAATACCTTTTTAAAAAAAGGTAGAAAGAGAACGCCAAGTGTTTGCGCCCGTTAAAATAACTATATTGTGCGAAACAATGTTATTGTAATTATACAGTACAGAGGACCCATCTTCAATGATCTTGACCTTGATATATGTTGTCAAGGACCCTGAGTAACTTTTCCTTATAACTTAATCGTCGCTCATTGTTTATTAAAAAGTTATTAACAAAAAAAGTTTGAAAAATATAGCAGCTATTTTGAGTATTATGAGATATACAGGGTGTTAAAAAAACCATTCAATATTTATATGGTAGATAGCACCTCAAACTTTTTCAATAAAACCCCCCACTTTTTATTGCATAGGTATTTTTGTAGCTTTCCTCGAGACCTTTCCAAAACACTATAATAAAATATTTGTTCATTAAGTGCTTTTTGAGTTATTAAGGCTTGAAATTTATAGTACCGCCGGCATTAGCATTACTCAAGGTATATCTGTCATCGTCCTCCTATTCTTTAAGAGACTATTCTGGATAATTGAACTTGTAACCACGTGTCACAACTATTCTTTAATCGGAACGACGAGATCTCATACAAATTTGATGTGAGACAATTCTATTCGGATCAGATGGTGCTTACACCAGTAATGGTTTTTATCATTATCATCGTATTCATCGATAAAAAAATTGCTCCAAAATTTGCAACCTTCACGCGGTACACCTTGGATAATGCTAATGCCGGCGGTACTGTAAACTTCAAGCCTTAATGACTCGAAAAGTACTTAATAAAAAAATACTTTATTATAGTGTTTTGGCAAACTCCTCGTAGTGCACATTGGGTAACGCCAATGCCGACGGTAAATTCCTTGGGAATTACTCTTATCAAAATGTCTATTGTTTAACTCTACTGTCCATCCCTTGAACTGACCGCACAAGGGTGGCCACGGCCTTTATCAAGACAAAGTAATCCCTATCCGAACTATGCTTTAGCTTGAATTTAATTGCTTTAAGATAGTTGACTTTACCTTTATTAGATGACTTTCAAACCTCATAACTCGGAAAGTAGGTACTTAATAAAAAAGAACCTTATTATAGTGTTTTGAAAACGTCTCGACAAGGGCTACAAGAATATGCAATAAAAAATAAAGAGTTCCATTTAAGAAATTAATCGCCCTTAAAATTTCTTGAAAACAGCGACATCTACGACATGACTCACATCGGAATCATGTGTATCCCTTCAAGTCAAACAACTTTTGTCTAAAGCATTTTTTCTAAAATCACAAATAAAAAAGTATTTAGGGATGGTCAATTAAAATTGGACACCCTGTGTATATATATATATATATCTGCACTGTATAATTACCTACAAAAGTATTTCATTCTGTGGCTTCTGCGCATATGCGTATTATACGCATGCGAACGTGCTTTTTCCACAGTTCTACACATGGCAGTATGTAACATATATCCTAACCTCACCCTTGAATCACATCTATCTAATGTATGTGCTGCCCTATGTTCTTTTATTATTATTGTTAATTTTGGTGGTCAGATAAATAATCTATAACTTGCTTATCTGAGTGAAAGAGTGAAATAAAGTGTTTATTACTTAATACAAAATTCAGTGAAGATCAGGTATCTGTGCTGCGCGGTGCTTACAGTTTAACAGCGTTAATCGTTCTGTTCTTGCTCTCTCGTACGAGCACGCTCGAACCGAAAACACCCTCTCCTACCTATTTGCACATACCAAGCATGCTCACACATACTCGCTCGCCACTATAGCCAACACAAATGTACATATTCTCAACACGCCTCCTTACATTTGTGCTGTACTTACAGAACACTTAAAATCTTCATGTCATACTACATTCAACATTTCCCGAAATTTTTCATGTTTTTCCTTATTCAAGGACTTTGTAAATATGTCTGCAACATTGTCATTCGAATCAACTTTTATAATATCTATTTTTCCTTCATTCACACTCTCATGCACATAATGGTAATGGACCTCTATATGTTTCGAATTTTTCGTGAAATTCCCATACTTAGCTATATTGATTGCACCAGAGTTGTCTTCGTATACCTTAACAGCTCTTTTACACTCTACATTAAACGATTTTAACAATTCAGTTATCAATTTTAGTTCGGTTACAGCCTCAGATAACGCAACATATTCAGCAAACGTTGACGCTTTAGTTACAGATTTTTGTTTTCTCGACTTCCACCATACACTGTTTCCGAATAATCTAATTACAAATCCAGTTGTTGACTTTCTATCAGTATTATCGCCTGCCCAATTGGCATCTACGTAGCAATCAACTATCTCTGCGTTTTTATTTCCATCGTACAGTAAACTTAAATCTCGAGTTAAATACACATATTTCAATATTCTCGAAGCATATTTAAAATGTGTATTATTGTAACAATTCTGAAATCTACTTAAATAATTTACCGCAAAACTTATGTCTGGCCTCGTAGCCGAACTAATATACAACAAAGCACCAATTAAATTTCTATATTTAATATTTCTTTCACACTCATCAGATCTCTCAAGTTTTAAGTTTACCTCCATCGGTGTTTTGTACGCTTTACACTGTTCTATATCGTACTTCACAGCTAACGATTCAATATATTCCTGTTGAGATAATTTCATTATTTTACGGGACACATCATACGCTACGAAAATCCCGAGATATTCTTTTATTTTTCCTAGTTCTTTCATTTTAAATTTTTCTGACAATAGTTTCTTTACTTCCTCTATCAATACATCATTTTTACTACAAATTAACAAATCATCAACATATATGAGTAAATAAACTGTATCTTTATCTGATTTTAAAATATACAAACAGTAATCAATATTACTTCTCTCAAATCCTAATTTCAACAGAAATTTATCGAGACACTCATACCACGCTCTAGGACTCTCTTTCAAGCCGTATAAAGCTTTTAATAATTTACACAGTCTACCGGTTCCGTCTTCGTATCCCTTCGGTTGATTAATATATACTTCAGACGTTACTCTTCCATTTAAAAAGGCTGTCTCGACATCCATTTGTTCGATATTTAAACCCATTTTACAACAGTATACCAAGAGTATTTTTAACGTTTGCATTTTCGCAACTGGAGCATATATGTCATCTACCTCATCTGTTTGTTGAAATCCTCTTACAACTAACCTAGCCTTATATGTACCATTTGATTTCTTATTATATATCCATTTTACATCTATAGCCCTTTTTCCTTTATTTTCAACTAATACCCATGTTTTATTCAATTTTATACAATTCATTTCTTTATCCATTGCTTCTATCCATTTTTTGCTGTCGTTGGATTGAATCGCCTCCTCAAATGTAACAGGAGTATCTGTTCGACAGTAATTCGCGACACTATTCCTATTTTTCATTTTATACTCGTCATAACGATCAGGACAACTTCTAATTCTTTCTGATCTTCTCGGAATTTTAAGTTGATTTTCCTTTTCTTTAATTTTTAATTTATCATTTATTGGGCTTTCAAACGTTTCATCTAAAGATTCTTCGCTATCAGAGTCTCTCTCATTTTCCGAACTAGTACCTACATTTGACTCATCACAATCTAATCCGATACACTTTTCCGTTTCTTCGATAACCTCAACGTGTCTAGCTACGATCACTTTATTATTTATTAATACTCGATAACCATTTTCACTATACCCGAGTAAAATTCCTTTTTCCGCTTTTTTATCCCATTTTGACGTTCTTTTTTGTTCCGGCTTCCTAACAAACACTTTACTCCCATATAATTTTAAATGTGATACATCCGGTCTTTTTCCAAAAAATATTTCATATGGTGTTTTCTTCTCAATTGTATTAGTTAACGTGCGATTTTTTAAATAAGTTGCCGCATGAACTATTTCCGGCCAGTATTTTTTATCTACTTGTGCTTCCTCTAATAAGCAACGCGACATGTCCATTATCGACCTATTAAATCTTTCCGCAACACCATTTAATTCATGTACATATGCGGGGCACGGCGAAATTACGATCCCTTTACTCTTCGCAAATCCAAAAACTTCTTTATTTAAGAATTCTTTTCCGTTATCGCATCTTAAATATTTTACTCTTTTACCGGTTAAATTTTCACATTCGTTAATGTAATCTTTAATGCACTCACCAACTTCAGCTTTAGATTTTATGGTGTATGTTCTCGCGATTTTACTATAATCATCGATAAATGCTATAAAGCCCTTTTCACCTCTAAATCCTGTTGTTCGAAACGGTCCGCAAACATCAGTGTGAACTATCTCTAATATTTCTTTCGCTCTATATCTATTATCTTTAAACGGTACATTGTGCATTTTATTTTCTATGCATGTTTTACACTTCACGAATTCGCCATCCAGTTCATTCGGTATACCATTTAACAGCTGATTCTTACATAACACATTTAAGTACTTAAAATTTACATGCCCTAACAACCTGTGCCATTTCTCTTTCGAACTGACGTTGCTACCTTTCTTATTTATATAATTAACTGTAGAATCACTTACTCTAACTCTACTTTTCATATGATACAGCCCATTCCTCTTTTCAGCCACCGCCATCATATTTCCGTTTTTATCAAATATTTTTGCTAAATTCTTTTCCGAGACTATTTTATTGTTATCCGTTATTTTGCTAAAACTTATCAAATTCAAATTCATATTCTTAACGTACAATACGCCTTTCATGTTTATTTCAGTCTGTTTACCAAAAGCATCAAAGTAACTTACAATATTTCCTACCTTGGTCGCCTTTACGGTTTTATTATCTCCTAAGTATACGTTTATTGGACTTTCCAAGCTTTCGAAATTCTCAAAGTAACTGTCATTGTTTACGATATGATCCGTACTACCGCTGTCTAATATCCACTCGATATCGTTACAATGTCTATCGTTTACCTTACTATTATACGCATTAGCTGTGTTCCTCTCGACCTTGGCTATCCAAGAGCCTTTGTTTTCTTCTTCCCTCGGCTCGTTCCAGCGACTCGTGCTTTGTCCGTTGCCTGGGTCTGCTTGAGAATTATTCGCACTCGTTCCTCGTCGACGTTGTCCTCTATAACCACCTCTACCTCTTGATCCTCTATAGCCTCGCGTTGACCTCCAAGACGAACCCCTGCCTGCCGTTTGTCCTTCGTTTTTACAGTCCTTTTGTATATGGCCCACTTCTCCACATTTGAAGCACGTGCGTTGGTTTTTATTAACTGTGAAGACGCTTGAATTTCTGTTACTCGTCTCACTACTTCTACTCTTCATCTCTGCCATCTGTATTTTATTTTTCACATATTCTGCCGTTTGATCGGTTTCCTTCAATGTGTCTATAAGGTTGCCTATATAGCTGTACGACTCTGGTAGCGTATTCAATATATAATTCAACTTTTCTTTTTCTGTCACTGTAGCACCCGCACTTTTCAAGTCATTAATGCACTTTTCAAAGTCCAAAAAAAACGTTGCTGCATCACTATAATTTTTCAGTCTCAATCTTTCCAATTTATTTCTGTACACAATTTGCATCGCTGTGGACTCTTTCAAATATATTTGATCAAACTTCTTCATTATTCCATAAGCCGTCGTTTCATTACAAATGAACTCCATTTGTCTATCCGAAATAGAGCTGTATATGTAATTGATAGCTTTTAAATCAGCTTCATCCCACTGCTCTTTGTCACTTGCCGTTTTCTCTCTAGCTATGTTTTCTTCACATTTCTCCATCTTCAAATACATAGCAATCCTTTTTCTCCACATTTGATAATTCTCTCCATCAAATACTGGAATCTTGAAATCGTCGTTTCCCATGGTGATCCGTTGGGTTCTCAACGCCGACACACTTTATTTTAGCACACTCCTTAAACCACGCTCTGCTACCATGTTAATTTTGGTGGTCAGATAAATAATCTATAACTTGCTTATCTGAGTGAAAGAGTGAAATAAAGTGTTTATTACTTAATACAAAATTCAGTGAAGATCAGGTATCTGTGCTGCGCGGTGCTTACAGTTTAACAGCGTTAATCGTTCTGTTCTTGCTCTCTCGTACGAGCACGCTCGAACCGAAAACACCCTCTCCTACCTATTTGCACATACCAAGCATGCTCACACATACTCGCTCGCCACTATAGCCAACACAAATGTACATATTCTCAACAATTATAAAAGTGCCACACCAGTGAATTTGTTTGTATGAAAAATTGTTGATAACATATAGGGCGCGCATTCGGGGAGACGCTATTAGCGCTAATAGCATCATTCTATCTTTATCGCTCATTAGATGTAAAACAAGAATAGAACAAGCAAATAGCGTTAATAGCGCGCTTTCCGAACCTAGGGATATTATTCTTTAAGCGTGGACGAACTTAGCCTATAAGTATATCCGTCAAAGCGCATGCGCAGAAAAGATGCCCTTATTGCTTTTCGTAAAAAATTTTTTTTTTTAGTTGCTGCTGCCAATGTGTTCAGAATGTTCTAAAACGTCGAAAAATCGCTATTTTAAAAAATGTCGGTATGTGTGTATGTGTGTATGTATGTGTGTATGTGTGTATGTATGTGCCAAATTTACCGAAATTTCTAGAACTCCAGAACTAATCAACCAAATCTTAACGAATTATGTATGAAATAGGGGTAGAAAAGACTGAAGAATATAATAGAATTAGAGAAATTGCCAATATTTTAAAATTTTAACCTTTAAGGGCTACATCTTAAGTCTCAATAATTGAGACTTTTCATAAGTTGATATTTTTTGACAATTTAGTATTAATTATTGGCAACTTTTCTAATTCTATCATATTCTTCAGTCTTTTCTACCCCTATATCATATATAATTCTTTAAGATTTGGTTGATTAGACCCAGTTTTATAAAGCTTCTATGTATGTACGAATTCTCCGAAATTTCAAATGTGTGTAACACGAGAACTGATCAATCAAATTTTAAAGAATTTTATATGAAATAGGGGTAGAAGAGACGTAAGAATACAATATAATTAGAAATATTTGCCAATATAATAAAAAATGTGTGTAAATTAGAAACTTGCGCATTGCTTCTTATGTACGGATTCCCCAAAATTTCAATCGTCTGTATCTTAAGAACTAATCAACCAAATCTTAAAGAATTATATATGAAATAGGAGTAGATATGACCTAAGAATACAATAGAATTCGAAAAAATTGCCAAGGTAATATAAAAGTGTGAAAATTAGAAATTTGCACATTGTTTCCTATATGTACAGATTCCCCAAAATTTTAAACGTTTGTATCTCGGAATTAATTAATCAAATCTTAAAGAATTATATATTAAATAGGGGTAGAAAAGACCTAAGAATATAATAAAATTCAAAAAAAATTGCCAATATAATAAAAAAGTGTATAAATTAAAAATTTTTGCACATTGTCCTATGTACAAATTCCCCGAAATTTTAAAAGACTATAACTCAAGAACAAATTAATAAAATATTAAAGAATAGGGTAAATATACCGATCAGGGGACCATCCCCCGATGACCTTGACCTTGACATATTTTGTCAAGGTCATGACCCTGAGTGACCTTCAAAAGTTTTTAGCCGTCGCTCGTTGTTTGTTAAAAAGTTATTAACAAAAAAAGTTTGACAAATATAGCAGTTATTTTGAGTATTGAAAGGCATAAACGACCTTGACTTTGACATATATTGTCAAGGTCACCCTCCTGAGTAACCTTCAGAAAGTTTTAGCTGGCGGTCATTGTTTATTAAAAAGTTATAAACAAAAAAAATTTGGTGGAAAAAATTATTTAAAGCAGTGACTTGTTGGTATATTGAAAGGAAAGTTACCAACTATTCTCTGCTTTAAATAACTTTCCTTTCAATATACCAACAATTCACTGCTTTAAATAATTTTCCCCACCAAAAAAAATTTTCTTTTTGGTACATACTTATAAAGCGCGTCACTAACCTATAGGTTTAAAATTATTTAAAGCAGTGACTTGTTGGTATATTGAAAGGAAAGTTACCAACTATTCTCTGCTTTAAATAACTTTCCTTTCAATATACCAACAATTCACTGCTTTAAATAATTTTCCCCACCAAAAAAAATTTTCTTTTTGGTACATACTTATAAAGCGCGTCACTAACCTATAGGTTTAAAATTATTTAAAGCAGTGACTTGTTGGTATATTGAAAGGAAAGTTACCAACTATTCTCTGCTTTAAATAACTTTCCTTTCAATATACCAACAATTCACTGCTTTAAATAATTTTCCCCACCAAAAAGATTTTCTTTTTGGTACATACTTGTAAAGCGCGTCACTAACCTATAGGTTTAAAATTATTTAAAGCAGTGACTTGTTGGTATATTGAAAGGAAAGTTACCAACTATTCTCTGTTTTAAATAACTTTCCTTTCAATATACCAACAATTCACTGCTTTAAATAATTTTCCCCACCAAAAAAAAATTTTTTTTTTTTTTGGTACATACTTGTAAAGCGCGTCATCAACCTATAGGTTAGTGACGCGCTTTACAAGTATGTGCTTTGTAAGTTGAAGAACACACTCTCTATTCACTGCTTTAACGAAAAGACTGTTCAATATATCAACGATTCGCTGCTTTAAATGAAATTCCTTCGTTCATACATGTATTATTTCCACATACATATTAGTCGTTCATGTCTTGTAGTACTCAAAATAACTGCTATATTTATCAAACTTTTTTTGTTCATAACTTTTTAACAAACAACGAGCGACGGCTAAAAACTTTTGAAGGTCACTCAGGGTCATGACTTTGACAAAATATGTCAAGGCCAAGGTCATCGGGGGATGGTCCCCTGATCGGTATATTTACCAAGAATAGTATATAAAATGGAGGTAGAAAAGACTGAAGAATATAACAGAATTAGAAAAAAATTGCCAATATATATATAAAATAATAAAGCACTAGAGCCAACGCGCGGTAATTGGTGCGCAGTAAAATTTTTTAATCACAAATAGTTTACATGTACGTACGTTTCGACTCAATCTTCGAGTCCTCTTCAGCATATAAGATAAATAAATACAAAAAATACAAAAACTCCGCAACTTCGCATAATGCCGTAGTCAAAAATAAAATTAAAATATAAACCGTAGTCATACGTGTTATAAAACTGTGAATCCTAAATGTTACAAAGGTGCAAACGCATTGCGTCTCACACTTGTACATTCGTAGATGCATTCTCCGAAGAACTCCCAGGCATCCTCAGAAAAAAGATTGATGACATTCTCATCTCCTCTATCCCCAGGAATGTAAAGTGCATGATACCTGTGTAGTCAATTCGGAGTAACATCCACCAAATGCAAACACATGCGCGTGACAATTTAGATTAAATATAAAACTTACAATGTGTAGCTCACTCCGTACAAATTAATTTCATTACTTGATACACGAGTACTTATCACCTTAACGTTTCAAATAAAAATGACTAAAGGTCGAACAACAACATGGTGCCGGAGTGTAAAATAAACAATAAACAATGTAACATTAAAGTTTGGAAAGACCTTCAATAGCGTTTAAATATATATCAGGAAAATTCTCTGTGTCCGTCTGCAGATTTAAACCTTTGTTTTGTCTTTTAATGTTTATCATTTCAGATATTAGTCGTTTTTTAAAAAACGGTTCATTATCCAAAATTACAACTCCATTCCAATTAAAGTCATGATTACAATCTAATCTATGGTCAGTCAGGACAGAATGAGACCTAGTTTTTCTTCTAATGTGAGACTGATGTTCTTTAATTCTCGTCTGTAATTTTCTTCCCGTCTGGCCCACATATGATGCATCATAATTCATGAAATTTATTTTATATACAACGTTACTCCTAGAAGGATCAGGGAGAGTATCTTTATGCACCTTTATAAAATTACGCATTTTGTTGAGACTGTAATATGAGAGTTTGACATCTAAATCTTTAATTTTGTGTCTATATTGTTCAGAAATTGAAGGGATATACGGGATGGTGAAGAAAGTAGTTTTAACGTCACTCTGTTTGTTATTAAAATTATTTTTCTTTGAAGTTCCTTTTCAATTGAAAAGGAACTTCAAACGTTCACTAAAAACCTTAAAAATGAAATCCAACGGATAACCATTGTTTAGCAATATCTGGATAGCCAAACCAATATTTTTCTCATGGAATTTCGGGTGCGATAACCAAAAAACTGTAAATCAAACTTATCGCAGTGCCCTTCTTTTGACAGATAGGATGTTGTGAAAAGAAATTGAGATACCTCCCCGAAAACGTAGTTTTGTGAACCCAATCAAAAATCAAACGGTTTTTGTTGCGTATTAGAGTCACATCCAAAAAATTCAATCTGTCGTCTACACCAATTTTCATAGTGAATTAAATCCTAGGATGGAAGGAGTTAAATACTTCAAGGGTATCATTACAGGAATCTGAAGGAACAGCCATAGCCACGTCATCAACATACCTCCTATAAAAAGAAGGAGTAAATTTTAATGTCATCAAAGCTTTGGCTTCCAAATCCTCCATTACAATGTCTGCAACTTTAGGAGACAACGGGGAGCCCATGGGAGAGCCAAAGGTTTGTTGATAAATGATTCCATTGAATGTGAAATATGTTGAATCAAGCACTAACTTAACTGCTGCAAGGAATTCAGATCTCGGGATATCACACTCTTCAGAAATGTAATTCCATCTAGAAGCAATGCTATCCATTACTAAATCAGTAGGCACATTTGTGAAAAGGGAAGTAACATCGAGTGAAATAAGTGTGGAATTCTCATCTATTTGTATTTGGGAAAGTTCTTTAACCGGTTTAAAACTATTTGAGACGTGGCTCTGGCTTGTTGGAAAACATTTGTGCATGATTTTATGGAGAAAGGATGCTAGGTAATATAAAGGACTATTTAACGAGGATACAATAATTCGGAATGGACAATCAGGTTTATGGATTTTAGGAAGCCCATAAACCCTAGGTAATACCCCATCACTAACATATAATGATCTATAAGTAGGAACAGAGATAAATTCCTCTTTCTTCCACTTATTCAATAGTTCCCGTGTGCGAGTTGTTAATTTTCTGGTCGGGTCCTTTTTGATAATTTTGTACGTTTCCGTGTCTTTTAATAAAGCCGCCACTTTTTCTATATACTTGTCCTTGTCAAGCGCGACCGTAACACTTCCTTTATCTGCACGGGTAAGGATGAGATTTCGATTATTGTTTAGGAATTCTTTAGTGGCCGATACTGCTCGCTTAATTTCAGTATTAAATATATTATGCGGCATTGAATAATTCGGAAGATTATTTATAATATTAATCAAACGGTTTCTAAGAGCAATTTGTGCTCTGACTGGAAATTTTCTAACATTATTTTCGATACTTTTGATAAACTCTACAGTTAAATTGTCATTGTTCACAACCGGGAGACTAAAATTATCACCCAACTGCAATAAGTTCCGGATGTTCGTCGGAATGGCAGTAGACGACAGATTCACGAACCATTTGTCATTCGATTGTGCAAGAGGTGATTGGATTTGGATTTCTTTAAATGTGTTAGGAGTAACATTGATTTCTATTTCAGAGTTAAAATGCTGGCCAGTCGAGTCAAACAAAAATTTAAGATCTTTGTCGTCAAACGAGAACGAATGTGCTGAAGGAAGGTTAACATAATATTTAATAGGTCTTATATCTTTGTAACGGTTTTTAAATCTTTAGACACAATATAGACACAAAATTAAAGATTTAGATGTCAAACTCTCATATTACAGTCTCAACAAAATGCGTAATTTTATAAAGGTGCATAAAGATACTCTCCCTGATCCTTCTAGGAGTAACGTTGTATATAAAATAAATTTTATGAATTATGATGCATCATATGTGGGCCAGACGGGAAGAAAATTACAGACGAGAATTAAAGAACATCAGTCTCACATTAGAAGAAAAACTAGGTCTCATTCTGTCCTGACTGATCATAGATTAGATTGTAATCATGACTTTAATTGGAATGGAGTTGTAATTTTGGATAATAAACCGTTTTTTAAAAAACGACTAATATCTGAAATGATACACATTAAAAGACAAAACAAAGGTTTAAATCTACAGACGGACACAGAAAATTTTCCTGATATATATTTAAACGCTATTGAAGGTTTTTCCATACTTTAATGTTACATTGTTTACCGTTTATTTTACACTCCGGCACCATGTTGTTGTTCGACCTTTAGTCATTTTTATTTGAAACGTTAAGGTGATAAGTACTCGTGTATCAGACTTCCGGTTCGGCGGGCGAGGAGGACGGTCGGCCCGGAGTAGAGAGGAGAAGAATAGTGAGATGTGGAGTAGGGGCGGCTGGAGGTGCGGTGAAAGTCATTTGTGAGAAAAGAGGAAGTGAGGAAGAAATCGGGGAAATGGAGGCGGCGTCAAGGAAGACGAGAAAGCGAAACGGCGGCAGGGAGTAGCAAAGGCTTTCTTGGAGGTTAGGAAGAGAAGAAGGGTGACGAGGGGTAAGGGACGAGAGAGGATGTCGAGGATTGCGGAGTACGAGGGATGATCGGCTTTCACGGTGGCGCAGTTGGCGGGGCGGTGAGTTGCGGCGCGACGGGAGTTGTGGAATAGTCGAGGTGGCGCTGGGTATCGGCCATGAGCTGGTACCACGGCGGGACATCGAGACACGGTTTTCGGAACGCATGTGGAGAAACGTGCATTTTAGACGAAAATATGCTGCTAAGAGGTTAAGAAGAGAAAGTGAAAGCGGATCTGAGGCAAAGGATGAGGAAGGTGAAACGGAGGTAAAGGCGAAAGAAGGAGGCCGAACCGGATGGACGAGGAGAGCGAGAAGGGTGAAGGGGCCTGGCGGGAGGAGGTGGCACGGCGAACCCGTGAGTACGGAGAGATAAGGGCGGGAGAGGAGGAAGATAGAGATAGTGGAGGAAGTACGGTGGAGGAACGAGTGAAGAAGGGGGAGAGTAGTATGGAGGGGCATAGAGGGGGTAGATGTGTAAGGGAAAAGGAGGGCGAGGGAAACAACCATGAGAGGATGGAAGAGAATGGAAGATAGAGAGAAAGGGAGAGAAGATGGAGGCAGAGAGAGAGACAAAAAGGAAAGGACGAGAGAGAGGCGAGACGGGGGGAGAGCTGAGGGGAGGAGGAGATATAGAGAAAGGGAGAACGAGATGAAAATGGCATTCAGAGAAGAGATTGCGGAGAGGAGCGAAGACAAAAAGGAACTGTTCGACAGGAGATGGGAGATTAAGAAGAGATGGGGAGTGACAGTGGACGAGGAGCTAAAGGGAGAGGAGAGGTACAGGAGATGGAGAATAGAAGGGGAGGCAAGAGAGGAAAGGAGGAAGGGTAACTCGGCGGTGGCCACGAGCAGCAGGCTGTGGATTAATGGGAGGGAGATATTTTGGGATGAGGTCAGGAAGGATTGGAGAAGGGGGTGAAGAGTAGGAGAGAAGAGCATGGGAGACAGGGAGGATAATAAGTGAGAGTCAGCATGACGAAGAGAGGGTTGAGGGAGAGAGGAAGCAGCAAAACGGAGATTGAGGGTCTTTTTGGTATATAGTATTTGATTATTGGATTTTGTTTGCTTTTTTATTTCTCTTTTTTAGTACGAAGGTCGCAGGAAGAGTGGTTTTTAGAGGAAAGCCGAAGGAGAGGAGACAGGAGGAAGAGATATGAGGGATGGAGATTGGAAGGAAGGCAGAAGAGTAGGAGGTAGAGGAACAATGGGTCCCGACTGAGGAAGCAGACGAAAGCAGAGGAAGGACCGGGGAACGGGAAGGAGGGGGGTAGGAAAGGGGATGGGAAGAGGGTCCGTGGAGGGGAGGGAGGAAATAGGATGTATAGGGTCGCACATGGCCAGGCCGGTATAAGGGGGTGTTTGTGACTTGTGAAAGGTTTGGGTACGTTCCTTACAAAAACGCCTTGTAAGCCCTGCGGGGAAACGCAATAAACACACATACATACTCGTGTATCAAGTAATGAAATTAATTTGTACGGAGTGAGCTACACATTGTAAGTTTTATATTTAATCTAAATTGTCACGCGCATGTGTTTGCATTTGGTGGATGTTACTCCGAATTGACTACACAGGTATCATGCACTTCACATTCCTGGGGATAGAGGAGATAAGGATGTCATCTATCTTTTTTCTGAGGATGCCTGGGAGTTCTTCGGAGAATGCATCTACGAATGTACAAGTGTGAGACACAATGCGTTTGCACCTTTGTAACATTTAGGACTGCGCTTTATATAGGACCGCGTTTTACATTTAAATTGAACTGCGAGAATACGGAATTTGATTGACAGTTTTATAACACGTATGACCACGGATTTATTTATCTTATACGCTGAAGAGGACTCGAAGATTGAGTCGAAACGTACGTACATGTAAACTATTTGTGATTAAAAAATTTTACTGCGCACCAATTACCGCGCGTTGGCTCTAGTGCCTTATTATTTTATATTTTAATTCAGAGAGCCTTTATATTTCTTTTGCCAATATATATATACTTATTTTGTACATATTTATAGGACATTTATACATAAAAAGTTAGCAGTCTAGTAATACGAGTATATATAGAAGTCTGATGTGGTCTATACACATCATAAAATTTAATCATACTTATCATACTTAATAAGATAGTTGTATCGCAAATCGCATTTAACAAAAAGAATTTAAAAATTTTACTGCATATTGCTAAATGTATGTGGTATCCTACACGTATGTACAACTTAAAAGTAATTTACCGTCCTGAACGCGAGATACATAATCGCTATCAGCAATTGCACTTTTTTCATGCATTGCATACACAAACCATACGTATTTTGAATTTCAATAATAAAAACAACGAGAGTGATAAAAAATAAATATAGGGTGTCATTCCATAAATGTCCAAGCAAATATTTCACAACTGATTGAAGTTATAAGAAAGTTTAATAAGAGAAAGTAGCACAGTTTTTAGTCTGCAATAAAGCGCATGTAAAAAATTTTTTTTACTCGCAACCTCTAAGTTATGAAGGTCACCATCGTTTTTTTAAATTAATACTTATTTTTTTTACATATTTATGTAGTATGAGTCAATAGAAATTAAAATCATATGTAGTAAAAAATTGCTACTATGCATCGTTTACGAGATAATCGACATCTTAAGTATTAAAGTAGTAAACTGGATTCTAAGTATTTTTGAATTTGGATTTGAATGTCAAAGAGGTTAAAGAAACTGAAACAATTTTTTTATGAACCATTCATTAACACTGCTTGAAATTTTGTTCACCATGTTTAATACAGTATTCATGTTTTACAACGTTTCTCATTGTTGACTGCAGCATTTCTGCTGTAATTCCTTTAACAGCTATAGTAATTTTATGTCGTAAATATTCCAATAAAAATTTTTTTATTATTTATAATCATATACAGGGTGGTAGTTAAGTACTCTAAAAAGGGGTGATTTCTCACAAAAATTCAGGACAAAAACTTTATATGACCATATGTCCGAAACGGCTTAGTTTCAAAAATATAGGGTGCCAAAGTTGAAGAAAGAATTTCGTTTTTCCCAAAAATTTCGATAATTATTCGGGTTATTTTGATAAAACTTTGTGTATGTTCGAAGTTTTCATTAAAGTTTGAAATCTTTTAGAGTACTTAACTACCACCCTGTATATATAATTATATATAATTACATAAAACTATGGGTATATGAAATATGTCCATATATAATTAGATGTAATTAGATATAATTATATATAATTATATATAGATATACAGGGTGACCCATTTTAAATGCCCACCTCAAATATCTTCTTTTCTGCGTCTTTTATGAAAAAATGTTTCAGACAAAAGTTGTATGGTTTCAAGGGGGACATAAGATGGTGGCAATGATCTGACCTTAGATAGTCGTTTGAAGGTCACGTTACCTTTAATTTATTAAATGGAATTCTTTATTTTTTATTACATATTCTTGTAGCCCTTGTCGAGACGTTTTCAAAACACTATAATAAAGCTGTTTTTCGTTAAGAATTTCCTGAGATATTTTAAATTTTGTTGTAATATTTATAAAATATCAAGTATTTCGTAAAGTATACATTTTAAAAGATCCACACAAATATCACAGAAACTTTGCGTTTTCTTAAAAAATGTTTTAAATAAAACATGGGCATTAAAGTTATCAGCTTAGGGCTACATGATGTACTAAATCCGACTGGGCAACCTCCCCGTGGTGCGTACATACATCGGATAACGCTAATGCCCATATTTTATTTATAACATTTTTTAAGAAAACGCAAAGTTTCTGTGATTTGTGTGGATCTTTTAAAATAGAACATCCAAAAATGTATACTTTACGAAATACTTGATATTTTATAAATATTACAACAAAATTTAAAATATCTCAGGAAATTCTTAACGAAAAAGAGCTTTATTATAGTGTTTTGAAAACGTCTCGACAAGGGCTACAAGAATATGTAATAAAAAATAAAGAATTCCATTTAATAAATTAAAGGTAACGTGACCTTCAAACAATTATCCATTGTCAGATCATTGCCACCGTCTTATTTCCCCCTTAAAACCATACAACTTTTGTCTGAAACATTTTTTCATAAAAAACGCTGAAAAAAAAGATATTCGAAGTAAGCATTTAAAATGGGTCACCCTGTATATGAAGTCCATCAGTTTCCATTCACTGCAGAAAATTGCCCGTGAAAAACCGACATAACATGCATATTTGGTCTGATGTGAATCCACATGCGACAAAAAACAGAAGTTTTTCAACCTCTTTGATGTTCCAATCCAAATTCAAAAATGCTTAAAATGCAGTTTATTACTCTAATATTTACGATGCCGATTATCTCGTAAACGATGGTAGTAGCAATTTTTCACTAAATATGATTTTAATTTCTGTTAACTAATACTACATAAATATGTAAAAAAATATATATTAAGTATCGGGGTGGCAGTGTGGTCTGGCGGTAAAGCGCCAAACTCGTAACCTCGAAAAACCAGGTTCGAGTCCCGCCAGACCAAGGGGTTTCTATTTTCTGACATAATGATGTATAGCATCCCAAACTGCCGCCCTGGCGCGCGAGAGGAGGAAACTCTCGTGCGAGGGCAAGGGTTCCGGAAAAGGAGAAGTGGGTCCGTCTTTCGGAAGAGACGTTAAGCTGTTGGTTCAAGGAATGGAATAGGTAGGAGTGGTAAAGGTTTGGGAACGTTTCTCAAAAACGTCTTTGTAAACCTCATAGGGGACACAAGTATACATTCCTTTATCCTTTATATATTAAGTATCCATTTAAAAAAATGATGGTGACTTTCATAACTTAAAAAGGTTACAAATAAAAAAAATTTTTTACATTTGCTTTATTGCAGACTAAAAACTGTGCTACTTTCTCTTATTAAACTTTCTTGTAACTTCAATCAGTTGTGAGATATTTGCTCGGACATTTATAGACGAACATCCTGTATAGAAGGACACTTTATGAAAGAATACTAGTTGTTTGATTCACTTGCCGTGAGAATTTTCGACTGGTTTTCCGCGGGGCGACCGATACGAGATTAACGCCCGGCACGGCAGTCGCGATGGTCGGGCGGATTGCGCGGAAAACGCACGTTGTCTCGAGAAAACCGTTTCTCACTTCCTGGATGAAAAGGCGTCCGATGACTCGTTCCCTTCGGTGAGGATGAACCGTGGATGAGTGTGCTCCGTGGTGCACCCCGTCGAGAGGATCTTCCGTGTAGGCGAGACACCGTCGGTCGACCGACGGCCGTCCGTGATCTCGGCAACAACGTCCGTCCGGGCGGGCGAGGATCTGCCGGATAGTGCTCGAGGGGCTTCCCGAGAGGCACAGGGTTGAGGAGGGCCGAGCGATAGCTTCCCGTTAACGTCCCTGTTCGATTCACTTGTTAAACCGCCACGAGTTCACTTGTAGAAAGACTCCGAGAAAACCTTAGGCGAGATTACCGTATTCGACCGAGCTGTCCGAACTTTCGAGCGAGAGTGTCGGCGTCCCCGCCGGTTGCGCGACACAGAGCATGCGAATCACCCCGAGAGTTGCTCGATCAACGCTATCGATAGATCGACCGGTCGGGCCGCGCCGAGCCAATAAACAGCGAGGAAACAGGGGTCACGATTTACGCAACACTAGTAAAAAAACCGTTGAAAAAATTATTGACCGTTTAGAATTAAAATTATATCTATTAAAATAACAGAATATTTTGTCCAAAAAAACTTTTTGTTGTTAAACAAATATCAAAGCGAATGTTTCATGTGTGCGTTGGACGTGTTGGGATGTGTCAAAGTGTATTGAGGTGTTTCGGGGTGTGAGTGGAGAGGGGAAGGGTGGTGATGTGTTTGGATGGGAAGGGTGTATTGGGCTATATTGAGATGTGCCGGGGTGTATTATGATGTTTTGGGGTGATGTGTTTGTGTAGGTAAGAATATGTTGAGCTATGTTAGGACGTGTCAGGGTGTATTGACATGTTTTGGAGTGGGAAGAGGTGGGTAGAGGGGGGTGGAGTTGAGGAAATGGAGGTTTGTGAGTTGGATTAGGGAGTGTGTTGGTTTATGTTGGGACGTGTCAAGTATATTGAAGGACTTTGGAGTGAGTGGAAGGGGAGAGATAAGTACGGTCAGATGAATAGCATGGGTGAAAGTCAGTAAGGGTATGAAGGGTACTTGGATGTGTGTGGGAGTGTACGCAAGTATTGAAATGTCGATTTATAAGAGGACACCGGGACGACGACGACGATGTTGATGACGTTTCTTAAATATAAATTACCCAATTTTCACATATACATATTGTATTTAAAAAATCTTCCTTAATGTTCAATGTAAAAGAAATAATAACAATTTATTATGTAATATAACTCCAAGCAATCGATTGGGCCTATTAAAAATTTCATCCGGTTAGCCGTTTTTAGATATCACTCATATTTCCGCTCAAATCGATACTTGATATACAGGGAGATATACAGGGTGGGTGCGAAATCATGGTACAAGCGAGAACAAGGTAATTTCTTTGCCAAAATAAGTCGAAATTGTAGAACAGCTTTTTGTTCCAGGTATTGTATTCGAAAGAAACGACTTTGAAAATGTATCAAGTACATGTGCATTTAATTATGTCTCGACTATGGATCTTACTATTTGTGTTCGTGTTTTTGTTTGGAGACATCGGAAATGAATCTTTTAATAATCTTACTTTAATTTTACTTAAGAAACTGTTGAAACAGTTGGCCTCCCTGTTGAGTGCAAAGCTATGCTTTTTAGTTACAGACTCGTAAATTTTTGCTAAAGTGGATTGAGTTTTTAATTCTTGAAATGCATACCGACGATTTAAATAACGTTGTCTGTAGTAGCGAGCTGCAGCGGATGCGTTACCACCACAAGCTCCTAAAGCAAGAATCATATCAGTAGATACTCGTATACTCCCGATTGCTGTATGTTGTCATCGCAAAAACTTGACAGAAACTGGTAGCTAAGCAACGTAATAGGACTGATGGAAATGAATCATGACATTGTCAATGTCTATAGCAATATCAGTTAGTCGAGACATAATCAAGTGCACATGTACCTCTTCGATTTTCAAAATTAATTATTTAAAAAACAAAGCCTTCAACAAAAAAAATATTAAATAATGAACAAAAGGCAATTGGAGCCAGGCGCCGTAGATAATGCGCAAAATAATTATTAATAAACGAAGTCACGAACGTTTTGACCCTTTCTTGGGGTCATCTTCAGCGTGAATATAAAATAACGTGTCAAATATTAAATCTACATAATGACGTCAAACGCAATGACTCGATGTCCCTAACGTAGTCAACAATAATCGTGGTCAATAATAAAATCGTAGCTGCATGACCGTCGTCTCTCGAATGCTGGAAAAGCGAGTGTATGCTCCGAAGCAAACCCAGGCATCCTCCGAACGGTCTTCTCCTCGGTTAATAGGCCAAGAGGAAAGAAAAATCGCCATGTCACTTCGTGTATCAAAACGGAACTCCCAAAGTCACTTCGTGTATCATGGCGATTTTTCTTTCCTCTTGGCCTATTAACCGAGGAGAAGACCGTTCGGAGGATGCCTGGGTTTGCTTCGGAGCATACACTCGCTTTTCCAGCATTCGAGAGACGACGGTCATGTAGCTAAGATTTTATTATTGACCACGATTATTGTTGACTACGTTAGGGACATCGAGTCATTGCGTTTGACGTCATTATGTAGATTTAATATTTGACACGTTATTTTATATTCACGCTGAAGATGACCCCAAGAAAGGGTCGAAACGTTCGTGACTTCGTTTATTAATAATTATTTTGCGCATTATCTACGGCGCCTGGCTCCAATTGCCTTTTGTTCATTATTTATTATTTAAGTAAGCCTTTAACTTTGTATTAAAAAAAATATTCTACAATTTCAACTTATTTTGGCACAAGGAATCACCTTGTTCTCGCTTGTACTACGATTTTGCACCCATAGACTCTTTCTGTCCCGTGTCGTGGGCGCTTACACTTGGTGCGAGACACTGCAGTGTCTCTTGATAAATGCGCTGCAAAAAGATAAGCAGTTGTTCATTTTACTATATAACATTTTACTCTTTTGATTATTTACAGTCACAATTGCTATTCAATGAGAATGTTGAGATATCTTTTCGATTGATTGGTAATTATAGGAATAAGAGATTTTTGGTAGACAAAATTTCAAAAATTAAAAGAACTGACATTAAATAGTGTTTTTTATCTAATTTAAAGTATAAGTAACTTTAACATAATTTTAAAATTAATTAAAATAATATGAAAAATTAGGTATTCCACGGACATAATTATGTCAACGGCATTTGGAATTAAATCTAATTGCATAGAACAGCCGGATAATGAATTTCGATACTGGGGAAAGAAAGTCTTTGAAGAGAAGCCTCTTTGGAATGCTTTACTAATGTTTGCACCTCAAATAATGGATTTCTTTTCCATTCCCTTCACGGACAGGGGTGTTAGCAAATTTTTTACAAAAATGTTTCGCGATAATGTGAAATATAGGAAAACTCATAATGTTGTTAGGAATGATTTTATGAATCTGCTTATACAACTTATGGAGAAGGGTTATGTTGAACCTGATGATGAGGAAGACATTACCGGCATATCATGTAAATATATACTTTATTACTTTCTTAATGTTAATGGTGCTTGTTTATTATTTATTTGTTTTCTTACAATAATTCTTTCAATTTAAAAAATGATTAGGTTTTTAAAAATGGCAATATACAGGGTATTCGGTAATTTTTGACAATACCAAAGTATGAAAGTATAGATTAGTTCAAACTGAAAAGAAATGTTATTTACCATTTTGCGAAATTCGCAATATAGTTATTGAGTTATTAATTAAACTGTCTGAGCCAATGTGCGCGTGAAAAGTAGTAGGCCGGACTCGGCAGGCATGTACCCAGCGAGAAATAACTCATCAAACACCAGTAACATGTAGGTACGTTATTTTGGTGTTTGCTGAGTTCTGATAATCTACTTCAATATAAGATGCAGTGACGAAATAGTAACGTACATGTTACTTGGTATTTGCTGGGAAGTGAGTAAACATAAACTTGATGCCAAGTTGACATAAAAAACATGTATCAAAAACTAATTGAAATATTCACCGATTTTGATTAATTTATGTCACAATTTTCGATAAATTATCGACTCAGAATGATTCGATTTCGACTGGATACAGAATATTATTTCTTCCCTGTAGCTATATTGAAGTAAATTATCAGAACCCGGAAAACACCAGTAACATGTAGGTACGTTATTTTGGTGTTTGCTGGATTCTAATAATCTACTTCAATATAAGATGCAGTGACAAAATAGTAACGTACATGTTACTTGGTATTTGCTGGGAAGTGAATAAACATAAACTTTTTAAATTAATATATTCACATTTTACTACTTATGTGTTCAATAGTATTCGTAAATTACATCGAAAAATGCCTTTTTTTATGTCTTTTGTTAGTAAAGCAGATATGATCAAAATTAAATTGCACTGATTAAAATTTAATCCCGTGTGGGGTTACTGGTCCCCCATCGGGCGCCTCCTTAGGTTGTGGATGGGGAACGCTCGCCGATTTACCGGAAGGTACCGGGGAAATAAAATACCCGGGGTGGACCAAAACCAGACAGAAACTTGTGCAATGGACAAAACAATTAAGGATAATATTACCGCAGGTGGCAGTCCGGAAAATCCGGGAAATCCACCCTCTTCTGAGGCCGGCCTCGCGGATTCTGGGGGAGGCCAGCTATTGCCTACAAGTGATACTATAATTGCTTCCAATTTGAGTTTATTTCCACCTAGAACTAATGTTGCTGATATTGGAGATAAATTCAGGAGAACTGTAAAGCAACAATCTGAAGTATATACAGATTTAGCAGCTGGGGGCGGGGAGGGACCTAAGGGTCGCTCTTCCTCCCTTAGTGAGATCCTTATAAGAGAATCAAAACATGAAAAAACGGAATGAAATGGAATGTTGTCAGCAAAAAAAGGGCAAGGAATAGTCCTGAGCAACTAACTAAATTGAAACAAACAAAGATAGGGGAATATTGGCTAAATATACTAGTTGCAGTGTCAAACAAATTTGAACCCCTTATTAATACGAGTGACGCAGCTGAAACAACTCAAAAAATAACCAAAGAGAAACCAGTCAGGCCTCTTCCTATATTTGTTGACGGAGTAAGCAATATCCAACCCCTTATAGATTTACTCAACAATAAAGTTCCTAATAATTATGAAATCAAAATACTACGCGCGGAGCAAGTTAAAATCCAACCTAAGACCACAGAAGCATATTCTGCAATAGTCAAGGAACTCCAAATGAAAGACACAGAATTCCATACCTACAAGTTGAAACAGGATAGGAGTTTTAGTTATTCTAAAGAACATACATCCCTCAACTAACATCGAAGAAATTAAGGTTGAGATTGAAGAGTTGGGTCACAAGATGGTAAATATATGGAACATTAAACAGAGGATAACTAAGACTCCTTTACCAATATTCATCGTGGATTTGAAATCAGATCCAAATAACAAAACTGTCTATGATACCACATTTGTCCTGCACTGTCAAGTAGTCTTCGAACCTCCTCGCCCCAAACGCGAAATTCCTCAATGCGCTAAGTGTCAGCGCTATGGACACACGAAAAAGTTTTGTTACAGAAAAGTTAGGTGCGTTAAATGTGCAGAGGAGCACCTGACAGCAAAGGCTGCACTGTATACAAGCAGCTACAAAGATCTAAGTATCCTCCTTTCAGAGTGAGGGATCCAAACAGGGGAGCACCTCAAAAGACCCCGATCTCAAAAACCAGTATCCCACAAACATCCTCTGCAACTCCGCAAGCATCATATGCCTACACAACTAGCCAAAATGCTACTCATGCACTTAGAATGCATCAAACACAAACTAAAGATGAAGCACAAGAGCAAGGCAATGCCAGCATTAATAAAATATTGGTCCTATTAAAAGATCTTATGAATCAAATGGTCACCATGACAAACCTAATGACAAATCTTATCGCCAAAATGTCATTACATTCAACTCATTAAATATTGAAATGCCAATGGGCTAACCCAACATATGCTTGAGTTAAAAGCCTTTATAGACATAAATAACATAAATATAATGCTTATAACTGACACATTTTACAAACAAAAATTTTTTTTTTTTATGTCCAACTACAGATTCTACCATACAATGCATCCTGATGGCACCGCTTATAGAGGAACTACCATCTTAATTAAAAACAACATTAAGCATCACGTAACAAACCCATTTCGAGAAAGACATATTCAAGCCACCAACGTTGTCGTTGAAGACTGGGTCAGCCCCATTACCCTTTCAGCTGTTTACTGTCCACCTAAATTCAATAATAAGGAAGAGCAGTTTAAAAGTTTCTTCAGCACGCTCGGACCTCGTTTCCTTGCTGGTGGAGATTTTAATGCGAAGCATGTATATTAGGGATCTAGATTGATTACACCTAAGGGACGAGAGTTGCTTAATGCAACTAATGTATTAAAACTCATTATTTCGACTAGCCAGCCTACTTATTGGCCAGCAGATAAAAATAGGATTCCTGACCTCATAGACTTTGCTGTCACTAAAGGTTTGTCCAACCAGTATATCGACTGCAAGTCGCATTTTGACCTATCTTCTGATCACACTCCAGTCATGATAACATTGAATAGTCAAATTATGCGCAGGGAAATTACTTGTCGACTACACAACAGAAGGATAAACTGGCGTCTTTTCCGGGATTATGTGACAGCTAATCTTGACACTAATATACCCCTAAAAAACGAAAACGACTTAATGGATGCCGTGCAGTATTTTAATGACTGTTTACAGCAAGCCGCCTGGGAGGCAACTCCTTGCTCTACAGCGAAAACCCATAATTCTGAGTATACACAGAACATTAGAGATAAAGTAGCGTATAAGAGGAAAATTAGGAAACTGTGGCAAGATACTAAATACCCGCAAATAAAAAAGCAGCTAAATTATGTTACTAAAAAACTAAAAAATATGCTTGCTAGCGAAAGGAACAGAGGTGTTCAACAATACCTAAAGAGCCTTGAAGCTACAAGAGCAACTGATTACTCATTGTGAAAGACGACCAAAAAGTTAAAGTAGCCCCAAACGGTGTCCCAGCCTATACGCAGAACGGACGGCAAATGGGCTAGGAGTGATTCAGAAAAAGCAGAAACTTTCGCTATCCATTTAGCTAGTACCTTCATGCCCAATCCAGGTGATATTATCTACAGACGCTGAAGTAAACAGCGAGGATATTGACAACCTCACACCTGATTTCTCTGTGACTGGGGTCACTGAACAGGAAGTGACAAAAGCTATCAGGAGTGTTGGGCTGAAGAAAGCCCCAGGATACGATTTTATTACAGCCCAACTACTTAGGGAGCTACCTGCTGTGGGCATTACCTACTTAGTTCAGTTATTCAACAGCATACTAAAAATTGAATGCATTCCTCCGCAATGGAAAGTTGCCTAGGTAACAATGATTTTGAAACCTGGCAAACGCCCGGAAGATGCCTCATCGTATAGGCCTATTAGTCTACTCCCAATACCGTCTAAAGTGCTGGAACGTTTGATCCTAACGAGACTAATGACAATAACAGACTCTAAGCAACTCATCCCGGAGCACCAGTTCGAATTTAGGCAAAAGCACTGTACCTTGGATCAGGTACATAGGCTGGTTAATAAAATACAAAATTCTCTCGAAACGAGAAAATACTATATAGCAGTATTTCTGGACGTATCCCAAGCATTTGACAAGGTCTGGCACGAGGGATTGCTCCACAAAATAAAGCTAAATTTTCCTGCTATTTATCATAAATTTTTTAAGTCATACCTGAGTAATCAACATTTCTTTGTAAAGCACAATAAGGCGATTACAACACTAAATGATATACACGCTGGAATCCCCCAGGGCAGTGTATTGGACCTAATATTATATTTTCTCTACACAGTTGATTTGCCCATCAAGACTGGCATGACGACAGGCATCTTCGCGGACGACGCAGTGGTTCTTTCCCACCACTACCCAATTACTGCCTCTGCAATGCTCCAGAGCAGTCTCAACAGTATACAGTCTTGGTTCAAAAAGTGGATGATCAAAGCCAATGAATCTAAATCTGTTCAAGTGACTTTCACCATAAAGCATAAATTGTGCCCTCCCGTCTATATCAACGGTGCACAAATCCTGCAACGAAGCCAAATACCTAAGGGTTTACCTGGATAAGAAGCTAACATGGAAAAAACATATCACCACCAAGCGAAAACAACTGGGCCTGCTGTTAAGGAAGACTTATTGGTTGTTGGGACGTAGATCACAGCTCACAATTGAAAATAAAGTTTTATTATACAAATGCGTAATGAAGCCGATTTAGACCTATGGACTACAGCTATGGGGCACATCGGCAAATTCCAATATCGAAATTGTCCAAAGATTCCAGTCTAAAATTCTACGGATTATTGTTGACGCACCTTGGTTTATTACTAATGATACACTCCATCATGACCTAAGTATACCCTCAATCAAAGACGAAATAAAAAAAATAGCGTTAAACCATAAAAACAGACTGGACAGTCACCCCAACAGTTTGGTAACTGACCTCATGGTTGTTAAAAGAAATAAACGTAGACTAAAACGGAAAATACCCACTGATTTGATTCAAGAGTAATCTAACATCTACTGTATAGTTTATTGTATGATATTGTAGAAATCTGTGGGTATGTCATTGGACATACGCCGAGCAAGCCATATTCATCTTTTACCCACTATTGAATGTCCTAGTGACAGATTGTTGTGCAATAGGAGAAAAAAAATTAAACAACTATTAAATTATAAATCTAGTCTTTAATATTTTATTAAATATTATCGAACATAAATAGTGAAACTTAGAAATATTTATTTTATTTCGACATATAATGCAAGAAAAAGATATATATTTCTCATTTTTTACTAAAATACAAGTAAAAATTCAATTAAACGTTGAAACAAATAACTATTTACTGGATTCAAGGACTCTGATTTCGAAGAGTATACACGAATCAAATTCACGAGCTTTACAACAGTTGCAAAGTAGCTTTCTCTGCAGAGAGCAGCCGATATAAACTGCCTATATATAGAAACTTTTGTACTTTATAATTTTAACATTTATTTTTTATAATTATAAATCTATTTTTTTATTTTGATTAATGTAAATACAAATATATTATACAGTATTAATATACATATATTTAATTAGTTACCTACTTATTTTAACTTTTTGTTTAATAAATATACAATAACGATATTAAAATTTTCAAAATAATTAATCGACCTACAAACTGCGATTTTTGTTGCAACTTTTACAATTATAAAGTAATTAGCGTTAATAAAAATGGGAGCCTAAAAAAGTTAATGTTGTAACGTAATTATCATATTCAAATCATGAAATTTTTACATTATCTATGTTTGTCAATATACAATACAATATAATTTTTCATTTATATTGTATTCTATATGTATAATGGCTAATGTGATTACATGTAAATCGCAAATTAAAATAGCTTCAAATCGATATCGAAATGATGAAATATCAATGCTCTAACAGAATATATAATTCGCCTGTTTAAAGACGGCATTCATAATCAGATCTTATATTTACAATCTTAAGATATCATAAACTAATCACAAGAGCCGTATTAGCATCTTTAGGGTTTCCGACAAGTAATCGGATCTCCAATCCGACCGAGCAGTGGTACTCATCAGTCGATGCATTTTAAAAAATCCCTTAGCGTAATCGGATTCATGTTGCTGTCTCTGGAGTGATTGGATTAGATCGGGATATCTCGCAGTTACAGGCACGGAACACTGTTGCAGTAAGATAAAATAAAAATAGAAAATATAAGTACGTATTTTATTAATATCTTAACAACTAACATTTTATTTTTCCTTAAATATATATTAACAATATAATTAAAGAATTTAAATTTTATTTATATAACATTTTAGAAAGAACGAATAGTTCGTAACTTCACTGTCTAATCAAAAAGCACTAATCAACAGTAATATTGCATATAAATAATGTTATAATTTCTGCTTGAACCAAAGGTCTTAATTTCAACAGAAATTATTTCTCATGTTGCAACTAGCAAAGATAGCAGAGTAATAAAAAATTTTTTTAATAAATACTTTGTGTTACAAAATTATTATGGTGCTTTTGATTTTACAATTTAATTTAATTTTGATTTGATACACAGATAAATGTAATGTCGAGAAACATTTAGTTGCAAAACAGAATGTCAAGGAAACAATGGCAAAGCGACCATTGTACATACAAAGTTTGCAATTTATAGTTGCATTTCATTGGTACCGTATCGCACCACATCGCACTTATACACAATTGTCAGGATGAATTACAACTCTGTAATTATATTAGTTACATATTATAACTCTTTCATTTTTAATTATATTAAACTTATTTTTTTTCTTATAGTTTCCGGCAAAGTGTTGAAAATTACAGATGTGACAATACTTCGCAATCAATAACAACACCTTCAAATATCTAAAAACCACAATTTATATAAAATTAAATACAATTTTTTTAAATATTTGGTTAAATTGCTAATAAATCCACAAATGTTCACAAAATTAATTTATACCCAGCGAACACCGATACGTAATAGTTATAAAATCGTAATATACCGAAATGTAACACATAATATAACATGTAAGCTACATGTAACGTAGATGTTAGTTAGAATTTCCAACTCATACGAAATTGCCACTATGTAACAAAAATGTAAGTTGTTGCAAGAATGTTGCGGATTTGTTATATAACTGTTATATATTTTGTTGTAAAATGATGATATTGATTTTAGGAAGAAATTTTGCTCCAATTTTTACAACACGTATGCCTCAAGAAATGTTAAAGACGTTTAAAAAGACGTCTAATTTCTATTAGATATCTCTAATTAAAGATATCTAATAAAGATTAGACGTCTTTTAAACGTCTAACATTTCTTTAAGACATGCGGCGTGTTGTGTTAAATACATAAAATTTAGGAATAACAGGTCTGATTTATTACAGTAATAAAAAGTAATAACAGCTTTAATTATATGTATATAAAAATCATATATATTTTACGTACATTAGAAAAGTATAATTAATTAAATCTTTTAGGAGATATTAATCTAATTCTGCAGGTACAAATTTAATTCAAATGCTTTGTCGTTAACAGTCTCAAAAACTTAAAACTGCACAACAATAGGTCTTTTAAACTTAATTTTTTAAACTTTTAATCTTTTAAACTTTAAACTACAAAATTAACTAAAAACTTTATCTTAAGATAAATATGATGCATATGTATTATATTCTATATTTGTCATTTTGTTTAATTACCCAGATAGCCAAACCTGAGCAGCAGATTCTGAGCAGAGTCTGCATTAAATTTTTGGTATCAGAAAGGCAACAAATTTTACGCAAAAACTGCTCTATCAGACGATGTTGTCAAACTGTAGCCAGAAATGCGACAGAGCCTGCTGACAGGCAATGTGAGCAGATTGGCAGCAGAAACCGCGCAAAGCCTGCACACATAACTTGGCAGCAGATTGACGACAAAGATCGAACAGAGCCTGCGCGCATTTGACCTGAGAACAGAGTGGCAGCAAAAACCGAGCAGGATCTGCGTAATGTAATCTGGTGGCAAATAGGCATGTAAAAATCGAGCAAAATCTGTCGTACCGCGGGCATTTTGACAGACTGACGCGCTCAGAATTCACCAGTCATACATGCGACTCTGCGAGAGGCTCTTCGAAGGACCAAGGAAGGACACTGCAGGAACAGGAGCTCGATTCCTGAATTTATTTGAAAGAGAACGTACGCGAAAATTCTGCTCTTACAGAAAAGTTGAAGTTGATTGACTAAAAGCCATACGAGAGTCAATCAACTTATAACTTTTCTGTAGGAGCAGAATTTTCGCATACATTTTCTCTTTTGAATAAATTCAGGAATCGAGCCCCAGGACACGCAGTCCACGCGGTTCATGCGGTTCTATGGTGGGCGGCGCAAGGATTCGCCGCGATCTATGGAGCGACGAGCAGCGAGCATAAGATGACGCTACGACTCGAACGTCACTACGACGAGTACCACGACTGAACACAAGGAGGATTTTATACACCAGAAGGATCCTACGCACCAGAGGAGGATCCTATAGCTACACACCAGGAGAATTCTACACACCAGGGATACTATCTTTTCCTGAAGAAGGAAAAGAAAACGGCACTTTTCAGCGCCCATTTTTTAATTATAAAACAGGAACTATCTGTTCGCAATTATAAGCCTATATATACCCAGATAGCCAAACCTGAGCAGCAGATTCTGAGCAGAGTCTGTATTAAATTTTTGGTGTCAGAAAGGCAACAAATTTTACGCAGAAACTGCTCTATCAGACAATGTTGTCAAACTGTAGCCAGAAATGCGACAGAGCCTGCTGACAGGCAATGTGAGCAGATTGGCAGCAGAAACCGCGCAGAGCTTGCACACATAACTTGGCAGCAGATTGACGACAAAGCTCGAGCAAAGCCTGCGCGCATTTGACCTGAGAACAGAGTGGCAGCAAAAACCGAGCAGGATCTGCGTAATGTAATCTGGTGGCAAATAGGCATGTAAAAATCCAGCAAAATCTGTCGTACCGCGGGCATTTTTACAGACCGACGCGCTCAGAATTCGCCAGTCTTACATGCGACTCTGCGAGAGGCTCTTCGAAGGGTCAAGGAAGGACACTGCAGGAACAGGAGCTCGATTCCTGAATTTATTTGAAAGAGAACGTACGCGAAAATTCTGCTCTTACAGAAAAGTTGAAGTTGATTGATTAAAAGCCATACGAGAGCTAATCAACTTGCAACTTTTCTGTAAGAGCAGAATTTTCGCATACATTTTCTCTTTTAAATAAATTCAGGAATCGAGCCCCAGGACACGCAGTCCACGCGGTTCATGCGGTGCTATGGTGGGCGGCGCAAGGATTCGCCGCGATCTATGGAGCGACGAGCGACGAGCAGCGAGCAGAAGATGGCGCTACGACTCGAACGTCTCTACCACGAGTACACGACTGAACACAATGAGGATTTTACACACTAGAAGGATCCTACGCACCAGAGGAGGATCCTATAGCTACACACCAGGAGAATTCTATACACCAGGAATACTATCTTTTCCTGAAAAAGGAAAAGAAAACGGCACTTTTCAGCGCCTATTTTTTAATTATAATAAAACAGGAACTCTCTGTTTGCAATCATAAGCCTATATATATTAGGAACCGTTGAAACGACAGATTCTGCTCGGTTTTTGCTGCCTATCTGCTGCCAGATTGCATTACGCAGATCCTGCTCCATTTCTGCCTCCAACCTGTCGACAGATAATGTCAGCAGACTTTGCTCGGTTTTTGGCGACAATCTGCTGTCACATTATGTCAGCAGAATCTGCCTACAAAACACAAGCTTAATGCGGACACAGATGGCTATGGTATTGGTGTGGAATTCTGATCAAATTTGCTGCCAATCTGCGCGCATCCTGCTAACATTTTGCTATCTGGGTAGGAACCGTTGAAACAACAGATTCTGCTCAATTTTTGCTGCCTATTTGCCACCAGATTACATTACGCAGATCCTGCTCGGTTTTTGCTGCCTATCTGCTGCCAGATTGCATTAAGCAGATCCTGCTCCATTTCTGCCTCCAACCTGACGACAGATAATGTCAGCAGACTTTGCTCGGTTTTTGGCGACAATCTGCTGTCACATTATGTCAGCAGAATCTGCCTACAAAACACAAGCTTAATGCGGACACAGATGGCTATGGTTTTGGTGTGGGATTCTGATTAAATTTGCTGCCAATCTGCGCGCATCCTGCTAACATTTTGCTATTTGGGTATCTTCTTTTGCTTCCCTCTTTTTCCTTTGGCTTGCAAAGCGTAACCATTCTGCTGCAGTATTGTTAAAATTAGGTTCTGAAAATGAACTGTAGTGTGCGATGTTTTCTTTTAGAAAAAAGAAAATTATATAAAAATAAGAAAATTATATAGAAGTATGAGAAATTGGTAAGTTCAGCAACGCACACATCACATATAGACACCCGCATATATTAACACTGCAACATAATACAAGACCAGTATAATTATCATAAAATCACATGAATGAGTGGTGAAACTGCTAAAGGTTTTGAGGTTAAGTTGCATTAAGATTTAAGTATGAAGCCGCTAATGTTATAAATAACCCCATTATTATAGAAACTCATTCAATAACGTTACAAATAAAAAATATACGCATTTTAAAATAGTCATTGAAATAATTTTTATAATCATATATACATGGTTTTTGCAGATCAGTAACACGTAACCTCAATCCTCTGATAATTAATGACAAATCGCCAAATGGATATGTATAATATATTAAGACATGTATAAAAATAATTTTAAAAGTATTCGGTGTAAATAATATTTATTGGATAAAAAAAGATTACCTGAAGTTAAAACGATTTTGATCCTGTACACTGTACGGCGTGGCGTAACCCAGCATGTCTCTTTCCATAAGGGCCTCCACACACACATTTCCGTAACAGTAACAAGTAAGGTTTCGACCAATCGCGTTGCTCAATTCGGCCGGTTACGGTTACGGACGGCCGAATCGAGCAACGCAATTGGTCAAAACCTTATTGTTACTGTTACGGAAAAGTGTGTGTGGAGGCCTTAAAGCCAAGCGAGAGAAGACTGTATCTAATTTGGTTGCCGCGGCGTATACGTACCATACTGCGCTCGGTATACCGCTCGCATAATTTGCTATATAAGTTTAATATAATATACACATATAAGAACTATAATATCCAAAATTTATCCACTAGCTTGTTTTATTATCAATTTACTTACCGGTTTTTAATTAAAAATTAACAAGCACTTGAAAAGAACTTTTAATTCTTCAAAGTCTGTCACCAATAAAGCACAAGTGACACATAATACTGCAATATAACTCTTTAAAAATAGTTACATATTGCAATTGAGAATTAAAACGTCACATCAAAGTTACGAGAACGTAACATTTCTTGTAACATATGTTGCATTTTACTTATATTACTGTAATTTTCTTATAACCAGAAAAATAACCAACTAATATAACAATTTTATCGCGGTGTTATATTGCATTAATAAGAGAGAATTACATGATCTTGATATTAATTGGGAATAACATCCGTTATATTATGTGTTACTCCAGTAATATGTAGCAGTTATATTCTGTGTTTGCTAGGATGTACATAGAATAATGAAAACAGCAATAATAAAATGTTTCAATTTTGTAATATACACTACCTATGACATTCTGCTTCATTAAGCTGTCATTTTGCTTGCTCGATAACAGGTATTCAAGCTGTTTTTAAAAAATATTACTTTAATTGACCCATACATTAACTTTTAAGATATGCGTAGTAGACAGCAAAAAGTAACGTTGCAAATTATAACATTATTTATACAATATTACTGTTGGTTAGTGTTTTTTGGTTGGGCAGTGAGGTTATGAACTATTCGTTCTTTCTAAAATGACATATAAATAAAATCTAAATTCTTTAATTATATTATTGTTAATATATATTCAAGAAAAAATAAAAAGTGTTAGTTGTTAAAATAATAAAATACGTATTTATTTTTCAATTTCTATTTTATTTTACTGCAGTAGTGTTCCGTGACTTGCCCGCAACTACGAGATATATCTCGATCTAATCCGATCGCTCCTGAGACAGCAACATGAATCCGATTACGCTAGGGGATTTCTTGAAATGCATCGACTGACAATGAGTACCGCTGCTCGATTGGATTGGAGATCCGATTACTTGTCGGAAACACCCTAGACCACGGTCATATATGTAAACAGGTTTGGACACTCCTGTCACAAGCATAGGAGAGAAGTGGGACCCAAGTATAGCCGGAAAACCAATATGGCGTCAAATGTAGTAAAACTTTCCGCGCATGTGACGCAGGATTGCTGCATGCTTTGAATGATAAAAATAAATAATTTATTACTTCTAACAAGGGAAACCCGGCAGTCTGTAATCACCGATTTCAATGAGCTTTTGTGGGTGTGTTCTATTCAGTTATACTTAAATTTTGCCAAAGCCGTAGGACCCACTATTCAGGAATTCTCGAGAAAACGATTAAATTTTTTTAATTATAAATACAAAATTTATTATTTATTACAAAAACATATTTACAATAAATTTACGACTGTTTTGAGAAAATTTTGCATCTTTTAGTGTGATATTTGTCGTAAAAGCAGTTAAACATAGAGATATAAGAATAGAGTGCGCGTGTCATATGCTAGCACGTAAGAGGCTGCGATATAGGAATAGAAAAAGAAGCTGCATATAGACTCCTTCTGTCTTTGTCTATGCGCGCATGCGAGACAAAGGCAGAAGGGGCCCATATGCGCAGCTTTCTCTTTCTATTCCTATATTGTTTTTTCAGCTCGCTCGCGCACTCTATTCTTATATCTCTATATATGCAGTTAAAACATAATGGTTTATTGCACAATGTACATATAATTATTGTTATTTCAATCGCACAGTCTCTACATTTTGTTTTATTAATAGAATTTGGAAAACAAACTTCGTTAACGTTTTTGAAAAGATTTCTTTTATCTGTTATTTGAGATGCAAACCAGGCATATTTTAACATGTCACGAAAGACTGCGCTTAACTGATTATGAAGTAGAGAATGTATTTTAATAGCATCCTCACGATTAGTTATTTCTCTATTGTTTTTTAGGAGATATGTACAATTTTTTAATTTTTTAATTGAATTTTAATTTGTCTATAAAAATAAACGTCACAAGGCTGATATAGAGGAATACACTTCGGGGGAATAATTTTTACTTGACAAAATGGAATATTTTCGTCATTAACAAAAATTTTATCGTATATTTTTGAATTTGTTTGACCACTCCATGAATCTATTATTAATAAAAACTTTGCATTTTTGCAAAAACCAATAGAGAAATAGCCAATCGTGAGGATGCTATTAAAGTACATTCTCTACTTCATAATCAGTTAAGCGCACCAGTCTTTTGTGACATGTTAAGGATGTTTGAGCGGTACAATCCTTGCTAAAAGTTAAATTTTCAATAAAAAATTACTAAAATAAAGACTTTGCATGTGTGTCAAACAACAAAACTTTTTATATGTTAGAAAGGATTACCGTTAATAGTTTGAGTATGTTTTCTTGTCATTTAAATAATTAGTATTGTTTAAACAATTTAAAAAAATTTTTTTTCCAAAAAGTTTTAAAACTTAAAATACATTATCAATGATGTATGTTTTACATATAAAAATAGTTTTAGAAATATCTTACTTTTTAATTTATATTTACAGCAAAAAATTTCGATTTTCCACAAAGGATAAAGTTAATTTTATTAACATTAAACTTAAATCATTAAGTAAATCACTTTTAAATTTTACAAATTATTTTTAATTTTTAGAAACATCTCACAGCCATTTCTAAATATATTTGAAATACTTCCAATACATCCTTAAAATCGCGATATCTCGCGAATGAGTGTCCTAATTAATTTCAAATTTTTATGGAAGCTGTGGAAAGCCTTAAAGAACATACTCACCGATGTTCATCAATTTCTGATATTTTTTTTAGATCGGACTTGATCATCCTTAAAAAATGCCTGGTTTGCATCTCAACTAACAGATAAAAGAAATCTTTTCAAAAACGTTAACAAAGTTTGTTTTCCAGATTCTATTAATAAAACAAAATGTAAAGACTGTGCGACTGAAATAACAATAATTATATGTGCATGGTGCAACAAGCCATTATGTTTTAACTGCTTTTACGATAAATATCACACTGAAAGATGTAAAATTTTTTCAAAACAGCCGTAAATTTATTGAAAATATATGTTTTTGTAATAAATAATAAATTTTGTATTTATAATTAAAAAATTTTCATCGTTATTTTCTCGAGAATGCCTGAATAATGGGTCCTACGGCTTTGGAAAAATTTAAGTATAAGTGAATAAAACACACCAAAAAGAGCTCATTAAAATCGGTGATTACAGACTGCCGGGTTTCCCTTGTAAGTGTTAAACCGTTTAACAAACAAGCATGTAACACCAATAACCGAAAAAACACTTTTAAAAGCGTTTACTACATCTGACGCCATATTGGTTTTTTGGTTTCATTTGGGGGACACTTGCCGAGCCAAAGTGTCCAGTTTATATGACCATGCCCTAGAAATTACTTAACACGGTCTTGAAAGAAGATTCGACTATGAACAGGCCTAAGAGTCTGGCGATGAATATGTGTCACAAATAATCTCTTCTTTTAAAAAATGTCATGTAGAGCACAAACTTCGAAATAAGCTTCAAATTTCGAGCATTATTTTGATACAATGTAACGTCGATTATTTTGACGTCAGGTTAGGTCAGGTTAGAACCTAACGTTAGACGTCGATTCGATGGGTCATTTCTCGCTGGGTGTAAAATGTCACGCGTCGCTCGCCGCTCGCCGCTCGCTATCAGATAATGCTCACCGTTGCTAAGATATCTAACAATTAAGTAAGCCATTTTACGTGCTTGTCGAGTCCGGCCTACCACTTCTTATGCGCTTATTTGCTCAGACGTTTTAGTTAATAACTCAATAATTATTGTAATCTTTGCAAAATAATACATGACTTTTCTTTTCAGTTTAAGTCAATCTACCTTCATATTTCGGTATTATCAAAAATTACCGGACACCCTGTATACACGCAACGAGTCCAAAAACATATGCGGCAATAAGTGCATTTATTCAGGAAATGATTGTGCACATTACATAAATGTATTATTAATCGTTTTAAGCCTCCTGTGTACTCGCCGTGGTTATGTTAGATCGTGACGTCAGAACTGATACGCTGAGAATTATTGCATGCTATTTTCAAATAAGATAATATTTGGATAAAAAAACACTAAATCGCTTTATCACACTTATAAAATATTTCGAAGACTATCCTTTTCCCTTGATAGAGTTAACAAACAGCCGTGAAATAAATGTGATACAAAGTCTAGTCATGCGCAGGCGCATAATTAGGCTTCGTATTACATTTATTTTACGACTGTTTATTAACTGTCAAAGGAAAAAAATAGTTTTCGGAACATTTTAAAAGTATGTTAAAGCAATCTAAAAAGTTTTTTTCATACAAATATCTTCTTATTTGAAATTGGCACGCAAGAATTCTCAGCGTGTCATTTCTTGCCTTTGACGTCACGATCTACCATGGTCGCGGCGAGTACCCAGAAACTTTGAGAAAGTTTCTACATTATTTATTATAATCTTAAGATTTTAATAAACAATTATGCTTTATTTGTACATAGCAAACGTAAATAGACTTACTATGTTAGAAGCAGCTGCGCAAGCGTATGTCTTCTTTTTGGCTGGTTTCGAAACTTCTTCGACGACAGCAACATATTGTCTATATGAATTAGCTCTACACCAAGACATACAGAATAAAGTTCGCAAAGAAATTGATGAAATATTTAAAAAACATGGCGATTTGACCTATAATGCTGTAAGCGAAATGACGTATCTTCACAAAGTGGTAAACGGTAATTGTGATGTACAATTTTAATTTGTAGGGAGCACAACTTTTGATGGAATCAAAAGTTTCTAGGAAGAGTTTTTATTATAAAAGTATCCATGCGAGTTAAATTTTATGTGTGTTTGATAATTAAATTAACAAATATATTTCAGGAAACGAACCTTTTTATACCTTTTTATTTATTGTAGAAACTATGAGGAAGTATCCACCTGTACCTGTCTTGAATCGTGTCTGTACCAAGGATCTGGACCTTCCAACAACAAATATTCATGTGCCAGAAGGGACTTTAATAACTATACCAGTTCTTGGATTGCATCGAGATCCGTCAATATATCCAGACCCGAATAAATTTGATCCTGAACGATTTGACGCGAATAAAATAGCAACCAGACATCCTTACGCTTATTTGCCATTTGGGGAAGGACCACGAATCTGCATTGGTAAAGATGTTATTTATACAGTTCTATTTTAATACATTATATCTTCCAATAACGGCAAAATTGATGACTGGAAAATGTACAAAAATAGAATTATTACTAAATTTAGCTTAATATATATATACATATATATATATATATATATACAGGGTGTACCTAAACTGGCGATAAATATTTTAATGACAAATACTTTGTAACATTTTAAGAAAAAAATTCTAATACGAAAATGCCGAGGCTATAATAGTTTTCAAATGAAAAAAGTTTAAAGATAACGAATGACAAGGTTAGATTTTCGCGCGCTCAGGGATGGTAACATGGCCAATGATAAAGGTGCTTCCATGAATCAAATGCCTTTGAGTATTGTGAAATTGTTGCAAAAAAATTCAAAAGTTTTATTAAGAAACCATTTTCGTTCGTCCGTAATGAATTATTTATTCAATAATTCAATATATTCATGATATGTGTCATTATGTCATGTTTAATCGGTTAATTCATATGATGGTAATAAATCTCCGCGATAAAAATTGATCAAATCGATGAAATCATTTTTTGTTCCAACTTTTTATTGAATTGGTCGATAAAATTGCTAATACCGATTATTTATTCAATTCTGATATAAGTCTAGACACTCTCTACTCTTTCTTAAAAATTGTGATAAAATCTTAAATGTTTAGAAAAGAAAGAAGTTAACATAATAAAATAAAATAGAAAAAATTAACGTAAAATAAATCAAAACGGGCGTATTTCATCAAAACCCACAAAATAATTTTTAAATAAATTTTTAAAAAATATTATTTTACGTCGAATGGAAAGAAAATTTTTAAATTAAATTAAAATTACAAAATGTATGAATTAAAGAAACTAAAATACAAAACGTATAAACTAATAAAATTGAAAATACGAAACGTGTGAATTAATCGAAGCATTTGCAACTATTACGCGACAAATTATTTTAAATGCAACAACGAGTTTGTTACGACGTGCACGATTGTGTATCGAATGCGACGGTGGACACTTTAAACACCTTTTACAAATAGAGATATCATTTTCATACTATTAATTTGCTACTGGTTTTGAGCGAGAAAATTATGAACGATTTATGACTAATGCTAACGTTTTTCTTGACAGATATTTTGTTGGATTTGAGCGGTGAGCGTTTGGACCGCAAAATGATTGACTGCATGTACAATGTACATATTAAGTTAATTTTATTAATTCACACGTTTTGTATTTTCAATTTTATTAGTTCATACGTTTTGTATTTTAGTTTTTATTAATTTATACATTTTGTAATTTTAATTTAATTTAAAATTTTTCTTCCCATTGATGTAAATAAATCAATTTTAACATTAAAAAGAAAGCTTATAGTAATGTACGTATAATAAAATAATATTTTGAAAAAATGTATTTGAAAATTATTTTGTGAAGTACGCCCGTTTTGATTTATTTTACGTTAATTCTTTCTATTTTATTTCATTATGTTAACTTTCTTCTTTCCTAAACATCTAAGATTTTATTACAATTTTTAAGAAAGAGTAGAGAGTGGCTAGACTTGTATCAGAATTGAATAAATAAATGGTATTAGCAATTTTATCGATCAATTCAATAAAAAGTTGGAACAAAAAATGATTTCATCGATTTGATCAATTTTTATCGCGGAGATTTACCATTATATGAATTAACCAATTAAACATGACATAATGACACATATCATGAATATATACAATTATTGAATAAATAATTCATTACGGACAAACAAAAATAGTTTCTTAATAAAACTTTTGAATTTTTTTGCAACAATTTCACAATACTCAAAGGCATTTGATTCATGAAAGCACCTTTATCATTGGCCATGTTACCATCCGCCTGAGCGCGCGAAAATCTAACCTTGTCATTCGTTATCTTTAAACTTTTCTCATTTGAAAACTATTATAGCCTCGGCATTTTCGTATTAGAATTTTTGTCTTAAAATGTTACAAAGTACTTGTCATTAAAATATTTATCGCCAGTTTAGGTACACCCTGTATATTTATACATATAATATACATATTATGTATACAGGGTTCACCAAAAGTATGGAAACCCCTAAATATTTCAAAAACTACGCATTTTAGAAAAAAATGTTTCAGACAAAAGTTGTAGGGTTTCAAGTAACGCATTAAATAGTAATATTAGTGTGACTGCAAATAACTTTGTTAATGCCAGGTAAAAATAACTTTAAAATTTTTAAATGGAAACCCCTATTTTTTATTGCATATTCTTATAGCTTACCTCGAGAGCTTTTCAAAACACTAATAAAGTATTTTTTTATTAACTATTTTTCAAGTTATGGAGCTTGAAAGCTACGATACTGCCGGCATAACCGTTACCCAAGATGTACCGCGTGGAGGTTGCACGGTCGGATTTACACTAGCAGAGTTGTAAATAACAATACTTTTGTGATTGAACAATACTTTTGTGTTCTTAATTACTAATTATTTTACATAATTTTAATTTAAATTGAGTTTAAGCACAAATGTTTTTTGGAATTGTAATTAAAGTCGTTCAATTACAAATAGGTACATTTTGAAATTGTAATTAAACTCGAATTTTATTACAATTAAAAAAGTTATGTCCAATCCTCTCCCCTCATTTTGGTTCCTCCTTGGGTCTTCCTATTCTATGGGGAAAGAGGGAGTGGGAGAGGGTCAGCGCGAGGGGTGGGAGAGGGAAAAGGCGATTGGGTCATTGGAGACTCCCATTGGACCCTCTTAGGAAGAGTCCAATGGGATCCTCCAATGGCCTAATCGCCCTCTCCCTCCCCCACCCTCGCGCTGACCCTCTCCCACTGGATCGACACTCCGAGAGGGTATAAAACGCAAGCGCCAAGATGTTCAGTGTTCTTTTCTCGCGAATAATCACGTAGGTAGGGTGATAGCGTCCTAGAGCGCTCTCTGCTTCTGCCGAGGACTTTTGTCTTTTTAATTCGCAAGTTAATAAATTAAAAATTAAACGTTTGGCTAAAAATGGCTAATGAATTATCGGAGCGTGAAAGAATCACTATCCTAATAATGCGCGGATGGGGAGATAATGAACGATCGTTCACTGATGTCGTCCGATTATTTAATAACACGTATCCGAATCGTCAAATTAGTAAATCCACTGTTTTGAAAACTGTACGACGTTTTCAAGAAACTGGTAGTGTAAAAAGTCGCTTTAGGTCTGGCAGGCCATCATCTGCAACTAATAACGACAAACAAATTGATGTTCTGCAGACTTGTTTTGAAAATCCCCATACATCTCTTAATAGAGCAGCTCAAGCTCACGACATTGCTCCCATGACCGTACACAGAATTTAAAAAAAAAATAAATTACATCTATACAAACTGCAATACGTTCAAGAATTGCAAGACGGAGATGATGAGCGTCGTATACGCTTCTGTGCAAGAATGATGGACCTAATAGATGCCTCGCCCAACTTTCCTTATCAAATTGTTTTCACAGACGAGGCAACCTTTACATTGACGGGAGAGGTTAATAATCAAAATTTTCGTCTCTGGTCAGATGAAAACCCGAATTGGGTGCGGGATAGTCATACACAATACCCACAAAAAATAAATGTATGGTGCGGCATGATAGACGCTTATGTGATAGGGCCATTTTTTTTGGAGGACAACTCCAATGCTCATAGGTACGAGAGATTACTTGTAGATGAAATAATTCCAGCCATACGAAATATTTTTCCAAATAACTGAGCAAATATGGTTTCAGCATGATGGAGCTCCGCCTCATTTTGGTGCAGGGCCACGTCGAATTTTAAATGAAGTTTTCCTGCAAAGGTGGATAGGATGAAGGAACCGAAATAGGGGTGGGGAAAGTTGGCCACCTAGGTCACCAGATCTAACTCCTCTTGATTATTACTTTTGGGGCTATCTGAAGAGTAAGGTTTACGAAACAAAACCTCAAAATATCCAAGAATTGAGGCAGCGAATAAGGGATGAAGCAGCCTTGATACCTGCTGAATCAAATCGTAGAGCTATTTCTGCGTTCTATCAAAGATTGGCATACTGTCAAGAAGTCAATGGAAACCACTTTCAGAATTTACTCTAAAACACTCAAACACACAAAAAAAATGTAAATTAAGATTGTAAAATTTGTAATTTAGGAAAATGTAAATAATAAATATTTTTTTTACTTTTTTAATTGTAATAAAATTCGAGTTTAATTACAATTTCAAAATGTACCTATTTGTAATTGAACGACTTTAATTACAATACCAAAAAACATTTGTACTTAAACTCAATTTAAATTAAAATTATGTAAAATAATTAGTAATTAAGAACTTCAATCACAATAGTATTGTTATTTACAACTCTGCTAGTGTAAATCCGACCGTGCAACCTCCACGCGGTACATCTTGGGTAACGCTGATGCCGGCAGTATCGTAGCTTTCAAGCTCCATAACTTGAAAAATAATTAATAAAAAAATACTTTATTATAGTGTTTTGAAAAGCTCTCGAGGTAAGCTATAAGAATATGCAATTAAAAATAGGGGTTTCTATTTAAAAATTTTAAAGCTATTTTTACCTGGCATTAACAAAGTTATTTGCAGTCACACTAATATTACTATTTAATGCGTTACTTGAAACCCTACAACTTTTGTCTGAAACATTTTTTTCTAAAATGCGTAGTTTTCGAAATATTTAGGGATTTCCATATTTTTGGTGAACCCTGTATATAATATATATGTATATATAATATACATATATATAAATATATATATTATAGTATATATAGTATATGTATGTATATACAATAGTTTAGCTTCTTTTAAGTTGACAGCAAACGTATGTCCTTTATATTTTAAAATTTACAGCACATTATATGTACATGTATCAAACATATCATAAGACAGTTTATAGTAAATAATTTTTTAGGAATAATAATAAATAAGTATCTAAAGATTTTTCAAATGTTTTATCCAATATTATTTTTATAATAATTATTGAATTATTATAAAAACAAATATTTTACTAAAACATTACAGAAAATTGTATTCATTTTGATAAAATTATATTTTATTTAAAATACTCTATTAGAGCTTTGGTCCAGGCAGTCTTTGCAATATCTTTTAAATACGTGTACTATGTGGAAAGAATTAATCGAATCTCTTACAGAAATCTTTAACAGAGGTACTTAATTTAAAAGTTATTAATTTCGTCACAGAGTGTCTGATAATAGGTATATTACCACTTATGGATAAGTAGAGCAGATTAAACTAACGATAAATAGAAAAATCTGTACCATTTTGCGATTTTTGTAATAGTTAACAAGAAATTAGTGACTAAAAATTGCCGAATGAGAGCGTATCTGCTCGACCAACCGGCAAATGCAAACGCACGGCGAAGAAGAGACAGTCCAGAGTCACGCTTAGAGTCAAAGTTCGAACTTTGACCCTAAATAACTCCCGAACGGATCAATGTATCGACCTCTGGTTTGCGCCAAAATTTTTCTTATTTTATGCCCTTTCAAACGATATATTACAATATAGGGGGTTCTATTTAAGAAATTAAAGGTGATGTTTACGTGATCATCAAACGACTGTCCGAGGTCAAATCATTGCCACCATCTTATGTCCCCCTTGAAACCATACAACTTTTGTTTGAAACATTTTTTTCTAAAACTACGTGATATCGAGATATAACCCGTCCCAATTACGTGACTCACCCTGTATAGCGTTTCTCTTCATTCTGCTGTACTAATTGTAAGTATATACATGTAAGTAGATAGATAGAGTAGAAGATGTACTGAACTTAAATTATAACAAAGTGTTAGACTGAAATCAGAGGGATCGGGCGAGATGTCCAGGTTTTATGGTAGCCTATATTTTGCGCAAGGGTCTAGAAAATAACTATGCCAAAGTTGGTCCAGATCGGTGAAAAAGTTTAGTAGTGTACAAAGAATTACATACAGACATACACAAATTCTATTTTATATTTAAGCTGTTATTTTAATTGACCCACCTCAAAAAACTATTTTATTTTTGATTGTAGAAAAAATGTGGTACGCTGAGATAATTCCGTAAGATATTCTTTATTCCATCTATTCCAGAAGTCTCGCTTCAACTTTCGTATATGTTGCCATTGTGCTAGTCTATTACTTGGAGTATCAGTAAAATCGACTTCTGGAACTAATAAAAGTAATCCTCCAATTAGAAAGTGACTTGGAGTTAATACATTTAAGTCGTCTGGGTCGGATGACAAAGGTGTCAACGGTCTAGAATTTAACGCTGCTTCTATTTCTATAATCAGAGTATTAAATTGCTCGAATGTGAACAGCGTATCCTTGGTTACACGATACAAATGATGCTTAAGAGAACGAACAGCTGCCTTCCAGATTCCTCCAAAGTAAGGAGATCGTGGAGGAATAAATTTCCAAGCCACCTCTTGTTTACTCAACCATTTAGTTATTTTTTCTTTATGAGCTTTGGTGTAAATTAAATCATAGAGTTCCTGTAATTCATTCCGAGTGCCTACAAAATTAGTGGCGTTATCCGACAACATGAGATTAGCTTTTCCTCTGCGACTAAAAAATCTCTTAAGTGCTGCTATAAACGCCTCCGTTGTTAGATCACTCACCAATTCCAAATGCACTGCCTTGGTTTCTGGGCACACAAAAACTGAAACATAGACCTTAACTTTACTACGATTACGCTGTTTTCGTTCTTTTATCCAGAAAGGACCACAATAATCAACGCCTGAGTTTGAAAATGGTCTTCTAGATTCGAATTTGTCCTTAGAAAGATTACCCATTTCATAGTTTATCATTTTTGGTCTAGCTCTAAAGCATGTTACACATTCGTGAATAATCTTCCCAATACGACTCTTGCCATGTACTGGCAAAAATCTCTGTATAATACAATACAATGTTACTTGAGGTTCCGCATGCAGTTGTAAAACATAAGCATCTTAAATGATTAAATCTGTTACATGATGCTTTCATGGCAAAATAATCTGATGTTTTAGCTCATTCTTCAAACTAGCATGCGCCAATTTACCTCCTACACGCATAATTCCGCTGGAATCCAGAAACGGATGTAAAGAAATAAGATTGCTATTTTGCTTAAGAGGTTTTCCTGCTTCTAACCTATGAATTTTATTTGCAAAAGACTCGAGTTAAACGAGTTTAATAATACTATACATCGCGTGAGTTAATTCAAAAGTGGATAAATTGCCCTCAATCTTATCTTTTGTACGGCAATTGTTAATAAATCTGAGACACCATGCCACCACTCTACGAAGCAATAGTAATTAAGAAGAATCATCTTAGTATGTCTAAACTTCGCTCCGTTTTTAAACTGATTGTTGTGCGTTGCTCAGAAATCTCAACCAATGTTGGATTGGAGTTGGGCCAATTGTTTTCGTTTTCTGAGAGCCATCCTGGTCCGCTAATCCACAAACATTACCGACAAGATCCGAAGGAAGAACTCCCCTAGACACCAAATCAGCACGATTATCATGTGATGCTATATGTCTCCATTCAAAGCGGAAACTGATCTCTTGAATAGCAGCGACTCTTTCTGTCTTTAACCGATGTGGTTGCGTACAAATCCATTGTAGGGCTACGGTTGAATCTAACCAAAGAATAGTCTTGCAAAATGTCGTGTTAAAAGCCTTCAAAACAGTTTCAGAAATTTGTGATAATAATAAAACTGCGCACAGGTCCAATCTGGGCAATTTGAGCTTCTTTAATAGAGCGACTTTTGATTTGGAGCAGACCAATACTACGTGGTGTGATTGTTGAGCATTCGATAATCTTATGTATAAGCATGCTCCATAAGCTGCTTCACTAGCATCAGCAAATCCATGCAACTGTAGACTTGTGTGTTGTGCTATGCAGACTTGTCGTGGAAAGGTGATGTTGTTTAGTTCGCCCCTTTGATCGTGAAAGGTTTTCCATGCTGTGTAGATTTTTTTCGGGAACTGCTTCATCCTATGTTAGCTGTAGTTTCCAAAAGACTTGAAGGAGTATTTTAGCCTTGACAATAACTGGTCGTAGAAGGCCAAGTGGATCATAAAGAGATGCGATTTGTGACAATATAGAGCGTTTTGTTACCTTTGCCTTCATTGGTTGAATTGTGACTTGATACAATAAACAGTCTTGTCGTGGGTTCTAAAAAATTCCTAAGGTTTTGTGTATATCAGAAAAGTCTAAGCATATGTGTCTTTCTGCTCCATGATCAGTTTTCTGCTCTTCGTTGAAAAGTGGACAATTGGAAGCCCACTTCCTAAGATGAAAGCCTCCGCTACTCAACAAATCAAAGAACTCCTTTCAATGTTTGCGCCTAATCCACCGTCTCTGCACCCGACAGTACATCGTCGACATACGTATCTCTATTAAGGACTTCCGCTACTTCTAGATACTTTTGTGCTTTATCCATTGATAACTGCTCTAAGGTGCGAATTGCTGAATGTGCTGCTAAAATCATCCCGTAAGTTATTGCGTTAAACACAATTATTTAAATAGGTTCCTTTGGATTATCTCTCCATAATATCTTCTGATACTGACGATCCTTTACATGTATAAACAACTGTCTATACATTTTGCTTCCTCATAGAGGAAGCTTTGTTTTCATAAACTTCGTATATGGACCTTTGATCGCATATAAAGCTAGGTCTAATCAACCAAATATTAAAAAAAAATATATGAAATAGGGGTAGAAAAGACCAAAGAAAAAATTGTTTTTTAGTTTTTGACGCCAATATGTTCAGAATGTTCTAAAACGTCGAAAAATCGCAATTTTAAAAAATGTCCGTATGTATGTATGTATGTATGTATGTCTGTGCCAAATTTACTGAAATTTCTATAACTCCAGAACTGATCAACCAAATCTTAACCAATTATATATGAAATAGGGGTAGAAAAGACTGAAGAATATAATAGAATTAGAAAAATTGCGAATATTTTAAAATTTTAACCTTTAAGGGCTACATCTCAAGTCTCAATAATTGAGATTTTTCACAAATTGATGTTTTTTGACAATTTAGTATTAATTATTGGAAATTTTTTCTAATTATATTATATTCTTCAGTCTTTTCTACCACTATTTCATATATAATTCTTTAAGATTTGGTTGATTAGACTCAGCTTCATAAAGCTTCTATGTATGTACGAATTCTCCGAAATTTGAAATGTCAATCAAATTTTAAAGAATTATATATGAAATAGGGGTAGAAAAGACTGAAAAAATCTAATAAAATTAGAAATAGCCCGATATCTCAAAATTAATGGAAATTAGAGCAACATTTAAATCTTAACGAATTTTCTATCTTATACATATAAGTACCTGACGTCTGTCTGTATGTCTGTATGTCTGTCTGACCGCGAACTACTCATTCATTAATGGACCAAATTTTAAAGAAGTGTACATGAAATAGGGGTAGAATTTCCCGGGGAGTGCCATAAAGTATATAGTTTTTCGTTACCGATCTTTTTGGAAGGCGATTACGATATTCTTCCAATTTTTCAGGAATTAATTGACCGAATCTCAAAGAATTGTATATGAAACGGGGGTAGAATTTTCCGGGGAGTGCCATAAAGTATATAGTTTTTCGTTACCGATCTTCTTGGAAGCGGGTTACGATATTTTTCCAATTATTCCGGAAATAATTGACCGAATCTCAAAGAATTGTATATGAAACGGGGGTAGAATTTTCCGGGGAGTGCCATAAAATATATAGTTTTTCGTTACTGATTTTTTTGGAAGGCGGTTACGATATTTTTCCAATTTTTCCGGAATATAATAATCCTTTAATCTCTGTCTGTCTGTCTGTCCGCAAACTACTCATTCATTAATGGACCGATTTTCTTGAACCAGGTGTCAAAATTTTTCTAATTTCTTGGAGATGATTACCATGGGGTTCAATTTTTTGTTTTACAGATTTTCTTGAAAGCGGTGCCAAAATTTTGCTAATTTTACGGGGATTGCGACTATGGGTATAATTTTTTTTAAAAAAAAGCTTTCTCTATCTATATAATTACCTAATACCGATTTTCTCGAAACCGGTGCCAAAATTTTTCTAATTTTTCGGGTATTGTGACGATGGATTTAATTTATTTTAGAAAGTATTTTTTTATAAAAAAATCTAATAAAATTATAAATAGACCGATATCTCAAAATTAATGGAAATTAGAGCAACATTTAAATCTTAACGAATTTTCTATCTATCTATATAAAATAGAATGTCTGTATGTCCGTATGTATGTCTGTTCTTTATAGACTCTTAAACTATTCGACCGATCTGGACGAACTTTTGCACAGTTACTCTTTACATCCTTGCGCAAAACATAGGCTACTATGGAACCTCGATTATTCACTTACCGATCAGCTACTTTATTCCTTGGTTTTCCCGGGCGTTTTTTCGGGAATTTCGAGATTGCTCGCTCGCGATGTATGCACAGAACTTCGATATTTCACTTACCGATGACCGATTTTATTCCTTTGTTTTCCCGGGCGTTTTTTAAGTCTGTTTGTTCTTTATACACTCCTAAACTATTCGACTGATCTGAACAAACTCTTGCACAGTTACTCTTTACATCCTTGCGCAAAACATAGGTTACTACGGAACCTCGATATTTCACTTACCGATCAGCGTCTTCATCCCTTGGTTTTCCAGGGCGTTTTTTCGGACATTTCGAAATTGCTCGCTCGCGATGTACACAGAACCTCGATATTTTACTTACCGATTACCGATTTTATCCCTTGGTTTTCCCGGATATTTTTTGCAGAGAAATATCGAAGTTCTGTGTACATCGCAAGCGAGCAATCTCGAAATTCCTGAAAAAAACGCCCGGAAAAACCAAGGGATGATTACAGTATTTGTTGAATACTATTTCTTATTTAAATTTAATTTCAATCTCAAATTGTTTTACTCTTATTTCATATATAATTCTTTAAGATTTGGTTGATTAGACTCAGCTTTATAAGGCTTTTATGTATGTACGGATTCCCAGAAATTTTAAATGCCTTTAACTCAAAAACTAATCAACCAAATATAATTAAAAAGTGTGCAAATTTTATATTTAAAATTGCACTCTCCTGCATGTTTTAAAAATGTCCCTGGTTGCTCTAACTTATGCAAATATTGAGATATAGGGCTAAATTTTTTTTTAATCGATAAAGTATTATTTAAAGAAGGATGGAATTGAATTTAGCGATAATTGGTAAATGGCTTCTTTCTTTATAAAATTTTGAATTCTTTAAGAAATGCCTTTGATTGCTATAACTTTTGTAAGTTTTGAAATATTGGGCTATTTCTAATTTTATTATATTCTTCTGTCTTTTCTACCCCTATTTCATATAAAATTCTTTAAAATTTGGTTGATTAGACTCATGTATATGTATGGACGAATTCCCCGAAATTTTAAAGGTCTTTAACTCAAAAACTAATCAACCAAATCTTAAAGAATTATATTTGAAATAAGGGTAAAAAAGACTGAAGAATATAATAGAATTAAAAAAATTGCTAAAATCTTAAAATTTTAACCTTTAAGGGCTACATCCCAAGTCTCAACAATTGAGACTTTTCATAAATTGATATTTTTTGACAATTTAGTATTAATTATTAGCAATTTTTTTGATTCTATTATATTTTTCAGTTTTTTCTACCCCTATTTCATATATAATTCATTATGGTTTGGTTGATTAGACCCAGCTTTATAAAGCTTCGATATATGTACGAATTCTCCAAAATTTCAAATGAGAAAAAGAAAGAGAGAGAGAGAGAAAGAGAGAGAGGGCGAAAGGGCGCTCTATTGCAAAAGCATTGATCGTTTTTTAAATAAAACTGACGTAAGTGTCTAGCCTAGCATCAGCCAATGTGTGCCAAAAAGCCTAAAGTGCGTTCAGTTTTATTGGGAAACAATCAGTGTTTCGCAAAAGGGCGGTCTTTTGCAAAAGGGCTAGTCTTTTTGCAAAAGGGTTAATTTTTTAATTTCAGTTAGAACATCTCAAGTCTTAATAATTGAGACTTCAAAAAATGATGTTTTAAAATAATAAAAAAAGTGAGCAAGTAGAAACTTGCACATTGCTTCCATATAGCTTTTAAGTGTGCAAGTAGAAACTTGCACATTGCTTCCTCATAGCTTTTAAGTGTGCAAGTAGAAACTTGCACATTGCTTCCTCATAGCTTTAAAGTGTGCAAGTAGAAACTTGCACATTGCTTCCTCATAGTTTTTAAGTGAGCAAGTAGAAACTTGCACATTGTTTTCTCATAGTTTTTAAGTGAGCCAGTAGAAACTTGCACATTGCTTTCTCATAGTTTTTAAGTAAGCCAGTAGAAACTTGCACATTGCTTTTTCATAGTTTTTAAGTGAGCCAGTGGAAACTTGCACATTACTTAATCAACATTTTATTTCGCTTATAAAGCTTCCTCTATGAGGAAGCCAAATTAAAGAATATTTACTAATAATTGTACATCAAATAAAAAACAAGCTTCCTCATAGAGGAAGCTTTATAAGCGAAATAAAATGTTGATTAAGTAATGTGCAAGTTTCTACTTGCTCACTTAAAAATTATGAGAAAGCAATGTGCAAGTTTCTACTGGCTCACTTAAAAACTATGAAAAAGCAATGTGCAAGTTTCTACTGGCTTACTTAAAAACTATGAGAAAGCAATGTGCAAGTTTCTACTGGCTCACTTAAAAACTATGAGAAAACAATGTGCAAGTTTCTACTTGCTCACTTAAAAACTATGAGGAAGCAATGTGCAAGTTTCTACTTGCACACTTTTCAATATCTGCTGCAAAGACTATAGGGTATAAGCGGAATCTCGTAAATATAGAGAAGAAATCTTGGTCCACTGAACAGGTGAGCAACACATCATTTAGTGAAACGTCAGTTGTTTTTTCCGGCGCATTATACACCACTCTCAATCTTGTTGTAGTACCACTACATGATGAGGAAGGGTATATCCATTCTTCAGGCTTGTATTGTCAACTCTAGTCATATGTCCTAATGCTTCATATTCCTTGAGGAAATTTCGATAGTTTTCGTATAATTTAGGATTCGCGCTCAGTCTTCTTTCTAATGCTTGAAATCTTCTTTGATCAACGCATAGCAACTGATAAAAGTGTTCTGCTCCAATAAGCATGTCTATTTGATTCGGTCGATCAAATGTTGGATCTGCTGGAATGATGTTTTCCGGAATGCCTAAGGCCATACGATTAATAGCCTTTGACGGTAATACCTCTGTTATCTTCGGAATAACTAAACAATTGATATTAACGGCAAAGTCATTAATTCGAGATTTAACGGTTGCCCAAGTTGAAAATTTGATATAAGAGTGTTTCTCCGATTCCACTGATAGGAATGTCTACTGACCTTTTGCGTGACTTTAGCTTATCACAGAACTGTTCTGACACAAAGTTAGATTGTGAGCCCGCATCTAAAACTACTCTACATGTGTAATACTGTCCTGAGGCATCCGCAACGTCCACTATTGCTGTAGATAAAATTACCTGCGAGGTATCTTTTAGTCTCAAACTCAAACTCTGAGTAGCTGCGTTCGTTACTACTTGCTCCTTGTTATGCTCCACTACTTGCTCAGCTGGAAGTGTTGCATCGCTCGTCTTATGTAACATTGTATGATGCCTGCGTTCACATTTCCTGCAATTACTTTCTTTACATTCACTAACTCTGTAATTAGCTCTAAAACAATTGAAACATAATCCTGCCTTCTTGATTGACTCTGTCTTTTTGCTATGATTCATGGCTCTAAACTTTTCACAGTTTTGCAAATTGTGATTTTTTCCACAAACATGACACTTGACTTTAGCTTGTACTTTAAGTAAAACTTGTTTCGGTTTATTAGATGCTATCTTACTCGAGTTTGATACCTTATTGCTTACTACATTTTCACGATTCGTCACGTCAGTAGTAATAGCTTTCAATACATGACATCTGTTACGCAAGAACTTTAAATACTGATCTAATGTAGGCATTTCTGTACCCTCTAAAAATTTTTCTCATTTAATGCGTGTTTTCTTATCGACTTTCGAACTGATTAAATGCAGAAGCAGTGCATCCCAACCTTCTACTGGTTGCTCTAAAATTTGTAATGACTGTATATGTATGTCTGAGCGCAGTGTCGATCAGCATGCTTAAACTCAATGTAAATTCCTTGGATATAGCTTGCAACTCAAATAATGCCTTAACGTGGTTCTGAATAATAATACATTTATTGCTGTATTTCTTTTTTAATAAATTCCACGCGATTTCATAGTTTTCTGCCGTTGATGATAACGACTGTATGATTTGAGCAGCATTCCCTACTAAACATGACTTTAAATTATTAAACTTTTGTACTGTCTGAATTTTCACATTATCATAAACTAAAACCTTGAATAAAAAAACTTAACCACTCTTCATACTTTCCATCAAATTTTGGTAAGGTTATGGTCGGTAACTTCACACCCGTGTCATTTGTGGTTAAATGGTTATCAAAACCGCGTTAATACTGTTCGAACATCTGCATAGCCTGTCGCGTCACCGATCGAAGCTGCGTCTTCATTTGTCGCATCTACCAACTCTTGCGCTCTCGCTATCTGCTCGTAATAACTGTTCTCAAATAGTATTCTAGAATCGTCGTTACTATCCTCAGTTATCTCGATTTTTAAATAAATATTCTCGAACTTTGATAACAAAGATTTTGCTTTCTCGAACCGAAGTTTTAATACGTTGTAGTATCAATCTGAATAATTATCTAGGAAGTTCTTAAATCTCGTCAAGCTTGATTTGACCATACCACGCTTCTTTTTCAATTTACTTAACTGATTTAACTCATTCTCGGCCATCGTTCACAATCTTTCTCGGAAATAGCAACTGGTCGACGATTCTAACGTCAACTCGCTAAACGAAGAATGTGCCTCTCGTCTTACAATGAACGCTTTCTCTATCGCGCGATTCTTATCCGGCTTTTTGAAGGACCAAAATATGTTTAGTAATATTACCTAATTTATTTCACAATGCGACATGCATTTATACATACGAAACTTAAGAGCTAAGACATCGCACGTCTGTACGAGATAAGGACCCCACGGTTCGTAGGATTTTAAGACTCCCGTAGTACTTTAAGCCTCCAAACCTTCTCTGCTGTGTGTGTGTCTGCCGTATGTGTGAGTGCGACACACACACGAGGGATCAAACTCCCGTCACGTCCACATCGTTAATCCTGGGTAGTGCTGAGAACGGGTATTGCGTATACAACCCCCCACCCCACCCCATCCCCGCACAGACACACATATATACATATTGTATATATATACATACAAGCAATAAAGAAGCGTAGCAGTACATTTGTGTAGGAATCGTACTAGCAAAGTGACGCATTTTTCCGACTTTCCGATGCTTCTGTCGGCTAAACAGTCGATTATTGAGTGTCGTGCCCGTGAGGACTTTCGATCAGCATCACATGAACGAGCATTTCCCGAAGTTTCAGACAATTTGACCGAAAGGCCTTTTCCATTGGTTTTGTGCGGGGTACTTTTAAAGGCGACTAATTTCTTAAATAAAACGATTCTTTCCTTCAGACAAAGGCAGTAGACCTCGTCGAGACATTTTCAAAACACCATAATAAAGCTCTCTTTCATTAAAAATTCCCTGAGATAATTTTAAGTTTTGTCATGATATTTTTAATATATAAAATATGAAATATCTCGTAAAGTATTCACTTTTCGATAACTTTATCTTGATACTTTTATACGTAGAAAAATTTATTCTCTTTATTTAAAAATTTCGAATAACAAATAAAAAAAATAACGAATAATTAGTAATTATTCGTTATTCACAAATAATAACTAATTAGTTAATTCGTTATTCGTAAAAGAAAGTGTCAGAGTCAGAAGTTTGTCACTAGTCCGTTCGATTATCAAAGTCAAACAATGTACGTTGGACGCGATACTATACTTGGATGGGTGACTGGCTAAAAGAGCGAATTTTTTTGGGCGGACGCGTAGCTATATGAACAAGACATATATGTACCCGCAATATTTATACATTAAAATCTGATGTATTTATAGTAAATGACATGTCTGGCAACGTATTGGCATTACTTTCGCTGTATTGTTGCTGTAACGTTTTATTGCAATGTTTCTAAGGGCGGACATTTCAACGTTGTATCTTGCGGCAAAACAGAATTGCACGGATCGAGTCTCATTGCATTATGGATAACGGTGGGAGGATGTCCCAACCTTCTTATACATATATGTTACAGTAAAAGCGCAAAATTTGGTAAATGTATACACTTACTAATCAATGTAGGTATGCATTTACGTAAGATTTTAGCAAAAGTATCAACTAAATATAAAAATATGTACTATTTCTGGTACATGTATTTATTTACTAGACAATACATACATTTGCTACAACACATTAGTAAAAGCATATCGCAATTCTAATTTTTTATGTAGAAAATGAAAATAAAAAATTAATAACATTTTGTTTAATAAATTTACAAACATTTAGTTACATAAAGTAAAATAAATACGTATTCAAAAAAATCTTTTTTATCAAAGTAGGTAACGTTCTTTAGAAAAATGTGTCATTTAAAGCAGTGAATTGTTAATATATTAAGCAGTCCTTTTGTTGAAGCTGAGAATAGTTGGTACAGATAAGTATATGTACAATTTTATGTGTTAGAAAGCATAACGCTTTTCAACTTACAAAGTATGTGCGTGGGCGGGGGAGGGGCTTCACACAGGTCGAGTCCCCACCCGCACCCCTGCGGGAAAAGCCCCCCTTCCGCACCCCACTGTACAGGGTGGACTTCGCTTCAATTTACAAAACACATACATGGAAGGGAGGTGCAGAGAGGAGCACGCGAATGCTTTGTAAGTTGAAGCGTGGTCCACCCCGTACAGGGGGGTGCGGGAGGGGGAGAAAAACTCCCCAATCTCCCCGGCCTGTGTGAAGCCCCGCCGCTCACGCATATACTTTGTAAAGCGGTGGGGAAGCCCCTCTCCTTCAGTATTACCCATTTTTGTTTGTGCATACTTTTACTAAATTAGGTGTAAAAATGTATGCTTCTACTAGTAAAAGTCAAATCTCATTGCTTGTGAATACATTTACTTATCAATTATGTATGTGCATACATTGACTAGTACGCGTATACATTTACTGAATTAACACATTTACTGTAACATACATAACCTTAGTGTAAACATGGCCGACGACCGAATCCCCCTCTCCATCAGTGCTTTACCACCGCGCCTACACGTTGACCGTAATGTTCACTCCTATCATGGCTCTCTCAGCCGGTCACCCAACCAAGTAGTAACCGAGCCCGACGTTACTTGACTTTTTTGATAAAATGGACTAGCGGTGATCCTTTCTGGCTCTGATGCTTCCTTCTTGCTTATACTTGTATGTAACATATATTTATAATGTTCGAAAATCTTGTAATGATATTAACTATAGCAAATATTAAAAACAACGCAACAAGGATAGATATGCAATATATATTAATATAAGATTTGTATAATAACATAATATAATATAATATTAATATAATAACATTAATAATAAGAATGCCTAAAGTCGCTACCCGGACACAAGATAAAGACTTTATTTAATAAATCAAATCAAAGTTAAAAAACGATTAGGAATCAAATTTAAAGAAACATAAACCTACAGAAACTTTTTTCTTTGTGTACGTGTGTGCAAATCGAGATGTCATGTCCACCATCAGCTACTAAACTGCTTCCCTCCATTACCAATAATTCCCATTATTAACTTTTTTAACGATTCTTTTTTTTGAAATAACCATAAAGAATATAGAATTATGCCAAAGTTTCAAATACTTGTTTTTAGTTTTTTATTTCTAAAATATTTAATTTTAAAGAAGGTATATTTTTTTACTTGTCAAGGTTGTCTACCCCCTTAAAATTAGAGCTTCCGGTCAGAAACGTGTTTTAAAATACACGGGTACACGTGACACGTGTAGTCGTTCTACACGTTACACCTGACACGGGTACCCGTGTACACCGCGGGTACAACCGTATACCCGCGTGTATTTTCGTGTTCGTGTGTCACGCACTCGGCAATAGATACTTTACATATTTATATTTATAAAATGCGCGCGACCAATCCTATATGTCTTAGCAAAATATCACTCTGGGCAGTCTGGGCTGCTAAAGGCATAGACATCTTATACATATGTCTATATGGCTGAAGACACCCGGGTGATGTTTTCGAACGCTTGTTTGTTTATTTCCTTTCTCGTTAACGGTAATCTCCGTTTATCCGTCGCGAAAGCAAGATTTATAGAAAATTTTTGTGTACCGATCTATACACACACACAGTCGACAGTGTAAATCACAAAACAAACAAATGCAAAAAATTATATAAGTAGCATAACCTCTTGCCATTTTTTTTTACAAAAATAATAGATTTTTATACAATTTATTTTTGTGACAAATGCATTTATATGTATGCATATGTATATTTAAATATTGCATATTTATTACTGTACTTTAGGTTTTTTATTAGTCAATCCATCATTATTATTACTGCCAATACCGTACGTTTTGTTCACTTTTTTGTTTGTGTTTTTTATGTTTTTACGAAATTAATAGAAATTTCTTTACAATTTATTTTTGTGACAAATGCATATTTGATTTATATTTAAATAATGTATATTTATTATTGTATTTGTTTTCTAGTTAATCTATTATTACTGCCAATACCATACGTTTTGTTCACTTTTTTGTGTTTTTATGTTTTTATGAAAATAATAGAGATTTCTTTACAATTTATTTTTGTGACAAATGCATATTTCTTATATTTAAATAATGCATATTTATTATTGTATTTTAATCTAGTCAATCTATTATTACTGCCAATACCGTACGTTTCATTCACTTTTTTGGTTTTGTTTTTTATGGTAACATATAAATTTGTTTAAAAAAAATAAAAAAACTAATAAAAATATATTTTTCAATAAAAAATTTTGTTACTTTTGAGGATACGTTCTTATTATTTCACCAATGTGTGTATTGAATAGCCAATAAACGAAAATCTATTTGCAATTTAGCAAATTTTTATTTTTTTAAATTTTAGGTCTATATTGTTATCATAAAATACAAATTTTAAAATTTTAAGTTTTTTTTATGAAGCAATGATAAATAACTGCTAATTTTGAATAATCTTATTTTTTTTGTTAAATACCTTATAATTGTTATGTCATATAAAATAAGATATGTGTGAAATTCGAATTATTTTACTTATTTATTCATTAATTTTAATATTGATTTATTCATTTATTTACTAATTTATTTATTCGTGCTTTTAAAACACGTGTTACCCGGGTATCCGTGTAATACACGCGGGTACACGTACACGTGTTTATACACGCCAATGCTAATTACACGTGTAATTTGTGTACCCGTTTACACGTTAAATAAGGGGCTCTACTTAAAATAATAAATAAGTTTTAACAGTACATATTGCCGAGCATTTGGTTGATTTGTCATATCGTACGCACGCACGCACGCACGCACGCACGCACGCACGCTCGCACGCACGCACACGCACGTTTGCAGACATGCTTGCACACACGCTTGCACACACGCTGTGTAGTATAGCGTTTTTCAGAAATTTATTTGTTGTCATCCGAATCTGAAGAGGCTTCGGTATAAAATATGTTATTTAAGTATTTACCAGAAATAGGTATCGAATCCAGATATCCAGCATAAGCAGAAACATAAATATAAATAGCGGCAAAAATATAAATAGCAGCTCATTCGTGTAATTGTAGACTTGGTACCAGTGTAGTAGGCTGTTGCTCACATGTATTGCTTATGCTTATGCTAGATATCTGGATTCAATACCTATTCCTGATGAATACTTAAATAACATATTTTATTATATGCCTCTTTAGATTCGGATGACAATTAATTTCTGAAAAATATACTATACAGCGTGTGAGTGTGTGTGTGTGTAAACATATATATATATTGTATATATATACACACAATTAATATAAGTATAGTTAAATAATTGGAACAAAATCGTCACTTATTTCGACTTCTTTAAAGCGATTTTTGACAATTTTTTCATGGGTTTAGACAAATATAAATGCTACCATCGTTTTCAGCGACCCCAGAAACATAAGATTACATGCATAACTTTTGTTACACTTCGGGTGCAAAAATCGGTCCATTTTACCCATCGTCCTTTATTGCATGTAAAAGGTGTCAAAAACAGCTCAACTAAAACATTTGAAAATCATCTTCATGTAAAAGGTTTTAGAAATATTTCTCTGTTGCAACATTTCATATGACATATTGTAGAATCCCTGGCAGCACACATGTCCAAAATCGGGACATAAGATGTGTTAAAGTATTTACTGGCTTTACATTTTAGCATTTTAAATTAATAGTACATAGGCTGCGTTTCGCTATTCACTCGCAGTATTGGCAGCACTGTAAATCCGTTCCAATATACGCGGCAGTAATCTGTCAAAGCGTTTTCGTGTTCATGTGACGTCATAGATTTTTTCGTCACTTCCTACTTTCATTACTGCGGTTCGCGAGGTAAGGCATTCGTAGTAAGAACATGGCGGGTCTCCTGGAAGAATTGTGGTCCTTGTGGACCTGGAAGGCAACAACGAGGAATATAGAGTAATTGTTAGTCATGAAGATGCGGAAAAAGCCCGAAAAGGTTACCAATAAACATAATTAAGAATAGGTGCTCCTATCGTCGTGTCACGCAGTGTTTAAGATAGGTTAAGATAGGTTATATTTCTTTTTATACATAACAACAGTCGCAGTACTGCGGATATCGTTCCGTTATTGCAGCGTTATATGCGGTAAAAGTAACAGAAGTAATTACGGAACGACCTTACAGCTCTGCTCAATAACGTCACATCGTCAGTACTTACAGTGAATACCGAAACGCAGCCATAGCAGGTCAATAGTTTTAGTTAATAATATTTAAATTTAATACATAATACTTCGGTTCCTTTCCAATTCTTATTAAGTAATCTTACGCTTAACTCTTAACATAAATTATAAATAAAATAAAGTTAGAAACCTCAATTTTTCTTTTCATCTAAAAACTATGCAAACTATAAAAAAAAAACAAATAAACATACAGGCAAATGAGAGCCAAAGCGCCGATTACAAGGCGAAAATCACATAATTATATTTTAAACTCCAAAACACGCATACATACAGACGTTTCGGCTTCTTCAGTGTCGCAGAAACAATTAATAAACGTCAAGATGGTTTTGAAGGTATTCAATTCCTTCCATAATAGACTGCAATTTACGGTTGAAATTGGACGTAATAAGACGATCAACTTCTTAGATACCACGGTAATTATTAACAACGGGATCGTGGAATTTAATTGGTATCATAAGCCCACGTTTTCTGAACGATATTTAAACTTTTTCTCCCACCACCCGACTTGTCATAAAATAGGCACAATTTTTGGCTTGGTCGATAGAGCGTTTCTGTTGTCTCACCTAAGGTATCACCAAGAGAATCTAAGTAAACTAGTCAACATTTTATTAGCCAATGGGTACCCTCGGGATTTTATTTTTAAGCACGTAAGGGCAAGGCTGCTCAAATTAGTGGACAAGCAGCAGAGGACGGGGGTGATGGATTCGAATGTTTCGACTCTAAGGAACGGAGAATTTGATCGATTTTTTGTCATTCCTTATATTGATAAGATCTCTAACGCCTTTCGCAACACTTTTAAAAAATTCAATCTCCGCACAGCCTTCGTTGGTATGAACAAACTTAATCAGTTTGTGAAGCCACATAAGGATGTGTTGCAAGGTTTTGCTCAGAGTGGAGTTGTATATAAAATTAATTGCCGTGATTGCGACGCCTCGTACGTTGGCCAGACCATGAGACAACTGGGTACGCGGGTTAAGGAGCATCGTAATCAGCTCAATGGGAAGGGGAAGAAAAAGTTGTCGGTTGTGTCTCAGCACCGCCTACAGGGACATGAATTCGATTGGGATAATATCGCAATCTTGGACAGAGAGAGATCTTATACCCGGAGTAGCGTCTCTGAGATGTTCTACATTAGGCGCCAAACCAATGGCATTAATTTGCAGGAGGACACGGCGAAATTAAGCAGGTTTATTTACCGATTATAAAAATGTTCTGATAGGTAATTGTGCCTCTCGGTTGTTTACACTTTTAATGGTAACAGTTATTTTCGATGCTTTGTGTTCCCCCGTACAGTACAAGTTTTGCGCTCCCGCAACAACGACGTGACTTGTAAATGTTATTTTGCGCTTGATCGACGATATCCGTTAATTCCGTCGTGGTGGCTGTCAAGTAATATGAACTTTTTTATGTCTGACTGATCTTTATTCAGATTTTTGAGATATTTTCTTTTTTAAATAAGGCAACAGTCGCCCCGGGATATTGCATCGTCCCTCTTGTCTGACGATTTGCGACGACGATTATAATGCCGACCAACGGAAATGACAGTGTGGCTGGAATTACGACTTTTTACTGTTTGACGATGGCGTAACTGCACGTTTATTAATTGTTTCTACGACACTAAAGAAGGTCCGAATGAAGGACCGAAACGTCTGTATGTATGCGTGTTTCGGAGTTTAAAATATAATTATATGATTTTCGCCTTGTAATCGGCGCTTCGGCTCTTATTTGCCTGTATGTTTATTTGTTTGTGTATGCGAGAGCTTTAACCTTTTATATAAAAAAAACCATAACACATTGCATTTTAGCATCCATTGCAAATAATAAATAAAATAACGTTAATCCTTTTGTTTTCACGCAGCGTAAAACTGCGTATGTAATAAGCAATCCCCAATGCTTGAGGAAAGCTCCGATCTTCTCGCGTAAATGATTCCGCACAAATCTCAGTTTTCACCAAGTTTATTTAGAAGTTCATTACAAATTGACTCAAAACTTTCTCTTCGCAGACTTATAGACGAATGCTCGGCTCTCTCTTCACTCGATACAAACTTCTCCGCGCCTACTTCACTAGCGACCTCTCATCTCGATCGACCAGTCCATGCTTTCAACTATACTACGTGACACACTTTATCGCAAAATTCGAATTTTACACTATCGCGTCAACATGCCGCCCCCTTTGACAAATATGCGACATGTTTTCAATTTTTATATTTTAATCATTCAATTAAACGCAACTTAATCAAATCATAATTAGATGAATTAGATCAGTTAACGCAAAGGAGATTCGGTCGGAATAATTCAAATTACTATATAAGTCCTATATAATAAACTAAAGTAAAGATAATACTGATTTTAATACAATAGAAAAATCTCCTAAAATTCTTTCTTGCTTATTCAACCGGAATTGGCGCCAGATTTACAATAGGACGTTGGAAATTTCCTCTAGCTGTGCGCAGTTACCGCTCGCACTATTCCGTCCTTTCCGGGGTGTTCCTCCACCACTCTAACCAAAGTCCATTTCCACGGCATGACTTCATCCTCCTTCATCAGCACCAGCTGTCCAACCTTAACCTGCGGTTGATTGGTTTTCCATTTAGCTCGTTTTTGACAGATGGTCAAATATTCCTTTGACCACCTGGACCAAAATCGCTGACGTATTTGCTCAACGTGCTGCCATCTTAACAATCTGCTTATCGGAATCTCGTGCACATCAGGTTGCGGTAAAGATGTCATTGAATTTCCGATTAGGAAGTGGCCAGGCGTTAAAACTTCCGTCTTTCGGATCATCCGACATGGTGTGAGGGGCCTGGAGTTCATAATCGCCTCGATTTGACTCAATACGGTTGTCATCTCTGCAACTGTGAGTGATGCGCTGCTGATAGTACGTTTCAGGTGACGTTTCATTGTTTCTACCGCTGCTTCACATAATCCGCCGAAATGCGGTGCTCTGGCAGGTATAAAATGCCAGGTAATTCCTCTCTTCGAAGCCTCCTCATGGATTCCCTTTCCAAATTCCTCGTTCTCAAACAGCTGTCGTAACTCTCGCTCTGCGCCCACAAAATTACGTCCGTTGCCCGAGTATATGTCCGATGGTACTCCTCTCCTGGCTACGAACCGCTTTAAAGTACCAATAAAGGCTTCGGTAGTCATATCCTCCACTAACTCGATGTGGACCGCCTTAGTGGCCATGCAAACGAATATCGCTAAATAGGCCTTGTATTGCTTGGTATTCCGTCTTACTCGATCACGTACAAAAACAGGTCCACAGTAGTCAACTCCCACCTTTGAGAATGGTCTTGACATCTTTACACGAGCTTCAGGTAGCTGTCCTATCAGCTGCTAACTTGGAGTAGGATCGGTTTTACAGCATGTCACACACATGCCCTTAGATATTTCTTCACCTTACTCCTAGCATGGATCGGCCAGAACTCTTCTCTAACCAATGCCAAAATAGCGCCAACCCCAGCGTGGAACAATCTTCTATGTCGATCCAAAATGATTAACTTAGTGAAATGGTGAGCGGCAGAAAGTACTAGAAGATGCCTCGTCTCATGAGGCAATGATGAGTTGTCCAGTCTCCCTCTTACTCTTATCAAACCGTGCCCGTCCAAGTAGGGCTTAAGTCCAATTAAATTGGATCCTTTTGGAATTTCTTGTTTATCACTCAGCAGCCCTTTGATCTCAGTCTTCCAAATCCCAGCTTGAATTATATTTATCAGTACATCTCGCGCTTCTCTTAATTCTACAATAGATATATATTCTACCTTACGCATTTTCTTAATATGTCTCAAATTATACATAAACCTTAAAACATAAGCAGTGACACGCAATATCTTTAATAATGATAAAAATCTATCAAAATCTATGACAGACTTATATACCTGAGCTAGCACGACCATCGTTTCTTTACGCCTCTCAGTTACGGAATCTATCATGTTTTTTGCGTTATCATAAATCGGGAAATTATCCTCCGTTTTCAACAAACTAGGGCCTTTCCACCATAAACTAGAATTCTTTAATTGTTCCGGAGTTGGCCCCCTTGATATTAAGTCCACGGGATTTTTCTTTCATTTTACGTGTCGCCATTCGCTAGGCAATGACTTACTTTGTATTTCGCATATTCTATTAGCTACAAAGGTTTGCTATTTTTTGGCCGGAGATCCTATCCAAGCTAATACAATTTGTGAATCTGTCCAATAATATTTACTATGTACCTTCACTCTCAAGTTAGTCACCACTTTGTCCATTAACCTGACCAACAGCAAAGCTCCAGACAATTCCAGTCTAGGCAACGACAAAGCCCTTAATGGCGCTAATCTAGATTTAGAGCATATCAAGGCTGTGCTGCTTTCATTATTTGGACCCTTACAAACTATATAAATGCAAGCCCCATAGGCTTGTTCACTAGCGTCGCTGAAACCGTGTAAATAGATTCGATCTGCATTATTTTTAATCACTTATCTAGGTATACTTATGGACTCTGATGTGGACAATTGAGATATAATCAATAGCCATGTATCTTGAACATGCCGGTACGGCATCATCCCAATTTACTCTCCAAATCCATAAAGGAGGAGGGTCCCTAAGGCTTGTTTTCGGCACCCTTCAAAATTGGACCAAAATGGCTGGCATCACTTCCTTATACCCTTGGAAGTAATATTTTGTCAATTCCAGCCTAAACGGAAGTATTTAGAGTGTATACTTCAAGTATACATGGTGCATCAGCGCGCCCGTATCAAGCATTTCTTTGGAAAACTGAGCGTTTTTGAGAAAAATGTTTCAGATAAAAGTTGTATGTTTTCAAGGGGGACATAAAATGGTGTCATTGGTTTGACCTTGGATAGTCATTTAAAGGTCACGTGAATGTCGATTTCAATATTTTATATAGAACCCCCTAGCTACAAGATATGTAAAAATAGGGGGTTCTATATAAAATATTGACATCGACATTCACGTGACCTTCAAATAACTATCCAAGGTCAAACCAATGACACCATTTTATGTCCCCCTTGAAACCATAAAACTCTTATCTGAAACATTTTTTTCAAAAACGCTTAATTTTCCAAAAAAATGCTTGATACGGGCGCGCTGATGCACCATGTATACTTGAAGTATACACTCTAAATACTTCCGTTTAGGCTGGAATTGACTAAATATTACTTCCAAGGGTATAAGAAAGTGATGCCAGCCATTTTGGTCCAATTTTGAAGGGTGCCGCAAACAGGCCTTAGGGACCCTTCTCCTTTGCATCAAAATTTTTGCCAATGTTATTACTGGGCCAACTAAGCCTAGTGGGTTAAATAGTCTAGAAATTTCAGATAAAATAGTACGTTTCGTTACTCGGGCGTCTTTACTGTTTACAGGGGTTAAAAATTGTAATGTGTCCTCCCGTGGATTCCATCTAATGCCTGATAGCTTAGATTCTTGTTCCTTTTCTAATTCAACAAATTCTTCGCAGTTTTGCACATCCTTTCTGAGTTCTGCAACATTACTATTCCACTTATGCAACTCAAAACCCCCCCTTCTCAGTAACTCAGTTAGCTGTTCCTTTAATTTCAAAAATTTCTCTACAGTATCAGCACCATATAAAACATTGTCCATATAAAAACCTTCCAGCACCACTATGACGGTTAACGGAAAATCTTTCCCATCCTCCTCAGCTAGTTGTTCTAGACATTTAACTGCTATAAATAACGCTGGTCTCGTACCGTAGGTTAAAGTGATCAACTCATATATCTTTATTGGCCCAGAATTATCTTCAAACCTGTTCAAGACGTTTTACATCTTTTCTCCAAAAAATTGTTTGTAAAGGTGCATGATCCTCATGTACTAATATCTGTCTGTACATCTTAGTTATGTCAGCACTTATAACGTATTTAAAACAACGAAATCTCAATGCACCGTTTAACGATATTCCCTTACTATCTTTGCTAGACGCGTTAAACACTATTAAACACTACCCTAACTTTCGTAGTGGTACTGGATTCATTTATAACTGCATGATGTGGTAGAGAAACGCTTGTTACTGTATCATGTGAGCTGTCAATGGCCTTCATATGTCCCGAGTTTTCGTATTCTCTCATGAACTTAATATATTCCGCTCTCAAATAAGGATTCTTATCTAACCTCTTTTCCAAAGACAAAAATCTTTTCATTGCTATATCCTTAGAATTATCGAGATTATTAATCACATTTTTCTTTACTGGTAGGTTAACCACAAACCTACCCTGAGCATTTCCACTGTACGTTCTTTTAAAATGTTCCTCGCAATATAAATTCTCGACAAACGTTCTTTGATCGTCCAAGACATTTTCAATTTGCCAAAATTTTTGCAATGTATCATTCAATTCTTGTGTACAACTCAGATGACAGACAATGCGCAAAGTGCTACCTTTCGTGTATCAATCTTTCCCGCGACAACCCAACTTAATAATGTTTTTTGTAACATAGGTTCACCCTTACCTAGCTTTATTTGACCCACGCACAGTAAGTCCCAGAATTTCTCTGCACCTACTAATAGCTCCACCTTTGATGGAATATGGAATTGCGTATCTGCCAACCTAATATTTTCAGGTATGTTTAACAGCCGTTTATCTAGTTTCACATTAGGAACATTATGTGTAATCGTAGGCAAAACCACGCATTGCAAGTCTGTAGTAAAGAACTCAAAACGCGAGCTTATTTTTAAATCTACCATCTTCATCGCTTTGAACACTTGTTGGTTGATTCCCTTAATTTCTATGGATGAATCTCTGAGATTAAAGTTTAATTTCTTAACAAGCGACTTGGACACAAAATTGGATTACGATCCGTTATCCAGTAATGCCTTGGCCTCTACAAAATGACTATCTTTATGTTTGATTTTTACTACAGCTGTGGATAATAATACCTGACTTGAATGCATTATTTCCTCTGGGCTAGAATGATTACATATGATATTATTTGAATCTTTATCGTTATTATGTTCCTCCTAACCTTGTTTTGGCTTTACTTCCGACTTATCTTTATTGTAATCATTATGTAATAGCGAATTGTGTCGTTTACTACATATCTTGAAATTTCCAGATACACAATCCCTGGCTAAGTGCTTGCCCCTTAGGCAATTCAAACACAGACCTTTAGATTTTACATGCTTGATTCGATCGCTAGTGGATAAATCTTTAAAATCCTTACATTGATAAACATGGTGCTCACCTTGACAATAAGGACACTTTACATGTAACTACGTTGCAGTTATTAGCCTTGTCGTTTCAGTTATTAGTCTTGTGGTGACTACCTTGGCGTGGATTTATTCCGGTTATATTTTATTATTTACGATCTTCACTACTGCCTCTAATGTTTGGCACCTCCTTTTTAGAAATTCAATGAGACCTGAGAAACTGGGAACCTGAACAGGATCAATCGTGTTTTCCCATTCCTTTATCATTCGTATATCTAATTTACTAGACACTATGTGGAGAAGCAGATCATCCCATTGATCAGTGGGCCTATTCAAAGTTTGCAATGCTCTTGTATGTTTTAATACGCTGTCCAGAACCTGCCTGATAGCGGCACCGTTCTCCCTTCTCACTATCGGTAAATCGAAAATTGCTTTAACATGATTCTGTATTATTAATCTCTTATTGTCATAACGCTCTCTTAATCTAGCCCAAGCGTCCGCGTAATTATTTTCGAAAATTTCTAGTGATGACACGACCTCCGCAGCATCACCCTTCAGTGAGGATCTTAGATAGTGAAAATATTTGAGTATCACTCAAATCACGATTAGAATGAATCAAAGAGTTAAACATGTCGAAAAACGCGTGCCAATCTACGTAAGCACCCGAAAAGGTAGGCAATTCAATCCGCGGCAATCTTATATGACCGTTGTATGCCGGTGTGTGACCATGGTACGCCGGTGCGTTCAATCTTTCATTATTGTTTACAAAGTTGCGCGTTTCTATAATAGTTCGTCCCGTTTCGTCATTGTCTATGCTAATATTTAATTTCTCCTTGATCATTCTATCAGCCGATACCTTTAATCGTATTCATTTATTCTCTACGTTTTCAGATTCTATATCTAATTCCTCCTCTGAGATCGTGTCATCGCTAGCAGCTATTTCTATTTGCGCTTCGGTAAAAGTTTTATAAGCTTCATCAAGTTTCGCGATTCGCAATTTTATTTCGTCGATCGCGAACGCATCATACTCTATACCATTAATATAAGTCTCGAATCTCGTGAGCATTGCTTTGGCCGTACGCTTTTTGTGACTTAACTTCGTTAAATCGGCCTTTTGTGCCATTATGAAAGGATGTTGGTATGAACGCAAACAACAATAACTTCCAGACGTTATACAATTGTTAAATGTTTGTGTAATCCCTGTTTAAAAGAATGGATAGAACTCTATCAGATATTATAGAAAATTTGACAATTTTCTATAATATATCATGACCGATACAGTTGTATACAGTTATATCCGAAGCCCTCGCGGGACTTAATAACATTTCTATCATAACTAATAAAATTGTATCCGTTTCACTTCTTATATGAATGGTATGATTCAACATTAAAAAGTTTGTATTCGGTTCAATATAATTTTAATTATATGTTCTATCTGTTTGAATAAAGAATTAATAGAATTTTATCTAAACTATAATCAATATATTTTAATAGCTGATATTACGAAAACATTCAAATCTTATCCAATATGATATTTCTGATAATCGATTTCTAATCTGAATGGAACATATTAATAAGATTGACTTTGTATAAGGATATATATTAATTCCACAATTGTTTAAATATATCACAATGAATTTGAGAAGTTGAACTGAAAGAGTATAAGTTTGTGACAAGTGTTTCGTACATAAAATATTAAAATGTGATTCTAGAATTTTACCGGATAACAATAAATATGACTATTAATAAGATACATTTATATGCCCAAGAATCAGAGACGGTACGAAAAACATGTTCCACCATCCATCATGTTCTGTCTGAAAAACCTGACGGAAGAATTGTTCGCGAAGCGAGATTTAATGCAATTGAATCAGCTTTTCCTTATTGATGTATGAATCATAGTTCATCGCGATTCTGTGATTCGATTCCTATTATGATGAATCCGGAACTCAGGATTCAGATAATTTCGGGCCTGGAAATCAGGGCAATCACATTCTATCAGATAAACCTGATTGAATCAATGCAATTGAATTAGGTTTTCCTTATTGATTTATGAATCATACTTTATTGCGATTCTGTGATTCGATTCCTATCATGATGAATCCGGAACTCAGGATAGTAGGGATTCAGATAATTTCGGGCGTGGAAATCAGGGACGACATAAAAAACACGTTACACCATCAATCACGTTCTATCAGATAAATCTGATCGAATCAATTCAATTGAATCAGCTTTTCCTTATTGATGTATGAATTATAGTTCATCGCGATTCTGTGATTCAATTCCTGTCATGATGAATCCGGAACTTAGGATAGTCAGGATTCAAATAATTTCGGGTGTAGAAATCAGGGACGACATGAAAAACACATTACACCATCAATCACGTTCTATCAGATAAATCTTATCGAATCAATTCAATTGAATCAGTTCATGATTATTGATCCACACAGCAAAACTAAACAGAAATGTTTCAGAAACGTTTCAAAGTTTCCAAAAGTTTCTAAGTAACACTAAAACGTCGTTGGTACATCTAAAATACATAACATAGAAACGTAACATTTGAAACGTTTACGCGATGTTTATGAAAGGTTTTTACATACAAGTCTGAAGTCTGAAAGATGCTGAAATATTATATACAAGGTGTTTTCTTTATCTCTTACACCTCATAAAATAACTTTTTTATTTGTGATTCTAGAAAAAAATGCTTCAAACAAAAGTTCACTGTTAAAAAAGATATGAAGTTTACAACACATTTACGATACCACGGTAAATGAAATTTACAAACTGGGTATCTAAAATAAAAATTATTGCACTTGTATAGCTAAATTCATACACGAACATGAATTTTTTAATCACTGATATGAAATTTAGTACACACAACATTGAATATTAAAAACCTGTTTAAGATTTTTTGGAATACGCAAGGTAATAAATTACTAATAATACATATTTTTGATTGAAAATAAGAACATTTGTATTATAAAAAAACAGATGAGCATAGTAATATTGCTGCTCGATACTTTTATTTTCGAAATACCACTCCTTTAATTTTCAACTTTGTATTTGAAATTTCATATGCGGTATCTGCATAAAAACTTCCTATTTTTATATTATTTTTAATACAGATTTTTTTTACAGTGTTGTACGGTTTCAAGGGAAACATAAGATGGTGGCAATGATTTGACCTTGGACAGTTGTTTGAAGGTCACATGAAAGTTACCTTCAATTTTTTAAATAAAACACTCCTACTTTTTATTACATATTTTTGTAGCCCTTGTCGAGACGTTTTTAAAACACTATAATAAAACTCTCTTTCGTTAAGAATTTTCTGATATTTTAAATTTTGTCATAATATTTTTAATTGTAAAATATGAAATATCTCGTAAAGTATTCACTTCTTGACCTTGATACTTTTATACGTAGAATAATGAAAGGAATCGAATGATGTAAAAAAAGCAGACAAATTTATTTTAAAAAATTTGATTGCATTTTTTGGGAACTTAATTTTGAAAAATTGCAAATGTAAAAATTAATATTATTATTTGATTTCTTTGATTATTCTATGTATAAAAGTATTAAGGTAAAGTTATCGAAAAGTGAATACTTTACAAGATATTTCATATTTTATATTATAAATATCATAACAAAATTTAAAATATCTCAGTAAATTCTTAACAAAAGAGAACTTTATTATAGTGTTTTAAAAACGTCGTAACAAGGGCTACAAGAATATACAATAAAAGTAGCTTTTATATAAAAATTTAGATCAAAAGCACTTTAAATTTTTTAAATAAAACACCATTGGGGGTTAAATAAAAAATAGTTTCTATTGCATATTCTTGTAGCCCTTGTCGAGACGTTTCAAAAACACTATAATAAAACTTTCTTTCGTTAAAAATTTCCTGAGATATTTTAAGAAAGATGCACGGTAGCACATCTTTCCATGCTAGTTCGCAATGACACCGACAGGTTTCAGGTTATGAGAAAAATTTGCCCATATATAATTACATATAAATGTAACAGTTGGCAACTGTTAACCTGAAACTTCACTTTTATAATTAAAATTTAATTTGTGAATTATATAGGCTTTAATTCACAAATCAATTTTTATTTGTGAATTGCATCAGTTTTAATTTATAATTAAAATTTGACTTGTGAATTATATAGGCTTTAATTCACAAATCAATTTTTACTTGTAAATTGCATCGGCTTTAATTTATAATTAAAATTTGATTTTTGAATTACACAAGCTTTAATTCAGATACTATAAACAAGATACTATCCTATTCCTCACAGGTAAGAAGTTTCACTTCTGCTGCGCGTGGAGGCCACACGGATATTTTTTGTGACTAAAATTTGATTTAATTTATAAAAAAAAATAAAATATTAAATATAATAAAATATAATTTTAATTAAAATTTGATAAGTGAATTACACAGGCTTTAATTCAGATACTATAAACAAGATACTATCCTATTCCTCACAGCTAGGAAGTTTTACTTCTGCCGCGCGTGGAGGCCACACGGATATTCTTTTGTGACAAAAATTTGATTTAATTTATAAAAAAAAATAAAATATAAAATATAATAAAATATAATTTTAATTAAAATTTGATAAGTAAATTACACAGGCTTTAATTTACAAAACAATTTTTATTTGTAAATTGCATCGGCTTTAATTTATTTATTTGTAATTATTAAAATTTTAAACAAACAAGTAAAGGGCACTGAGAATCGACACGGTTCTTGATGCGTTGAAATATCAGATTACTGATTTATTAATTCATTGTACATTCAATCCGTACGTTTCGGCTCAGGATTGAGCCATCTTCAGCGATATAAATTAATATTTGATCAAGTTCTCCATTATACTCTAGTGAGTTTCATGATTGGAAGATCCAGAAACGATGTTAGTTTGTAAATGACTACGAAATCAAAATCAGATAGTCAAGAGAACGAGAACATTACACAGAAAGCCATTATCAAAGAATCAAGTACAACGTTTTATTCGAAACGGCACACAATAAAGAGGTTCCGAAATAACGGTATTAAAATTTTATTTGTGAATTATACAGGCTTTAATTCACAAATTAATTTTTATTTGTGAATTGCATCGGCTTTAATTTATTGTTAAAATTTGGTTTGTTAATTACACAGGCTTTAATTCAGATACCATAAACTTTTTGTGATGGACTTTCGTGACGGACTTTCGTGACAGACTTTCGTGACGCGCCCGCACCGAATCACTCCCATTAGAAGTTTGAACTTTTCGTGACGGGCTTTTGTGACTCGCCCGCACCGAATCACACTTATTAGAAGTTTGAACTTTTCGTGACGGACTTTCGTGACGCGCCCGCACCGAATCACTCCCATTAGAAGTTTGAACTTTTCGTGCGGACTTCCGTGACGGACTTTCGTGACGGACTTCCGTTACAGATTTTCGTGACGCTTCCGTTTCGAATCACCCCCCGCGCCTAAAGAAGTTTCACTTCAAAAAAATACATGCGTGGTGTCCCCGCGCGGCAGAATTAAAACTTCCGTAACACAAAACTCAATGTCAAAAATTATTTTGTTACATTTTTAAAAACTATATTCTATTTAATTTTTGTCACTGCAATTACAAGTATTTCAAGTGATAAAATAGCGCAAGTCGCGACAACTCAGTTGCGCGAATTGCAAATGTCAAAACGCGATCGACTGTGAGATTTCGCGGAATTTCCGAAATGTTTAACACGGATCTATCCCTGACTCACGCGCTGCGAGAACGGAAAATTCGCTTTTCAGAAATCTATTGTATATAGACACGCTGTGAGACTGCTAACGAGTGGTTGGGGGGGGGGGGGCGAGGATTCCAAGTTTTAATCTTTCGGTTATTGAAAGTTTTTAATTTATTTTAATAACTATTATTTTAATAACTGTAAAAGTTTCTCGTAACGCGGGACCGTGACGCGCTTCCGTGACGATCGGGTGTGACGATCGGGCGTGAGGCTCTCGAGCCGAATCACCCCGTGTCCTAAGAAATTTCACTTCAATACTTCAAAAGTTTCTCGTATCGCGGGACCGTAACGCGCTTCCGTGACAATCGGGCGTGACGATCGGGCGTGACAATCGGGTGTTACGATCGGACGTGACGCTCTCGAGCCGAATCACCCCGTGCCCTAAAAAGTTTTACTTCAAAAGTTTCTCGTAACGCGGGACCGTAACGCGCGTCCATGACGATCGGGCGTGACGCTCTCGAGCCGAATCATCCCGTGCCCTAAGAAGCTTTACTTCAATACTTCAAAAATTTCTCGTAACGCTGGACCGTAACGCGCTTCCGTGACGATCGGGCGTGACGCTCTCAAGCCGAATCACCCCGTGCCCTAAGAAGTTTTACTTCAAAAGTTTCTCGTAACGCGGGACCGTGATGCACTTCCGTAACGCGCTTCCTTAACGCACTTCCGTAACGCGCGTTCGTGACGCGTTTCCGTGACGCGCTTCCGTTACACTTCCGCACTGCATCGCGCCCATAGAAGTTTTACTTAAAAAATTTATTTTTATTAGTTGCGTAAGTATGGAGTCAGTGTATAGAGATGTATGTACATTGATCTCATGGTTGTGCAACTAATAAAAATAAAATTTTCTTAAAATCTACTGTCTGAATACGTCCGGGATGTTTTGGAGTATCCAGAGTGCTCGTCGAATACCCTCGTAAGACTACTTTGAGCAAAGAAGTTTTATGTTATCTAACAAACTACTTTCTTATAACATTCCAAAAGTGTTAATTTTTGATAGAGGTATCGCGTTTACGTCGCAAGAATTTCAAGATTTAAAAAATAATGTTAAACATATATTAGTAGCAACTGTATATGGGGCATTCCATACAAAATCGACCTGCGTTTGACCCTCACCCTCTCAGATTTTGTCGGCGATTTTTTATGTTATTGTTTCAACTCTAAAATGCACTCAAATTTTTTTTAGATTTTTTAAAGTAATGTTGATTTACTTATAATTTTTTAAAACAAACATATTGTTGGCCACAATTTAAAAACCTCAAAAAATTCTCAAAAATCCTGTGCCAGATTGACACAGGATTTCTGAGAATTCGTTTAGATTTTTAAATTGTGGCCTACAACGTTTGTTTTAAAAAAATATAAATAAATTAACTTTATTTAAAAAAATCTTAAAAAAAATCTGAGTAAAATTTAAAGTTGGAACAATAACATAAAAAATCGCCGACCAAATCCGAGAGAGTGAGGGTCAAACCCAGGTCGATTTGGTATGGAATGCCCCATATTCATTGATTCCATGCTTGCGCAACTAATAAAAATAAAATTTTCTTAAAATTTACTGTCTGGATACGCCCAAAACCGGGGTGTTTTGGAAAGCGCTCGTTGAATCCAACAATTTGGTATAAAGTTCATCCAAAAATGGCGTTCTCAATTCTGGTCCTCCCCTTGTAAGTAGTCTTTATTGTATTGGTTGCTATTTAATATCCAAAAATAAATATTCTGCTAAAATATTACCCATCTTATTATTTTTATACTAGCGAAAAATTTAAATATTTACGCAGATCAAATCTATCAAGTGTTTTTTGCTTGTTTAAAACATGTTTTTTTGTTACTTTAGTTTAAAACACAAATAAAACATAAAATATTGTTTTAAACCAAAAAAACCTGTTTTTTGCCAACCCTGGTTAAAAATATTTTTTAGACATCTTTAAGCCGTCTTACGAAATAATGTATAAAAGACGTCTTAATGACGTCTATAAAATGTCTTATGTCCCGATTTTGGACATTGTGCTGTCTGGGATCCTTTCAGAATTGTCGCATATGAACTGTAAAAGGGTAAAATGCTTTTGAAACATTTCTGTAACAATCGGTGCTATATGGGGTTATATCGCGGAATCCACTCTGAAATGGTATATTTTTGGATTAATTGTATATTAATTACTACAAGAAGCGCTAGCTCTTCTTTCGTGTTTTTTTAATTATACCCAGACAACATGCATGTCTAAAAAAGTCTTATAATGCCTTAAAGACGTCTATACGACAATGTTTCTAAGACGTCATTTATCGGGACTTTAGACATTTTAAAAACATGAAGTCGTCTTTCCGATAGTTCCGACGTCTTAGAATTTTTAAGGCCGTCTTTTAGACATCTGTAGGACGTTTTATTGTTCACTAGGTTATCTCTTATTCCCAGAAAAATTGTGTCCCGGATCATCCGTCAGTCATTGTACCAAATTCACACGACTGAGCTTCTTTATTTCCGTTAAAAAGCTTTCAAATTTTTCGCTTTGTTACTGCATTCTACTAAAGAACTTGAATGTTTCATATACAAAATAATGTTCCTCTTAGGAACGCAATGCTCCTCAAAACATTGCAACACTTTTGCCAAATTATTCCTCTCTGTTTCTTGCAGATTTAATGTGTTGTATAATTCAATGCCATCTTCGCCGACAATATATTTAATAGTACGACTACTTTGATTTTATCCGGTTTTCCAATCGTGTTATGTACAATCCTCGTGTTATGTACAACTTATAGCAACTTTTACGACTGCGCCATATTGTATATACTTATATTTATTTAAAATAAATAATACACACTCGTGTTATGCAGAATATTTAATACTGCTCTGTATGACATACAAATAGACTCAGAATGCAATGAACGCTCTCCGCGTAAGCATCTGCGCATGCGCTACCAATACAGATACAACGCCTACCCAAAAACGGTTGTTACCTATTATCAGATACCCTGTATATTTTAGGCTGCGTACATGCAAAACCTGAAATGTTAAATTGCCATTGTTTGTATGACTAATTTTTAGGTATGAGATTTGGCTACATGCAAACAAAGGTTGGACTCGTGAGCATTCTGTCAAAATTCAAGTTCAAACTCCATCCCCGAACTCCGGTCCCACTTATTTTCGACGAAGCATCTCTTGTACTTACGGCCAAAGGCGGCGTTCATCTTATTATCGAGCATCGATAAAATAATCAAACTTTTGCTTGAATCGAATATTTCTACTTAAAATATCCAAAAATACCGTTATGCACAAAAGTTTTTAAAAATATAATTATTATATTATATTATATTTTGCTTTTGTCATTTGTACTAGTAAAATTTTAGAAAAATAGTGGAATATTTAAAAAGGTAAAAAGTGTACATTAAGGACAAAATACTACGCATAATAATACACACAATAAAAAATATTTAAAAGTGTATGCATTAATAAATAAAAAAGTGTACAAATTAAAAACTTGCACATTGTTTCCTTATAATTATAGATCGCTATTATTGCTCCTTTTCAGAGCCAGCTTGTTTTTATATTACAACAACATAATTATTAACATAAAATAGTATGGCTTCCTCATTAATAAAGCTTTATGAGCAAAATAAAATAATGAGGAAGCAATGTGCGAGTTTCTAATCTGCACACTTTTTTTATTATTCTCCTCTAATTCTATTATATTCTACAGTCTTTTTTACCCCTATTTTATATATAATTTATTAAGATTTGGTTAATTAGTTCTTGAGTTATATACTATAAGCGAAAAAAAATGATGAAGCAACGCGCGTTTCTAATTTGCACACTTTTTATTATATTTTTTCTAATTCTATTATATTCTTCAGTCTTTTCTACCCCTATTTCATATATTGTATAATTCTTTAAGATTTGGTTGATTAGTTGTTGAGCTACAAACGTTTAAAATTTCGAAAAATCTGTACATACGTAAACGTCTTATAAAGCTGGGTCTAAGCTGGGCCAAATCTTAAAAAATTAAATATGAAATAGGGGTAGAAAATACTGAAAAATATAATTAAATTAGAAAAGTTGCTAATAATTAATATTAAATTATCCAAAAACATCAATTTTTTTAATGTCCCAAATGGTTGACATTTGAGGTGTAGCCTTTAAGGGTTAAATTTTTTTAATATTTGCAATTCTTCTAATTTTATTATATTCTTCAGTCTTTTCTACCTCTATTTTATATATAATTCTTTAAGATTTGGTTCATTAGTTCTTGAGTTATAAGAAATTTCATAAAATCCGTACACATAAACATTTTTTAAAATGCAATTTTTCGATGTTTTAGAACATTTTGAACACATTGACAGCGGCAACTAAAAAAATTTTTTTACGAAAACAAAGCTTCCTCTGTGAGGAAGCAAAATTAACTTCTCAAATATAGATATAAAAGCAATTTAATTAGTCAAGAATTACTGAGACAAACCTAAATTTTAAAAAATAACGCTTTCGGTTAACTTGAACTAATATTTGGGTCCCGGCAGAGTTGTACAGGTTCTTATGAAACTTTTCCCCGGTTAACGCGAAATTCGGTTAACACAAACTTCCAACTACTTTTTGGTCCGTGCAGAGGAAATTCCTCGGTTAATCGCGAATCGCGTATGAGTATATCCGTACAAAATTACCTTTTACAAAAAGGTAAAAAAAAAGACGCCAAGCACGCGTGGTGTACCTTGAAAAAATCGAAGTAGTTATCTTTGTACCTCGAAAAAATCCAAATAATATTTTTACCTTAAAAAACCAAAGTAATATATTTACCTTGAAAAAATCGAAGTAATATATTTATTACAAAAAAAAGAAATGATATCTTTAAATTATGCGCCAATTAAATATATATTATATCGAAAAATAACTATGGTTCTTTTAAAAAATGTATTCCCATTAAAGTGAAAAAATTAATATAAAATGTGAAAAATTTTAGTGAAAAAAACTTGGCGCTGCTAAACATAATAATATACATATATTAATGAAACAATTTCTATAAATGGAAAAAGTACTTTAAATTAATGTGTGAAAGTCTCTACATTCACATTGTAATTATTAATTTAATATTTTAAATTAGTTATTTATTGCTTTCAAATATTTTAAAATTTGGCAGCGCCAAGTTTTTTTCACTAAAATTTTTCACATTTTATATTAATTTTTTCACTTTAATGGGAATACATTTTTTAAAAGAACCATAGTTATTTTTCGATATAATATATATTTAATTGGCGCATAATTTAAAGATATCATTTCTTTTTTTTGTAATAAATATATTACTTCGATTTTTTCAAGGTAAATATATTACTTTGGTTTTTTAAGGTAAAAATATTATTTGGATTTTTTCGAGGTACAAAGATAACTACTTCGATTTTTTCAAGGTACACCACGCGTGCTTGGCGTCTTTTTTTTTACCTTTTTGTAAAAGGTAATTTTGTACGGATATCACCCCTTTTTGTTATAGATACATCAAACGCCATAATGTCTAATCGACATCGACATTTATGTCTGATAAAATCAAATGTAAATATATTTTGTATTATAACTTACAAGAATTATATCTGAGAGTTTGACGTTCTTAAATGTGCAGTGCAGTTTGTATAAATTTATAAATCATTAAAAAAATTAAGACACAAAATATGAATATATTAGGCAAAGTCAAATTTGTCGAGAGCACATTATGCAGTGTTTGCTATAAATAAATTTTGTCAAAAGAAAAACAGATTTGATACAGAATTTGGCATGTACGATGCTATTGGCAGAATGTCATAGTAGATAATATATATATAGTAAAGTTTGTTAACAAAATAAGGCAATTAACAATTTATAATACAAACTACACTGCACATTTAATTAAGGATGTCACTGTCAGATATAATTTTTGTGTTATAATACAAAAAATATTTAGACTTAATTTTATCAGATATATTTGATAGTCATTATTAGAGAAAAAGGAAGAGAGAGAGAGAGAGAGAACGCGAGCGGAAACGCGAGCGTGACCGCGAAAAAGAGCAATACGTACGATAGATATAACCTCGCGACCCTCGCACAGGGTGTATCCCAGGAACCAGCCATCCGCAAGGCGCGAACTCTGTCACTCCAGCACTGCACTTCGTTCGGAGTGTTCGGACGCGACGACGCGGACGGAATATTTCTCGACGACGCGGACGTCTAAAGCGGCCCATAACATGGTACGAGTTTGATTCGCGAGCCTGGACTCAAACGTTTTTCACCACACACACACTCCCGAATAGTCCCGAAATTTGGCTCGTCGGACGCCGAGCCCGTCTCGTAACATCTCACCCACGATATTGTTTACGAAAGCTTCTTTGCTTACGACCACGATCGCAGCGTTACGATAGATGTAGACGCACCTTAATAATTCATACGATAACTGTCACGACGAACGTTACGATCGTCGTAATGAGCTTACGATCCATCGTAACGCTGCGATCGTGATCGTAAGCAAAGAAGCTGTCGTAAACAATATATCTATGTTAATATATCTAACTATAAACACACTTTTCTTCGCGCGTCGAGAAGGCCGACATGTTAGGTTATACTGTTGTAACGCTAGACAAGTGTCACAATCTTCCGAGTTCAAGTTGAGTAAACTCATATAATGAGGTTACGATAGCTGTCGAGCGTTACAATCGTCGTAAGGAACTTAACATTACGATAAATGTAAACGCAGCCTCGCGCACCAACTAACGTACACGTCAGTCACGTCACTGCACATAAACATGCTGTCTCTTTCGTTTTCATGGAGACGCTCGAGACTGGCAATATCGCTCTCTCGCTCTCTCTCAGGAACGCGATTTATTTATTTATCGGCGAGCCGGACTTGAACGTTTTTCACCACACACACACTCCCGAATAGTCCCGAAATTTGGCTCGTCGGATGCCGAGCCCGTCTTGTAACATCTCACCCACGAACGAGTGGAAACCGAGACGAGCCGGACTCGCGACGTGTATAGGCCACTTTACGGTTATGTTTTTTACTCCTGTCACCTCACATGTGATCGATCGATCGAACTAAGGAAAATAAAAGTGACACGAAACAGTGGCGCCGCGGCACACTGTGGCGAGAATATGAAAGTAACGCTACCCCCACCACCACGGCGCGCCGCGCGCCGTGGCGAGGATGTGAAAGTGACGACGACGTATCTTAATGTAAAATTTTCAGGTCTGGACTTTTGCATCGCAATATATTTTTTCGTAGGCCACGTAGGGGAAAAATAAAAATACTTTCATTATATAAATTTGGTCCAAGCTTTCCATTGAGCCTAGTTAGAACTTGATCCGTTCACTAGTTATCGAGATCTCAAAATCTCGAGTACTCTCAACATATATATAATTCGTCGCGTCGCGTATATAGAGCCACGGCTGTCTCGCTCCGCGCGTACTTGGCGCGAGACACTACCGTGTCTCTTGATCAAGTAATATGTAAACAATGTTATATTGTGACATACATGTATATTATGATGTTTACACACATTTATCAAAATAAAAGCGCCTTGTTAGTTTTCCACGATGAGCAAGCGAAAGCAGACGTGTATTAATTTGAAAAAGAGTTAAAATATTGTATTGCAAAAAGTTGATCGTAGATTAAAATTAAAAAAACGAAATTGCTAAATATTTTAATATTCCTAAACCAACGCTTTCAACAATACCCTGTATAGACACCCTGTATAGTAAACTGTTTAACTATCTATTCAGGATAACTACGTTTAATGAATTCGTTGAAATCGATAATGATATTGCTATATGTAATGAACAAGGAGAAAACATTCTGCCACACTCAACTGATGATAAACAAGAAGAAAAAGAAGAAGAGATAGAAAAACTATGTCAGCATTTCAGACGTTAAGAAATTATGTAGCTACAAATAATGTGTTTAATCAGTTTATTGATTATTTACAAAATATGAGTTTTGAATATTCACTAAACAATCCAGTTACAACTCAACAAAAACAATTATAGATTATTTTTTGTCGAAATAATTAAATGTAAAAGTTATATTTTATTTAAGTTAGTGTATAAATAATATAGAATATATTCTATGCAATACTATCTACTAAATTTTTTAGTTGACCTCGTTAACACGAACGAATTCGTGTTAACGAGGGGGGAAGATTTTCTCGTTAACCCGAACACTCGGTTAACACGAACTCAAATCCTGGTCTCTTCGAGTTTGTGTTAACGAGGGTTTACTGTAATAACATTTTTTTTAATTTTTTTGTGATTTTTGTGATTTCATGCATATTCTTACATTAGATATTGATTTTATATTCTAATTATTTAAGCGATAATTTTCAAACTAGTGGTGGAGAACGCGGAGGAGGATGGTTGCTTGAAAATCTCCACGCTTGAGGTGGAGAACGCGGGAGAAGGTGATTGGTCCAGAATTTCTGTAGTTGAGCTGGAGAACGCGAGGGAAGGACCCTCAGGGATCGGCGGCGGCCTCCCGGGTGTCTCTAGGGACTCCCTGGGCCGTCCCCGATACGGGCATTGCGAACCCGAGGTACCCTAGCACAGCAGCACCGTAATCTCCGTTGGCCGCGAGGCTGGCGGAGACCGGGGGGCCCTTTTCAGGGCCCGCGAGGTGGGAGGCCTCTATAAAAGTCAACCCGGCCGGTCAGGGCCGTGAGGGATTGAGCCCTAGCTCTCCCGCCGACATATGGGAAGGAAAACCCAGACAGAAAACCGGGGGCCCGGCTACCCTCTTAGGAGTCTGCGGTTAGCTTCGGCTACCCAGCTCCAATAGCCGGTAGGGGATGGCGACCCTGAGTTCAAACGCCCGGTCGGCCGGGACCGTTAGGGGGGTATTTTTACACCCCCCGCCGGCATAGAGGAAGGTCACCTCGATAAAAAACCACGGGGGGGTTGGGGAGGGTGGTCCCCGTTCCCGAGGCGGGCAGGGATGCCGTCTCGCCGAGGGAATGGGAAGGCCCCTTCCCTCTTTTCCTCCATTGCACGCCGGTGCTCCGGCAGGAGGGGGAGGGGAGGTATCCCTCTTCTGACCCGGCTCAGGACGTGGTCCTGGGTTGGACGGAGGAGAGGCCCACACTCGGTGGTTGCACACCAGGGACGTGGTCCCACGGTCTACCGGGTGTGGAGGGTCGTCTGGGCCGCTCGGACGTATTCCGAGGTCGGGGCCAGGCGACCTGGGTGGGAGACCGCCCGGGCCACTCGGACGTATTCCGAGGTTGGGGCCGGGCGATGTTTGTGGAAGGAGACCCGTCGGGCCGCTCGGACATATTCCGAGGTCGGGGCCGGCGGGTCTTGGCCGTCGGGTGAAACAGACCGGCGGCGAGTAAGGTAACTCCGATGGTTCGGGGATCGCATCCCTCCCGAACCCGGCCATCGGAGTAGGCGGTTAGCCGGGGTGCGGAGGTTACCTCGGCCCCGGTTAAGGATTGCAGGCTGGTCGCCACGGCGGGCAGGACCTTGGGTGGGGTGCGACACCCTGCGGTACTTGTCTGTCCGTGGGGCCCCCCGCGTGGCGGCACCCGCCGCGGTGCCCGTCGGGTCGGAGCGACGGGAGCCCGGAAAGCCCATGGGGTGCTGGGCCTTGATGCCCTCTCCTCATGGGTGAGTAAGGGCCTGGAGTCCCGGTCGCCCTGCTGTTTGGCAGGGGGCTGGGGCATAGAGGGCAACCCCGAGCCGTGGCGGGGAGTGGGAGCAAACCGAAATGAACAGTTTCAATTCTAAGGACGTAATGGAAGGGAGGGAGGAGGTGACTATCACCCGGTCCTCCAAGAGTGGCAAGAGGAAGGAGGGAGAGGGTAGCCGGATTCCTGCCCCGGTAGGGAAGGGCATGCCCGTCTGCACGGTGGCTCTGGGTAAGCCGGTGTCCGGTGTTGGGAGCAAGCCCGGCGGGAGCAAGCTCGACACGAGCGGAGAGGCGTCGAGGGAGGAACGCCGACGGAGAGGGACTGTCCCTCGAATAGAGTCGGATTCGGAGACAGACAGGCGTCCTAGGTCGCCGCTGCGTCCGAGAGGAGGGCCGCACGCGCACACGGACACAGACACGGATGCGAGTGCACATCTGGGGTCGATAGACTCCTACAACGACGTCGACCATCAGATGTCGGAGGAGGATGACGACGTCTGCTATGTGGGTGAGCAGGTGTCACAGGGCGACACAATCGCGAGCGAGACGGCCACCAGGGCCAGATCGATTGTGAAGAGGGCCGCTGACCGGGTGTCAGGACTGGTGGGGGAGGACTGCCCTCCCATCAAAGTTAAGGAGGAGGCGGGCAGAGGTCGACGTGTAACAACGGGCGACCACTATCTCAAGATGCTGGAGGAAGCGGAGAGGCGGCTAATCGACAGGGCCCAGGAGCTTCGGGACCTGAAAGAGGACAAGACCTCACCCAGCCTCTCAAAAGGCAGGAGAGAGGCGGAGAGGAAGGCGAAGGAGGAGCTACGCCACCTCCCGACGGCCGCGCTTCACGCGACTATTGTGGAGTCAGTGAGCGGGTTGGACGTGATGGCGGAGAGGTCCAACGCGCTGCAGGGCCCATATAGGGGCAAGCTAAACGAGAAGGCAGCGACAATCGCGGCTGCCGTATCGTTGCTTGCCCAAAGGCAGGCGGACCCAACCGCGGGCGTGGAGAAAGAGGCCGAGGTGGAGGAGCTGCGCGGGAGGGTCGCCACGCAAGACCGACTGCTGGCGGCCCTCCAAGAGGACAGGGCCAGGCAGCAGGGGGAGCTCCAAGAGCTGAAGAGGGAGGTGGAGCAGCTGCGCAGCCAGGCAAGGAGGGAGGAGGAGGCAGAAACGAGGAGGGAAGCGAGGGGGACCAAGAAGAGGAGGAGAGTCATCGAGGACTCCTCTTCCCCCGCTCCATCCATTGACGGAGATAAGGCGAGAGAGAATCCCGTCGAGGAGGAAATGGAAGTGGACGCGACGGGGGGCGAGGAGGCCCTCGAGAGGGAAAGGAGCGAGAAGAGAAGGAGGGAAATTCTCGCGGAGTTGGAGGAGCAGGGACTTCCGGCGGTCCTCAGGCCCGAGGTGCAGGGCACGAGGAGAATGTTGGAGCCGGCGGTCCCGGCGGCGGCGGTCCGGGAGCGGCCTGAAGACAAGCTGCCCAAGGATGTAGAGGGGCGCCTCGCTTCGCTCAAAAATGAGCTAAGAGCGGAGATGAGGAGCGGGATAGAGGAGCTCAAGGGGTTCATCTTGAGGGAGATGGGCTCCGGAAAGAGGGACCCCAAGGCATCGGGGAAGGACCCAGCGCTGACCACGAGGCAGGCGCGGTCGAGGACGCGGGGAAGGAGGGAGGCCCCAGTTCCCGTTCCCGTTCCCACGTCGGCTGGGAAAAAGCCGCAGGTACAGGGGAAGGTGGTGGTTCCCGCTCCCGCAACGGCTGCCGGACAACAACAGCCGCAGGTGCAGGGGGAGAGGAGGACGTACGCCTCGGCGCTGAAAGCGGCAAGCGTGCCGCAGCCCCAGGCGCAGCGGGGAAAGGACACCGGGCCCACGGAGACCGGGTGGACCCGGGTGGAGGGGCGGAAGGCCGGGAAGAAGAAGCCGGAGCCCGAAAACGTCAAGAAGCCGGAGAGGAAGAAGGGCCCACCGGCGGCGACGCAGCAGGCGCCCTCCCAGCCCTCCTCAAAGGCGGGAAAAAAGAGAAGGAGGATACCGAGGACGGCGGCGGTGGTCCTCACTTGCCCGGAGGACAAGTATGCAGAATACATGGGCATAGTGAGGACCAAGGTGGCCCTGGTGGAGGTGGGGATCGAGAAGATCCTCAACGAAAGGAGGACAGCCACCGGGGCACTGAGCCTTGAAATCTCGGGCCAGGACGGCGCGGAGAAGGCCGACGTCCTGGCGGCGAGAATGACGGAGGCCCTGGCGGGCCAGGAAGGGGTAAAGGTCAGCCGTCCGACGATGACGGCTGACCTAAGAATCAGCGGCTTTGAGGGCTCAGTGAAGGGAGCGGAGGTGGCTGAGACCCTCGCGGCAAAGGGAGGCGTTAGCCCGCTGAGCGTGGCCGTTGGCCCCATTACAGTGATGGGCAACGGGCTATGCTCGGTCGTGGCAAAGTGCCCGCTGGCTGCGGCGAACGCCCTGACGAGGGACGGGCGTGTGGCGCTGGGGTGGTTGAGAGCCAAGGTGGAAATGCTCGAGAAAAGACCACTCCAGTGTTTCAAATGCCTCGAGATGGGGCACACAAGGGCGACGTGCCGCAGCGGCGCGGACAGGACGGGCGCCTGCTATAGGTGCGGAGTCGCGGGCCACACAGCCAGGGAGTGCCGGGCACCGGTGAACTGCGTGGTCTGCGAAGGCAAGGGGCTGCCGCACGGACACCGCATCGGTGGGGCGGCGTGCACCGGGTGTCGCCCAGCCAGAGGAGGAAGGACGGGGGCCGCGGCCAAGAAGAGGAAGCCGGAGGAGACCCCGAAGCCCGCGGCCGTGGAAAAGCCAAAGACAAGGGCGGCGGCCAAGGCCAAGGAGGGGCCGAAGCCGACAGAGGTACTGGCGGTGTCGGGCTTCAGGGTCACCCAGGGGGGGAGGCTCGTGGCAGGGGTAGTAGACGAGCCCCCCAAAGAAAAGAGGACTCGTCCTTCCCGCAAGACCGCGGGGGGGATGAGCCAAACCCCGACGGGGGGGAGCCCTCCGAGAAAATGGAGGTGGAAGCGGGGGTTCCCCCCACAGAAGGGGCGAGCGAGGAGAGAGGGGGGGCTCTTCCGTCGGTGACGGAGAGAACCCCCTCTCAAACAAGGATGGAGGTAGAGGAGCCTGAGGACTCCGAAGAAGAGAGGGAAAGAGCGGAGGACTCTGTTGGCCGCCTGTAAATGGCCTTCAGGGTCCTCCAGACCAATCTCAACCACGCCCGCGCAGCGCAGGATCTTTTCTGCCACATGCTGGCGGAGCGCGGGTGTGGTTTGGGGATCGCGGCGGAGCCCTACCAGGTCCCAAGAAACCACCCATGCTGGGCGGGGGACCGGGGGGGCACCGTCGCGATAACGTGGAGGGCGTTGCCGTCGTCCCCCCCGTGCGTCCCGAAGGGAGCCGGGGCGGGATACGTCCGTGTCGACTGGGGGCCCATCTCAGTGGTAGGGGTGTACGCCCCTCCTAGGTGGACGCTGGCCGAGTACGAGCGATTTCTGGCTGAGTTGGAGCATTGCGTTCGCGGGTGCTCGGCCGGCCGGGTGTTGGTCGCGGGGGACTTCAATGCGAAGTCAACTGCTTGGGGTTCCCCGCGGACCGATAGGAGGGGCGAGGCCACCGAGGAATGGGCGGCGGGCCTCGGCCTGGTTCTTTTGAATTCGGGCCGGGAAAGCACGTGCGTGCGGCGGCAGGGGCAGTCAATCGTGGACCTGACATGGGCCACGCCCCCCGTCGCGCGCACGGTGAGCGAATGGAGGGTGGACGCGGACCAGGAGACTTTGTCCGATCATCAGTATATCTCAATGATGGTCCGCGTTGCCCTCCCGGAGGTGCAAGCCCGCCGCCGAGAGGCAGACAAGCGTAGGAGGAGATGGGCCCTAAAGAAACTCGACACGGACAGGTTTAGGGCGGCGATCATGGCCCTGACGTGGGGAAAGGAGGAGGAGCGACCGGAGGGGGACGATGGGGAGGTGGACGAGATGGCCGAGGGGTTGTCGCGGCTGATGGAAACGGCGTGCGACGTCGCGATGCCCCGGGTCCGCCCCCAGCGCCCCCGAAGGTGCGCGTACTGGTGGACGGAGGAGCTGTCCGAGCTCAGGCGCTCCTCCGTCCAAGCCAAGAGGACTTGGCAACGCTTGAGAGCGGGGAGGCGCAACGCGCGACTGACGGAGGAGGAGGCTGGGGAGGCCTGGCGTACCGCCCGTCGGGCTCTCTCCAGCGCGATACACGCGGCCAAGAAGCGCTCCTGGCAGGAGCTCCTCGACAGCGTAGAGGAGGACCCGTGGGGGCGCCCATACAAGTTAGTGCTTGACAAACTCAGGCCCTGGGCGCCCCCGTTAACGGAGACACTGGCCCCCGAGTTCGCCGCCGAAGTGGTGGACGCTCTCTTCCCCCGGATGGATGGGGGGGAGGTGCGGTTCCCGGCGTGCGCGGGGCCAGTGTGGAGCGAGGAGCTCCAAGTGAGCGAGGAGGAGCTGTCGAGGGCGCTCCGCAGGGTCAGGAGGGGCAAGGCTCCTGGCCCTGACGGTATACCGGGAAGAGCGTGGACCTTGGCCGCGGGGGGACTGGCCGGCGAGATGCGCGGAGTCTTTGATGCGTGTCTCAGGGCCGGCCGGTTCCCCAAAAAATGGAAGGAGGCCAGCCTGGTGCTCCTGCCGAAGGCGGACAAACCGGCAGGTTCACCGTCCGCCTACCGGCCCGTGTGCCTGCTGGACGAGGTTGGCAAGATTCTAGAAAGAATAATAGACGAACGCCTCGTCCAGCACCTGTCCCAAAGGGCAGATGGGGGGATCTCGGACGACCAGTTTGGCTTCCGTGCCGGGCGATCGACGATAGACGCGGTTAAGAGCGTCTTAGCCCGGACGGAGGCCGTGATTGAAGGGGGGGGAGTGGCGATGGGCGTTTCTTTCGACGTGAAGAACGCCTTTAACTCCCTCCCCTGGTCGGTGATAGGGGAGGCCCTGCTAAGAAAAGGGGTCCCCTCTTATTTGATGGAGGTCGTCCGGGATTACTTCCGGGACAGAGGTCTGCGGTACACGGACCGGGATGGGGTTCCGAGGGTTAGGTTGGTCGAGTGCGGCGTCCCGCAGGGGTCAGTGTTGGGGCCCCTGCTGTGGATCGTCGCGTATGACCTGATCTTCGGGACCCCCCTCCCCGAGGGGTGCTGGCTCTCAGGATACGCCGACGATATATTCCTGGGAGTCGGCGGGGAGGATTGGCAGGAGCTATTTGGGCTGGCCAACGTGGCGGCTGAGTGCGTGGTGCGCTCCATACACGGGCTGGGCCTGGAGGTGGCCCCGCAGAAGACACAGGTTGCGGTCTTCTATGACCCCCGTAGGCGGGGGTGCCGCAGGCGGGGCCCGCCTCCGGAGGGGCTCAGTCTCCGCGTGGAGGGTGTGAAGATCCCGACCACTCCTCACCTCAAACATCTGGGGGTGTGGCTGGACAGAAGGAGGAGCTTCGGCGAGCACGTCGCCCGCGTCGTCCCTAGGGCAAAGAGGATAGCCAATTGTTTGGCTAGGATCCTGCCCAACATCGGGGGGGCGAGCGGGCGCGTGCGTCGCCTCTATGTGGCGACGGTCCACTCGGTGCTCCTCTACGGGGCACCGATCTGGTGGAGGAAGGTGGGCGAAAACGCCCGCCTCAACGGGCGGATGGAGGCGGCACAGCGAGTCATCGCAATCGCCGCCTCCAGGGCCTATCGGACCGTCTCCCACATGGGGGCGACTATCATCGCGGGGATCCCCCCGGTCAGGCTGCTGGCCAAGTCGTACGCAGTTAGGTACGAGGAGGCCAGCAGGTTGAAGGCCGAGGTGGGGGTGATCCCCCCGAGAGTAAGGAGGGCGCTGAAGCTCCGAGCCCAGGGGGCCCTCCTCCGCGAGTGGAAAGGGGACCTTGCGGACCCCCGACACTTGTGGGGGAGGAGGGTTATAGAGGCTGTCCAGCCGGTACTTGAGGAGTGGGTGGAGGGCGGCAAGAGGAGGTATGTCGCCTTCCACGCGGTGCAGGTAATGACGGGCCACGGTTGTTTCGGCTCATACCTGCACCGCATCGGGAAGGAGCGCACCACGCGCTGCTGGCACTGCCCGGAGGTGGCGGACACGGCGCAGCACACGCTGGAGCACTGCCCAGCGTGGGCGGGGGAGCGCCGTGACCTCCGGGCGTGCATAGGAAGGGACCTCTCCCTCCCGGCCGTCGTTGCCGCGTCGGTTCGGGGGGGCGACGAGGGGCCAAACAATTGGAGGGCGTTCGTCTCCTTCTGCGACAAGGTTATGTCGCGGAAGGAGGCGGACGAACGGGTGAGGAGGGGGGAAGTGGACCCCCCTCCTGACAGTGAGGACGGCGACGACGAGTGGCTGCCGCCGCCGCGACAGCGGCGGCGGCGCGATCTGCGTCGCCGCCCTACACGAGCGGATGCCCCCCGCGCCACGGCCCGGAACAGGGCGGGGAGCGCGGCGGGCTCAAGGAGGTCGTCGCCGCCGCTGACGCGGCGGCGCGCGCTGCGCCGTCGCCCGGGCGGCGGCGGCGGTAGCAGCAGGCGGTAGTAGCGACGACGACGGGCCGCGGTTGCCGCCTAAGCGGCGCTGAGTATCCGACAGTGGGTAGGGGGGGGGGGATTACATTAACCCCCCCCTCCCGCGCGCGCATCGGCGCGAATCAGAGAGGAGGGTAGCGGCGGGAGGGCGGATTTCCAGAACCTCCATGGAGGCGGGGATCCTCCCTCTCGCCGCTGGTCTGTGCCGAGCGGGTCGGCGGGGGAGACGGGCCGGGGGGGGGGCTTGGGCCGATTCACCCACGGGGTTTCGGCCACGGGTGTCCCCGGTCGGTCCGTCGGGGGGGGTCCGGCTCCGGGACCTCTCGGGTCCTGGACCCGGGCCCCTCCGGGCCGCGGGGGGGAGGGAATGGTGGCTTTACGCCAAGCCCTGTCTCCCTCCCGCGGGTGGGCGGCGGATGTCGGGCCTTTGTTGTTGGGGCGGGACTCCGACAGGTTTCTCGTCCCGGGGGCTTGGCACCCGCCTGCCTCAAGGAGGAGGACGTGGGAGGGGGGAGGGGGCGCTTCACGCGGGCGCTGACCCCTCCCCCCTCTCGTCCGGGGGGGCGGGCGAGCGGTCGGGGTACACCGCTCGCTCGCCGGCCAAATAAGGCAACCCCCGGAAAGGAGGACGACGGACGGGAGTGGTAACACCCGTCCGTCGATCGTTAGATTAAGACTAGGCTTGCCTAAAAAAAAAAAAGCGAAGTGCGGGGGGGCCCACGGATGTGATCATTGCGTTTCCCGGGGCCCTCCCAGCAAAGCACAGTTAGGGTCACCCATGGGTGTTTTAGCCGGTAAGAATCCGGCACTCCCCCGTCCTACCCCGAGGGCGGGGAGTCTTCCCCCTCATAACATCAGAGGGGGTCGCTGGGCCATATACCGGGCTTGCCCGGGAGCCCAGCGGTCGAAGATTTCACCCATGTAAAAAAAAAAAAAAAAAAAAAAAAAAAGGGAAGGTAATCGATCCCGCAGTTCTTCGGAATGGGCGAAGAGAATCGGAGAATGTGAAGGTTCCAGGAGCGGAAACCTGTTTTGGAACTCCTCGAGTTCCTCGGAGGGATTAGGGAACCGGGGAATAGAACGGGCCGGAAGGAGAGGAATCGGGGATATCCGGAAACACCCGCGCATATGAGAGAGAGGATGGGGAAGCGGAGACGGGCCGAATTGCGGAAGACGTGCGCGACTGAGATATTCTCTAAGGAGTTGTTCCATGACGCGCCCCCGCCTGCTTTGTTCTATTCTTCCGCGTATTGCCACCGCTATAGGCTTGCGACGTAGAGCTCGGATGCCCACTAAAAGTTTGTCGTATTTTAAGATAAAAAAATTATATAATTTATCTCCTCAGATCCCGATGGGGCTGTTTAAAGACGTAAAAATATTATATAAAAATTTGATATTATTAAGGACCGTGAACTCCGTCGGGATAAGGAGTATAACTCGTAGAGAAGTTTTGTAGAATTGACTTTAATAAAATAGTGGTATCGAATATTTTACAACAGTCTTAATTGATTTTACAATGCCCGAGTAATTACTCTAAGTTTGACTATGTCGTATTACAAATTGATACCGCACGTTAGTTACACTTCAGACTTTAGACTGCCCGCCCGATCTTCTAATCGGCGGTATTTATATGGTCGGGATCGATGCCCTGTTGCTAACTCAGAGGCCCCGAGTTAGCGTTGACCTTTCGTTGTCAGCGCTTTGAGTTGTCCTTCACATCAGCGTTTGGTCGTCCTGGAGATGAACCCCCTTGGTTCCGGTGTCGGTCACGATTGATTGTCCGATGCAATCGTCAGGTTTTTGGGCAGATTGCAAATTAAACTTATTTTAGTTGCCAGGGTCGGATTTCTTATATGTAACGACTCGCTGTTGCTAGGTATCGTAATTAGTGGAAAGGGGGGGGGGGGGTAAGATGACGACCTTAAGGTTTGTCGATTTTTCCTAATTTCTGTGATGTAAAAATAATGATCTATTTTTTTGGATCCACTGAAGTCTTCTGTATCAACTGTAAAAATTTAAAAATGTTAAATAAATTAGAATTTTTAAAAATTTACATTTTTTAAGAACGTGTCGTTTTCGTCATCTTGCCCCCATATGTGGGTAAGATGACGATAAGAATCAAATTAAGTTAAAAAGTACTTTTTATGAATAAAAAAATTTATTATATTATATAACTTACATTATTTTGGTATTACAACAGTGATTACAACGCAGTTACAGACATATGTATAGTACAATTGCTTTATTTTTCAAAAATAACAAAATCAATGAATTGCATATATGATAAAATTTACTTACAGGTTACCAGTATCAAAGAACTAATTATTTGCGTCACGTTTGCAGTCACGTTTAGGTTCAATGCAGAACATTAATCTGCATACACAAGTGCTTTATCTTGCCTGCGCACGACGTTAGTCATCTTATCCTGTAGTCATCGTGTTCATTTATTTATTTAATAAAAATACTATAATGTGAGAAATAAAAAATATGAATACGTTATTGTAGAAGTTTTTAGCTACACGATGCTGTGATTTAAAAAAAAATGAAAGTAATATAATTATGTCATTCCTTATAAACAAACACCAAAAAATTACGTATGGGTGCATCCAAAACACATTTCTTATTATATTATCCACATTTGTGGACAGATTGAAATCAAACTACATACATGTATATACACGTATATATGTACACAAAATATATGTAATAAAAGTTTGTGTATTTTGTATTATTCATTCTCAACACTAAGAGTATATATATGTTTATAAACATAATGCGCGTGTACATATGTGTATGTGCGTACGTTCATACACATAATGTACATACTCCTATATATGTAATTATATCATAGGCGCTGTAATTACGTATACGTATATATGTGTATATGTATACATTATAATATTTACGCATAATATGTATGCCTTACGCCGCATTCGCCCTTACAGGATGTCCCATTTTAATCTACTCCTCCAAAAACTGTTATTTTTAATTTGAGAAAAAAATGCTTTTACACAACAGTTGTTTGGCAGGGTAACACATGTAATAATTCCAATGTGTGTCATGTCGCAGATGTCGTTTTCAAGAAAAAACGACTAATTTCTATGGAACTTTATTTTTGTCTGAGAAAAGTTATACATGTCATCGAGACGTTTTACTAAAATAAAGCTCTTTCGTTTCTAAGATATTTTAAATTTTGTCATGATATTTTTAATATAAAATATATGAAATATTTCGTAGTCTTCACTTTTCGAGGATTTTACCTTGATATTTTTATACGTAGAATAAAGTGTGACGTCCGTCGGTACATTTCTTCTCCCCCCCCCCCTTTTTTCTTTTTTTCTCGGCGACAACGACGCCGATGGTAATAAAGTAGTTAGAGCAATAGTAACAGTAGCAATAGTAATAATAGTTGCTGTAATAGTAGTCATAGCGGTAATAGTAGTAGTCTTAGGCGTTAACATATAATACGTATAGTAACATTAATCGAACGCATTAATATCGCAAAAATACCTGTACTACGTAAAATTATATTGTTAATAAATAACCAATATACCGTGCCTCTCGGTTATTTCATTCGATCTCAATCGCGTATATTTTCTCATAAATCTTATGTTCACAACTTGATATTAATTTTTCACAATTTACAAATTCGTATACGAAAACTGAGAGATATTTCAAAGTTTTTTATTTTTGCTTGAATATCGTTTTAAGCATCATTAATCTGAATTTTTTCAGTAACGTAGCAGAAACTTAAAAAATAATATTAAGGAACGCGTACTGTCAGCGGTTTTGAGAAGGCGCGCGGAGAGCCAGACGCTCTCACGCTCACCCGAGCCGGTTATCTTGAAACGGATGCTGTCGTCAGCACCTTCCCACAGCGAATACGCCTCGCTTCTTAACAGCTAGAAATAATTAATTGCAAAATCTTTTGAATTACAATAAATAAATTGGGAATCAATCTCGAATTGTTGTCACAAATAGTAAGCGATGTGCATCGGCAACAACAGCGACAGCGCCGACGCTAACCGCTCGCCTTCTCCCGCGCTATAGATCTAGGATCATAGACTAGATTTAGTAAGTAGATGCGACCTTGCGTAGCGACTGAGTCGCTTATCCAAATTTATTCGTAATTATAGCAATAAGAAACAAAGGAGATTTCTGCACCTCGCGACGCTGGCACCTGAGACGCACGGCCCGTGGGCCCTTCCCCTGCCCTCGTACCGCACCGCGCTCGGCAATATAAGACTCTGCCTCGAGCCGCGGGCGCTCTTTTTGTGCCGCGAAATTGTCGACAGTCACTTCACGCTACTCCACTTTAAATCTACAACTTAGAATACCTTCCCTAATTAGAGTCAGTGAATTTTTTTTTCTTACCAAGTAGAGTCAGTGCAAGCTCCCCGCGAGGTCTTCGGCCGACCAGCGCGAAGGTGCGTACCACGAGCCACTCGCAGGTAGCAGCCTCCTCCGAAATCAACAACCGACCTCCCGATCGAGGCTTCGAGTATACGAAACCCCGTAAGTCACATACCGTCGCGAAAGCGCCCGCCTGTTCTTCCGCTCGGCCCAGGCAGCGCTTGTCACGTTACCTTACGGTTCGCCTTTTTTTTTTCTTTCACGATTTTGTGATAACGAGGGGTAGTTCTCGCCGAATAACCACTTACGTTTTAATTTCTTTACCGTTTATCTATTGCGCTGTCGATCTCGGCACCGAGGTTGTTCGGTGTCGGAAATGAAGCGTATGTGTGATTTTTTTAAATTACGTTAAATATATAATTTTGTATCACTAAACTACCGGGTTTCTCTCTCTGTTGTCATGTGTATCTGATCGTGCATACCGGGAGCTACCCTGTTAAACAAAATCTGTATTGAAAATAATATAAAAAAAAAATGCAGGAAGTTTTATGTAGATACCGCATATGAAAATTCATATACGAAGTTGAAAATTTAAAGGAGTGGTGTTTCGAAAATAAAAGTATCGAGCAGTAATATCACTATGCTCATCTGTTTGAAAATTTATATACCTGTAAGGAAATTCTGATCTTTAAGCATATCTAAATTAAGAAACAGGTTTTATAATTTTTATGAATTTTACTATGAAATATATATGAATTCTTGTTTCCATTCGCGCTTTGCAATTTCAAGGAAAGACAATTGTCGTAAAGAAAGTTTACGCATATCATAATATTCAATTTCGAATGCATCGTATTTTTCAGCTCGCCGTAATTAAAATCCAAGGTCGTATTGTATTTTCAATATGCTCTGTTTGTAACAAATAAATTTATATACAAATGTTCTCATTTATTTTTCTTTTAATCGAAAATATGTATTATTACCTTGCGCATTCCAAAAATCTTAAAAGGGTTTTTAATGTCTAATGTTGTGTGTATTAAATTTCACATCAGTGAATAAAATTCATGTTTGTGTATGAATTTAGTTATACAAGTGCAAGAATTTTTATTTCAGATACCCAGTTTGCAAATTTTGTTTACCGTGTTATCGTAAAGGTGTTGTAAATTTCCTATCCTTTTCCTTGTGTATCTTATTCATATGTTATATAAATACGCCCCCTCGCCGGACGTAACAAAAGAAATCGATTTTTAAAAAAACGCAAAAATTATTTTTAAAAATTTGATTGCATTTTGTACATGCATTAAATTTTGCAAAATTGTAAATGTCAAAAATAATATTATTATTCGCTTTATTTCGTTATTCTTTGTATAAAAGTATGAAGGCACAGTCATCGAAAAATGAATATTCTACGAGACATTACATTTTTTATAAAAAATATGACAAAATTTAGATTAGATAATATTTATTCTGTCCGATTTAGGGATTACAGAAGGCGTTTCTTAGGAACGTACCCAAACCTTTACAATATAAACCATCTCCTTTCCCGACCTGGCCATGAGCGACCCTCAACATTCTAAACTCTCTTCCTCCCCTCCACGCACCCATTTCCCTTCCTTTACTTCTCCTCTCTCAAGCAGATGTAGGTGTTTTGATTTGTAAACGGAGCGGGAGTTCAGGTGGGACTCTGCTCCTGCTCTGTCACCTCTCTTGTCTCCTCCTTCCTCTCTGAATGTTTCCGTCCCGCTTCTATCCTCTCTGTCCCCTCTTCCGCCAATTCCCTGTCCTGCTCCGTTTCTCCCTCTTCCCTTTCCCCCCCTATGTCCTTACTCCACTTCACTATTAGCGCCATTCCTTCGTATCCCTTCCTCTTTTCCGCACAGGTCGCCTTCCTTCCTCTCTCATTAACCCCTCCTTCCGGTTCGGCCTCTTACACCTCTCCATCCGTCTCCTTGAACTGTCTTCATACCCCCGTTTTTCTTTCGCCTTTCTACCCGTTCCACCCTACACCTCGATCGCCTTATATCCGCCCTCACTTTCCTCTAACCTCTTCGTTTGTTTACTTGTGTCACGTGGGCTACAGCGCACTTTCTCTCACCATGCACGCTTTTCCACCTGCGTTCCGAAAACCGGCGCCCCGGTGTCCGCCGTGGCACCAGCTCGTGGCCGGCACCCAGCGCCACCTCAGCTCCTCAACTACTCCCGTCACGCCTCGCCCACCGACCCGCCACAGCGCCACCACGAAGGCCGACCATCTTCGGTGTTCTCTTCATTTCTCTCCTCTCACATCCCTGTCCCCTCACCCATTCTCTTCCCATCCTAACCTCAATGATCGCCCGTCGCTTTTCCATCCTCTATTCTCCATCCGCTCATTTCCTGGGGCCTCCTCCAATTCCTCGACATCCTCGGTTCCTCCTCTTCCTAATCGATCGCCTAACTCGCACCTCCCGCCTTTGATCTATCCAATATCACCATTTCACCGTTCTTTCCACTCCAGGCCACCCGTCCACTCCGCCCACCTTGACAAAATTTAAAATATCAGGACATTCTAACGAAAGAGACCTTTATTATAGTGTTTCGAAAATGTCTCGACGAGATCTACAACTTTTATGTGAAGAAAAAAATCAAGTTCCATAAGAAATTAGTCCCCTATTTTTTGAGAATAACGACATCTACGACACAACTCACATCGGAATCCTGTGTCCCCTTCAAAGCAAACAACTTTTGTTTGAAACATATTTCTCTGCAAATAAGTTGTGAGGATAAAAATTCGTTACGCTTTATTTTGTCCACCTTGTACGTACTGTTTATATATTTATATAATCAAGTGACAAATACATGCACAGCACATTTTTTCTCAAATGTACAAAAAGGATCGAAATTATGTGATTTTGATTATTGATACTATAGAATGGGCTCCTCCAACGCCCATTCCCGTGAGAACGCACCCAATAAATTTTCTTCGGTCTCTCCGATTGTAATGTACAAAAAATACATTTGTAATAATCAGTGCCGTCACAACAGACGCTGTTTAAAATATACCGCGAATGGACGCGCGACGCGAGGAGACACCGTGTATAATCGAGCGCGATCAATTTATTGATTTTCCGAAGACGCGCGAGGAGAGCCGACCTTTGTTTACGGCGCGCTGTTCGGCTGCGTGCACGATGCGGCGACGGCGGACTCACTTCTTGTCGCGAACTCGAGCCGAGCACACGTTCTAGCGTGAGCGGTCACGCTTCCTTACGGGTGTTACTACGTAACACCGTTGTGCGAAACTCGTGCTGAAATCGGGATTACATCGAGTTGTAGCCGCTCATATCACTTGCTATCTTGCTGCCTGTGCCAGGTTTCACCCTCCTATCGAGCTGCCTAGCAACTACGAGAGAATCTGTGTCGTCACGACGAGAGAACGATGACAGATGCGCTCCACAGCATTCAACAACCGAACGAGAGCTTATACGAGCTTTTCTTCCTACAAGTGTTGTATCAGTTATAACAATTGCTTATTAAAGTGAATAAAGACTGTTTACGATCTACAAAAATGTATCGCTCCTTCCATTTATCATGCAGCCCACATCCTTGCAATCGATTTTTGTGTGTCTCAAACAGACGCTTTTGACTTTTATTATACAGGGTGTACCTAAACTGGCGATAAATATTTTAATGACAAATACTTTGTAACATTTTAAGAAAAAAATTCTAATACGAAAATGCCGAGGCTATAATAGTTTTCAAATGAGAAAAGTTTAAAGATAACGAATGACAAGGTTAGGTTTTTGCGCGCTCAGGGATGGTAACATGGCCAATGATAAAGGTGCTTCCATGAATCAAATGCCTTTGAGTATTGTGAAATTGTTACAAAAAAATTTAAAAGTTTTATTAAGAAACCATTTTTGTTTGTCTGTAATGAATTATTTATTCAATAATTCAATATATTCATGATATGTGTCATTATGTCATGTTTAATCGGTTAATTCATATGATGGTAATAAATCTCCGCGATGAAAATTGATAAAATCGATGAAATCATTTTTTGTTCCAACTTTTTATTGAATTGGTCGATAAAATTGCTAATACCGATTATTTATTCAATTCTGATATAAATCTAGCCACTCTCTACTCTTTCTTAAAAATTGTGATAAAATCTAAATGTTTAGAAAAGAAAGAAGTTAACATAATAAAATAAAATAAAAAGAATTAACGTAAAATAAATCAAAACGGGCGTATTTCATCAAAACCCACAAAATAATTTTTAAATAAATTTTTTCAAAATATTATTTTACGTCGAATGGGAAGAAAAATTTTAAATTAAATTAAAATTACAAAATGTATGAATTAAAAGAAACTAAAATACAAAACGTATAAATTAATAAAATTGAAAATACGAAACGTGTGAATTAATCGAAGCATTTGCAACTATTACGCGACAAATTATTTTAAATGCAACAACGAGTTTGTTACGACGTGCACGATTGTGTATCGAATGTGACGGTGGACACTTTAAACACCTTTTATAAATAGAGATATCATTTTCATACTATTAATTTGCTACTGGTTTTGAGCGAGAAAATTATGAACGATTTATGACTAATGCTAACGTTTTTCTTGACAGATATTTTTTTGGATTTGAGCGGTAAGCGTTTGGACCGCAAAATGATTGACTGCATGTACAATGTACATATTAAGTTAATTTTATTAATTCACACGTTTTGTATTTTCAATTTTATTAGTTCATACGTTTTGTATTTAGTTTTTATTAATTTATACATTTTGTAATTTTAATTTAATTTAAAATTTTTCTTCCCATTGATGTAAATAAATCGATTTTAACATTAAAAAGAAAGCTTATAGTAATGTACGTATAGTAAAATAATATTTTGACAAAATGTATTTGAAAATTATTTTGTGAAGTACGCCCGTTTTGATTTATTTTACGTTAATTCTTTCTATTTTATTTCATTATGTTAACTTCCTTCTTTCCTAAACATCTAAGATTTTATTACAATTTTTAAGAAAGAGTAGAGAGTGGCTAGACTTGTATCAGAATTGAATAAATAAATGGTATTAGCAATTTTATCGATCAATTCAATAAAAAGTTGGAACAAAAAATGATTTCATCGATTTGATCAATTTTTATCGCGGAGATTTACCATTATATGAATTAACCAATTAAACATGACATAATGACACATATCATGAATATATTGAATTATTGAATAAATAATTCATTGCGGACAAACAAAAATAGTTTCTTAATAAAACTTTCATTTGATTCATGAAAGCACCTTTATCATTGGCCATGTTACCATCCCTGAGCGCGCAAAAATCTAACCTTTTCATTCGTTATCTTTAAACTTTTCTCATTTGAAAACTATTATAGCCTCGGCATTTTCGTATTAGAATTTTTTTCTTAAAATGTTACAAAGTATTTGTCATTAAAATATTTATCGCCAGTTTAGGTACACCCTGTATTATATATGGATTACAGAATAGGCCCCTTCAACGCCTATTCCCGTGAGAACGCACCCAATATATTTATGTCCGTCTCTCCGATTTTAATTGTAAAATGATACATTTCTAATAATCAATACCGTCATAACAGACGTTTCTGACATTTTACTTTGTCAGTACCGTCAGAATAGACGCATCTGATTTTTATTATAATCAGTACCATCCGAATAAACGTTTGTCGCATCTTATTTTGCCAGTACCGTCACAACAGACGCTTCTGACATTTAGTTTCCCAATACCGAACAAATACTTTATTCATTGAGACATGTTTTATCTAAACGATATATTTATACAATATCGTAACTTTGTAAATAGTACTACGGACGTGTTGGAAATAGCGACAAATGTTCCTCTTCTATAATTTTTATAAAGTACCGTCTCATGTCTGCTACTTTATAGGAATACTTTACATTACAAGGATTGCCCTTTTTTTACTATAATTGTGGCAAAAGCTGCGGCGTACATTCCGCAACTTGTACCGTCTGGTTGTGCATCAACTTTCTCAAAAATAATATCACTTTGCCTTATTTTTGGATATCGACGCTTTATATATTCTCTTTCCTTGGGTACCAATTTGTCGTATGTACAGCCAGGTATACTGTCATATACGAACAGTTTGGTGCCATCACAAAATATACATCGCCAATGTTCAATTCCCTCTGCAGAATAATTATTTTTTCCTCCAATTATTTGTAAGCTTTTGTCGCTCTTACTAGCGTCAATATATAATTAGGCAATCCTTGATAGTGTACACTTTGCGTTTCAAAAGGAGTACTTTGTCTTACAATGCGTAAAAATTCATCTATCGATTCGTCCGTTAGTTTGTTGCCAGACAAGACATTCTGTCTCACAATGGAAATAGGTATAATAACTTCATCTTTTATCATTCGTCTTGCCTTATCCTCTTCGGTTATATCTCGCTTGTAGCTTGTACCAATATATGTACAATCATCATCCTACTCCATATCTTGAGCAATCATAGCAGTGGTAATTGCTGTTTTCATCGGCGAAATGTCACATTTTAACGTTTTGTTATTTTTATTAATGACATTTTCGCTCTTTACTGCATTTTGCTCAATAGTTTTTCGACTACTTAATTTTTTACTTGCTTCCTGTGCTTCTATAATATATCTTGGCTCCCTTATAGGCATATTCCTTTTATGACGACTATCCAAGATTTCCAGAAGCATGCTATCGTGGTAGAAGCGTTTTAGCGAAGGCAGCATATTAGTTTCCCAAAAAGCATTGTCTCTATTTGCGTTATGTTTAATTGACCTTGAACTTGATAAAAAAATCAATGATTTTTATTCATATTGTCACGATTTTTTTTATCAAAGATGTTCCTCAAGGAAACCAATGTTTCTATGGCTTCTTCTGCTGTTAAATTTTCAGCCGACTGAGGACATTTAATCTCCACCAGACCATCTTCGTCAATAAGCCCATCGGGAGAAGCACCCAGAAATGGATTTTCACCATCAATAAACAATCCGCAAGGTTTTATTTGTTTCTTGAGTTTTGCGGCTAACTCTTTCCTCGCATCCTCCTCTCGATCGCGACCATATTTCATGGCTGCAGTGTCAATGCATGGAGGAAACAAAATGTCTTTCACTGTTGGTGCGCAAGACGTTGTCCTTCTCATACGACATACCCTTTCAAAATTTGATGCTGTCAACATGACACTTCTTGTTATTAACCACAGCTCAGAATCACCTTGATCTATAGTGTTCCGTTCAATCTGCTTCCTGTTTTTCGCGTTTTCAGCCAACCTCTTAAAATCATTTTCGAATACATCATCTGAAACGTCTGGTTTTTGCGCTTGCGGGCCATAATGGCGATCTGTTCCTGATTCTCGCTTTGGTCTCTTTTGCCTTCCATCGATTTGTCGAGATTCTCTGGTTCTCGCAACTTTTATTTGTCGTTGCTTCTCGACAACAGGTGGAACTGCTTTATATCTGACTTTATGCACTCTTGTAAGGATGTCTTGTGTATTGTATTGCACAGCTGATCCCAAAAGTCTAGCATTATAAGAGCCTCGTTTGCCAAAATTAACGCGCTTTCCGCCAATTTCTTTGCAGATTATGGAATTGAACGATTCTCTCTGCAGGATTATTTGTGTAATTTAACAGCGAACTATCTGAATAAGCTGCTATATATCTTACAGCAATCTCTATTTTTTGATACAGACCATACAGTTTCAGATCGTTTACGTAGTTTGTCTTCGTTTCATCTTCGCATTTACGAACGCGTTTCTTACATTCTGTATGCTCACCAAATACGTGGCTAGGAATCATGTTCAATATATCTTCTCGTAATTTCGTAGCCTGCAAATGAGGAGGTATGTTTTCTTTTTTTCGTAAAGAAACTAGTTCCATCATTTCTTTTCGTATTGGTAAAATGTTGCTCTTTATAACATTTTTTAAGCTGTACAAAACCATGTTTCCTTTTTTGCCCTTTTGACTGAGTTGTTTCAGCCACGTTTCTTAATTTATTGCCCAGATTACGAAGCAGATGGTTGGTACATTCTATTTTCAGTACCCTTACCTTTATTTCGCGATATGGATCATTTTTGAGTATACAGTGATATACATTACTGTCGCCATCGGCGATAAGTATTCTATATATCAATCCGTGCATTTCCAGGCTACTATTGAAACCTTCTGCAATGGCATCGCTCTCCATACTTGTGGAGCTTGGGTTGCGATCAAAATTTTTGTAGCATTTATAAGTTTTTGCTTTACAATTTCTTCGCTCCGCTACGTCGCATACCGTGCAATACTTGGTGCGGATGCCAACGAAGAGAATTTTCCTTGTGCGGTGACCGATTATGGTACCTGCACCGGAAAGTGAATCGTACGCTTTACCGTACGATCTCTTCATCCAACTGCCATCCGCAACAACTGTTATATACGGAATACTATTTATCGTTTCATTCTTTTCTATCGCGTTGTTTTTCTTCCTCAGCTGGAATTTTCATACTTTCCATAGCCGTTTCTAGAAAACTGTCAACTAACTCCTCGCGATACTTAATGTACGTGTGTTCAGCCATGCAAGATATGTTCATGGCTGTACATAGCTCTTCTAGCTGGGCGTAACCAATTCCAACTGTTATTGTTCCAGCTACAGCAGCTCTATTAATATCTAATATTTCGTTTAATAAAATCTAGCCAGCCCACGATTAACGCCTCTGGCTTTATTAAAAATAACTAGCACACGATTACGCCTCTGGTATTAATTAAATCTAGCCAGGCTACGATTAACGCCCCTGGCATTATTAAAAGTAACCAGCACACGAATAACGCCTCTGGTACTAACTACTAAAAGAATATTATTTACCTATAGTTAATTTTTAATTAAATATATAAATAAAGAAAGACTGCTTTCTAACCATTCAAAGATTTTTTTTGTCAGTATTATGTACAGATTTATTTCAAATAACGTATGCATTTTATTACCGCAAAAATAGTCACGATAAAATATTTTTAAAATTATGACGGTATCATGAGATTTCAAATTTTATCTTTTCAGTGGTGTTTCGGCCGTAATTGAAATGCCGGTTTATAACGTTCATTTGGAAACGTCTGGAATATTCAGCTTCTAGGAGAGAAGCTGAATATTCACAGCGTTTCTGTTTTCAGTTTCTTATGTCAAATTCTTGTGACACATGTATCTCACGAGCCCACAGACAATAGATCAATCTACGGGCGCGTGAAACTTTCCCCTTATTTTCCTTACGGCGGGTAGCAGGTCGCAGGAAAGTTCTGTTCAGTTCTGTCTAGAGTCCCGACCGAGTCACTACCGCTCTTGTACGATGAAAATAAAGTAATGATTGTTAAACGGAGTCTAAGTAATTACACCTCTCTCTCCTTATCTGTGGTGGACGATACACGAGTTTGAGCCGAGCGAAGGAATCGGCATTAATTTGTCTTAAGACAAAAACATTTGGTCCTTCGAGCCGGATACACTTCGTTTCGGTGGTCAATGGTGTATGAGAGGAGGTGCTAATTGGACAGTGTTGCAATTAACCGAAATGCTCGAATAAGTCCGAGTGGCATTTGATCGGTATTGGACGTACTACTCTCGAGCAATCGTGATTGAGAGAGTAATAAGAATACTCGGTAGTGCGTCAAGTTAATACAGTGAGACAGAGACAGTGCTCCGCTTTACGTGCCGCCTGTCTAAGCAGAAACGATCGCTTTCTTGCCAATAGGCCGTTCGTCACGGACAGGATAGTACCGCATTCCGCGTGAGCTGCCCTGATTGCGCATATTGATACGAAGAGCATAATCCATCTCCGTGAGAGTACGTTATCAACCGTGTTATAAAGACTCTGAGACTATCGTCATCATGGTAGATAATATTGTAGTGCAGCGTCTGAACTTTGATGTAATTTATCGCGCGCGTAATAATTTACCGCGTGTACTCAAGCAAACGCCAAACAGTTTGGTACTGCAGTCTCGCATCGAAAATATCCGAAAGGCTTGGAGCAAAGCTGAAACGCTGCATGAAGAGATAAATAAAGCCTTCAAGAAAGAGGCACGTGAAGGGGTCGACTATTTCAAGGATTCTGAATTCGCTACCGCCGAGAATGCCTATCTGGAGGTCAGTGATGCGTTACACCAGGCGCTTTCGGACGCTATGCCCGTTCCTGCCATGTATATGTCCGTCAGCACTCGGGATCATTCGGGTGCGGATCATTCGCTCAGCAGTCGCTTACCCCGCATTTCGCTGCCACATTTCAACGGATCTCTGCTGAACTGGGAGAGCTTCAGGGACCTCTTCACCTCATTAGTCGTTGATGACAGCAAATTGAGTAACGTTGAAAAACTTCATTATTTAAAATCTTGTCTTACCGGCGAAGCCCATGCGTCCGTCAAAAACATCTCTATCACGGATGCTAATTTTGACTCGACTTGGTTATTCTTAAATTCACGATATAATAATCGTAGACTGTTAGTCTATGCGCGCATTGATTCCTTAATTGATATTCCGGCGGCCACGTCAAATACTGCTACCGAGTTACAGCGTGTAATTGATTCTGTACGCGAAATCCTCAATTCTTTAAATAATTTAAACGAAGCAGTGGATTCTTGGGATAGCTTTTTGACTCGTTTAATTTTACGTAAAATTGATTCTCAGACGCGACGTGATTGGGATATTGAAATTGGCAATCGTAACGAGGTGCCGAGATATAGCGAATTAGAAACGTTTATTTGGGCTCGCATACGTGCCTTCACTCCGTTGCTTGCAAAATCTGAGAAGACCTCCGGGAAAACATCGCGTTTGGCTAAGTCTGAAGCGAAAGTCCACCTATCCACTGTTGCCCCGAGTTGTAAGTGCTGCAGCGGGGAGCATAATATTTCGAGCTGCGAAAAATTTAAGGCATTAAGCCCAGAGAAGAGAATGACGCTTGTTAAAACTTATCGCGGTTGCTTCAAGTGCCTCCGTCCTGGCCATTTTCCGTCGTCGTGTACAAGAAAGAACGTGTGTTCTTATTGTAAGCGTAAGCATCACTCATTATTGCATGTAAGTACCATGACTACCGTAGAAAAAAAAAAATGTACATGAAAATTCGGAAGTCAATTCTACTATCGATACAAGTGTTACAACGCATTTGTCCTCCGCTATGTCCCCTGTAGCTACGTCCGTATTGTTAGCCACTGCTTGGTTACGGGTTTCAACGTCGACAGGACGAGAGATATTATTGCGCGCGTTAATTGATACTGGTGCTGAGAGAAGCTTTATTTCCGAAAACGCTGCGCAAATGTTACGCGTCACTCGTGGGCAAGTTCCAGTCTCAATCCGCGGTCTCAATGGAGTCATCTGCGGACACAGCCGTCATGCTGCCGTTGTGTCAATACGCCCCCGCCTTAATGATACGCCGCGAATTTTGGTAAATGTGCTAATAATGAGCGACTTAACGACATATGCCCCGCGAGCGCGGATGGACCCGCGGTCGTGGCAACACGTCGAGGGTCTTGAGCTTGCCGACGAAGATCCGACTTCGACGCATCGTATCGATATTATTCTCGGCGCCGATGTGTGTAGTGAAATCATGCTTCCTGGGGTTCGTAAGGGAGGATCGTGTGAGCCTTTAGCTCAACAAACAGAATTCGGTTGGATTCTGTATGGACCATTAGAGTCGGCCAAACCTGATGTATCTATAACTGATATTACGTCCTTGCATGTGACTTCTAATGCCGATCTAGTGCAGTCCCTGCAGAAATTCTGGGAACTTGAGGAGATTACGGAACCGGTGCCTCTAGCGCCAGACGAGCAAAGATGTGAAGACCACTTTAGAAGTACGTTCACTCGTAATTCTGATGGTCGCTACGTGGTGAGATTGCCATTCAGTGTCGACCCTCCCGATATTGGCGACTCATATGCTATTGCGCGATCCTGTTATAATAAACTGCACAAGCGATTGTTAAGAGATAGCGCACTTGCAAACAGTTACAATAAATTTTTATCGGAATATTTGGCGTTGGGGCACATGGGTCCGGACACTCCGATGTTATACGAAGACGAGCCGCGATGCTTCCTCCCGCATCACCCGATCGTTAAAGATTCCGCTACCACAAATGTGCGAGTAGTTTTCAACGCGTCTTGTGACACGTCTAACGGAAGATCATTAAATTACTACTTATTAATTGGCCGTAAGCTACAGAATGATCTGCCCACGACTGTGACACGTTGGCGAGTATATCGCGTTGTTGGCACAGCTGATATTGTAAAAATGTACAGGCAGATTCTTGTAGATAAGAGAGATACTATTTATCAATATATATTATGGCAGCCTCCAGGTGAGACTCAACCACGCCCTTTTCGCCTTCTTACAGTAACATATGATACAGCTTCCGCGCCATTTCAGGCGTTAGGTGTAATGGAGCAACTGGCTGACGATGAGAAAAAACGTTATCCTCGCGGAGCTCTGACTTTATTAGAAAATAGATATGTGGATGACGTATTGTTCGGTGCGGACTCTGTAAAACAGTGTCTAGTAATTAGAAACGAATTGATATCAATACTTGAAGCTGGTTGTTTTCAATTGCATAAATGGGCGTCCAATACCAGCGAGCTGCTTACAGACTTATCGCCGTCCGTTATCGAGGCCTTACCCGAAAAGGCTTTAAGGGACGATGATGGTATCAAAGTACTTGGAATTAAATGGCTGCCAACCACAGATTCATTCCAATATCAAATAAATGCCACAGCACTACCATCGATAACTAAACGACATGTGTTATCATTCATCTCTAAACTCTTTGATCCACTTGGTTGGATATCGCCAGTGATAATTACCGCGAAAATATTCCTGCAGCAGCTTTGGCGAGAGAAAGTAGATTGGGACGAAGATATTCAGGAAATCTTACGTCAACAATGGTGTTTATATTTTTCACAGCTGTCTCATTTAACTTCAATTAAAATAAATCGATGGTTATACATTAGTCAGGAGTGTAAATCCTATCAATTACATGGCTTCGCTGATGCCTCCAGTCATGCCTACGCGGCCGTAATTTATCTGCGCGTTGAAACCTCTAGTGGAGTAAGAGTTTCCCTCGTAGCCTCCAAAACAAAGGTAGCGCCAGTTAAAACGCTATCCATTCCGCGATTAAAGTTTTGTGCTGCCGAATTATTATCCAAGCTGAGTCCATCTGTAATCTCAAGCTTGCAGATAGACGATCTTCCCTACTTTTGTTGGTCAGATTCGTCTGTCACATTACACTGGCTGAAACAACATCCATCTCGCTGGAAGGTCTTTATTGCTAATCGGGTGGCTAGAATACAAACACGCATTCCGCAAGCGCGTTGGCGTTACGTTCTCACCGAACAGAATCCCGCTGACATTGCCTCGCGTGGTATGGACGCCCATTCTCTTAAGCATAGTTCCCTTTGGTGGAGCGGCCCTGACTGGATGTTGCGTTTGGAAGATGCCTGGCCCATTAATACGATAACCCCTTTGCCCTCGGAAAAGTTAGAAGAAAAGGTTTGCATTAACATTGCTACAGATAGGGAATTGCCGGAATGGGACCTAATCGTACGTTTTTCCTCCTGGCCGCGATTGTTACGAGTGACTGCGCTGATTTTTCGGTTTGTCTCGCGTCTTCGACAATCGGAGCAGTTGAACGTACCTCCGACTCCCTCCGGACAAGAGATACGTAAAGCTCGTTTATTTTTGCTCCGATATGCGCAAGAATATTGCTTTTCACCTGACATTGCATTGTTAAAAATGGGCGTTACTCTGAAGAGATCTAGTAAACTTCATAAATTAAATCCCTTCTTAGATGTGGACGGAATATTACGTGTAGGGGGTCGCCTACAAAATAGTTCACTCTCATTTTCGCTTAAACACCCCATATTGCTTGCTGATCATGAGATTACACAACTACTAATTAGACAAGCACATATTAAAGCATTACATGGAGGTTCCCAGTTGACCCTACGTATATTACGAGAGGATTATTGGATTCTAGGTGCTAGAAAACTCGTTCGCAAACTATACGCGAAATGCGTTGTTTGCGCTCGACAACGGGCGGTTCCCCTGCAACAACAAATGGGCAACCTGCCTTCGTATCGCATAAACCCGACTCGGCCCTTTCAATAAGTAGGAGTAGATTACGCAGGTCCCTTCCTCATACGCTCTTTGCCGGGCAGAGGACGTCTCAGTCACAAGGCATATATAGCACTGTTCATATGTTTAGCTACGCGGGCTATTCACTTAGAATTAGTTACAGATTACTCTTCAAGTGCTTTCTTGGCGGCCTTTCAAAGATTTTGTTCGAGACGCGGTATTCCTTCTGAGGTCTATAGTGATAATGGTACCACCTTTCAGGGCGCAGATAAAGAACTGCGAGCTGCCTTCGCCCACATTCGCCGTGATAAAGAACTTGCCGCTCGATTGGCTACCGATGAAATGATATGGAAATTTATTCCCCCGTCAGCGCCCCACTTTGGTGGGATATGGGAAGCGGGAGTTAAAAGTGTCAAGCATCACTTGCGACGAATAGTAGGTGACCACACACTAACCAATGAAGAGTTTATGACGCTTCTATGTCAAATCGAGGGCTGTCTTAATTCTCGGCCACTGGCTCCATTATCATTGGAACCTACTGATTTTGAATATCTGACACCTGGGCACTTTCTAATTGGCGCCCCGCTGGTAACGATACCTGAGCCTTCTTTATTAAACTTAAAAGAAAATTGTTTAAATCGTTGGCAACTCGTTCAACGCATGCGAGATGGGTTTTGGCGATTATGGTATACTGACTATCTACTGCAGTTACAACAAAGGCACGCTTGGCCTAAACCTTGCAGAAATGTACAGATCGGAGAGTTAGTTTCATTACGTAACGAAAATCTACCTCCTTCTAAATGGGAACTAGGCCGCGTGGTGAAGTCTCACCCTGGAACCGATGGCTTAGTTAGAGTAGTTACTGTGCGTACGGCCGCTTCTACTTATAAGCGTCCGATTGCGAAGCTTTGCCAATTACCTATACAATTACCGCCAAACGAAAAGACTGATGTGATAAACAATTAGGGCGCTGTATACCCTGTATGCTTCATGGCGGGCGGTAATTGTAAAAAACAAGCGTTAACTATATTGTTCTAGCTGCCGGGGTTATGTCTACTTATAACTTACTATAATTGAATTTAAACTTGTATTTCGTTAGCATGCCAACGAGACGGGCGGTATGTTTCGGCCGTAATTGAAATGCCGGTTTATAACGTTCGTTTGGAAACGTCTGGAATATTCAGCTTCTAGGAGAGAAGCTGAATATTCACAGCGTTTCTGTTTTCAATTTCTTATGTCAAATTCTTGTGACCACATGTATCTCACGAGCCCACAGACAATAGATCAATCTACGGGCGCGTGAAACTTTCCCCTTATTTTCCTTACGGCGGGTAGCAGGTCGCAGGAAAGTTCTGTTCAGTTCTGTCTAGAGTCCCGACCGAGTCACTACCGCTCTTGTACGATGAAAATAAAGTGGTGATTGTTAAACGGAGTCTAAGTAATTACACCTCTCTCTCCTTATCTGTGGTGGACGATACACGAGTTTGAGCCGAGCGAAGGAATCGGCATTAATTTGTCTTAAAACAAAAACAAGTGGAATTTTGCTTTTCTTAATATTAATCTTTACATAATACATCGTACATTAATGTAAACAGATACAATCTTTATAATCATTGAAATTGACTAAATGCCAAGACATTACTTTTATGATTTTTGTAACATTATTGTATAAAGGAATTGTATACAGGATGATTTAAAACAACCATATTGTCCCGCAAATGTCACATTCTTGACGCGATTCTCGTACGATTTTTCGTTTACAAAAAATTTTCCCGCAGCTTAGTTTTCGAAAAGACATAATTACCTTATCACGGGCCGGGTACAGGAAGTAGGCAAGGCAGGTGGCGGTGAGACTCACCGTCGCGGGCGCGTGAGGCCAGGTGAGGCACCTACTGCGATCAGCTGATTGTTGCACACAAGAATACACACACATTCTTCGAGTCAGTGAACGTGAGTAAGTGACGAATTGAGTGAGTGACAGAGAAAAAGATAGAAAATGTGTCTACATGTGTGTGTATTCTCGTGTGCAACAATCAGCTGATCGCAGCAGGTGCCTCACCTGGCCTCACCAAGCGCCCGCGACGCCCCTGCCTTGCCTACCTCCTGTACCCGGCCCGTGATAAAGTAATTATTTTAATTACTAACTCAAAAAGTAAGCTTTGGGAAAATTTTGGTACAGGACAAATCGTCTCAGAATCGCGTCAGAAATGACATTTGCGGAACAAAATGGTTGTTTTGAATCACCCTGTATGTCAAATGTATGTCATTTATTTTCAGAAATACCTGAAAATGTGAAAGAATTATATGGCTTATTTTTTTAATGATATTGAAATAATTATTACACCTTACAACGAATTACATGGTAGAAGAATGCTACTTTCGGACATTTATTTCACTTTCAATTAATTTAAATGGTGCTCATCTCGTCATGTCTTGCATATGTCTATTGTGCAACACAATCATGTATTTCAATATCACTTTGTAATGTCAACTTTCTAATGTGATATTGAAATATACATGATTGTGCTGCACAATAGACATATACAAGACATGAGCACTATTTTAATTAATTAAATGTGAAATAAATGTGTGAAAGTAGCATTCTTTTACCAATTCGTTGTAACGTGTAGTGAGTATTTCAATGTCAGAAAAAAAAATAAGCCATACAATTTATTCACATTTCCAGATATTTCAAAAAATGAATGACTTATGCATTTGACATACAATTTCTTTATATAACGTTACAAAAATTATAAAAGTAATGTCTTTTCGTGTTTAATCATTTTCGATGATTATAAAGATTTTATCTATTTACATAAAATGACGATGCATTATGTAAACAGTAATACTATAAGAAAAACAAAGTGCTACTGTAAAGATAAATTTTCATAGCTCGCATTATTATCATTATTTTAAAAATATTTTATTGTAACGTTTTTCGTGACAATGAAATGCATGCCACCCGCCCGGTAGAGGCCGGACGTTCGTGCACGGAGACCAAACCCGAGGGCGATCGGACTCGATGGTAGAGTGAGACTCGCGAGCCTCGCGAGATATGATCGACTGCTGAAATAAGCGAAGACCGCAGAGACACATTTGTCTATAATTCGCGATCGCACGAGAAGGCTCTGTACTATTTCATCGATTTGCAAAAATAATTTTTTAAAAAGACTTCTTTATCATATATACGAATATGACAGAAATATATATGATTTCTTCAGAGAGCCGAATTGACTTTATTGCAGAATATGCACGGAATTTTATGCAGAATATATCACGCTCCTGTCTAATTTTATAATACTTCCTATTGCGGCATGAGCAAACCGATAAACATATACGACATACGAACTCTTCACCGATCGTGGCGATCGTGGCGCAGAGAGACGTACGCTAGGCTAGTAAGCCGAGGATCCGAGTTCGAATCCGACCATCCGACCAAAAAATACATTCGATCGCCACCTCTCGGAAGGCAATGGCAAACCACCGAGAGTATCTTGCCCAGGAAAGCCCCTCTATAGAGCCGTTCGGAACCGGCGTTAAACTTGTAGGTCCCATATATCTGGATCACAGATATATGCAGAGGGGTTGCCTACGATCGGTTAACGATTACGGCACTCGAAGAAGAAGAAATCTTTACCGGGCGCGATTTTCATTGCACGATTCTCCACTCACAATCGAAGGAAGAAAGCGCGCATGTTCGCAACAACTATGCGAAGATTTCCTTGCTGCCGATATCTCGCTAACAAAAATACATAATTCTACATTACACAAGTAAAATGTGCACTTTCTTCCTCGAATTGTGAGTGGAGAATCGTCCAACGAAAATCGCGCCCGATGAAGAGTCCTATATGTTTGCTTATGCCGTTAGGAATAGGAAGTAACTTTATACAAGAGCGAGGAAGATATTTTGCAATAAAGTCGAATTCGGCTCTGTGTATAAATATCATGCATATATATATATATATATATATATATATATGTATTGTATATCTGTCATATTCGTATGACAAAGAAGGCATTTTTTCCTTTTAATTATTTTTGCAATTCGATAAAATAGTATAGAGCCTTCTCGTGCGATCGCGAATTGTAGGAAAATTTGTCTCCGCGGTCTTCGTTTATTTCAGCAGTACTTACATCATATCTCGCGAGGCTCGCGAGTTTCGCCCAAACATGGAGTCCGATCGCCGAGCGCGCAACGGTTCTCGGCCCGTGCTCGGCCTCCGTGCCCAAACGTCCGGATCCTTTTATTGTTTTACATATATTAAAAACATAACGGAATTGTTTTAAACGTCTGATAATAAAAGAAATACAGATTTTTACACATGTACCCAATCAACACCGAACATTAGTTTTATAACATCAATGTTATAATTACTCAACAATGTTTACTACGAAATTACAACAGAGATGTAATGTTACTGATGTTTTGTGCAGACTGGGTATCATTACATCTCTTTTGGTTTGTAACATTCATGAACTATAGTTATGTAAATATGAAATATACACTCGGTCCCACAAAAGCGTTGACTTCATATATGGAAAAATCACTATTATTTTCAAAAAAGTCATAAACTGCTTTGTACTTCACATACAATACTACGACGTGATTACCTTATATTGTGTGTAGTCCTCTATATTTTAAAGTATAGCCTCACAACGTTTTGGCATGCTTTAGCCGAGTTTTTCAATATATCCGCAAGTAATAGAAAACACATTTGGAAAGCCGAGACTTATTTCGCATTTTTAGGAAAATCTCTGATTATTGCTTACGTAATTTGTTTAAAGTTTGGATCTGTACCGTTCCTTTATCGTTCTTATTATTTCAGTAAATAATAATTACTACCGAAAATTGTTCATATTTTGATATCGTCCGTTCTCATTACTTTTCTTATTTTTTGTATCATTAATAAACTCACTATTACTGTTACGAGCCTGGTCGTACTCTGACGTTACCTAATCATTATTCCGACCGCGTTCCTCATTTTGATCCGGCTTGAGTTCGCGTGCAAAAGTCGTGACAATGTGTATGCGAAGGTTCAGCACAAGCTGCACCTTCGTAAGAAACATTTATAACGTAACAACAATTATGCCGAATCAGGAAAAAAATTAAAGTAGTTACCCTCGGAATATGCCGAAAAACTCACCAAAAGTATGCCGGCGTTGTGAAGCTATACTTCATAATAAAAGAGATTACACAATATTAGGTCGTACTATTTTACGTATTCACTACAAACCTGTTTCTTACTTATTAGAAAATAATAATTATTTTTCCACATATCAAGCCAACGGCATGTTTTGTGAGACCGACTGTATGAATAAGAATATAAACGGTAAAACAATTCCTCGTACATAATACAGATACTGGAACTTACCCTTTTCTCCATCCTTTCTTCATAGACCGTCTAGGTTGAGAAATGCCTTGTTTCCAATAATTTCTCATCATAAACTCTTATCACTTATCACTCACACTTTTCTCACAAACTAACGTATCACGTCTTTAATTTGCGTCACAAATCCGTTATGCTCCAGAACGTGTATAGTGATGCGCGACAGCGAGAAAAATAAGCTTCGCGCTTCGCCGGTGGCAACCGGTCGTATCGCGGAATTTGCGCCAAACGTGCGCAAAACACGAGCGCAGCCGAAGTTTTGCATAGAAGATTATAATTTGCAGATTTTGTAAGAAGTGAAGATTACTTTTGTAATACTCGAAGATTTTAGCAATATTCGGACTAAAATGGTCAAAATGCATCATTATATATATCATGATATTAAATTGTTACGAATAAAAGGAACATATTTTTCGGTATCATTTTACATTAGCCATTACGATTTTTCTATACAAAGTCTGTGTAGTTTTATAACTGCTAATTGCAATTGTAACAAAAGTATATAATGTTCGATATATTTTCGGAAAAGAAATATTTTTTTCCCATGTCACACTGTACACATGAGTTATATGTATTGTGAACGGTAATTAAAATTTTGCGATAATTGCATTGCTAAATTATTAAGCGTTATGTTCCTTTGCGAGATACACATATAAGTTGTTATTGTTGTACTTGTTTTTTAAAAATAATATCTGCAACTCATGTGTACACTGTAAGATAGAGAAAAAGATCCTTTTCCGAAGCACCAAGCACTATATCTGCATTCATAAAACGTAGCACAGGCTTTGTATAAAAAAACGTAATTGGCAATAAAATATGATATCGACAAATGTGTATCTTTAATTCGTAAAAATATAATATAAAGGTATATAATATTAATGTGATACTAACCGATGCATTTTGAACATTTTACTCCGAGTAATGCCCAATATTCAGAATATTATAAAAACTTTATAAAGTACAACTTGTCGACAAAAAATGTTGCCATGCTGCAAGACGTCAAAAATATATAGCAATTTATAAAACAATTTGTATGACATTTGTTATTTTTTAAAGTAACAAAGTTATGAAAAAGCGATTTTGTTTCCCTGTCACATCGTATGACACAACTTTACACTGTCCAGAAATTAAAATATATACATATATACATCATGCATTTAATTTTAAACTGAAAAAATTTGTGAGTGATTTTCCGATGCAATTAAATATATTTCAAAGATATAAACGAATTAAAAAAAGTGTGTAAATTAAAAACTTTTGCACATTGTCCTATGAACAGATTCCCCGAAATTTTAAAAGACTATAACTCAAGACTATAACACAAATTAACAAAATATTAAAGAATAGTATATAAAATAGGGGTAGAAAAGACTGAAGAATATAACAGAATTAGAAAAAAATTGCTAATATAATAAAAAAGTGTACAAATTAGAGCACATTGCTTCTTCATCATTTTATAATTTGATCATTGAATTTGGAGATAAATGGTAAAGAGGTTCTCTTTTAATAAAATCTGGAATTTTTGGAGAAATGTTTGTGGTTGCTCTAACTTCCGCAAATATTGAGATATCGGGCTGAATTATTTTTAATCGATAGAGTATTGTTCAAAAAACACTATCGTAAGTTCACCGCACGGCCATTATCTGGCCGCCCAATCGCGGACCGGCTCACCCGGCGACAATCGATGCGTCGTGACATCGATTGTCGCGGACGATCTCTGCGCTATCCTCACTCGGCGCCTTCCGGTGCCATCTTGTTTTCCGCTCACGGGTGAAGAAAGACGTGTTCAGTCGGTCTCAAGTGCGAACGGAAGTAATTGTGAATAAGGCGAATATCAAAGGACAGTGATCGGATTGTCTCCACTGAGTGTCTCACGGGAGGCCCCTCGACTGCTCTCCGGCAGGTTCTCGCCCGCCCGGACGGACGTTGCGGCCGAAAAGGACGGCCGGCCCGGTTTCGTATCAAGAGCCATTGTTTCGGACCGCCTCATGTGACGGAAGTGTTCTCTACAACGGTTCTCAGGACTCATCGGCTTTTCTCGGACTCATTAAGGTAACATTCTCGGGAGTGTCTCATTCACCGGTTAAACGGCAACGTTCTCGGGAGTGCCTCAATCCACCGATTAGACAGTAACGTTCTCGGGAGTGCCTCAATTCGCCGGTTAGACCACCCCCCCGCGGGGGGTCATCTTGCAAACCGCCGTTTCGTTTACCGAAAACCAGATCCGCGGGCAGCGGCTCAAAACATTTTTTGGTCCTTCGAGCCGGATACCGGTAAGGGCGGTGCCCTTCATAATCTCGGTCGGACTTGTTTATCGGGTGTGCGCGCAACACGTGGTGACCGGCGAGCAGCGGTACCGCCGCCCCGCGATCCCTTCGCCGCATTCGGACGGCCTGCGACAGGCGCGTTCTCTCTCTCTCTCTCACGCTCCTACGGCAGCGCTCGTGGTGCATACCTTCGCGTCGGTGTGCGATCTATCGAGCCGGACCCGGTGAACAGTGCGGTCTCCGGAATATCTCGGGCGTAAAAAACAGTGGAGTGTGTGTGGAGACGGGCTAACCTCCGAATCCCCGCGGCATTCACGGTGCCACGTACTCTATCGGCTGTCTTATCGCCGCCACATTTCGCGCGCGCGGAACGCGGGTGACAAGGGGGATCGCGACTCGTGCACGGCGCGTCCTCGTCGTCTCGCCGCCATCTCGATACGGTCGCGCGCTGGGAACGATCCCTACTAGGCGGACTATACTCCCAGATCTCGGTTCGGCTCTAATTACATCCTCTCTCGGAATTCTGATCATCGGTAATCATGGCGACAATCGCGGGGTCTCAAGTGCAGGCAAAAATCTCCCTGCAGATGAATCGATTGCATTACATTAAGTCGGAGGCACTCGAAGTTGCATCATTTTCATCTTTGCCCCTGCAAACACTCAAGGTAAAGAGCGGACTCATTGACAGCTACTGGGAGAAGTTCGATCATTTACACGAAAAGCTCTCTGATCTCAAGGTGGAGTCATTGCTGGAGCATGACTACTACAAGGAAGGTATCTACGATCAATGCTTACGGCATTACGCCGACACGAAGGCGGCACTCGCCCACGAGATTGACGTAAAGGAGCGCTCGTGCCCATTCTCGGGGTCCCAGCTCGCTAACCTCTCGATCTCCGGGCAAATGACTGCGCGGAGTCATTTGCCTGAAATCACTCTCCCCCAGTTCTCGGGAGATTTCTCGGCGTGGAGACCCTTCCACAATCTCTTCTCATCCTTGGTCGGAAGGAACCCGGACATCTCAAACGTGGAGAAGATGCACTATCTTCGCACCAGCCTCACCGGAGATGCGGCGCAGCTGATTTCAAATCTGCCTCTTTCTGAGGATTTATTTGCTTCAGCTTGGGACCTACTAGTCGACCGTTTTGAAAATAAGCGTCTACTTATTTCGGCTCAAGTGGAGCGGCTATTTAGCATTCGGACGATCTCGACTCGCTCAGCACGAGACCTCAACGCCCTCCTTAACACCGCAACGGAGGCGCTTAATGCACTAGGAGCTCTGGGGTCACCGATTCAACATTGGGATCACCTCTTGGTGCATCTTCTCGTTCAACGGCTAGACTCACACACGCGGGAGGCCTGGGAGGACAAGCTGGGCTCATCGACGGAACCACCCTCATACAAGGATCTCAGGACTTTCCTCACAGGTCGGGCCCGCGCTCTCGAGAGCATGGAGTTCGGAGTCTCCACTACCTCCTCGGCAAGTTCTGCCTCCAAACCACGGCTCAAAGCATCTCCGGCCAATGCCCTTGTGGCCACCTCACCGACCTCAGGGCCTGACTCATCAGCGTGTGCGCTGTGCTTCGGACAACACTACATCGTCTCGTGCTCCTACTTCCGGAACATGAACCCGCAGCACCGGCGAGATATAGTGATCGAGAAGCGGCTTTGTTTCAACTGCCTGGGACGACATAATGCGGTTGCTTGCCAAAATCAAAAGCGTTGCAGAGAATGCTGGAACAAGCATCACACGATGATTCACACGGACACGCCCCGACACACGTTGACCTCGGGTCCGGAAACCCCGACCACCGCTACGGCTACGGCAACGCAAACCTCGGCCCCCCCTCACCGGAGAAAAGTGTCTCACCCTCCTCTCATGAATGACTCTCTTCGGCTCCCCTCGAGTCTCAATCGGTTTGTGTTTCTCGTCCGGCCGTCTTACTAGCCACTTGTCGGGCACTCACCAAATCACCTAGCGGCGACTCTCTACAAGTTCGGATGCTCATCGATCCCGGTTCAGAGCTCACCTTCATATCAAGATCAGCAGTGAAACGTCTTCATCTTCCAAGACTACACACATCAATCCCCATTCTAGGCATCGTCGGATCTCCCTCTGAACGAACCTGCGATGCTGTCTCACTGACTCTGCAGTCGATCTACTCTTCACGGTCCATACATGTCACTGCCTATGTTCTCTCCAAACTCACGACTCAGCTACCCTCTTTTGGACTCTCAACTCATAGATGGACTCATCTCCAAGGGCTGTCACTAGCGGATCCGGATTTTCTCGTTCCAGGCCAAATTGAATTGATTCTCGGTGCGGACACTTACGGTCTCTTCGTCGAATCGGAGGTGATCAAGGGATCAGAACGCGAACCCATCGCCCAGCGCACCCTCTTCGGCTGGATCGTCCTCGGCCCTCACTCAACGGTTACCCCCTCGGCCGCCTCAACCAATCAAGCCACGGTCGATCACAATCTCCACAACCTCCTCACCAAGTTCTGGGTACAGGAAGAGATCCCCTCCTCACCCACGCCTCCACTCAGCCCAGAGGAAGCGAAATGCGAAGCTCACTTTCGGGCAACTCACTCACGGGACAGCTCCGGGCGCTATATCGTACGGCTCCCATTCCGATCACCGGCACACCAACTCGGCGACTCCAAGGTTGCGGCTCAAGGGTGCCTACGACGCTTGCTAAGGCGTCTCTCAACGGATGAGACATATCGTCAGCTCTATTACACATTCATGCACGATTACGAAGCACTCCGACATATGGTCAAGATCTCTCCTTCTGAGCCAGAACCATCTCCGGCCTACTATCTACCTCACCACGGAGTCCTCAAGGAAGACAGCGTCACCCCGAAGCTGAGAGCGGTATTCAATGGGTCCAACCTCACCACCTCGGGCGTTTCACTCAATCACCTTCTGCATACGGGTGCTAAACATCAAATAGACATCTCAGACGTTCTTCTCTGGATTCGGCGGCACCGGTACATCTTTACTACAGACATTGTCAAGATGTTTCGACAGATTCTTGTTCACCCCGATGACTGGCCGTTTCAGCGCATCCTCTGGGTCGACGCCTTGCTGAACATTGTCGTGTACGCACACACGACGGTAACTTACGGCACCAGATCGGCACCCCATCTGGCGGTTCGGACTCTTCTCCAACTCGTAGAACACGAAGGGGCCAACTAGCGGTCCCTCCCCTGCTGCAGGGGCGATACATTGACGATATCTGCGGCGGAGCTGACAACTTCGAGAAGCTGCTGGCTATAGCGCGCCAGTTGATAGCTCTCTGCAAGGCGGGCGGGTTTCCTCTCGCGAAATGGCAGAGCAATCACCCAGACTTATGTGAGGCGGTCTCACCAGACAACGTCTCCCTGACTCTCAGAAGGACACCGGTCCACGTGCCAACCCCACCTCCACGTCTGGTGAGAGTTGGACACGTCGAGGTACCCCTTCGGCGGCTAACGGGGCTCTGGCTTCGGGCAGAGTGCACGTGCCGACACGTGTACATCTGGACACCGGACAGGCGACTCGGTCTTTGTTACGGGTGTGGCGGTCACGATTCGAAAGCCCTGGGTGAACGCCTGACGAGTAGGTCGGGGGCAGAGATGCCCTTAAGCCGTTCGCACGGCCGGACGGGATCGTGTTCGTCTCGAAGGTGTCACACGAGCGCTAGTGCGCTGCCCAGGGGAAGTGAGTTTCCCCTGGTCACGGCTATTGAGGCCGGAGGAGGAGGGACCCATAGCTTGGCTCAAGTCCGTCTCGAAGGTGTCACACGCAGGCTGAGGCCAAGTGCTGGTCTCCGGACCAGCATCTTACGGGATGCGGCATGTCGGCTTGTACCGGCCTGGCACCGGTGATCCTGTCGGGAGCAGCCGTTACCCCGCTTAGGGCTAGCTTCTAGCTCCCACGATGGGGGGCCGGGTAGGGTTACGTAGCCTGGCGTGCAAACGCCAGGCGTGTTCTCAGGGGTTATGCCTCCTCCTGTTCAAATCCGGAGGCATAGATCTCGGGTAGGGGTGGTGGGTGGCTGAAGGACGCTGTCCCGATGCCACACATCGCCAAACAGGGGTCCGCCTCCCCTTGTATAAAATCTCGGAGGACGGCTAGGGCTAGCTTAATGCCCCCACGATGGGGGGCCGGGTAGGGTTGCGTAGCCTGGTGTGCAAACGCCAGGCGTGTTCTCAGGGGTTATGCCTCCCCCTGTTCAAATCCGGAGGCATAGATCTCGGGTAGGGGTGGTGGGTGGCTGAAGGACGCTGTCCCGATGCCACACATCGCCAAACAGGGGTCCGCCTCCCCTTGTATAAAATCTCGGAGGACGGCTAGGGCTAGCTTATTGCCCCCACGATGGGGGGCCGGGTAGGGTTGCGTAGCCTGGCGTGCAAACGCCAGGCGTGTTCTCAAGGGTTATGCCTCCCCCTGTTCAAATCCGGAGGCATAGATCTCGGGTAGGGGTGGTGGGTGGCTGAAAGACGCTGTCCCGATGCCACACATCGCCAAACAGGGGTTCGCCTCCCCCTGTATAAAATCTCGGAGGACGGCTAGGGCTAGCTTCTTGCCCCCACGATGGGGGGCCGGGTAGAGTTACGTAGCCTGGCGTGCAAACGCTAGGCGTGTGCTCAGGGGTTATGCCTTCCCCTGTTCAAATCCGGAGGCATAGCTCTCGGGTAGGGACGATGGAGGGCGGAGATGTTCTGCATCTCTGAGTCCGACATCCTCAAAACAGGGGCTTTCCTTCCCCCTCGTATAAAAACTCGGAGGAATAGTAACGGGTAGGGGCGGTGGGTCGTGGAGGGACTTGGTCCTGATGTCACACACCGCCAAACAGGGGCTTTCCTTCCTCCTCGTATAAAAACCCGGAGGAATCGTAACGGGCAGGGGCGGTGGGTGGTTGAAGGACGCTGTCCCGATGCGACACATCGCCAAACAGGGGTCCGCCTCCTCCTGTATAAAGATTCGGAGAACGACTAGGGTTAGCTCTTGCCCCCGCGATGGGGGGCCGGGTAGGGTTACGTAGCCTGGCGTGCAAACGCCAGGCAGGTTCTCAGAGGTTATGCCTTCCCCTGTTCAAATCCGGAGGCATAGCTCTCGGGTAGGGACGATGGAGGGCGGAGATGTTCTGCATCTCTGAGTCCGACATCCTCAAACAGAGGCTTTCCTTCCTCCTCGTATAAAAACCCGGAGGAATAGTGTTGAAAATAGGATCTATTATATAGGTAATTAATTTCTGTGCTGGTTGGCTATACTGTTGCTGTCGCGCCGCGTCGTGTGTGATAGGACCTCCTCGCGAGAAGGAAAAGAACTCCCTTCCCTTTTCCCGAGCGACCGTTGCGGTGTGCACATCGAGTCTTGAGCGTGTGACAGAGTGATGTGTGTCCGAGCAATGCAGCTGCATGCGAGTGCGAGCGCCGAGACTTAAAGCTAAGTTGTTATTGAGATATATACATATAGACGTTTGTATTGCCTTGCAATAAATGTTATATACTAGGTTAAATGCACGTGTTCTGTACCGGGACTCACCCCACAATTCCCGTTAAATTTCTACAGGTTATGGGCCCAGTAGCTCAATATTCACGGTTAAAGTGAAAATTACTGCGAAAAAAAATTAAAACGAAATAAAGCTGAAAAGAGGTGATCTCGCGAGCATTACACGTGCATGTGCGTACGTAAGATATACGGGAAAACGGGCAAACACGTGATAAGTAAATGGTCGCTGAAGATTTCAAGGGCGCACGTGGCGAAATATAATCGTAGATTAGTAAAAGTAAACTCAAGAAAGACATTGCGATTTGAATACAGCTATCAAAAAGAGAATTTCAGTCAGTAAAGAAACGATTGTGCGGTTGAACGTCCGCGAGCTGTGAAGATAAGATACATTAGATATAAGAAAGGAAGGATAGAACATTCGCGAATTGACTGAGCGGCGCGCAAGTGAAACAAAGAGAGTAAAGAAAGAAGAAAAAAAAACCGAATTATAAAGAATATAATATAAAGTAAAAATATAATAAAGTAAAATATAGTAAAGTAAAAATATAATAAAGTAAAATGTAGTAAAGTAAAGTATAATAAAGTAAAATATATAATATAGAGTAAAAAGGTTGCGTGAAAGAAAAATTTAACATCGAGTGTAACGGACTCGAGAACAAAGGCGTTGTTACAAGAAGTGCCTGATGATCAACACGTGACTTAACGGATCGAATAAACAAACAATACAGGTTGTTAATGAATAAATCGTTAATAACTCTCTTCGTTTCACAAACTACTCCTTTCTGCGTTGAAATAATCATTTTATGTTTTTTCTTCTACTTTGTGAACAATTATTTTTTTCTTTAGAGTGACAAAATTATTAAAGTAAAATAAATAAATAAATAATAACAATAAAACTAAAGTAAAGCGAGATTAGGTACAATGGCTAAAGCTATGGCGGAGGACGCGGCCAATGTGGAAAAATTGGTCGATGCAGAGAACTTTCAGATATGGAAATTCCAGGTCGGCATTCTATTTCGGGCCAACGAACTGTTCGACGTAGTAGATGCAGAGACTAAAGAAGCTGAAAGGAATAATGCATGGAAAAAAAGGATGCGCAGGCACAAAAAATAATAGCCACTACGATAGATAGGAAACCACTGATGCACATAATGAACTGTAAAACTGCACACGAAATGTGGACCAAGATCTGCACAATCTATGAGAGGGACAACGAGCAACAAAAGTGCAGCTTGCTGCAGACCTTCTACAGCCTCACATGCGATAAGAATACGGACATTGCGTCCTACATAAGTAAACTGAAGAATATAGCTATGAGACTGTGTGCAATGGACACGAAGATCGAGGATCAAATGATTATCTCAAAAATCCTGGCGACATTACCGGAAGAATATAAGCACTTTGCAAGTGCTTGGGATTCAACCCCAAAAAGAGAGAAAACATTGGAGAATTTAACTGCTCGCTTAATTGCCGAGGAAATGAGAAACAAGGATAGACAGTCGGACGAAAATGCGGTCGCCTTTAAAGTAACAAACAGGAAATGTAACAAGTGTAATAAACAAGGCCATATAGCAAAGGATTGCAGAACAAAGTCACAATTTAATGAAAAGGAAGTCCGCTGTTTTAGATGCAACAAAAAAGGACATCTAGCGAGATCATGCAATGAAAAACCTAAGACTGAAAAATGCGGCATCTGCAAGAAAAACAACCATGAAGAGAAGGACTGCTACTTCCGAAAAAAGAAGGAAAATAAGGAAGAGAAGACAGGAAAAGTGGCTTTCTTGGCAGCTGAGACACAGGAAGGAGATAGCTGGATAGTGGATTCAGGTTGCACTTCGAACATGACCAACCGAGAAGATCATATCAAGAATCTTAAAAGAACGAACTCTACAATAGGAGTAGCGAAAGCCAACGAAGTAATGATGGCAAAAGGTTCTGGATCTGTCGAATTTGAGAACTGTAGACTGAAAAACGTAATGTACGTGCCAGAACTGAGCACAAATCTCCTGTCAGTACCTGGTATCACGGAAAGCGGAGGAAAAGTGCTGTTTGAAGGAAATGAAGTAATAATTAGCTACAAAAATGAGACGATCTTAAAAGGACAGAAGATGCAGAATGGCCTATTCCAAGTTAAGTTAAAACCGATGAGTAAAAACCAATCTTATCTGGCGGAAAGTTCGAGCTGTAATGCAATAAAATGGCATCGAAAACTCGGACATATCAGCAACGAAGGACTGAAAACACTTCAGCGTATAAGTGAGGAAATTAACCTGACGGAATCAGACCTTGAAAACTTAGAGAAAGTTTGCGAAACATGTCAAAAGGCGAAACAGACAAGAAAAAAATTCGAGAACTCAAGAATCAAGGCAGACAAGGCCACTACAAATTGTCCACACGGATTTATGCGGCCCAATTGATCCACCAACGTGGGATGGCAATAAATACGTAATTACATTTTTGGACGACTATACACACTACACCATGGCGTTCCCGATTAAAACTAAAGACGAAGTACCTGACAAAATAAAAGTCTATGTCGAAAGAGTGCAGGCACGCTGGAACTTGCGTGTTTCCAAACTAAGATGTGATAACGGAAAAGAGTATATCAATAACAAAGTGACTGCCTGGTGTGAAAGCAAGGGTATAGAACTAAATACAACCGTACCTTATACACCGCAGTTAAATGGCAAAGCGGAAAGGTTGAATCGAACCTTGATGAACAAAATTAGAGCCTTGCTCTTTGATTCAGGCCTGAAAAAGGAGATGTGGGGAGAATCACTGTATACAGCAGTATATCTGCTTAACCGATCCCCTACTGATGCTCTAAAAATCACGCCTTATGAAAAATGGGAAGGCAAAAGGCCGAATCTGAAGCATCTACAGCTGTTTGGATGTGAAGCCTATGCCAAGGTATTAAAACCATTAAAAAAACTGGAAGAGAGAAGCAAGAGCCGTATCTTCGTGGGCTATGCGCCCGTAGGATACAGACTGTGGGACAAAGAAAAAAGAAGAATAGAAATAGCGAGAGACGTCAACTTCAAAGAAAAAACAGTAAGAGAACTCCAGACGGAGAGTAGAAGAACAATAGATCATTTGACAGAAGAAGATGAAGAAGAGAATATCGAAATAAAGACCGAAGAAGAAGATGAGGAAGTGCCAAATACAGAAGAGGAAGAATCGACGGATACAGAAGAAGAAAGCTTTGAAACAGGAAGTGAACAAGAACAAGAAGAAGGAAACAAAAGCGATAAACCGACGGTAAGAAAGTCAACCCGATCGCGAAAAGAACCAGACAGACTTGGAGTCTATGCGCATCTCACATATAAAGAAGCAATCACAAATCCAGAGAAGGAGAATTGGAAACAGGCAATAGCTGAAGAAAAAGAGTCGCTGAGAGAAAATAATACTTGGGATGTGATCGATGCTCGTGAGTTGAAGAACCAAAAACCTCTACACAGCAAATGGGTCTTTAAAGTTAAACAGGACGGACGATATAAAGCTAGACTAGGTGGTGAAAGGCTGTGAGCAAAAACACGGAGTGAACTACTTGGAAACATATAGTCCGGTGATAGGCTCAACTGCATTAAGAAGCTTGTTCGCAGTGGCGACTGTAAAGAACTATAAAATGGTGACGTTTGACATAAAGGCTGCTTTCCTGTACGGAGACCTGACTGACGAAGTATACATGTATCCTCCAGAAGGATACAACTGTATAGGCAAAATATTCAAATTGAGAAAAGCCCTGTACGGTCTCAAGCAAGCGCCTCTTCGGTGGAACATCAAGTTCACTGATTTCCTGAAGAAAAAGGGTTTTCAACCACTGGATAACGAACAATGCTTGTTTGTAAAAAGGAACGGTAAAACAATATTAGGAATCTACGTCGACGACGGCATAATCATAAGCGACGACTCGGAAGAAATAGAACAATTGTTGGAAGATCTCAGACAAGAATTTAAGATTACAGTCATGAGAGAACCTACTACCTTCGTAGGATTTGAAATCACGAAGAGCGAAAATGCTGTTAAACTGTCACAAAAGGAATACACTAAAAGAATACTTGTTCAGAATGGAATGGACAACGCTAAGCCAGTAAAGATACCTATGCAGCAAGGAGATCGGACAAAAACAGAGCCAAAAATTAAACAATACCCATACAGGGAAATAATAGGAAGCCTACTGTATGCCTCGACGAAGACCAGACCAGACATCGCATACAGTGTTGGACTCTGCAGTAGATACGTAGAAGCCCCAACACAAGAACGTATCACAGACTTGAAACATATATTGAAATATCTAAACGGAAGCACAGAGCAAGGAATAATGTATAAGAACACAGGAGAAACCAAACTCTTAGAAGCATTCTGCGATGCGGACTTCGCGGGAGATGCCGAAACTAGGAAGAGTACAACAGGTTACGTAATAATGTATGCAGGTGGACCGATTAGTTGGTGCTCTAAGAAACAACCCGTGATTGCACTATCGAGCACTGAAGCCGAGTATATAGCAGCAGCGGAATGCTGTAAAGAGTTACTGTACCTAAAATCTTTGCTTGAAGAGTTGCTAGGTGAAAACATATCGATAGAACTCAATGTAGATAATCAGAGCGCGATTGCGCTGATTAAGAACGGTGTTGTAAACAGACGATCAAAACACATAGACGTTAAATTTAGATTTATACACGAATTAGTCAGAGATGGAGTTGTGAAGATGAAATATTGCCCGACAAATGAACAATTGGCTGACATCTTCACAAAGCCATTAAATACAGTTAAATTTAAAAAATTTAGTGAACAGCTGCTGGCGGACCAACGCAGAAATTAGGAGGAAATGTTGAAAATAGGACCTATTATATAGGTAATTAATTTCTGTGCTGGTTGACTATACTGTTGCTGTCGCGCCGCGTCGTGTGTGATAGGACCTCCTCGCGAGAAGGAAAAGAACTCCCTTCCCTTTTCCCGAGCGACCGTTGCGGTGTGCACATCGAGTCCTGAGCGTGTGACAGAGTGATGTGTGTCCGAGCAATGCAGCTGCATGCGAGTGCAAGCGCCGAGACTTAAAGCTAAGTTGTTATTGAGATATATACATATAGACGTTTGTATTGCCTTGCAATAAATGTTATATACTAGGTTAAATGCACGTGTTCTGTACCGGGACTCACCCCACAATTCCCGTTAAATTTCTACAAATAGTAACGGGTAGGGGCGGTGGGTGGTGGAAGGACTTATTCCTGATGTCACACATCGCCAAACAGGGGCTTTCCTTCCTCCTCGTATAAAAACCCGGAGGAATGGTAACGGGTAGGAGCGATGGATGGTGGAAGAACTCGTCCTGAAACCACACATCGTCAAAACAGGGGTCCGCCTTCCCCTTGTATAAAAAATCGGAGGACGAACCGGGCCGGGGTTGTCATATCGGCATGGGTATACACCCCGAGGAAATGGCGTGGCTTGACCGGTGGAAGGGCACGTGCCCTCTTGAGTCGTCTGCCCCACCTGTGGTGGGTGGGGTAGTGCCTCCCCCCTACTTCACCGGGGGACGAGGACCCTGCTCGCGTGGGGGACTTATGGGGGTAACGGCCTGACTGCCAATACAGGCGTCCGCCTAGTGGAGGTCTGCCTCACCCCACTATAAACAATCGGAGGACACACAAACGAGGTGTGCGGCCAGCCCTGCGAGTGCGAGGGCAGCTGCTGAGGTTCCGGCCCCCGGCGAACAGAAGGGGGCCACAAGAGGGACAGTCCTAGATATAGGACTTATACTTTTTTCCCCCTCGACGGTGTGCCACCTTGACGAAGGTACCCAATTCGTTGGGTACCGGGTGAGGGGGCTCCCCTTTGATCCGTTGACCCACTGGGGTAGTACCGGCGGCCTACGACCGTCGGGAGAGCCCGGTGGCGAGGATCGGGGTCCAAGAGCACACCACAGACCGTAATCTCCGTCAACCGCGAGGCTGGCGGAGACCGGGGGGCCCTTTTCAGGGTCCGCGAGGTGGGCGGCCTCTATAAAAATCGCCCGGCCGGCCGGGGCCGTTAGGGGGGAGCTCGCACCTCCCACCGCGCCACGGGGTGGGGTTTGGGGCAGGGGGTACCCCCGTCTCGAAGCGGGCAGGGATGCCGTCCCGCTGAGAGGGAGGGGAAGATCCCGCTCTTCGGACCCTTTGCACGCCGGTGCTCCGGCAGGGAAAGAGAGCGGGATTACCCTTCTCGTCCCGGGTCTCGGACGTGGTCCGGGATCAGGGGCGGGGAGGAACCCACACTCACGGCTGCACACCGGGGACGTGGTCCTTCGGTCCATGAGGGGTGGAGGGTTGTCTGGGCCGCTCGGACGTATTCCGAGGTCGGGGCCAGGCGACCTGGGACGATGGACCGCCCGGGCCGCTTCGCGGCTCGGACGGTCCGGCTGCCTTGGCAGCAGTGAGGGGCGGGCAGGCCGGGCTCGACAGCTCTTTAGCAACCGGCCTAGGGGAAGGAAAACCCCGAAATCAAACCATACACACACTCACACACTACACATTACACTCACAATCGGGTCCGCGGGCGACCGCCGGGGGCCTCCGGGGGCTCGGGTTGTCGTGCGCGCGTCGTGGCAGAGGGTACAGCGGTTAAACAGGGTTTCGACATTCCCTGGGCGCCCGATAGTACAGGGGCCCGGGTCGGCCTAACCAGCATGACCTGGCTGCCCCACCAGCGGGCGAATAATCTCGCAGGGGCGAGTACTGCCGGTTGGTGACCGGACGGGACCGTGCTCGTCCTCGCGGGGGCCACCGCCGAGGCCACTGTCCTTCGCGCGCTCGACGCTCCTGGGTTTCCCGGACCCCTCGGTACGGGGCTTTGGGGGCCCGTGTACACACACACACACACACACACTCACACACACGCACACAGACGTTTGATTGGGAGGGAAAAAAAAATATGAATATGTCACAATCAAAGAAAATGGTTATGAAAAATGTCGAAAAGAAGTCCGGGGTTTCCCAACCCCACGTGAAGGTAGAGAGGCTTGCGAAAGCAAAGTCCTCTGGAGATATGCCTGCACCTAAGTGTGTGCAGGAGAGGCGGGCCAAGGAAGCGGCTAGTGCCGCAGCCCCCACTAGTGGTACACCCTCTGGTTCCCGAAGTGGTTCGCCGCAACTGGACCGGAGGAACCGCTCTTCGTCGGTGTCCTTGCCGGTTACGAACGCGCCGGACGTTATCCTAACGGATGACGGAGACGGAGGAGCGAGCAGGAGGGCCGCTTTGTCGAGGGCCAAGGAGGACATAGCGGCCATTGAGAGAGCGGTCCTCCAGCTGAAGGGCAAGAAGATCCCCCCGGCGACAAAACCCGAGGAGACGCGGGGTCGCAAGCCCACGGAGGGGGACCACTGCGTGAAAAAGCTGGAGGGGCTGAGGAAGGAGATTTCCGATCTCCTTGAAGACCTGAGAGGGGTGATAGACGCCTCGACTCCCGTCAGCCTCTCAGGCAACAGAAAGGCCCTTGAGAAGAAGGCGGTGGAAGAACTCCACTTTACCCCGCCCGAGACGCTCCCAGGGATAATCCTGGAGAGCGTGAGGACCATCGACAGGGTGCTCAACAAGTCGAGCAACCTGCGGGGACCCCTGCAGGGTGCCCTGAACAAGGCCGCGGCGGATATTTCTGCCGCGGTCGAGCACCTTGCCCGAAGACAGGGGGTCTCTGCCGCCGGCGACGCGCGGGACGCGGAACTTGAGGAGCTCCGCGGCAAGATCTCCTCCCAGGAGAAGGAGATCCGGCACTTGAGGGAGCAGCAAGCGCAACATGCGCTGCTGCGAACTCAGGTGTTGGAGCTGCAGCGGCAGCTGCAGCAGCTGAGAGAGGGGGAGAAGCTCCTTGTTGGGGAACCGATCACCCGGGACAGGGGGGCTAAGATGAAGAGGGCGAGGGTAATAGAGACCTCTTCGTCGGAGGAGGGCCGACCGCCTCTGAAGATCCCGGCCGCCCAGCCCTCGGTGGGGGAAACAACGGAGCCTCCCCCAGTGTCGATGGAGGTGGACGCCGAGGAGGAAAACTCCTACGAGCGCCACCGGGAGGAGATTGAAAGGGAGGGGCTTCCACCCTTGTACAGGCCACCCGTCATGGGAAAACGGGCCCTGTTGGAGGGAGCCGTGCCCCCTAGAAGGGAGGCCTCGGCTGTAAGCGGGGCAACCGCTGCCGCCGCGGCGATGGGACAGTCGGAGCCGATCCCCCAGGTCGTGGAAAAGCTGAGGAGACAGATGCTCCGGCTGTTCGAAAGGATGGCTGCATCCTATCAATGTAGGATGCTGGAGGAGATGGACCGGATGCTGGGGAGGACTGTCCCGGCCCCCGGTCCATCGACCCTGGCGCCGGCGAGGGGAGTGGCGCCCTCCACCTCTTCCGCGGCGGGGACTGAATGGACGGTCGTCTCCGCCAGGAGGGCGAAGAAGAGGAAGAGGGGGAAAAAGGGTGCCAACCCCTCGGCGGTTGAGCCGATAGTGGTGGCTCCCTTGAGGGTGGGGGAGAAGGGTGGTGCCGGAGGGGGCAAGAGAAGCCCGCAGCTTCGGGACTTCCTATCGGCCCCCCTTCCCCTTGCCGGGGCGGCCACCAAATCGTACGCGGCGGCAGTCGCCGGTGGGGTAGAAGAGAGGGCGAGGGGCGGGGAGAGACAGGTGACTCTCCCTCCCCCTGATGCGGGCCGCTGCCGCGACAGCGCACAACGGCCTCAGACGGGGTCGACGCGGCGTTGGACAAGGCGGAGGTGGTGGCGGCCGGGATGAGCGACGAGGTCGCCGCCATGAGCGCCGCCACGGATGCGGCGCTCGCGTTGTACGCCGCCTAGTACGCGACGGGGGCTGGTTCCGTGGGCTGGGTGGGTCCACGGGACGATGAGGAGCCCTCGCTCGGGCCCGGTTATATCGGGGGGGGGGGAGTCGCGTCGGCGGCCGAAGAGGGGAAGGTGCCGGAGGACCCCATGGATTTCGCGGAAGATCAATGTCCGTAAGGGTCCTCCAGGCGAACCTAGACCACGCCCGCGCTGCCCAGGATTTATTTATCCACACGATGGCAGAGCGCGGGTGTGGTTTGGGAATAGTCGCGGAGCCCTACAGGGTCCCAGTAGCCCACCCCTGCTGGGCCAAAGACCGCAGTGGCTCCGCGGCTATCACGTGGCGGGCACTGCCGCAGGCCCCCCCCGTGCACTCGTGGTGAGGCCGGGGTGGGTTTTGTGGCGGTGCATTGGGGGTTCACCTCCGTCGTGGGCGTGTACACCCCTCCGAGCTGGGACCTGGCCAGGTTCGAGCGGACGCTCCACGATATGGAGGGATGCGTCCGCCGATGCCCTACTGGCCGGGTCATAGTGGCGGGGGACTTCAATGCAAAATCCACGCTTTGGGGTTCCCCGCGCACTGACGCGAGGGGCAGCGTTCTGGAGGGGTGGGCGGCGGGGCTCGGCCTGTGTCTCATAAACACGGGCCGAGTAAGCACATGTGTGCGCCGGCAGGGGGCCTCGGTGATTGATCTCACCAGGGCGACCCCCCCTGCCGCGCGCGAGATACACGGCTGGAGGGTGGCCACAGACTTGGAGTCTCTGTCGGACCATCGTTTCATTGAAATGATGGTCCGGGCCACTCCTCCGGCAGTGCTGTCCCGCCGCCGCGCCGCGGAGAAAACGCGGCGGAGATGGGCCCTCAAAAAGTTGGACCGGGATCGCCTACTAGCGGCGATTCTGGTCCTAACTTGGGGAAGGGCGGAGGGCGACGCCCTTGCCGAGGGGACCGGGGAGGTGGATGTGGACGCGGAGGCGGATCGGTTGGTGGAGGCCGCGTCGCGAGCATGCGACGTGGCGATGCCCCGCGTCCGCACCATCCTTCCCCGACGAGCCGCCTATTGGTGGACGGATGAGATCGCCGAGCTTCGGCGCTCGTCCGTCCACGCGTGCCGGCGGTGGCTGAGGGCCCGTGCTGGGCGCGGTGCCCTCGGCGAGAGGGAGGCGGGGGAGGCCTGGCGTGCTGCCCGCCAGGAACTCTCCCGTGCCATCTTCGCGGCCAAGAAGAAGGCCTGGGAGGAGCTCCTCGCCACGGTAACGGAGGATCCGTGGGGGCGTCCGTATAAGCTTGTCATGGACAAGCTCAAGCCATGGACGCCCCCGCTCACGGAAACACTGGCCCCCCAATTTGTCGACGGGGTGGTGGATACACTTTTCCCCGCCGACAGAGGAGGAGAGGTCCTCTTTCCGGAGATTAGAGTTCCGGAATGGAGAGAGGACCTGGGGGTCAGTGGGGAGGAGGTGGCGAGGGCTATTCGCGGGGTCAAGAGGCGAAAGGCCCCTGGCCCCGACGGAATCCCAGGCAAGGTCTGGACCTTGGCCGCGGGGGAACTGGCCGGATGGATGCGGGAAGTTTTTACCGCATGCCTGCGCACCGGCCGGTTCCCCAGAAGATGGAAGGAGGCCAGCCTGGTCCTCCTGCCAAAGGCGGGTAAGCCCGCGGATTCCCCGTCCGCGTACAGGCCCGTGTGCTTGCTGGACGAGGCGGGCAAGATCTTCGAGAGGATCATTGCCGCGCGCCTCGTCCAGCACCTGTCCCGGGGTGAGGGAAGTGGTCTCTCCGACGACCAATTCGGCTTCCGTGCGGGGAGGTCAACCGTGGACGCGATCAGGCGCGTCCTCTCCCGCGCGGAGGCCGAGATTAAGGAAGGGGGAGTGGTGTTGGGGGTGTCGTTCGACGTCGTCAACGCCTTCAACACCCTCCCCTGGGAAGTGATAGGGAGGGCGTTAGTGAGGTTTGACGTCCCTCCCTACCTCATCAGGGTCGTCGGAGACTATTTCCGGGACAGGGGCCTGAGGTACACGGACCAGGACGGGGTCCTGAGGGTCAGGCTCGTTGAGCGCGGTGTTCCGCAGGGGTCGGTGTTGGGACCCCTGCTGTGGATCATCGCCTACGACCTGGTCCTCGGGGTGGCCCTCCCCAGAGGATGCTGGCTCACGGGGTATGCCGACGACATATTCCTGGGGGTCAGCGGGGAGGGCTGGCAGGAGGCCATCAGGCTGGCCAACGTGGCGGCGGCGAGTGTAGTGCGCGCCATCCGGGCGCTGGACCTGAAAGTGGCCCCCCATAAAACGCAGGCGACAATGTTCCATGGCCGCCTTGCGGGGGGGTCACCACCGGGAGGACTCAGCGTCCGGGTGGAAGGGACAGAGGTCCCGATCACTCCCCACCTCCTATACCTGGGAGTCTGGATCGATCGGAGAAGGAGCGTCGGCGAGCACGTTGCCCGCGTGGTCGCAAAGGCGAGGGCAGTGGCCAATAGCCTGGCCAGGCTGCTGCCAAATATTGGCGGGGCCAGCGGGAGCGTGCGTCGCCTCTACGTGGCAACGGTCCACTCGGTGCTGCTGTACGCAGCACCGGTGTGGGAGGAAAAGGTGGGCAGAGATGCCCGCCTTGGTGGGCAGCTGGCGGCAGTCCAAAGGCTTATAGCCAACAGAGCCGCCAGGGCCTACCGGACCGTGTCACACGTGGGGGCGACTACCTTCGCCGGAGTCCCCCCGATTCACCTGGTCGCCAGGTCGCATACACACGTGTATACGCGGACCAAGGCGATCAGGGACGGGGGGGTGTCATCACGGCGAGGGTCAAGAGGGCGCTGAGGCTCCAGGCCAAAGCGACCCTCCTGCGAGAGTGGAAGGAATTCCTCGCGAACCCCCAGTTGTGGGGCAGGAGGGTCAGGGAGGCCATCCGGCCGGTCCTAGGGGAGTGGGTGGAGCGTAAGGGGAGAGGCCTTACGTTCCACACGGCGCAGGTGATCACCGGGCATGGGTGCTTCGGTGATTACCTGTGCCGGATCAGAAAAGAGCGCACCACGCGTTGCCACCATTGCTCGGAGGAGGTAGACACGGCGCAGCATACGCTGGAGGAGTGCCCAGCGTGGGAGGAGCAGCGCCGTGTCCTCCGGGCAAGCGTGGGGGAAGACCGTGCCCTCCCGGCCATCATCGCCGCGACGATAGCCGGTGGAGAGGAGGGCGAGGCGAAATGGAGGGCGTTCGTCTCCTTCTGCGGCGCAGTCATGTCGCAGAAGGAGGCAGCCGAACGCGTTAGGAGGGAGGAGGCACCGCCCCCTTCCAGTGACAGCGAGTGGAGCGACGGGGTGGGTCCGGGCCGCAGACCGCCGCCGCCACTACGGCGGCGGCGTTACTTTTTACGACGTCGCGGGCCCAGGAGCGGCCCCCCCGTCGTGGTTCCGGTTCCGGAAGGGGACGGCACGTGACAGTGCCGGGGGGGAAAGGCGCAATAATGCGCACAGGAGGTACCCTTCCCCCCCCTCCACCCCCCTTTCGGAACGTGAGGTAGGTCGTCGCCGCCGGTTGATGGCGGTCGGCGGTCTTGGACGGGTTCCCCCCCTAACTTGAGGGGGGACCGTGGGGGTGGAGCGGGCGTGCGGGCGGGGTTCACCGCGCGCCCGCAGTAGAACCCACCCCTGCTAGAGGGGCGACGGTCTGGGTGGATGTCCCCCCATTCCGCCGCGGTGGTATCAGGAGGCGGCTCCAAGGAGCCGGGGGAGACGCCGGTGGCGTCTCCCGGGTTGGTGCCCAAGTCTGGGCCTGGCGCTGGGGGGCCCCGGAAGAATCAGTGCGTTTCCCGGGGTCCCCCCCTGACAACGAGCGCCGTGAGGGACATCCGCAGGAGTTTTAGTGGGCAGGGTATGCATGCAGTATCGTGAGCGATGTGCATGCTATACAATCCCACACTCCCCCCGTTATGCCTCTCCCCGGTGGCGGGGGGGTTTTCCCCGAAAGGGGTTACTGGGCAAACCTGGGACTTTCGAGCCCCAGGGATCCCAGTAGTTGAAGATTTCTCCTGCGTCAAAAAAAAAAAAAAAAAAAAACGTCTCCCTCGATTCTCACCAATTCGAAGATGCTCACGGAAAAATATTGGGACTTGTATGGCAGCCCTCACCTGACCAATTCATCTTCACGCCTAGGATATCACCAACATCTGAGATCACTAAGCGCTCCATACTCTCGGAAGTCTCCCAACTTTTCGATCCTCTTGGCTTTCTGGCTCCTGTGATCATCAGAGCCAAAATGCTACTACAGGAGTTGTGGCTTGAAAAGATCGGATGGGATGAAGCGATCTCCCCGCGACTTCGACATCGGTGGACTCAATTTCGGGAGGAACTGCCTACACTCATACACATCACCATACCACGGTGGCTGAACCTCACCCCCTCATCCCGGGTCGAACTCCATGGATTCTCGGATGCCTCTCAACTCGCAATGGCGGCAGCGGTTTACATCAAGGTCACCTCTACTTCGGGCGAAACTGAGATCTCTCTTGTCTGCGCTAAGACCAAAGTGGCGCCTCTCAAGCGACTCACCGTTCCACGGTTAGAGCTCACGGCGGCAGTGCTCCTTGCCCGTCTCATTAGCTACGCTCAACGAGTGCTCGAACTGGCGGTCGCTCCAATCTTCTTGTGGGTGGACTCATTGGTGGCACTCACCTTGATTAACAGCCACCCTTCTCGATGGAAGGATTTCATCTGCAACCGGGTAACCGTTATTCAGGACCTCGTCCCTCATGGGCAATGGCGATTTGTCCCCGGTCTTGAGAATCCGTCAGACTGCGCCACCCGGGGTCTCACCACTAACCAACTCGCCCGACACTCACTCTGGTGGAAGGGGCCAACGTGGCTAGCCTTGTCCTCACCAAACTGGCCGGACATGACCTCTCACACGGATTCTTCTGCTGTTCTCGAGGAAAGACCCAGTCTCCTATTCCTGACATTCAGCCACCCCACTCTGGGAACTCATTCACCGCTATTCCTCCCTCACCAAACTGCTCCGAATCACGGCCATCTGTCAACGGTGCATTTCGATACTGAAAGGAGTACCTCAGTCATCACTCGTCACCCCCCTCAATCCCGGTGATTTGGCATCAGCTCGGTCATTCTGGCTGCGGTCGGTTCAAGCGGCATATTTCTCATCGGAACTCAAGGGCCTCTCCAGCGGAGCACTACTGCCCAAATCCCACCCCCTCTCTAGACTCACTGCATTCATCGATCAAGCGGGTATTCTCCGAGTGGGGGGACGACTCAAAAACGCCTTACTAGACCCCGAGAGCAAACACCCGGCAATCCTCCCTCGGGACACTCCACTATCTCATCTCATCATCGCGGATGCGCATCAACGGACTCATCACGGCGGGACTCAATTGACATTAGCGTACATTCGTCGGGCCTATTGGATCCTTGGAGGACGGGCCCCCATCAGGTCTCACATCCTAAGGTGCAGTCGGTGCGTTCGATATCGCGGCGAGCGGACACAACAACTCATGGGACAACTCCCCTCACCCCGGGTTACTCCATCCCGCCCCTTCCTCACCACGGGAGTGGATTACGCCGGCCATGTCACACTCAAAACCTGGAAGGGCCGAGGTGCCAAAACTCACAAGGGGTGGATAGCAATTTTTGTTTCCTTCCCTACCTCAGCGGTTCATCTGGAGGTCGTCACTGATTACTCAACGGAGGGTTTTCTCGCCGCGTACAGAAGATTCACCGGTCGGCGGGGCATTTGCCACTCTCTATTCAGCGACTGTGGCACCAATTTTCTCGGGGCAGATGTCGCACTCAAACGCCTCTTTACCTCCGGAACAAAGGAATTCAAGAACCTGTCTCAATTGTTGACTAACGACGGAACAAGGTGGTCTTTCAACCCGCCGGGTGCTCCTCAATTTGGTGGCAAATGGGAGGCGGCGGTCAAGTCGGTGAAGTATCATCTCCGACGGACGATCGGTGAGCAGCTTCTGACCTATGAGGAGCTTACAACTCTTCCGGTCCAAATTGAAGCAGTGCTCAACTCCAGGCCGCTGTGCCCTCTCTCGGACGATCCAGATGATCTTTCGGTCCTCACTCCCGGGCACTTCCTCATCGGTGAAGCACCTTCCACGATCCCGGAGCCGTCTCTTACTGCGGTACCGATCTCCAGACTGTCAAGGTGGCAACTCATTCAACAACAAGTACAACATTTTTGGGCTCGATGGTCAGCTGAGTACCTCCAACGTCAACTCTCAATTTCCAAGTGGCATCATCCATCTACGCAGATCCAGGTGGGCTCATTGGTCTTACTCACCGACGAACGGTTGCCTCCCTCAAAGTGGCCCCTTGCACGAGTGATCTCTCTACATCCAGGCACTGACGGACTGTGCCGGGTGGTCGCGCTCAAGACAGCCACCACCGAACTCAGACGACCCATCACTAAGCTTGCAATTCTTCCGGTCTCATCGGATCAACAGGTGCCTTACTCAGACTCAATGGCAACGTCGTCAGGTCAACATTCTCCAACTCTGTCGTAGAAGGCGGGCGGAATGTTCAAAAAACACTATCGTAAGTTCACCGCACGGCCATTACCTGGCCGCCCAATCGCGGACCGGCTCACCCGGCGACAATCAATGCGTCGCAACATCGATTGTCGCGGACGATCTCTGCGCTATCCTCACTCGGCGCCTTCCGGTGCCATCTTATTTTCCGCTCACGGGTGAAGAAAAACGTGTTCAGTAGGTCTCAAGTGCGAACGGAAGTAATTGTGAATAAGGCGAATATCAAAGGACAGTGATCGGATTGTCTCCACTGAGTGTCTCACGGGAGGCCCCTCGACTGCTCTCCGGCAGGTTCTCGCCCTCCCGGACGGACGTTGCGGCCGAAAAGGACGGACAGCCCGGCTACGTATCAAGAGCCATTGTTCGGACCGCCTCGTGTGACGGAAGTGTTCTCTACAACGGTTCTCAGGACTCATCGGCTTTTCTCGGACTCATTAAAGTAACATTCTCGGGAGTGTCTCATTCACCGGTTAAACGGCAACGTTCTCGGGAGTGCCTCAATCCACCGATTAGACAGTAACGTTCTCGGGAGTGCCTCAATTCGCCGGTTAGACCCCCCCCCCCCCCCGCGGGGGTCATCTTGCAAACCGCCGTTTCGTTTACCGAAAACCAGATCCGCGGGCAGCGGTTCAAAACAAGTATCAGTTACGGAAGGTTGGTTTTGAATTTGGCGATAAACGGTAAAAGAGTTCTTTCTTTATAAAATTTTGAATTTTTTGAGAAATGCCCGTGGTTGCTCTAACTTTCGCAAATTTTGAGATATCGGGCTTTTTCTAATTTTTTAAAATTATTTTTGGCATTCCCGGCTGTTCCGAAAAAAAGAGAAAAAGAGAGACAGAAAGAAACAGGAAGAGAATAAGAAAAAAACAAAAAGAAAGACAAAGATAGAAAAAGAGAGAAAGAGAGAGAGAAATAAGGTATTTATTGTAAACTGTTTCGTGCTCGGCCGAGGTAACCTCGGGACACGAAATTGAATGCCGGGACCACCCTGACAAGAGCGCGAGGCAAGGTCCGAGAGGATTCGCGAGGAGGGGAGAGAGATGACACGCGCACTTTTAGTTTTTATTCACGCACACAATTTATTCACACGAAAGTTTACAACTTGTTTCGCACTCGCGCGACCGGGCGGGCTGAGCATCTGCGGAGATGTCGGAACGGAAATCTTGCGTCACTCGGATTCTCTGCGATGGCTCGCGACACGGAGATCTTGAAGAGCGATTGGTTACCGCCCTCGCGATCGGAGATCTTGAACGCGACCGACGGATATCTTGCTCGCGACGCAGATGAGCGACCGCGAACGCGTTGCCTCGCGAGATGCTCAGGCGCCCTGATAGTCACTCGAAACGCGATAGCGGGTACAAGTTTTACATGAAACGTAACTTAAATGTACGAGACGCGGTAATTCCGCGTTAACGATGAGAACGGCGCGGCACGACAAGATGGCCGCGAGTGGGCTCGATATCGGGATCGACCGCCCGCTTCGCTTGAATAGAGAAATGCTCCGCGGAGCTTTCGTCAATTTCTCGCAACGATCGGAAGGATGCACTCGCGAAAAACCGGGTTGAATCGTGTGACGGTATCGACGTCGACACGGTCCTTTCTCGGAATCACGCTACCGTGCACGGTGATAATACGTGATTCGTCACAATGATTCGCCACTTCGAATCTCTGGCGAACGGAAAACTCGGGAATGATACGTTTCGCGCGACGACCAATCGAGCGGGTGCAGATCGCAACGAAACTTGTGTGCACGAGGCAACCCTTTGCACGGGTGCTCGATGCGTAACCGATTTCCCGGAATTCGCGCGATGACCAATCGATTGGGTGCTTACGCGACGAAGACCGGCTCACTCTTCCCTTCACGTGAACGTAAAGAGCGATATGAGATGTTTCACGCGGCGACCAATCGAGCGGGTGCGGCTCGCGATGAAACTTAACGAACGCCGCGCAATTACTTTCGAGAACACTCCCGATGTTATAATTGTCGCAAACGGCCGGCTCGACTTTTCTCTTAGAGAGACCGAACAGAAGAGAGCGCGGATCGATCACGATCGTCCTTCGTCCCGATAGGAGACCCTCGACGGGGGTCGGTGAGCTCGCGAAGGACGAATCACCATCGATCCACGATGTAACGCGTTGCGCGATATACATAAATTCGGAAACGCGTGCGCGGTTTGCAACCGCGAGGTCGGAATAATAGGCGCGACAACCGGGCGATTCCGGGCGAGCTCGGGTCGAGCCCGAGGGTTGTTTGTGCTCGCGCCAGGGCCGTGTGCTATCGCTACAGCGCCCATTACACCGACTTTTTCGAATCCTAAACATAAACATAAATAATAAATAATATATATTTTTGGGTAAATATATAGAGAAATGTCCCCGATTATAAAATACCACATTTATTTTGTGTAATTGCCGGAAGTTTATGGGCAGAATTGAAAAATATAATGTCATTTTAAAAGGAATATAACTTTAAAATAGTGAAATGTAAAATTTAATATTATTGAAATTAATTTCATAAATTTATCATAGATTGGCAATACAATCCTAACAATTCACTTAGTGTTTACATATTATTGCATATTCTTGTAGCCCTTGTCGAGACGTTTTTAAAACACTCTTTCGTTCAGTCGATTTAAACTATGATTTGATAGTTTTAAAGAATTATGATTTTATTAAAAGTTTGAAGCAATCAAATTTTCAGAAAAGTACTGGTTTCTTATAAAACCATTGTTTTGAGCCGCTGCCCGCGTATCTGGTTTTCGGTAAACGAAACGGCGGTTTGCAAGATGACTCCCCTGCGGGGGGGCGGTCTAACCGGCGAATTGAGTCACTCCCGAGAACGTTATTGTCTAAATCAGTGGATTGAGGCACTCCCGAGAACGATACCGTGTAACCGGCGAATGAGACACTCCCGAGAATGTTACCTTAATGAGTCCGAGAAAAGCCGATGAGTCCTGAGAACCGTTGTAGAGAACACTTCCGTCACACGAGGCGGTCCGAAACAATGGCTCTTGATACGTAGCCGGGCCGTCCGTCCTTTTTGCCGCAACGTCCGTCCGGGCGGGCGAGAACCTGCCGGAGAGTAGTCGAGGGGCCTCCCGCGAGACACTCAATTGAGATAGTCCGCACAAAGTTCCTCGATTTTAGTTATTCGCACAAATTCTTGAGTTCGCACTCGAGACCGAGAAAACACGTCTTCCTTCACCCGTGAGCGGAAACAAGATGAGCCGGAAGAAGCCGAGTGAGGATAGCGCAGTGATCGTCCGCGACAATCGATGTCGCTACGCATCGAATTTCGCCGGGTGAGCCGGTCCGCGATTGGGCGGCCAGATAATGGCCGTGTGGTGAACTTGCGATAGAGTATTTTGAACATTCCGCCCGCCTTCTACGAAAGAGTTGGAGAATGTTGACCTGACGCCGTTGCCATTGAGTCTGAGTTAGGCGCCTGTTGATCCGATGAGGCCGGAAGAATTGCAAGCTTAGTGATGGGTTGTCTGAGTTCGGTGGTGGCTGTCTTGAGCGTGACCACCCGGCACAGTCCGTCAGTGCCTGGATGTAGAGCGATCACTCGTGCGAGAGGCCACTTTGAAAGAGGCAACCGTTCGTCGGTGAGTAAGACCAATGAGCCCACCTGGATCTGCGTAGATGGATGATGCCACTTGGAAATTGAGAGTTGACGTTGGAGGTACTCAGCTGACCATCGAGCCCAAAAATGTTGTACTTGTTGTTGAATGAGTTGCCACCTTGACAGTCTGGTGATCGGTACCGCAGTAAGAGACGGCTCCGGGATCGTGGAAGGTGCTTCACCGATGAGGAAGTGCCCGGGAGTGAGGACCGAAAGATCATCTGGATTGTCCGAGAGAGGGCACAGCGGCCTGGAGTTGAGCACTGCTTCAATTTGGACCGGAAGAGTTGTAAGCTCCTCATAGGTCAGAAGCTGCTCACCGATCGTCCGTCGGAGATGATACTTCACCGACTTGACCGCCGCCTCCCATTTGCCACCAAAGTGAGGGGCACCCGGCGGGTTGAAAACCACCTTGTTCAGTCGTTAGTCAACAGTTGAGACAGGTTCTTGAATTCCTTTGTTCCGGAAGTAAAGAGGCGTTTGAGTGCGACATCTGCCCCGAGAAAATTGGTGCCACAGTCGCTGAATAGAGAGTGGCAAATGCCCCGCCGACCGGTGAATCTCCTGTAAGCGGCGAGAAAACTTTCCGTTGAGTAATCAGTGACGACCTCCAGATGGACCGCTGAGGTCAGGAAGCAAACAAAAATTGCTATCCACCCCTTGTGAGTTTTGGCACCTCGGCCCTTCCAGGTTTTGAGTGTGACAGGGCCGGCGTAATCCACTCCCGTGGTGAGGAAGGGGCGGGATGGAGTAACCCGGGGTGAGGGTAGTTGTCTCATAAGTTGTTGTGCCCGCTCGCCGCGATATCGAACGCACCGACTGCACCTTAGGATGTGAGACCTGATGGGGGCCCGTCCTCCAAGGATCCAATAAGTCCGACGAATGTACGCTAATGTCAACTGAGTCCCGCCGTGATGAGTCCGTTGATGCGCATCCGCGATGATGAGACGAGAAAGTGGAGTGTCCCGAGGGAGGATTGCCGGGTGTTTGCTCTCGGGGTCTAGTAAGGCGTTTTTGAGCCGTCCCCCCACTCGGAGAATACCCGCTTGATCGATGAATGCCGTGAGTCTAAAGAGGGGGTGGGATTTGGGCAGTAGTGCTCCGCTGGAGAGGCCCTTCAGTTCCGATGAGAAATATGCCGCTTGAACCGACCGCAGCCAGAATGACCGAGCTGATGCCAAGTCCCCGGGATTGAGGGGGGTGACGAGTGATGACTGAGGTACTCCTTTCAGAATCGAAATGCACCGTTGACAGATGGCCGTGATTCGGAGCAGTTTGGTTAGGGAGGAATAGCGGTGAATGAGTTCCCAGAGTTGGGGTGGCTGAATGTCAGGAATAGGAGACTGGGTCTTTCCTCGAGAACAGCAGAAGAATCCGTGTGAGAGGGCATGTCCGGCCAGTTTGGTGAGGACAAGGCTAGCCACGTTGGCCCCTTCCACCAGAGTGAGTGTCGGGCGAGTTGGTTAGTGGTAAGACCCCGGGTGGCGCAGTCTGACGGATTCTCAAGACCGGGGACAAATCGCCATTGCCCATGAGGGACGAGGTCCTGAATGAAAGTTACCCGGTTGCAGATGAATTCCTTCCATCGAGAAGGGTGGCTGTTAATCCAGGTGAGTGCCACCAATGAGTCCACCCACAAGAAGATTGGAGCGTCTGCCAGTTCGAGCACTCGTTGAGCGTAGCTAATGAGACGGGCAAGGAGCACTGCCGCCGTGAGCTCCAACCGTGGAACGGTGAGTCGCTTGAGAGGCGCCACTTTGGTCTTAGCGCAGACAAGAGAGATCTCAGTTTCGCCCGAAGGAGAGGTGACCTTGATGTAAACCGTTGCCGCCATAGCGAATTGAGAGGCATCCGAGAATCCGTGGAGTTCGACCCGGGATGAGGGGGTGAGGTTCAGCCACCGTGGTATGGAGATGTGTATGAGTGCAGGCAGTTCCTCCCGAAATTGAGTCCACCGATGTCGAAGTCGCGGGGAGATCGCTTCATCCCATCCGATCTTTTCAAGCCATAATTCCTGTAGTAGCATTTTGGCTCTGTTGATCACAGGAGCCAGAAAGCCAAGAGGATCGAAAAGTTGGGAGACTTCCGAGAGTATGGACCGCTTAGTGATCTCAGATGTTGGTGATATCCCAGGCGTGAAGATAAATTCGTCAGGTGAGGGCTGCCATACAAGTCCCAATATTTTTCCGTGAGCATCTTCGAACTGGTGAGAATCGGGGGAGACGTTGTCTGGTGAGACCGCCTAACATAAGTCTGGGTGATTGCTCTGCCATTTCGCGAGAGAAAACCCGCCCGCCTTGCAGAGAGCTATCAACTGGCGCGCTATTGCCAGCAGCTTCTCGAAGTTGTCCGCTCCGCCGCAGATATCGTCAATGTATCGCCCCTGTAGCAGGGGTGGGACCGCTAGTGGGTAGTTGGCCCCTTCGTCTTCTACGAGTTGGAGAAGAGTCCGAACCGCCAGATAGGGTGCCGGATCTGGTACCGTAAGTTACCGTCGTGAGTGCGTACACGACAATGTTCAGCAAGGCGTCGACCCAGAGAATGCGCTGAAACGGCCAGTCATCGGGGTGAACAAGAATCTGTCGAAACATCTTGACAATGTCTGTAGTAAAGATGTACCGGTGCCGCCGAATCCAGAGAAGAACGTCTGAGATATCTATTTGATGTTTAGCACCCGTATGCAGAAAGTGGTTGAGTGAAACGCCCGAGGTGGTGAGGTTAGACCCATTGAATACCGCTCTCAATTTCGTGGTGATGCTGTCTTCCTTGAGGACTCCGTGGTGAGGTAGATAGTAGGCCGGAGATGGTTCTGGCTCAGAAGGAGAGATCTTGACCATATGTCGGAGTGCTATGTAATCGTGCATGAATGTGTAATAGAGCTGACGATATGTCTCATCCGTTGAGAGACGCCTTAGCAAGCGTCGTAGACACCCTTGAGCCGCAACCTTGGAGTCGCCGAGTTGGTGTGCCGCTGATCGGAATGGGAGCCGTACGATGTAGCGCCCGCAGCTGTCCCGTGAGTGAGTTGCCTGACAAGTGGCTAGTAAAACGGCCGGACGAGAAACACAAACTGATTGAGACGCGAGGGGAGCCGAAAAGAGTCAATCTTGAGAGGAGGGCGAGACACTTTTCTCCCGAGAGGGGGGGGGGGAAGAGGTTTGCGTTGCCGTAGCCGTTGCGGTGGTCGAGATTTCCGGAACCGAGGTCGAAGTGTGTCGGGGCGTGTCCGTGTGGATCATCGTGTGATGCTTGTTCCCGTATTCCCTGCAACGCTTTTGATTTTGTCAAGCACTCGCATTATGTCGTCCCAGGCAGTTGAAACAAAGCCGCTTCTCGATCACTATATCTCGCCGGTGCTGCGGGTTCATGTTCCGGAAGTAGGAGCACGAAACGATATAGTGTTGTCCGGAGCACAGCGCACACGCTGATGAGTCAGGCCCTGAGGTCGGTGAGGTGGCCACAAGGGCATTGGCCGGAGATGCTTTGAGCCGTGGTTTGGAGGCAGAACTTGCCGAGGAGGTAGTGGAGACTCCGAACTCCATGCTCTCGAGAGCGCGGGCCCGACCTGTGAGAAAGGTCCTGAGATCCTTGTATGAGGGTGGTTCCGTCGATGAGCCCAGCTTGACCTCCCAGGCCTCTCGCGTGTGTGAGTCTAGCCGTTGAACGAGAATATGCACCAAGAGTTGATCCCAATGTTGAATCGGTGACCCCAGAGCTCCTAGTGCGTTAGGCGCCTCCGTTGCGGTGTTAAGGAGGGCGTTGAGGTCTCGTGCTGAGCGAGCCGAGATCGTCCGAATGCTAAATAGCCGCTCTACTTGAGCCGAAACAAGTAAACGCTTATTTTCAAAACGGTCGACTAGTAGGTCCCAAGCTGAAGCAAATGAATCCTCAGAAAGAGGCAGATTTGAAATCAGCTGCGCCGCATCTCCGGTGAGGCTGGTGCGAAGATAGTGCATCTTCTCCACGTTTGAGATGTCCGAGTTTCTTCCGACCAAGGATGAGAAGAGATCGTGGAAGGGTCTCTACGCCAAGAAATCTCCCGAGAACTGGGGGAGAGTGATTTCAGGCAAATGACTACGCGCAGTCATTTGCCCGGAGATCGAGAGGTTAGCGAGCTGGGACCCCGAGAATGGACACGAGCGCTCCTTTACATCGATCTCGTGGGCGAGTGCCTGCTTGGTGTCGGCGTAATGCCGTAAGCATTGATCGTAGATGCCTTCCTTGTAGTAGTCATGCTCCAGCAATGACTTCACCTTGAGATCAGAGAGCCGTTCGTGTAAAAGATCGAACTTCTCCCAGTAGCTGTCAATGAGATTGCACTTAACCTTGAGTGTTTGCAGGGGGAGAGATGAAAATGATGCGACTTCGAGTGCTTCCGCTTTGATGTAATGGAATCGATTCATCTGCAGGGAGATCTTTGCCTGCACTTGAGCCCCCGAGATTGTCGTCATGATTGCCGATGAGCAGAATTCCGAGAGAGGATGCAAGCAGAGCCGAACCGAGATCTGGGAGTATAGTCCGCCTAGTAGGGATCGTTCCCAGCGCGCGACCGTATCGAGATGGCGGTGAGACGGCGAGGACGCGCCGTGCACGAGTCGCGATCCCACTTGTCACCCGCGTTCCGCGCGCGCGAAATGTGGCGGCGGTAAGACAGCCGATAGAGTACGTGGCACCGTGAATGCCGCGGGGATTCGGAGGTTAGCCCGTCTCCACACACGCTCCACTGTGATTTACGCCCGGGATACTCCGGAGACCGCACTGTTCACCGGGTCCGGCTCGATAGATCGCACACCGCCGACGCGAAAGTATGCACCACGAGCGCTGCCGTAGGAGCGTGAGAGAGAGAGAGAGAACGCGCCTGTCGCAGGTCGTCCGAATGCGACGCAGGGATCGCGGGGCGGCGATACCGCTGCTCGCCGGTCACCACGTGTTGCGCGCACCCCGATAGACGAGTCCGACTGAGGTTATGAAGGGCACCGCGCCGCCCTTACCGGTATCCGGCTCAAAGGACCAAAAAATGTTTTGAGCCGCTGCCCGCGTATCTGGTTTTCGGTAAACGAAACGGCGGTTTGCAAGATGACTCCCCGCGGGGGGGGGGGTGGTCTAACCGGCGAATTGAGTCACTCCCGAAAACGTTATTGTCTAAATCAGTGGATTGAGGCACTCCCGAGAACGATACCGTGTATCGCCGTGTATCGCCGGTGCGAATGAGACACTCTCGAGAAGGTTACCTTAATGAGTCCGAGAAAAGCCGATGAGTCCTGAGAACCGTTGTAGAGAACACTTCCGTCACACGAGGCGGTCCGAAACAATGGCTCTTGATACGAAACCGGGCCGTCCGTCCTTTTTGCCGCAACGTCCGTCCGGGCGGGCGAGAACCAGCCAAAGAGTAGTCGAGGGGCCTCCCGCGAGACACTCAATTGAGATAGTCCGCACAAAGTTCCTCGATTTTAGTTATTCGCACAAATTCTTGAGTTCGCACTCGAGACCGAGAAAACACGTCTTCTTTCACCCGTGAGCGGAAACAAGATGTCCCGGAAGAAGCCGAGTGAGGATAGCGCAGTGATCGTCCGCGACAATCGATGTCGCTACGCATCGAATTTCGCCGGATGAGCCGGTCCGCAATTGGGCGGCCAAATAATGGCCGTGTGGTGAACTTGCGATAGAGTGTTTTGAACAACCATAATTAAAATTTACAAAAACCTTACTTAAAAGAAATCGTCGGTTAAAATTGCCAATAACTTCTCATAGTTTTTAAGTGTGCAAGTAGGAACTTGTACATTTCTTTTTTATAGTTGTTAAATGTGCAAGTAGAAACTTGCACATTGCTTCCTCATAGTTTTTAAGTGTGCAAGTAGAAACTTGCACATTGCTTTCTCATAGTTTTAAAATGTGCAAGTAGAAAATTGCACATTGCTTTCTCATAGTTTCTAAGTGTGCAAGTAGAAACTTGCACATTGCTTCCTCATAGTTTTTAAGTGTGCAAGTAGAAACTTGCACTTTGTTTCCTCATAGTTTTAAAATGTGCAAGTAGAAAATTGCACATTGCTTTCTCATAGTTTCTAAGTGTGCAAGTAGAAACTTGCACATTGCTTCTTCACAGTTTTTAAGTGTGCAAGTAATAAACTTGCGCATTGTTTTGTCATAGTTTTTAAGTGAACAAGTAGAAACATGTACATTGCTTTCTCATAGTTTTTAAGTGAGCAAGTAGAAACTTGCACATTGCTTTCTCATAGTTTTTAAGTATACAAATTAGAAACTGGCACATTACTTCCTAACAATTTTTAAGTATGCAAATTATAAATTTGCACATTGCTTAATCAACGTTTTATTTCGCTCATAAAGCTTCCTCTATGAGGATGCCAAATTTTTTCTTTGATGTATTAGTAGATATTTATTAATTTGGCTTTCTCATAGAGGAAGCTTTATGAGCGATATAAAATGTTGATTAAACAATGTGCAAATTTATAATTAAAAATTGTGAGGAATTAATGTATACTTAAAAATTGTAAGGAACTAATGTGCAAGTTTCTAATTTGTATACTTAAAAACTATGAGAAAGCAATGTACAAGTTTCTACTTGCACACTTAAAAACTATGAGAAAGCAATGTGCAATTTTCTACTTGCACATTTAAAAACCTTAAGAAAACAATGTGCAAGTTTCTACTTGCACACTTAAAAACTATGATGAAGCAATTTGCAAGTTTCTACTTGCACACTTAAAAACTATGAGGAAGCAATGTGCAAGTTTCTACTTGCACACTTAAAAACTATGAGGATGCAATGTGCAAGTTTCTACTTGCACACTTAAAAACTATGAGGAAGCAATGTGCAAGTTTTTACTTGCACATTTAACAACTATAAGGAAGCAATGTGCAAGTTTCTATTTGCACACTTAAAAACTGTGAGGAGTTATTGGCAATTTTAACAGACGTTTTTTTTTAAGTAAGGTTTTTGTAAATTTTAATTATGGTTTTATAAAAAACCAGTGCTTTTCTGAAGATTTGATTGCTTCAAACTCTTAATAAAATCATAATTCTTTAAAACTATCAAATCACAGTTTAAATCGACTGAACGAAAGAGTGTTTTGAAAACGTCTCGACAAGGGCTACAAGAATATGCAATAACATGTAAACACTAACAATAAGTGAATTGTTAGGATTGTATTGCCAATCTATGATAATTTTATGAAATTAATTTCAATAATATTAAATTTTACATTTCTGTATATTGAAGTTTATTAAATTCCTTTCATAATAACATTATATTTTTCAATTCTGCCCATAGACTTCCGGCAATTACACAAAATAAATGTGGTATCTTATAATCGGGGACTTTTCTCTGTACATATATTTACCCAAAAATACATATTATTTATTATTTATGTTTACAATAAATACCTTATTTCTCTCTCTCTCTCTCTTTTTCTATCTTTGTCTTTCTTTTTGTTTTTCTCTTATTCTCTTCCTGTTTCTTTCTGTCTCTCTTTTCCTCTTTTTTTCGTAACAGCCGAGAATGCCAAAAATAATTTTAAAGAATTACAAATAGTCCGATATCTCAAAATTTGCGAAAGTTAGAGCCACCACTGGCATTTCACAAAAAATTCAAAATTTTATAAAAAAAGAAATCATTTACCGTTTATCGCCAAATTCAATACTAACTATCCGTATATGATACTCTATCGATTAAAAAAAATTCAGCCCGATATCTCAATATTTGCGGAAGTTAGAGCAACCACGAACATTTCTCCAAAAATTCCAAATTTTATTAAAAGAGAACCTCTTTACCAATTATCGCCAAATTCAATGATTAAATTATAAAATGAAGAAGCAATGTGCTCTAATTTGTACACTTTTTTATTATATTGGCAATTTTTTTCTAATTCTTTTATATTCTTCAGTCTTTTCTACCCATATTTTATATACTATTCTTTAATATTTTGTTAATTTGTTCTTGAGTTATAGTCTTTTAAAATTTCGGGGAATTCGTACATAGGACAATGTGCAAAAGTTTTTAATTTATACACTTTTTTATTTTATTGACAATTTTTTTCGAATTTTATTATAATCTTAGGTCTTTTCTACCCCTATTTAATATATAATTCTTTAAGATTTGATTGATTAATTTTTGAGATACAAACGTTTAAAATTTTGGGGAATCCGTACATAAGAAGCAATGCGCAAATTTCTAATTTACACACATTTTTTATTATATTGGCAAATTCTTCTAATTATATTGTATTCTTAGGTCTTTTCTACCCATATTTCATATATAATTTTTTAAAATTTGATTGATCAGTTCTCGTGTTACACACGTTTGTTTCGGAGAATTTGTACATACATAAAAGCTTTATAAAGCTGGGTCTAATTAACCAAATTTTAAAGAATTATATATGAAATAGGGGTAGAAAAGACTGAAGAATATGATAGAATTAGAAAAGTTGCCAAAAATTAATACTAAATTGTCAAAAATATCAATGTATAAAAAGTCTCAATTGTTGAGACGAGATGTAGCCCTTAAAAGTTAAAATTGTAAAATATTGGCAATTTCTCTAATTCTATTATATTCTTCAGTCTTTTCTACCCCTATTTCATATATAATTCGTTAAGATTTGGTTGATCAGTTCTGGAGTTATAGAAATTTCGGTAAATTTGGCACATACATACATACATACATACAAACATACATACACACATACACACATACCGACATTTTTTAAAATAGCGATTTTTCGACGTTTTAGAACATTCTGAACACATTGGCAGCGGCAACTAAAAAAAAAAATTTCTTTACGAAAACAAAGCTTCTATGAGAAAGCAAAAGTGCAGTTATCTAAAAAATTTTTGTTTTACAATATTACACTGTCGGAAATATTGATCGTACGCCAAAACCAAAAAATGCGTGTACTATTTTTCACTATACTTTTTCAAAACATTTTGTGTCAAGTCAACGCAAAAAATTGACGTTAGCGTATGTTGTACCCATCGGGTGATGCAACATGATGATAGAAATAAAAATGAAGTAAAATAAGATTTATTTATAAAAAGATAAAACGTCAGTTACATTTATAAAATGTATATAATTTTATATGTACATTAAAATTTAAAAAAAAATTGCAATCCACAGTGGCTGTAAGTGCTCCTGTCATCTTATCGCCGTCCTCTCGTGCACCGGCAGCGGCGCTGTCGCCGTCCTCTCATGCACCGGCAGCAGGATTATCGCCATTTTTGGCGTGTATTTTCATGAAACAGGACATGTATCCTGGGGTGCGGACGATGTGGACGATACGGGCACATATCCTGGCGGTGCGGGGATTCGAACCCGAGTCGCTCCGGTGATGAACAGGGCATCTTACCACTGAGCCACTGTGGATTGCTACGGCTTTTTTGCATCGAAACAGATATTTCTGTTTTACTGATATATGTATATACATACAGGGTTCAGCAAAAGTATGGAAACCTCTAAATATTTCGAAAACTACGCATTTTAGAAAAAAATGTTTCAGACAAAAGTTGTAGGGTTTCAAGTAACGCATTAAATAGTAATATTAGTGTGACTGCAAATAACTTTGTTAATGCCAGGTAGAAATAACTTTAAAATTTTTAAATGAAACCCCTATATTTAATTGCATATTCTTATAGCTTACCTCGAGAGCTTTTCAAAACACTATAATAAAGTATTTTTCTATTAACTATTTTTCAAGTTATGGAGCTTGAAAGCTACGATACTGCCGGCATCAGTGTTACCCAAGATGTACGTGTGGAGGTTGCACGGTCGGATTTACACTAGCAGAGTTGTAAATAACAATACTTTTGTGATTGAAGTTCTTAATTACTAATTATTTTACATAATTTTAATTTAAATTGAGTTTAAGTACAAATGTTTTTTGGAATTGTAATTAAAGTCGTTCAATTACAAATAGGTACATTTTGAAATTGTAATTAAACTCGAATTTTATTACAATTAAAAAAGTTATGGCCAATCCTCTCCCCTCATTTTGGTTCCTCCTTGGGTCTTCCTATTCTATGGGGAAAGAGGGAGTGGGAGAGGGTCAGCGCGAGGGGAGGGAGAGGGAAAAGGCGATTGGGTCATTGGAGACTCCCATTGGACCCTCTTAGGAAGAGTCCAATGGGATCCTCCAATGGCCTAATCGCCCTCTCCCTCCCCCACCCTCGCGCTGACCCTCTCCCACTGGATCGACACTCCGAGAGGGTATAAAACGCAAGCGCCAAGATGTTCAGTGTTCTTTTCTCGCGAATAATCACGTAGGTAGGGTGATAGCGTCCTAGAGCGCTCTCTGCTTCTGCCGAGGACTTTTGTCTTTTTAATTCGCAAATTAATAAATTAAAAATTAAACGTTTGGCTAAAAATGGCTAATGAATTATCGGAGCGTGAAAGAATCACTATCCTAATGATGCGCGGATGGGGAGATAATAAACGATCGTTCACTGATGTCGTTCGATTATTTAATAACACGTATCCGAATCGTCAAATTAGTAAATCCACTGTTTTGAAAACTGTACGACATTTTCAAGAAACTGGTAGTGTAAAAAGTCGCTTTAGGTCTTGATGAAATATGCACAAAGCGTCCACACAGTTTAGCCAGAAAATATACAAAGAACCATCAATTTATTTCAAATAAACGTTTTACACACACAGGACGTTAAAGACAGACAGATGAAATGTTACAAACAAAATACAATTACGAACATAGTTCACGGTTCTATTTTATATACCCGGAATGCGATAAATTAGCTTTTGATAGTTAATCGCGGAGAGACGCTAAATACAAGTTTTCTAACACTCACTCTCAACGATCCGCGCATTAATTTTAATAAATAATAATTAAATCTTAATTCCGATTGCTGTAGAAAGCTTGTTGAACTGGACTTGTGGTAATGGTTTTGTTAGGATATCTGCCCTCATCTGTTCCGAAGGACAATAACGAACATCAATTATACCTTTCTCACGAAGATGTCGAAGCTGATGATGACAAACATCAATATGTTTAGTTCGAGCGTTAAATTTGTCGGACTGAATTAATTTTATACATCCCTGATTATCCTCAAATACTGGAGTAGCACCTTCAGGAAGTACGTTCATATCAATGAGTAGCTGACGTAACCATTGAAGTTCCTTGACTGCATGAGAAGCGGCCACATACTCTGCTTCGGTTGACGACACCGAGGTTTGCTTATGACTGCTCCAGGCAATAGCACTTGATCCAAGTTTGAAGATATATCCGGATGTTGATTTTCGATCTTGTTTATCACCGGCCCATTCAGCATCCACAAAACAGCGAAGAATATCATCACTGGTTGAAGATAGATGAAGTTTGTAATTCTTAGTGCCGGCGAGATATCGAATTATTCTTTTGACTGCATTCCAGTCCATTTGAGTTGGAGTCTCTACTCTTCTAGCTAGAAAACCGACAGCAGCAGCCACATCAGGTCGTGAAATAGTAGCTAAATACAGAAGAGATCCAATTGCTTGTCGATATTGATGATTGTTCGACAATAATGGACTATTCTCAGTATCTCCAGCTAAAAAACCCGTTTCCATCGGAGTTCTAGCCGGTTTTGCTTCATTCAATTGATAACGTTAAAGTAATTGTTCAATCTTGGCTTCTTGACTTAATAAGATATCTCCATTCTTATTATGTTCCACCTTGATGCCAAGATAATATGATACCTTGCCTAGATCACGAATTTCGAAATAACTGCTTAATCTCTTGCTTATTTCTCTAGTAATGTTAGCAGTCTTTCCAGCTATTAACAAGTCATCAACGTAGAGAAGAATATAAGTAATCGATTTATCTTTCTCTACACGTGTATATAAACATGCATCCGCTGTACTACGCTGAAAATTAAGCTTTGTTAATACATCTGTTGCTCGACGATTCCAAGCAAGTGCGGATTGTTTAAGACCGTATAAACTTTTTCGAAGTTTACACACTTTATTTTCCTGACCCTTTTGAATAAATCCTGGTGGTTGTTCCATGAAGATTTCTTCTTCTAAAACGCCGTTGAGATAGGCACTTTGTACATCGAATTGTTGAATATACATCTTCTTTCTGGCAGCGGTAGCTAATAAAGCTCGAACTGTATCATATCTGACAACAGGTGCATAGGTTTCGTCATAATCCTCGCCAAACTTTTGTGAGAAACCTCGTGCGACTAAACGAGCTTTGTAAGTATGAGGGCGGCCATCTGCATCGAGTTTCGTCTTAAACACCCATCGACACGAGACGGTTTTTCGCTTAGGTGGAAGATCAACAAGATCCCAAACTCGATATTTGTTGAGCAGCTTTATCTCTCGTTCTGCAGCTTTCGTCCAAAGCTCCCTCTGGCAGTGTGGTAAATGCTGAACCTCTTTCCAATTACTAGGCTCAGCATTAACAGCTGACACCAATTTTGCTGATCCATATCGTTCGGGTGGTTGTCCAGCTGTAGTCCGTTTAGAACGTCGCAATTCTTGTGTTGAAGAGGAAGAAGATGCCTCATCTTGAATTTTCTCAGGAACATTTTCAATCTTCTTCCCAATAACAGGGACATTTCAAACAGAAACGTCTTCTTCAAGAACATCTTGAACATTTTGAACAGGAAAGTCTTCTTCAGGAACATGATTATCTTCTTCAGGATCATCTTCTTCATGATTGTCTTCTTCATCATCTTCTTCAGGAACATGAGATTCAGCACTATTATATTCTTCATCGCTATCATCATCATCATCGTCGCCTGAATTTAATAATGATTGTGTAGGAATTGTAGTTCTCGATGGTCCATCATCATCGTCATTATCCATATCAGGATGCCAACCACCTCCCTTTGTTTTTGGCTTACTTCGAGATTTGTGATTATAATCTTTGTTGTTCATACCAGAATGCCAATCTCCCTCTGGTTCTTCGATCGATTTCCCCTGCTCAGTAGAATCTTCAACAATTCTAACAGTATGACTATACCATACTTTATTAGTCTCTGGGTTTAAAATTCGATATCCTTTTACATCGTCTCCATATCCGACCAAGATTCCTTTCACAGTCTTGTTATCCAACTTTCGACGATGTTCTCGTGGCACAAGACTAAATACCTTGGCTCCGAAGACTCGAAGGTGACTGACATCAGGCTTCTTTCCTTTAAAAAGTTCAAAGGGAGTCTTATCAACGCATGCTGTTGGCAATCTATTCTGAAGATAAGTAGCCCACAAAACAGCTTCGCTCCAGAATCTCTTGGCCATCTTTGCGTCGATCAGCATACAACGAGCCATTTCCACCAAACTTCGGTTCTTGCGTTCCGCAACACCATTTTGCTGTGGACTATAAGCAACGGTGAATTGATGTTTAATGCCTCGTTCTCTCAGAAAATCTCGAAGTTCTCTGTTGACATATTCACGTCCATTATCTGTGCGAATGACTTTAATTTCACGTTCAAAAAATGTCTTCATGCAATTGACGTAATCCTTAACAGCTCTAGTGACTTCATTCTTTTGTTTTAAAAGTCTAACTACTGTATAGCGTGAATAGTCATCAATGAACGTCAAAATATATCGATTACCTCCTGCAGATGTCACCGGAAAAGGACCACAGAGGTCACTATGTATTAATTCAAGCGGTTTTTCTGTAGTGCTTTGACTGTTTGGAAATGATTTAGTAATTAATTTTCCTTGAATACAACACTCACAGATTCCATTGAGATTATCGTCAGCTCGAAATTCCAAACCAGTGACAAGTTTTCTGCGAACTAACTTCCGAATTGCAGCAGGATCTCGATGACCGAAACGACGATGCCATCGATGTAACGAACAGGAAATCTTCGTAACACGTGCAATCTCTTGTTTGGATAAAGCTCGAAACTTGAAGAGATTTTCATCCAGATCGGCTTGAATCATTACTTGAGGTGGTCCGTCATCCCTCTTAGTAGCCACAGTAGCAACTTCATCTTCGAAATGAACTGCCAAATTGCTCTTCAATGCTCGCGAAACCGATAAAAGATTCTCCACCAAAGTAGGTACATAAAGTACGTCATTTAGCTGTAGTCGTTTAATTTCTCCAGATTTTAAACGATGACTGATAATACCAGAACCAATTCCGTCAATCTTCGCACAATGTCCGTCAGCATTAGACATAGTACCTTTTAACTTGTGGAAAAAAGAAAAGAAGTTACGATCATTCGTCATATGTTTCGTCGCTCCTGAATCCAAACACCATGCAACTGAGTCAATCTTGAGTTCCTTAGTGTGAGTTCGAAGTGATTTCTCGTTGTGAACCACTGCATGAAAAGCTGAATCCGCCTTGTCTTTGTCCTTGTCTTTCTTCGGGGCTCGACATTTTGCTGCTAAATGTCCTCGTTTACCACAATTATAACAAGTACGCGTCTCCTGGTTACGATTATTATTATTATTATATGGTTATTTATACACTGGCGAAGTTAATGTATCTCATCGTGTTTTTATTATTATTATTATTATATGTTTTTTGATTATTTGACTTACTGATTGCCCCTCGATTAGACTTATTGGCCACAGCAGCTACTTCCATTATATCTGTACTTGAAGCTTCCTTTCGATCCTGACGTCGCTCATACTCGGACTTAAGCTTCTGAATTACGTAATCGGGTGTCAAAATTTCAGGTGGACTTGATTCTAAACCTGAAATAAAAGTTTCCCAGGAATCCGGCATTGCTCCGATAATGTGACAGTCGAACTCTTCATCTCGTACTTCTCCCCCGGCGCGTTGAATTCGAAAAACTAGATCTTGCATCTGATCTATGTACTCGGCCATGGTTCCGGATGTCCACTTTGATTGTATAAATTTTCTATGAAGATGATGTCGAGAACTTACGTTAACGGTCGAATAAATCTTCTCCAAAACAGTCCACATTTCGTGTGCAGTACGAAGTCCTACGACGTGCTTAAGTTGAGCATCCTCGATTCCTAAACCGATGGTCGACATAGCTTGACGATTGAGCGCAATCCAATTTGGAGTTTCCTCTGTGGGCATTGCCTTTTCAGTGACTTCCCACAGATCTTCCTTACAGAGAAGAAAGAACATCTTCTGTCGCCAATGATCATAATTCGTCGAATTCAGTAAGCGAAATCCATGCTTGGTAAAACCGCTACGATCGTTTGAAATATTCTCCGTCATAAAAAATATAAAATGTAATTCCGCTCGGTCAAAGCAAACGCTAATAATAAATGAAAACGGCCAATCTACGAGCAATAAAAGGTTATTATTTAAAAAGAAACACATATAAAAGTGTTTACAATATCGCAATCGCAATATAATTGTTTACGTTTTGGCCTAACTTGGCCTTCCTCAGAACGATGTCTGTTACATTTAAAATTAAATCAAAATCAACATATAGGACACCGACTTAAATCTCGCGTGTATAATTATATGGTCCATGAACGATCATGAGTCAATGGGTTAAAAAACGCGACGAAAAGTTAACGCTAACGCTCGCAAGTGAGCACTCCGCAATCTCACCATCACCGCTCCTCGTCGTAATTCCCACATGTGTGTCTGATATTTCATCTCCCGTGGTACATGCAACTTAGTGACTACTAAACAGAATAATCCCCGTAAGAATTGTGGAAAGTTGAAAAATATGAAATATAGACTCACATAAGCTGCCAATACAAAGAAACGTGTTACAATCTTTGTCATCGTGGTTGTGTCAGATCCGTGCGACGACATGTGGACGAGTGCGCAAAAATACATGTCGAGAGGACATAAAATAACCGGGATCAATGTTTTTATCTACGTGTGGAGAGCTCGTTCAAAACATCAAAATAGACTGTGTCCAAAGATTCAGTGTCCTTGTTTAAATTTATTCCATTCGATTGCTCCTTGATATGCATCATTTCAGAAATAATTCTCTTTCGATAATTATGTTCAGAGTCAAGAATATGAGTATTCTCCCAGTCAAATGAGTGATTGTATTTTACTCTATGCTCAGAAACCACTGAATGCCTGGACTCATCTGAATTAATGTTGGTAATATGTTCTTTTAATCTGGTCTGCAACTGTCTCTTCGTCTGTCCAACGTAAGAAGCATTGCAGTCCTTACAATTTATTTTATATACAACATTACTATTCGTGAAGTAGGAGTTTTTATCCTTCTGGACCTTGATAATATGGATCTGACACAACCACGATGACAAAGATTGTAACACGTTTCGTTGTATTGGCAGCTTATGTGAGTCTATATTTCATATTTTTCAACTTTCCACAAGTCTTACGGGGATTATTCTGTTTAGTGGTCACTAAGTTGCATGTACCACGGGAGATGAAATATCAGACACACATGTGGGAATTACGACGAGGAGCGGTGATGGTGAGATTGCGGAGTGCTCACTTGCGAGCGTTAGCGTTAACTTTTCGTCGCGTTTTTTAACCCATTGACTCATGATCGTTCATGGACCATATAATTATACACGCGAGATTTAAGTCGGTGTCCTATATGTTGATTTTGATTTAATTTTAAATGTAACAGACATCGTTCTGAGGAAGGCCAAGTTAGGCCGAAACGTAAACAATTATATTGCGATTGCGATATTGTAAACACTTTTATATGTGTTTCTTTTTAAATAATAACCTTTTATTGCTCGTAGATTGGCCGTTTTTATTTATTATTAGCATTCTCCGTCATATTCAAACACAAAATCGGCAAACACAATTAACCGGTTTCACTGCCTTTTAAATATTTGTATTTTCGGCTTCGCGTCCTGGGCCCATAACCTGATGAAATATGCACAAAGCGTCCACACAGTTTAGCCAGAAAATATACAAAGAACCATCAGTTTATTTCAAATAAACGTTTTACACACACAGGACGTTAAAGACAGACAGATGAGATGTTACAAACAAAAGACAATTACGAACATAGTTCACGGTTTTATTTTATATACCCGGAATGCGATAAATTAGCTTTTGATAGTTAATCGCGGAGAGACGCTAAATACAAGTTTTCTAACAGGTCTGGCAGGCCATCATCTGCAACTAATAACGACAAACAAATTGATGTTCTGCAGACTTGTTTTGAAAATCCCCATACATCTCTTAATAGAGCAGCTCAAGCTCACGACATTGCTCCCATGTCCGTACACAGAATTTAAAAAAAAAATAAATTACATCTATACAAACTGCAATACGTTCAAGAATTGCAAGACGGAGATGATGAGCGTCGTATACGCTTCTGTGCAAGAATGATGGACCTAATAGATGCCTCGCCCAACTTTCCTTATCAAATTGTTTTCACAGACGAGGCAACCTTTACATTGGCGGGAGAGGTTAATAATCAAAATTTTTGTCTCTGGTCAGATGAAAATCCGAATTGGGTGCGGGATAGTCATACACAATACCCACAAAAAATAAATGTATGGTGCGGCATGATAGACGCTTATGTGATAGGGCCATTTTTTTTGGAGGACAACTCCAATGCTCATAGGTACGAGAGATTACTTGTAGATGAAATAATTCCAGCCATACGAAATATTTTTCCAAATAACTGAGCAAATATGGTTTCAGCATGATGGAGCTCCGCCTCATTTTGGTGCAGGGCCACGTCGAATTTTAAATAAAGTTTTCCCGCAAAGGTGGATAGGAAGAAGGAACCGAAATGAGGGTGGGAAAAGTTGGCCACCTAGGTCACCAGATCTAACTCCTCTTGATTATTACTTTTGGGGCTATCTGAAGAGTAAGGTTTACGAAACAAAACCTCAAAATATCTAAGAATTGAGGCAGCGAATAAGGGATGAAGCAGCCTTGATACCTGCTGAATCAAATCGTAGAGCTATTTCTGCGTTCTATCAAAGATTGGCATACTGTCAAGAAGTCAACGGAAACCACTTTCAGAATTTACTCTAAAACACACAAAAAAAAATGTAAATTAAGATTGTAAAATTTGTAATTTAAGAAAATGTAAATAATAAATATTTTTTTTACTTTTTTAATTGTAATAAAATTCGAGTTTAATTACAATTTCAAAATGTACCTATTTGTAATTGAACGACTTTAATTACAATTCCAAAAAACATTTGTACTTAAACTCAATTTAAATTAAAATTATGTAAAATAATTAGTAATTAAGAACTTCAATCACAATAGTACTGTTATTTACAACTCTGCTAGTGTAAATCCGACCGTGCAACCTCCACGCGGTACATCTTGGGTAACGCTGATGCCGGCAGTATCGTAGCTTTCAAGCTCCATAACTTGAAAAATAGTTAATAAAAAAATACTTTATTATAGTGTTTTGAAAAGCTCTCGAGGTAAGCTATCTCGTGCCGGAACCGGGGGTTGAGCTCAGGGCCGGCACAGGATTCGGGAATTCCGGGTTGGAGGAGTGATGCACACCACGGAGTGTTCAAATGAATATAGCTTAGATATTTCTTTACGAATATCTTTAATTAAAATGGTTGACAATTTGTGACGGTCTTGGTTTCTTTGTTCAATTCCCGAGATTATTCTAAGTTTGACAATTAGTAAAGGTGACCGCACGTATGCTTCAAAATCTTATGACAGACTGCCCGCCCGATCTTCCGAATCGGCGGTATTTATCATGTCGGAACGACGTTCTGTTGCTAACTCGGGGACTCCCGAGTTAGCGTTGACTTCTCGTCGTCAGCGCTCTGTGCTGACCTTCGCATCAGCGTTCTCGGTCGACCTGGAGTCGGACGCTCTGGGTTCCGGTGTCGGTTTGCATCGGATGATCGTCGTCCGATGCAATCGTCAGGTTTTTGGCGGATTTCATATTCGACTTCCGTTGCTAGGTTCGGATTACTTATAGGTTACATAATTAATACTTATTGCGTTGTGCGCTCACAACATCCCTTCCCCCGCGGAAAAAGAAAAACTGAGGATACGAAGTTTTTCGTTATTATTTCTGCGTGTATTTCTTTTTCCTGAGAAATTACAATCTAAACTTTAATCTGTACGCTATTGTTTCTCCCTTTAAATCTTTAATGGTTTCTTTTTCTTTTTATTATGTAAATGATTACAACTATAGTGCTTACTACGATTACAGTTATGGTCGCAGAACCTACGGGATATACAATGTTCTTGTTTGCAAAAATGCTTGGTTGGTTATTTTCCACTTCTTTTTTGATTTCATCTAGGCTCAAACTTAATTTTATTAATTCCGACGGGTCTCCGATTATCGGTTCTAAGTTTATTTCTCTTTCGGACTCTAATTTGTTGTTTATAATTATACTCTTTTCTATGGTATTAGTTATGTTGAATTCCGGCAAATACATTTGTACATATTTAGTATCAATATGGTTTTTTGTTTCTAAAGTTATATCTGGTGTAGTTAATTTACAGTTATTGCGCAACGTTATTTTTCCGGTCCTTTCTATTTTAATTTTATTTTCTGGGAATTCGTTACATTGAATTATTATTTCTGATGCTTTCGGAGTGGAATATAACCATGTTTGAGGTTCGGTTAATGTTATCCAAAATGTTACATTTGATAGGATGTGACGTTGTCTACGGTTTTCTATATATCTAGGCGCTCTTACAAAAAGTTGCACCTCGCTTGGTGCATTTGCTGTTATAAAATACAAAAAGGAATTTCGATCGCATATAAATTTGGTATTTTCTCGTATACATTTATTTAGGTCGCTTTCTTTTAATATTAAATAATTATGGTTTTCTCGATTTATTCCTACTAGGGTGTGTGAGGGTTCTAAAAGTGTAAATACATTATGGTTGTTGTAAATTGGAACGGGTGTAATTTTTATTATTTCATATACCGGATAGGCTACTATAGGGAACGCGAAAATAGTATATACGATCGAATTGTCGTAATACGCGCTTACGCTTACATATTTCTCGATAGTGTTCCAATTCTCTGTTTGAATTTTAAAAGGGAAGTGTAATCCTCCGGTTAAGTGTGATGTTGCTTTTTGTAATTCTATGATTATGTTTTCTATTGGAAGTACTCGTGTAAGCAAAATGTTATTTTTTGTATATGTTAGGTAGTCTGTAATGTCATTTATGTCCGTCGTGAGGTCAGATAGGATGGTGGTTATTATCAGCAGTTGTTCTTCTATTTCCTCTTGATGTATGAATTTGTCTTGCAGTTTCCTCGTAACATTCGCCAGTAAATTTTCGTTATTTGAAAGTGTTTTCTCCAATTTTTCTATGTGGCCTATTGTGGAATTGATGATTTTCAGCTGGTTTTTTGCTGCGTGTTGTAATGTTTGTTGCTGATTATTTAGCATCTGTAATTGTTCGTATATAATTTTTGAATCTTCTGCATCCATGGTGCCAAATAAAGTTTTGCTTATCTGGCCGACGGCATCGACTAGGCCTCGTTTATTAACAGGTGATTTGTACATTATATTTAGATGTTCCAAAGTACGTGTCATCTTGTCGTTTTCCTTTTTAGTAATTTGGAGGGCCTTCTGACATGTATTTTTTATATTACCTAAAGCATGATTGCAAAGTTCTTCGGTTTGTTTTATGTATTTTTGCAGCTGTTGGTGTCTGATGCTTATTGCGGTTACGTCTATTCGCATCGCTAATTTCCACGTAGTTTTCGTTTGCTGCAGGTGTCCTATCTTTTCGAAGTAGATGCCTGGCTCGTTGATAAACGGCGTTATTTCATACGGTGGTACGGGCAGCGCTCCTGTTGTGAGGTATTGATAAAGAACGAGCATCCTGTAATCAGAAGGTGCACGCAGTTTCTTTTTTATCTCGTTCTCTTCTGATAATTTAATGATGGTCGTCTTAGATTCTGCTGTCTCGTAATTTTATTTATATCTTTCGTCTTGGCGAGTTTTATTCGCCTCAGTCTGAGCCTGTCGGTTGTGCCGTTTAGTATACCGTCTGACTCTTTAAACAGCAAAAAAAAATTATGCCTCCGACGGGATCGGAAGTGCCAATGTGGTTTGAACGCGATTTTGAGATAGAAATTGAGGTCGAGGAGCCTCAGTTGGCATTGTTCCCTTTGGAACCTATCCGTGCTTGGTTTATGCGGCATGAACTGGTACCAGGCGGTGGTTTTATCGTCCGTCGGCCTATTCGTGGTCCTGGTCGGGCTGTGCAAGAAATACTCGCGGCTCGACAAGCACGGGAAGAACGGAGGAATTTGGCGTTTATTATGCGGGGTCGACGTTTTCCCATCGATGATGGTCGAGTGATGCGCCCCCCTCGCCTTGATTTTCCAGTCGGGGTAGGACACGGACGTCCCATCCTCCAGGACTGAGGTAGGATTGTTTTTATTTTGGTTTTTATTATTTGTTCTTTATTATATTTGGGGGACGCTTTTATTTAATTTTCTTTGTATCTCTTCTCTTTTTTATTTTTTTGCTTTTATTCTTCAATAAATGTTTTTAATTTATTATATATGTCGGTAGTATTCGGCAATGGGAACGAGTCTCCTATTGTAAGGTCGTTGAGCTTTCGAAAATCTCTAACGATTCGTAATTTTTGTTTTCCCGAGGCATCAGGTTTTTTAGGAACCACTAATATTGGCAAATTCCACTGACTCGTACTATGGCGAATGATTTCATCTTTTTGCATTATCTCAATCTGTCGATTTACTTTTTCTTTATGCTTCTCGGGTAGGCGGACGTTCGCCGGCGCGCTATCAGCTCGCGTCGTGATCTCATGTTTCACCGCCGTGGTGCGTGTTAGCTTATCGTTTTCTAATTGTAAGTGAGATACATCGCAAAAATCGTCGCATATCTGCTCTAACGCCTTTGTGACGTCCGTCGGTACATTCCCCCCCCCCCCCTTTTGTTTCCTCGGCGACAACGACGCCGACGGTAATAAAATAGTTAGAGCAATAGTAACAGTAGCAATAGTAATAATAGTTGCTGTAATAGTAGTCATAGCGGTAATAGTAGTAGTCTTAGGCGTTAACATATAATACGTATAGTAACATTAATCGAACGCATTAATATCGCGAAAATACCTGTACTACGTAAAATTATATCGTTAATAAATAACCAATATACCGCGCCTCTCGGTTATTTCGTTCAATCTCAATCGCGTATATTTTCTCATAAATCTTATGTTCACAACTTGATATCAATTTTTCACAATTTACAAATTCGTATACGAAAACTGAGAGATATTTCAAAGTTTTTATTCTTGCTTGAATATCGTTTTAAGCATCATTAATCTGAAGTTTTTTTAATAACGTAGCAGAAACTAAAAAAAAAATAATATTAAGGAACGCGTACTGTGTCAGCGGTTTTGAGAAGGCGCGCGGAGAGCCAGACGCTCTCACGCTCACTTGAGCCGGTTATCTTGAACGGATGCTGTCGTCAGCACCTTCCCACAGCGAGTACGCCTCGCTTCTTAACAGCTAGAAATAATTAATTGCAAAATCTTTTGAATTACAATAAATGAATTGGGAATCAATTTCGAATTTTTGTCACAAATAGTAAGCGATGTGCATCGGCACAACAGCGACAGCGCCGACGCTAACCGCTCGCCTTCTCCCGCGCTATAGATCTAGGATCATAGACTAGATTTAGTAAGTAGATGCGACCTTGCGTAGCGACTGAGTCGCTTACCCAAATTTATTCGTGATTATAGCAATAAGGAACCAAGGAGATTTCTGCACTTCGCGACGCTGGCACCTGAGACGCGCGGTCCGTGGGCCCTTCCCCTGCCCTCGTACCGCACCGCGCTCGGCAATATAAGACCCTGCCTCGAGCCGCGGGCGCCCGTTTTGTGTCGTGAAATTGTCGACAGTCACTTCACGCTGCTCCACTTTAAATCTACAACTTAGAATACCTTCCCTAAGTAGAGTCAGTGAATTTTTTTTTTCCTTACCAAGTAGAGTCAGTGCAAGCTCCTCGGCGGGGTCTTCGGCCGACCAGAGCGAAGGTGCGTACCACGAGCCACCCGCAGGTAGCAGCCTTCTCCGAAATCAACAACTGACCTCTCGATCGAGGCTTCGAGTATACGAAACCCCGTAAGTCACATACCGTCGCGAAAGCGCCCGCCTGTTCTTCCGCTCGGCCCAGGCAGCGCTTGCCACGTTACCTTACCGTCCCCCTTTTTTTTTTTCTCTTTCACGATTTTGCGATAACGAGAGGTAGTTCTCGCCGAATAACCACTTACGTTTTAATTTCTTTACCGTTATCTATTGCGCTGTCGATCTCGGCACCGAGGTTGTTCGGTGTCAGAAAGGAAGCGTATGTGTGATTTTTAAATTACGTTAAATATATAATTTGGTATCACTAAACTACCGGGAGCTACCCTGTTAAGCAAAATCTGTATTGAAAATAATATAAAGAAAAATGCAGGAGGTTTTATGTAGATACCGCATATGAGAATTCATATACGAAGTTGAAAATTTAAAGGAGTGGTGTTTCGAAAATAAAAGTATCGAGCAGTAATATCACTATGCTAATCTGTTTGAAAATTTATATACCTGTAAGGAAATTCTGATCTTTAAGCATATCTAAATTAAGAAACAGGTTTTATAATTTACATGAATTTTACTATGAAATATATATGAATTCTTGTTTCCATTTTCAAGGAAAGACAATTGTCGTAAGGAAAGTTACGCATATCATAATATTCAATTTCGAGTGCATCGTATTTTTCAGCTCGCCGTAATTAAAACCCAAGGTCGTATTGTATTTTTAATATGCTCTGTTTGTAACAAATAAATTTATATACAAATGTTCTCATTTATTTTTTTTTTAATCGAAAATATGTATTATTACCTTGCGCATTCCAAAAATCTTAAAAGGGTTTTTAACGTCTAATGTTGTGTGTATTAAATTTCACATCAGTAAATAAAATTCATGTTTGCGTATGAATTTAGTTATACAAGTGCAAGAATTTTTATTTCAGGTACCCAGTTTGCAAATTTCGTTTACCGTGTTATCGTAAAGGTGTTGTAAATTTCCTATCCTTTTCCTTGTGTATCTTATTCATGTGTTATATAAATACGCCCCCTCGCCGGACGTAACAATCTTTACCTTAAAAAAACCAAAGTAATATATTTAACTTGAAAAAATCGAAGTAATATATTTATTACAAAAAAAAGAAATGATATCTAAATTATGCGTTAATTAAATATATATTATATCGAAAAATAACTATTGTTCTTTTAAAAAATGTATTCCCATTAAAGTGACAAAATTAATATAAAATGTGAAAAATTTTAGTGAAAAAAACTTGGCACTACCAAATTTTAAAATATTTGAAAGCAATAAATAACTAATTTAAAATATTAAATTAATAATTACAATGTGAATGTAGAGACTTTCACACATTAATTTAAAGTACTTTTTTCATTTATAGAAATTGTTTCATTAATATATATTATTATGTTTAGCAGCGCCAAGTTTTTTTCACTAAAATTTTTCACATTTTATATTAATTTTGTCACTTTAATGGGAATACATTTTTTAAAAGAACAATAGTTATTTTTCGATATAATATATATTTAATTGGCGCATAATTTAAAGATATCATTTCTTTTTTTTGTAATAAATATATTACTTCGATTTTTTCAAGTTAAATATATTACTTTGGTTTTTTTAAGGTAAAAATATTACTTGGATTTTTTCGAGGTACAAAGATAACTACTTCGATTTTTTCAAGGTAAATATATTACTTTGATTTTTTCAAGGTAAATATATTACTTGGTTTTTTTAAGGTAAAGATATTACTTGGATTTTTTCGAGGTACAAAGATAACTACTTCGATTTTTTCAAGGTACACCATGCGTGCTTGGCGTCTTTTTTTTACCTTTTTGTAAAAGGTAATTTTGTACGGTACGAATAACGCAACGGAGAATCGCCGAACGAGCGGTCGCTCTTACGAGTCGTCGAACAGATTCGGCGATTCTCTATGGCATTATTCGTATATCTACCTCGAAGAACCCCTGTAAAACTACGATAATAATAATAATAATGGTAATAATGATAATAATATTAATATTGATTAAATGATAATAATGATAATAATGATAATAATGATAATAATGATAATAATGATAATGATAATAATGCCAATAATAATAATAATTCTTCACGCCTCCTCCTCGCGCGGTATCCCGTAATGTCCCCACGGAAGAGTGTCGAACGAGCCGGGAACGACGTATCGCTTGTCGTCGTGAGGGCTAAGAGCGAGCTTCAGCTCGGACACGGTGCGCACCTGGTGCAACCTCGAGCGGATGCACGATTGACACCTCGACTGCTCTACCGAGTCGTTGAGACACCGCATGTAGTCCTCAAACGTTATCGTTCTCGCGACCACGTTCCTCTTGACGCCCTTCACCTTTTTCGTGTTGCTCCTCCCCGCTACCCTCGTGGCGTACATCTTTGACCTGAGCCTCACGAACCCGGTCATGACGGCGCCGTCGTTCTCGTCCTTCACGAAACCCGGTATCTTCTCGTTCGCGCGCGGCATGCCGTACGCGTTGGTCTCGGGATAACCGCTGGTGTCGAACCTGGCGATGTCGCGCTTCATGTCCTTGTACGCGTCGTCGCACTCGAGGAGGTATATGAGGCTGTCGGTGTCCGTGTACATTATCTTGCGTCCCCCGCCGTGCAACGGTACCATATAGTCGTAGTGAAAATCGTACACGCGCGTCTTCGATATCTCGAGAACGCACATCCCGACGTATATCGGCTTGCAGAGCCTCACCTCGAGCCTGCGCAGCTCGACGGCGACGAGATCCTCCGCGAAGACGCTTCGGCTGTGAAAGCTCGGTCTCGCGATCAAAGCCTCCGCGCCGTATCTCCCGTCCCAGCGCGTCACGAGGCACACGTCCACGTGATCTTGCACATTCTCCATGGTCTTACCGAAGACCGCGTTGTTCATCAACTTGTAGAGATTTCTCTCGAAGTCGTTGCTCGCGCGAGTTCTGAATCCCGTGTTGAGCTCGACGTACCCGCGAAGCCACGCGGATTGCGCAACCGCAGAACGCGGTGAATCCTCGTGACAAGCAATCCGTGTCGCGCGCATGGCCGCAGATTACGGTAGTGCAACACGTAACACGACTTGTCGAGCAGCGTGGCGAGAAGCTTAACGCGCCGTTTTCCGGGAGGCTTATCGCGCGTCGGGCAGAACGAAAGGTCCTTGTGAGCGTCGTGGAGCTCTCGCGGATACGCAAGGTCGACCTTCAGGATGTAGCCGATAGCGGAGTCTGACGTCAGGGACGTTACCACGAAGCTCTCCGGGTCGTCAACCCATTGAAACTGAGAAGCCTTCAGTTGCGCACAGTACAATTGCACACGTTGCAATCGCACACCGTGCTATTAGACACAAAAAATTGCGCACCGTTCGATTGGACGCGGTTCGATTGGACACTGTTCAATTGGACACGGTTCGATTGGACACCGTTCAATTGGACACGGTTCGATTCGACACGGTTCAATTGCGCACAGTTTTATTGCGCACAGATCTATTGCGCACCGTTCAATCGCGCACCGTTCAATCGCACACCGTTCAATCGCACACCGTTCAATCACGCAATCTTCAATTGCACACCGTTCAATTGCCCACGAGCAATTGCGCACAGTTCTATTACGCACATGGTGTACACACACACACGCGCGGGGGGTGCAAGGGGGGCCTTCGGCCCCCCTCCCGCACTCCTTCCGCCGGTAGGCTGGGTGGACCTCGCTTTATGAGAACTGTGCGCAATTGCTCGCGGGCAATTGAACGGTGTGCAATTGAACGGTTTGCAATTAAACAGTGCGCGATTGAACGGTGCGCGATTGAACAGTGCGCAATAAAACTGTGCGCAATAGAACTGTGCGCAATTGAACCGTGTCCAATCGAACCGTGTCCAATCGAACCGTGTCCAATCGAACGGTGTCCAATCGAACCGTGTCCAATCGAACCGTGTCCAATCGAACGGTGCGCAATTTTTTGTGTCTAATAACATGGAGTGCAATTGCAGCATGTGCAATTGTACTGTGCGCCAGTGAACCTCTCCCTTGAAAAACTCAGCGTACAGCAACGGCTCGCGCATCGCCCAGCCGTACAGATTGTTCACGTCGAGGTACATGAGATGCGTCAACGGTCGCGACGAGTCGTGCGACGGCGCGTACCTGTTGTTGGCCCGCGCGTACCTGTTCGAACATTGACTGAGACCGCCGCGCACGCCGCGCTCCACGAACAACGCCATATCGATGTCGGTCAGCAATTCCAATCGCACGCCCGTGTATCTCAACATAACGTCCCACGCGTACCCCGGTAGGGTGTAATAATGCGCGGGATCCAATCCGTAACTCTCGACGCAAGTGTCGTGAAAATTTTAAAAGACGCCCGCCAGAAGAAGCACGTCCGTTTTCAGGTGCAGATCGCTGTACTCGCTGAGACTCTCGACGCGAAAACGCCGCCAGACGTTGCGCGCGCGCTCGTAATCGCTATCGGTTGCGGTCTCCCCGGTCAACGAACTGTAAAAGGCCTCTCGCGGCGGTAACTCCGTCTCCAGCAGCTTGTCGAGACTGTCGACGTACTCGTACGGAAACACGCCTTTGCGCGTGAGCAGGTCGAAATCCTCCGCGCTGAGCTCCGAAAACTCCGACCGCGCGATTCGCATCTCGCTCTTGTCGAGATACGACGCTAGTCTCTCGAGACTCTCGCTGAGAAATCTGAACGAATCCACGAATCGCAGCTTCGCGCAGTTTCTTCACCTTCGCTCGACGCGTCCTTCACGTTCTTCGTGAACGATATGTACGTCTCCTTGGTGATCGGCAGCAGATCTATTCTACCCTCGAAGCCGTTGGCCAGATCCCTGACGATGAAGTGAGCGTCGTAACCCGACAGATTGTGAAAAAATACGGGAATGACGTACGAATCTCTGTAATTCAAGTTTCAGCGCGGATGCGCGGGACCTCTGTAATGCCCGGTAAGATGACTGTGATCGCGCGCGCGCTGATCCTCCGGTCCGAACGGTCTCTCGCATATGTGGCAACGCGGCGCGCTCCAAAAATCACGCAACTCTTCCAGAGTTAGTTCCGCCATGGTCACGTTGGTAGAGAGAAACGTCTTCGCGCAACGGGCGATATCGTTGAGCTCGCCGACGAACCACGACAGACAGTCCTCGCCGCGACGAATGCTGTACGCGGACGGGATCTCTTCGTGCGCGGAGCGCAGATAGTATCCCACGCTGAAGGCTCTGTGACGCTGATGGACGTAACTGCTAACGTTAGCCGCGTCTATCTCTCCTTCCTTTTCCAGCACGCACTCGAGACCCGCGTACACCGCGAAGGGAAGTCGCTCCTTTCTGTTGTGGTTTGCGAAAGAAGAGCCACTTGTCGTCGTCGCTCGGAAGAACGATGGCGCAATCGTTCATCCTTCCGCAGTCGACGCTGTGAGCGGCTAGTTTCTCGCTCGTATAAAAGTAGTGCAGACATCTGTGGAAAGAAACGCTTGTGTCAATACCCCTGCGTTCCTCGTTCCGCGCGATTTTTCGCGCGATACCTACCGATCGCGCACGTGCTTCCTCCTATGGGTCCTGCTCAACTGACATTCCACCAATCGCGACAGATTCCTTATGCACGCGAAATGGCCAACGTTCGCGCGGCTACGCGAATCCGGCAGATACAGCAGATTGACGTGTCTGTCTTTCTTGTCGTCGGTGAGCCGCAGAGGAACGATCACGTTGCCCTTCCGCCCTTCCTCTCTTTCGCTGAAGACGTTGACGGACACGTCGTTGAGTCGCTCGAACCTTGAGATCTGTCGCAGAGTCACGGGAAACTAGATCCCGTCGAGATTCAGTTTCGTCGAATAGTGAGGATACGCGGAAGGCCTGTTCATGTGCCTCTTAGCGGGGTACAGAGAGGCGACCACAGCCCAAGCGAAACACGCGTTGTCGTTGGAGCGTACGTTGACCACCGCGCGTTTCATTCTCACGCGTAGCGGTATCTCCGTCCAACATCCCGCGCGCATAGGATTGCACTTGTTCACGTTCACCATCAGGTTCAACATGCGCGACAACGCCCAACCGCTGTCCCGCTCCTGAAACTCGTCCAGATAGGCTAGAGTCACGTTGACCACGTATTAGTCGTACCACTCTCGCAGATCGGACGCGAGGAAGAGCTGACGATTCCTCGTGGCGACGTTCTTCACGGCGGTTCTAGCGCCCGCGACGAACTCGCCGTTGAAAACGGTGTTGACCTTCAGACACACGTGTCTCTCGAGATTGACGCGCACCCGATCGAGCACGGTGTCTTTCGCGTCCTCGAGAAATCGCCGAGGTTCCAGATAACTCGAGTTTATCACCGCGCCTGTCAGCACGCGACTCTCGAAGGCCGTTTCGATCTCCGCCCACGAGAACCCTCTCGGATCGCGGTGACCGGCACCCACGCGCGCGATACGCCGTCGCAGGGCGTCTCTCGCGCCCTCCAGAAGAGCGATTTGCGTGGCCAGAGAGGTCACGGTTCCGGTGGGCCTCGGCTCTCGCCTGCCTCGACACCTCTCGCGCAGAGACTCGAGACACTTGTCGCACCGTCGTTCCCACGCGCGATACGCGTCCGACGAGTCGACGCCTCTCGCACGTTCAACGAGATTGCGATCCTCCTCCGTCGTGCCTGTCTCGTCAGGCGTCTCACCTCGGTCAACCACACGGTCCAACCCCGACTGTCCACGGGTACGTCTAATCTGACTCTTCGAAGAATCTTCCTGCGACTCTCAACGATCGTCGCACCGCCCGTCTCGCTCCTTCTCGAGTATCTCGGAATTTTACTCTCGTAGACCCACGCTCTGTTACTGCAGGCTAGCATCGTCTCTATCCACAATTCCTCTCGGGGACACCGAAAACCGATCTCTCTCCTTAGAACGTACGTCATTGGATTCCATCGAGCGTTCTCTCGTTCGGCAACCGCTCGAAAACGAAAGATTTCCACCGGTGGAGTGGAATGGAGGAGAGAATCGTCGCTGGAGTCGCTGTCGGTGCACGGTATTACTCCTCGCAATAGATATCGTCGACATCGTCGATCGCCTCACCCTGGCTGAGGTAATATTTTTTGCAGGAAGGAGAGACGCGTCGTTATCGCCCGATAAACCCCGACTCTAGGACGCGTCGTTATCGCCCCGATAAAACCCGACTTCCGTTGGACGACCACATCCCTCGTCCTCGACCACATCCGCGTCCACGCCCGCCGGGGGTGACCGCACCCCCGTCCCCGAATGTCTTGAGGAGCCATCGCGCGTCTCGCCATCGCGCCACTGCTCGCGCCTCGCGAGGGGGGACGATCGACGAGGCGAGTCCGCGGTGGCGACCTCTGCGCCCGCCGCCCCGCGAGAAAAAATCTCGCTTCCGGGAGAAAAAAAATCTCGCCGCGCCGCCCCTGACCGAGGACCGGGGAAAATCTCGACGATCCGCCCCTAGGCGCGGGGAGGTCCGCTGCGGTAAGGAGAAAGAAATTTTCCCCTCGTCGCCCACCCCTCACGGCAAACCCCACGCCTCTCAACGGCCCGTCCCGACCCCCTGGACGGAGCCCCCAGCGGCTCAACTGTAGTGTTGCACACCTACTACGCACGATATATTGATAATATATAATACGAGATAAGTATAGCAGAAAAATTATGTATTTACGCATTCACTGTCACTTACTAGTCAATGTGTACGCACGTACATATTGATAATATAATATCAAAGTGTAGCAGAAAAATTATGCATTGTTATTTACTGTGACATATGCATACATTTACTGTGACACACTTGCTCAACAACACATTTGCTGTAACAGATATAACCTCAACAATGTAACTGTCACACTGTAACTCGTTCTATAACACTGGTGCGTGTATGCGTGCATGCATTCATGCGTTTGTGCGTGCATGTATGCGTGCATGTATGCGTGCATGCATACGTGTGTGCGTCCGTGTCTGCGTGCGCGCGTACATGCGTATGCTGTCATGTTTGACAACATGACAACTATTGCAGCTCCTCTATCGTAATACGCGGCAACTAATTTTATCGTTTTACCTACTCTTCCATATCACCATCGTGCCCGCATATTCACGTCAATCTTTTCAGCAGCATATCTTTTTTGTTGCGTATCTGAGCCTAATTCTAACTACGGTATGTTATTTCTTCATGTTATCCGTTGTCCAGGCTGGTCTCATTTTGTAACAACAAATTGTAGAATGTTTATATGAAGCAAATGTTGTCATGACTTGACGTGAGAGTAGGTAACGGAAATCTGACGGGTGCAGGATCCCCTTAAGGGGGTCTTATTTTGAAGCAACATATCTTTCTATTGGCTTTGCAGAATGAAAAATCCTTTTCAGAAGTTAAAGTATATGCACTAATGATGTCCACGCTGGTCGATTTTATGCCGAGAACAAAAATAATTTCAGAAATGCAGATTTTCGTTACCTACTCTCACGTTGTCATGACAACATTTGCGTCATATAAACATTCTACAATTTGTTGTTACAAAATGAGACCAGTCTTGACAACGGATAACATGAAAAAATAACATACCGTAGTTAGAATTAAACTCAGACACATAACAAAAAAGATATGCTGCTTAAAAGATTATATCAAGAAACACGGTAGTGTCTCGCGCCAAGTGCGCGCGGAGCGAGACCGCCGTGGCTCTATTTACGCGACGCAACGAGTTGCGAGTACCCGAGATTTTTAGATCTCGATAACCAGTGAACGGATCAAGTTCTAACTAGACTTATCGTAAAGCTTGGACCAAATTTATATAAGAAAAGTGTTTTTATTTTTCCGCTACGTGCCCTACGAGCGGAGATATTACGATGCAAAGTCCGATCCTGAAAATTTTCATTTAAGAAACGTCCACGTCGGACATATAACATATATATATAAAATCTTGTCCGTTTCGCTACTTCGACTGCAGATGGCTCTTGATTTTCGATTAATCGCGTTCGCAAGAGAGATCGATCTGAGTTGCGTGACAGTAAACATAACCGTAAAACAGCCCATACACGTCGCGAGTCCGGCTCGGCTCGGTTTCTATTCGTTCGTGGATGAGATGTCACGAGACGGGCTCGGCGTCCGACGAGCCAAATTTCGGGACTGTTCGGGAGTGTGTATGTGGTGAAAAACGTTCGAGTCCGCCTCGCGAATCAAACTCGTACATGTAATAATGGGCCGCTTTAGACGTCCGCGTCGTCGAAAAATATTCCGTCCGCGTCGTCGCGTCCGAACACTCCGAACGAAGTGCATGATGAGTGCTAGAATGACAGAGTTCGCGCCTTGCGGATGGCTGGTTCCTGGGATACACCCTGAGCGAGGATGGCGAGGTTATGTCTATCGTACGTATTATCACTCTTTCTCGCGGTCACGCTCGCGTTCCCCGCTCGCGTTCCCCGTTCGCGTTGCCCGTTCGCGTTTCCCGTTCGCGTTTCCCGCACGCGTTCTCTCTCTCTCTCTCTCTCTCTCTCTCTCTCTCTCTCTCTCTCTCTCTCTCTCTCTCTCTCTCTCTCTCTCTGTCTCTCTCTGTCTCTCTCTCTCTCCCTCTCTCTCTAATAATAACTGTCGAATATATCTGATAAAATTAAATCTAAATATTTTTTATATTATAACACAAAAATTATATCTGACAGTGACATCCTTAATTAAATGTGCATTGTAGTTTGTATTTTATAAATCATTTAAAAAATTAAGACATAAAATATGAATATATCACGCAAAGTCACGAGCAAAGTCAAGTTTGTCGAGAGCATGCAGTGTTTTGCTATACATAAGTTTTGTTGAAAAAAAAACTACTAATTTGTTACAGGATTTGGCATATATGTGCAATGTTGTTGGCAGAATGTTAGGTAGTAGATAATATATGTATAGTAAAATAAAGCAATTAATAATTTATAAGTAGGTACAGCTTGACAGTACCATATAATTCGATGCAGATTAGCGACAGAAACAGCAGAATCTACGTTCAACAATGTCAATTTACTTCTAATTTTTTGTTAAATATAAAATATCAGACAGCTCCTCGGACTGTATCTCCTCTATCTCCATAATATTTGTTTATATATGTATATAAGTAAATATCTTTGTTCGAGATCCGTCGAACTCTTCTGCGCGAAACATCGGCTCGAAAATATGTTTATATTTAACGTCGAGAAGTCTCGACGGTTAGCGCGTTCAAGCTCCGGCGACTTTGTCCGCAACACGCGTCCCCCGTCATTGTCGAAGCACGGCAGCGGCTGTTTTGACGCGTGATGTGACTATACGGACGAATAGCGCTTCAGCTCTCATCGCGCGTTCGTTCCTGAAAAACAACCCTCGGGAGTAAACGGCGAACTCGCTCGCCAACAGTCAGTCGTTGCTGAGGATGCGTAGCGTCAAATCGTGGTCGAAATTCGTCGCCAAAAGTCGCCGCGTAGCATTCCTCATCTAAGAACAACACGGCTCAGTCTCTCTTACATCGCGTCGTGAATCGCTATTCGTCCGCTTTGTCTTAAAGTGCGGATTCCAAATATTTATCTTATTTTCCTAATTGTGCTATTTGGCGAGGGGACCGAAGACTTCAGTTCGTGCTCCGCTCGCGCGTTCTTCTGCCTCGCGCTCAAGATATCCTTTCGACGCGTACAAGATCTCCGCTCCGCGAGAAGCTTCGATGCGAGAAGCTGAGGCAAGATTTCCGTTCGCGATATCTGGCAGAGAAATACGAACGAATAAGAAGATTTCCGAATTCTCGGGGCACGATCCGTTGTTCCCCCTCGCGTCGTTTCCGTTCTTGAAATAAAGACTATATCTCGTGGAAAAATCTGTGTTTTCCGAGTGCCTTCCTCTTTATCCCTCCCGCGAACTTACGACTCGCGTTATTCACGCTTCTTGCTCAACTCTGAGCAGAATTCAGCGTCAGGGCGACCGTCGTAAATCGACGCCCGAACATATTGGTCCTTCGAGCCGGATAGAAGCGTGTGGAGGGTCAAGTGTGTGACAAGTGTGCATATTCGTCACCATGTCTGAGCATCTCGGGAAACAGTTGCAGCTTCAACGTTCGATCGAGCGTTATCTCGATAATTTCAAGAAGATCGGGAAAGGGAACTTAACCCCGGCGAAAGTGCGCTCTCGCATTCAATCTCTTAAGGAGCTCTGGGCTCCGTTCTTCGACGGCCACGCAGAGGTCATGCAGCGGATTCCTGAATCGAGCCGAGCAGCCCTGAGCTACTTCCAGGACGTTTTCGACACGACCCTCGCAGCCTATCAAAACGCCCTCGACTACATGACGGAGTGCCTGGAGGAGTTGGAGCCGGTCGTGAGTCCCAACCCTATTTTCTCGAGTTCGCGGTCGAACTTGGCGGTACCAGCGTTCTCGCTCTCTCATCTTCCTCCCATTGAATTGCCTCCGTTCGATGGCGACCACGACGACTGGGAGACGTTTCGCGACAGATTCACCTCGTTAATTAAAAATAATAAGGATCTGGATGATTTCGCGCGCATGCATTTTCTCGCTTCGTGTGTTAAAGGTCGCGCGTCCGAATGCATCGCCAAAATCCCGGTTACCGCAGATAATTTCGGTATTGCATGGCAGACTCTTATCGAGCGGTACGAGAGTAAACGCCGGTCTCTTAAGTTGCACATTTCCACGCTCATTGAATTACCAAAGGTTACGCGCGAATCCGCTTCGGACTTACAGACTCTGTATGATAAAGTCAGTGCCGCGGTAGCTTCTCTTAAAGGTCTAAAGCGCCGACCTGATGAGTTGTGGAACAATGTTTTTGTTCACCTCATCGTACATAAACTGGATCCGATAACGCGTAAAGCGTGGAACGTAAAAGCAAGCGATACCGATGCCCCGCAATCATACGACGACCTTTGTCGGTTTCTCAAATCTCGGACTCGCGCGCTCGAAGATAGTGTAATCGGTTCATCAAGCAAAATCGCGTTGAAATCCGCGAGCTCTTCGCGAGTGCATGCCGCCAACGCCTCCGCCAACGATTCGATACCGTGCCCTTTATGTAAAGCGCCACACTTCATAAATCTTTGTCCAACCTTTATGAGCAAGAATGCGAGTCAACGTCGAGAGATAGTCAAACAACATAAAAGGTGTTTTAACTGCTTAAGTGCAAAACATTCTGTGCTTGACTGTCGAAGTAAATACTCCTGTCGCGTGTGTCATAAAAGGCATCACTCTATGCTGCATTCAGATTCGGATCCTTGCTCCAGTGCCCCCGGCGCTGTCTCTAGCGATAGTTCGTCCTCAAAGGACAATGCGGCGATTAATTGCTCGTCGCCTCAAACCTCTGACTCGAAACCAGCGGTCAACTCTCTTTTCGCGTCTGCGAAAAATCGTTCGCCGATTCTATTGGCGACGGCGTGGATCACGGTCCGCAGTTCGTCCGGCCGCACCGCCGTCGTCAGAGCGTTGCTCGACCAAGGCTCCGAGATGACGTTCATCTCGGGGAACTTGGCGCAAATCTTGCGAGTCAAACGCATTCGCATGCCGATCTCTATTTCCGCCGTCGGCGGATTTGACGCCGGGACATTTCAAAAAGCGACACGCCTATTCATTTCGCCGCGATCGTCTCTCGTCCCTTCTCTCTCGACCACGGCTCTCATTCTCCCGTCCGTGACCTCCTACATTCCTAAACGAAACGCGGATATTTCATCCATCTCTTATCTCTCCGACTTACCGCTAGCCGACCCGGATCCGACAAGTCGCGACCCCATAAGTCTCATTATTGGAGCGGATCTTTATAATGAGATTATTCTCGACGGCGTGCGTAAGGGGGGGAGCGGGCAACCTATCGCGCAGAAGTCTATATTCGGATGGGTCATCTCCGGACCCGTCGGGTCCGCCGCGTTTCCTGAAGATTCCTCGGCGAAAGCTCCTCGAATCTCAACGCATCATATTTACTCGCTCTCGCTGGAGGAAGAACTCCGCCGGTTTTGGGAGATCGAGGAGCTTCCGCAGCTATCCACTCTTACGCAAGAAGAGAAGGATTGCGAGGAGCATTTCCGCTCGACTCATTCTCGAAACTCGGAGGGACGATACGTCGTGCGTCTCCCATTTAAGAAAGGTCCTCCTATCGAAATCGGGAATTCTCGGGTTCAAGCTGAAAAATTACTAAATTCGCTCACCCGTCGACTCCGTGACAAACCGGAAGTTGTGAGAGAATATCGTGACTTTCTCGACGAGTACGAGCGTCTCGGACACATGCGACCGCTGTCTCCCTCTCAAGACAACGGACAAAGCGTCTATCTTCCACACCACGGGGTGATTCGGGAAGATAGTGTTACCACGTGGCTCCGCGTCGTGTTTAACGCGTCAAGCCTTACTTCAAACGGTACCTCTCAACGACCATTTGCATATTGGTCCGAAAAAGCAAACCGATATTTCCGCAATAATCGCGCGGTGGCGCAGATATAAGTACGTTTATTCGGCAGATATCGCGAAAATGTATCGCCAAATTCTCGTCGATTCTCGCGATATAAACTATCAAAGGATTTTATGGAGACGGTCTCCTCACGGCGCGATACTTACTTTCTTTTTGTTAACCGTGACTTATGGCCAAGCCTGCGCGCCCTTTCTTGCCCTTGCCGTTCTCGAGCAATTGATTATCGACGAAGGTAAACGCTTTCCCCTCGCCATTCTGATCCTTAAGGAACATATTTATATCGACGATGTCGTTTTCGGCGCCGATGACAAGCCTCATATTCGACGAATTCGGGATCAACTAGTGGCCTTGTTAAAATGCGGCGGGTTCGAATTAAAGAAATGGGCAAGCAACTCCCCCTCTCTTCTAGACGATATTGACGTCGCGGATCATGGTCTAGCCGGTAAAAAGCCTTTCGCGCAAGACGAACAACTTAAAATTCTCGGCATCGGGTGGAATCCCGCTAAAGACGTTTTCGAATATCGCGTCGCGCTATCGGATAACGTTCCCGATACAAAACGTACTATATTATCCGCTGTCGCGAAACTTTACGATCCGTTGGGCTGGGTCACGCCTGTCACGATCGCCGCGAAAATCATCATGCAAAGGCTCTGGCAAATTAAAATCCAGTGGGATGAGCGTCTTTCCGAATCGGTTTTCTCGAGATGGAACGATATATATTCACGTTTGTCAGCTCTCAGTCACGTGCAAATTCCGCGTTGGAACGGCCTCGGGCCGGATGCCGAGCATTCCGAAATACACGGCTTCGCGGATGCTTCGAATCAAGAGACACGGTAGTGTCTCGCGCCAAGTACGCGCGGAGCGAGACAGCCGTGGCTCTATATACGCGACGCGACGAGTTGCGAGTACCCGAGATTTTTAGATCTCGATAATTAGTGAACGGATCAAATTGTAACTAGGCTTATCGTAAAGCTTGGACTAAATTTATATAACAAAAGTGTTTTTATTTTTCCGCTACGTGCCCTACGAGCGGAGATATTACGATGCAAATTCCGATCCTGAAAATTTTCATTTAAGAAACGTCCACGTCGGACATATAACATATATATATATAAAATCTTGTCCGTTTCACTACTTTGACTGCAGATGGCTCTTGATTTTCGATTAATCGCGTTCGCAAGAGAGATCGATCTGAGTGAGTTGCGTAACAGTAAACATAACCGTAAAACGGCCAACACGTCGCGAGCAGTCGCGATTCCGGCTCGGCTCGGTTTCTATTCGTTCGTGGGTGGGATGTCACAAGACGGGCTCGGCGTCCGACGAGCCAAATTTCGGCTCCTAAATTTCGGGACTATTCGGGAGTGTAAATGTGGAATAGTGAAAAACGTTCAAGTCTTATTACATGTACGAGTTTGACTCGCGAATCAAGCTCGCCGAGCCGGACTCGCGAGTCAAACTCGTACATGTAATGGGCTGCTTTAGACGTCCGCGTCGTCGATAAATATTCCGTCCGCGTCGAGGTTATATGATGTTTACGATGTTTACGTGTGCGTTCAGTCGGCGCTCGTGAAGTGATAACGTGCAATGTGTGATAAACTATCGTAAGTAAACTATATCGTGCGTGATAATAAACTCACGCTCTCTCTCGCTCGCTTGCTCGCTCGCTTACGTCTCTTACGAGCTAAAGTGAGGTTATTTATATCCTCTAAATAAATCGCGTTCGCGAGAGAGATCGATCGAGTCATCATCATCACACGCGTCAAAGTGAGTGAGGTTAACGTGTCATGTCACATTGGGTGCTTCCGAAGAAGCGCTCGGGGTTAGATTTTGGTATAGCATATGTTACGTGCACTATAGAGTGCACTATAGTGCACGTAACATATGCTATATACTAAAACCTAACCCCGAGCGCCTCTTCGGAAGCATCCATTGACACCGCAGGGAGGATTGATTCGTACAATCCTTTGGGCTTATAAATACAGTACTTGCTCTGCTTTTATGTTGATCGTTTCTCAAGTGTGTTTTACGAAATATGCTTCCCAGAAGAAGTGAAAACATTATTTATTGATTTCTTATTCAATAAAGTTACTAATTTGTTGTATATGCTTCTTTGATAGAGATCTGTCTGATGGTGTTCTGCGCTTTGGAAAACGTCGTGAACGCGATGCGTACCATGGAATGAGTTGCAGGTATACAAAGCGATCGCAAAGAGCGACGAGGATTTGACTTGTGCAACAACAATGACGAGTTTGCATCGAGCTATGTGGCGAGTTGTTAAGGGCAAGAAGCTCAAAGTTATGATATTCGTAACAGCAGTGATGCTAGTTATATTAAATACATCTTGGAGAAATGGCTTATATTTCTTCCAAAAGACACCAAGACTAATTGGGTGGTAAGAGTTTTAAATTAATAAATTAAAATTAATTTTATAAGAATTGAGAAAAATTTATTTAATTTGTAATTACATTGTTTCTGCTATTTAAAAAATTAATATATAAGTATATACTTCTACTTTGCTTAGAAACTTAATTATTTTTTACAAATGTAGCTTTCAAATCATGATAATTTGAGAGCAGCTTCAAGAATCGGACTCAACCGAATCGACGGGCTTCATATGCTTAGTCTTCTTTTACCTGGACAAGCATATACATACTATGGCGAAGAAATAGCCACGTTAGATACGAAAATATTTTGGAACAGAACCATTGATTTCATGGGTTGCGCCAGAGGCATAAAAGAATATGAATTTTTTTCAAGAGATCCAGCGAGGACTCCCATGCAATGGAGTTCCGAAATTTCAGCTGGTTTCTCTACAAATAAAACCACATATCTCCCTATTCATCCTAATTATGTTTACAGAAATGTAAAAATACAACAAAGTAGGAAGAGAAGCAATTTGAAAACGTACAAGAAGGTGGCTAGTCTAAGAAAAGATTCAGTTTTTACAGATGGAGATTATGAACTTGCAAATCTGAATAATAATCGCGTATTGGTATTAAAGAGGTTGGCATTATAATATTTATAGTAATAGATAATATTAGATAATATTTTATAAATAGCCGAATCTATTAAAAACAGATTTTGCAAACTGTCTACTATAAATTTTATTGGCAGAATAGCGGTAAAAATAGAAATCTTTAAAATAAAATAAATAATTTTATTGCACTTAAAAACATTTGTAATATTTTGTAATATTGTTATATTAATTATTTTATTTGAAAATTAATAGTCCACATTTTTCTACATTATTCCTATAAGTTATTCAATATCTTTTATTTATATTACGTTTGTAAATTATTTAAAAGTTTGGAAAGTTTATATAAAAATTAAAATTTTTGTAATTATATCTTTTATTGATAACAGGTATTTAAAAAATTATCCAGTATACATTGTCGTAATTAATTTGGGTCTACGGCAAGAAGAGATAAATCTAACTTCAATTTATCCTAATTTGAAAGATACTTTGGATGTTATTGTGGCTTCTAACAATGCAATTGGTGTCACGTAAGTTATAATCTTGTGTTAGTATATTTTATTTAAAAAAAAGTAATAATTTTGTGGTTTTGAGGGCCTGTAAATAAATATCGTTATCTTTGAAATACAAGCAAATTACTCTGTTAATCGGTATATATTTTCAGAGGCACTGTTCCACGGGACAATTTTATATTAACAGCAAACGCTGCGCTTGTATTAAAAGGCGAAGAAGAACAAGCCACAACTGAACCAACTATTACCACACGTATGTTTTTCATATATTAACGTAAATAAGTGAATATATATTAATTAATATAAATAAATATATATTATATATAAATAAGTTTATATTAATGTATATTTAAGAAAATTGATATATTTATTTATTTTAATGCATGCGTGTACATATAGGTACATAAAATTATCGATTTTACGAATTATTATATTAGTATTATTGCATTAATATTTATTTATTTTATTACAAATAATCTTCCAATATTAATGATTAGTAGTCCTAATAATCAACACTGTTACTTAATTACAAGTACCATTTTAGCGACGGAAGAAACTAACGTTACCACTGAAAATACATCTTTTACAGCTAACGTAACCAGTCCTGAAAATACAAAAAGTACGACAAAAGAAGGAGGGAAGTCGACAATAAAACCAGAAACATCTACGAAACCTAATAATGCAATGTCAAGTTGTATTTCTGCATTCTTGTTAATGATAAGCATTATTATAACATCGTGCAGATTTTAAAAATAATAAGAGATAAGAGCCGATACAAAAAAATGTAGAATGTTAGATATAAGCCTAATCAGCCTAGAATGATCAGATATAGAGTGTTTTAAAACGCTTATATCTTTTATCTATGGATATTTTGACTAATTTAACTTAATTTAATGTAGTGTAACTGACCAGTAATTAGACCAGTAATTAGGTTATATTCTGGTTTTCTTTTACTTCAGTTTTCACATAGCAATGATCACACTCAAACAAGTTGTCTTTCTGTATTCCTTACTTCGTCAATTGGATTTATTATAACGTGCTAGTTCTTATTATAATATTCGAGAGAGTGTACACGGCAAACTTTTTAAGCTACTATCTATATATTTATTATTTAAATCTGCGATTATTATTTATTTTTTATCTGGTTAGGTGTAATGTGTAAAAAAAACTTTCCATGTAGCATCAGAAAATCCATATTAGTCACAGAAATCCGTAAAAGGATACGCGGAAAAATGCACAGAAAAAAGGAGAATCCTCGATTCGCGACGAGTTCGCAGAATGTGACCATTGCAGCAACCTACATTGTGACACATCTATATATATGTATGACCAATCGCGGTGTTGATCAAATGCGGAGCGAATGTACTTGATCCATGTAATAGATCGATCAGACGGCCGCTGTCTTACATGTTCTTGCCAGAAGCAAAGGATATAATAACAAAAGATAAAAATCTTTTATCCTTGCATCAATAGGCTCCTGTTATTCTCATCCGTTCATTTTTTATCCCGTTAATATCTACAGTGATGACCTGACGACAAGCTGTAATGACAAGCGTATTAATTTTATCCGTAGATTTCGTGGAATCAATTTCATTCGCACAATAAGTGTTGTTTTTTTATGTATCCTCAGAAATTTTAGTATATGAAATGTGACATAATAAATAATGACATGGACTTAAATACATAAGTTTAAAAAGATTATGTCAACCGTCGGCAAGTTGTCAGTTAAAAAAAAGGATCTGCGGGCTTCCTAAAGCAATTTCGTGTTACGAAGAATATGAAACCGGTTTGCTCACCCTAATAGCCTAGGTCCTTAACCTTCTCGCAAAGACAATGATTTAACTGCAGCCGACCTCACGAGATAAACCCATACGCCTTTCAACATGCTGCACGCATCACGAATATAAATCCTCAAAGAGGAAGGAGTCTCCAACAGAAATTGCTTGTGTTAATTGTGAGAAATTATACGTGGAAGATATTAAGCGACTATCGACATTTTTTATTGTTAACATCAAGGTTTAAGATACTGATATCTGCTATATTATCGCGTTTGCTTTATTTTATTTTTTGAAAAATGAAATAAATGTCTTAGTTTGGATCTAACAAAGTGACTTAAATAACGCTGCAATTCACGTAGCGATATAAAATATATTAAATCTACATAGCCATTTAGTTTATCTAACACCGTCGTTATATCCCAAAATTCAACTTATTAATATCTTAACACTGCTAAAATAAAACTTATTTCTAGATTATAGCACACATATTTTCAAATCTTTTTATCTTTACAAAGGAACATTTTAAATAAACTCGATACCGGAACGATTTATTTAAATATATATATTTTCATTCCTCTTCCTCTTCCTCTTCCACCTCTTCCCCTTCCTCTTGCTTCCCGGTCACGTGCGGCTCTTCCTGCTCTTTGCCATCTTTTAGCTGCAACAAACAGAAATTTATTTTATAAAAAATAGCGTTTTCAACTGGGCAGGGTTTGTTCGCTCAGAGAGCGATTATTGAAGTCACATTGGCAAATCGAACTTTGCCGAAGTGACGTCAATAATCACTCTCGGAGTGAGCAAACCCGGCTCAGTCAAAAACGCCAAAAGATTGAATACCATAACTGTATTTTAAATTGTATTTACGAGTTGATGTTGTTGACGTTGTTGGTAGTGCTAGTGCCGGTGCCGGTGCCGGTGCCGGTGCCGGTGCCGGTGCCGGTGCCGCCGGTGCTGCCGGTGCTGCCTGTGATGTTGATGGCGTTGTTTGTGCGTTTCTGATCATCAGCGATGGCGATGGCGAATTAATTGCGGCGAGTTGTCGCCGCAATTTTGCGTTTTCTTTTTCCAGCCGCTTCATTTTTTCCTTATCCTTATTGTTGTCCTTATCCATATCTATGTCCGACAAATCTACCTCAGACGTAGAATCTTGATGATCATCCTATAAAATAAATTGATACGTTAATAGTTATTTGTGTAACAAGTGCGGTAAGTTGAAAATTCACGGGTGCGGGTGGACGCACCCCAGTGAGAAATGATATTTCGATCGACATCGAATCGGTATCGATTCTATGCCGAAATATTGTTTTTGACATCGAATCAATACCAATTCGATGTCGAGCGAAATGTCATTTCTCACTGGGACGAGCCGAAGGCGAGTGCGATCACCCGCACGCGTGTCCAATTTTCAACCCGCACGTGTTACACACACAATTTTATATTACAAGTGCGTGGAAAGTGGCCTATTACGCGCGTGACACGTACGTGTGATATATATATATTATTATATTCTTACGCTATGCGACAAGTTGCGAGTACCCGAGATTTTGAGATTAATTTAATGTACTTACATTCATATTAAGTTGGCTGATTTTGAGTTTATCCATAAAATCGAAGATGGTGGTCTTGACGTCGAGGAACTGGACGTTGTGCTTGCGACGCTGAGGCAGCTTGGTGGCGTCAACCGCACGCAATCTTCTTCTTCTTATTTGCTCAGGCTCCTGCCTCCGAACAGAGGTCAATACGGCCCGTAAAACTTCCTCTCGTAGAACCTCCTTTCTTCTCGTAGAACTTCGTTTCCCGGGGACACAGCACGCCGGGGAGGAGGAGGTACTGCAATACCCCCTCTGTCTGTATGTGTGCGTGTATGTGTAAGATAATTGAACTACATAATTAGCGGCATCCTCAAGGTGTTGTGTACGTACCTATGTATGTGTATGTGTCCGCGGTGTTGAGCTCGGGTTGCCGTGGGTGCGCTATGCCCAAAGAATTGCGCGGATCACTTCCCCCTGCGGTCCCCAAAAAATCGTAACCGCACGCTATCGAAAACTGACTGACGGAACTGGTGCAATGGCTACCGCCGCTACCGCGCTACCAGTAATGGCCGACTTGAGGCCGAGCGGACCCGCGCTCATGTAGCGCTAATAGATCGTTTTTTGTTTTTAAAGGTAGATTTATAAAGGTAGTAACCGTTGGTTTAAGCCGTAAACCCTAAGAAATTGACCAATGATACGCGATTATCGACCTGGGATTACCGACTGTGATAGTTTGTGCGATTATCATGATCTTGATTTCTTAAGTTTTATGGTTGTAGCTGAGAGTTTATGTGTCACTGATCTCTGATTGACTGCAGTGAATCGAAGATTGTAATAATCGTGTATTAAATACATAACAATAAAGCAAAGAAGTAAGTAGAAGATATTTGTTAATCCCTTTCAGCGTATAGTTATATATATATGTATATATATATATATATATATATATACAATATTTATGTATTTTATAGGTTGTGTCTGGCATTTAATGCAACTGTGCGTGTTTTGAGGTATGTATTTCGAAAAATGCATGTTATTATAATTTTAACAGTTTTAATCAGAGCTCGGCAAGCTTCTCGTTTAATTTTCAGCTGGGTCCGTCTAGCGCTATCTCTCTTTTATCTTGCCGTCCCGTGCGCAGTCTCTAAGCCGTTTGAGGCTCAGGCGCGTATATAATTTAATTTAATTTATAAACAGTAGCTTTCTATGTCATCCATAAGGTATTATTACTGTTGACATGTTTTTTTTAAGTGTATCTCCAGTAGGTCTAATTCATTGATAACTGAAACAATCCTTTAATTAATTGAACAAAAGTAGAATTAAGTATTATTGAAATGAAGAAAATTCAGGTTGACTTTTGGGATCTTTTACAAGCAAAAGCGGGAACATCGATCTGCATATTGCACGTAGCAAGCCGCATAAGACGCGATAAAGAATCATCACCGATGTCACTCATTTATTGAATACTGTTTCTGTTCAATTAGTTAAAGGGTCGTTTCAGTCATCAGTAGATTAGGCCTACTTTAAAAAAAAACCGTATCAACAATAGTACCTCATACCCAGTGAGAAATGATACATCGAAAAGACGTCGATTCGATATCGATTCATCAAGATCACATCGAAGCGGTTCTGTCAAGTTGTTGAACGTCAATAATTTCAAAATTTCGAAATTATTTCGATGTTATGATAACTTTGCAAAAAATATCTGTTGGTAGCAGTAGCAATATAATATAATACTTCCTTTCAAGATTTTCAATGTTTTCACGTTTGTCCATCATCAGCGATTTCAATATCGATTTGATAACGATTTGACTTATGAGATAAAAAGAACTAAATTGTTTCCTAAATCAAAGAAAACTGAAAATTATTGTGTTTTAAATTACATTAACTAATAAATGTGGCCTAATACATATTACAAAAGTTGGTCTATACATGGAATAGTGCTCTTGCAGATGTTTATAAATTTTAAACCTTTGCAATCCCCTAATTTCTTCTACTTAATAAACTTCTGATCAAAATATATTTTGATACTCTAAACATTTCAATCAATTTCTTTTAATATAGTATATATATGTATATACACATATATATATATATATATTAAAAGAAATTGATTGAATATAACATATATATATATTGATATATATATATAATATATATATATATATATATATATATATATATATATATATATTGATTGAATATAATATATATAATTTAATATATATATATATATATACTAGAAATTTATGTAATTTAAGTAAAAAAAAAGGCTTATATTTAAATGATCATAATCAAAAGAAGAACAATTTTAGATCGCCTAGTATATGATAATTATTAAACGATTATAAACCGCCGTGTAACAGAGCACATTTTGGGCGCGTTCAGAACAACCGCTGTGGCCAGACTCTGACTTCTAGAGACTCTAGTTCTGCTGAACGCGCCCAACGCGCGGCACCGATCGCTGTTTGTTTTCGCCTCGTCTGTCCTGTCGCACGACTCCCTGAGTCGCTCTCGACTGCCCTCGACGACTTGTTTAGACCTGTTTGCAATTTATAAGTGTTTATAAGTTACGAAAACGAAGAGTGAGTACGCTGTCGAGCTTTACAAAATTCAGTGACTGGAATTAGTGTTAGTGGATTGATACGACGTGGATTTGACACGATGGCAGAGGATGATAGCTAGGCCTGTAAGTATCTTCCAAAAGCACAGTTTTACGCGGCTTTTTTGCGCAAGTTTTTTTACGCGATTTAGCCTGAGCGTAAAGACTTATATATGTCATGTTCTCGGGAGGGGGGGGGGGGCGATTGTATCGTAGGTTTATTATTACCGGCCACTGATGTGCTTTTTATTATTTTTGAGATATAATTAATTAAAATGAAGATTAAGTATATCTATGTATACATATACATATATGTATATATATATTTTTTCACTTGTATTGCATAATATTTAAAAGAAATGTATTTTACATTGTTTTACAACTTTAGCGATGTGCGTCAAAGATGTATAATACATACATATGTAATTAAAGAGGCAGATGTAATATCATATAAATGTGATATATCTCAGTATATCGATTTGTGAGAGTGATTTATCTTCTGGATTGTGTCTATTATTCTTATTTTTCTTATTAATTTTTAATATCTATTAATTTTATATCTTTCTTTGTAATCTTTGTTATTTTTATCTTCCATTGATGTTTAAAAGACCTTAAGTAAAAGAATTGTGAATAAATTTTGATCCAGGGAGATCCAGCTATGTGATCGCAACTGAGAAGCATGTTTATACGGGAGAACCGGATAGTAATGTGACGACGACAACAACGGTACCTGTAGTGGCAACTAAAACGAGAAATGTAGCTCTCGAAAGTGAAGGTGGTAACTATAGTGCCACAGGAGAGATAGTCAGTACACAAACTATATCTAGTAAAACCCGTACTGTTGAAACTATCACGGTTGGTACATTATATGCTAACCAAATCAATATTGTTTACGCTATGTAATTTTTCATTAAATATTGGTTATCTTACAGTATAAAACGGAGAAAGATGGTGTAGACACGAGTGGAACAAAAGATAACAATACAATCGGATGGTGATCCAATTTTTCACGATCGAGCTTTAGCAGAAGCGATACAGGAGGCCACCGCTATAAATCCGGATATGACAGTGGAAAAGATAGAAATACAGCAGCAAGCGGCGCAGTAATTAGTAGAGGATTGTCCGTCATACATACATAAAAGGGCACTCTTGGTCTATAAATAACACAAACGATTCGTAATCTTAGAGACTAGGAAAAAAAATTGGTATTTACAGTATATGCTATATATTGAATGTATTGTCTAATGCGTCATAAAAAGAACCAGACTGAAATATGCTATAAATATGTCGATAAGTCTTTAAATATTTTACGAAGTTAGAAATAAAGCAAGGAATATTAAACTTTATATCTTTTCTTTTAAAAGAGTCAAAGAGAGAAAATTTCTGATTACGGCTTGCCCAATAATTCGAGCTTAAACTTGATTAAAAATCGAGTTTGATAGTTGAAAGGAATGAAATTTTTATTGATGAAATCTTTTTAATAAATAGAGAATGGTACCTCGTACTATAAACTACAGTGTTCATATTAAAATAACTAAGGTGTATTTATATACACGAGAACATAAGTAAATAATTATATAATGTATACATAGCTATGTATGTATGTAAACAAATGGATAAACTATTAATACATAGTTATGGCGATAATTATATATATAAAAGACGGAGTTCCCTGCAACTTAAAGTTTTGATAATTAAGTATTTCATAACAGTAAAGAGAGAAATCGTTACAGTCATACAAAGAATAACAAATACAATGCCACAATTATTTAAAATTTTGCAGTAAAGTAATATCAGAATATTCCACATTGAAAGACTAATGTCAAAATATTTATATATAATCAACCAAGTCTATTAAAAGCATATTCTCTTCGATTTATCAGAATCCTTTGTCCTCTAACGAAAACTCGTTACTTTCTCTCTTTTATCTTTGAGTGTAATATATTACGTATTCTGATTTATAATATTCATATAAAGAAGCAAATAAGATATGTTGCCGTGGGTTACAAATATATAACATAATTTTATTAAACCGTTAAAAAAAGGCTTCTTAAAGATGAATGGATAGAAAGTAAGATTAAGAGTAATAATTAAACAAAATAGCTCTACTACATATTATCTGTTGTAATGCTTAAATGCAATAAGGTAAGCTTCTCGGCAAAAAGTATATGTATAGTTTGACTATATCCGCGAAATTGATGTTGGCTTTCCAAACGGTTATTACATAACATTGTGTGAGAGAGTCAGAATATATGTTACATATTAATATGTATACATACATACATATATGTATATTGCTAGTTGAAATATTTGTGATCGCCATAGTTTCGTATATCTAAAAAATGTTAATGTTATGTTATAGAAAAGATGCAGAAATTATGTTAGTAATAGTATTGTATCATTTTTCATGTTGCAGCTATATAATAAATTATGAGATACAATATATTGACAGAAACTGTGTAGAATCATTATATTTCAATTACTGTAATGATTACAATACAAATAAGCTTATATATGTATGTATGTGTACATATGTATGTATAAAACTTTATACCAAGAGCAATGATATGCATTGGTCAGCGTATATGTCTAAATTTAGCTGTAGCTTATGTAGTTATAGAACTACAATTTTACATAAACTTTCATTAGTTTAGTGACTTACGTTTTATTACAATTCACATTGCGATTTGAATAAACAAAATAAATCCTAATACAAATTTCCACTGAAAAAAATGGTGCATTTTACTTTTGCAGCTTTGTATACATTTTAATTTACGCAAATTATAAATGAAAGATCAATATACGAATATACTGTACGTATTTTACCAGCAGGCTTGTTTATACCTTTGTTCTTTAATGTATTATGCCAAGCCACTCCAGCTATAATGAATAGAAGCCGTTCATATTATATTTTTCCACGTGTAATATAATTTCAGTAAAGAATCTATAGTAATAATGCAGAATTATGTGTATGCTTATTATGTGTACTTATTAAGATCTTACAATATGTATAACTCTCTGTTATTGTTCTGTATGAAGATCTATTTATCTAGATAGTGCTAGTTTTTATTTTTCTAGATAGTGCTAGTTTTACTTTTTGATTTGTTACATTAAAAACGTATTTTATTTTACTTTACAGATCTACCTTGTAATTTCATTAAAGATTTGCATACTTTTTGGATATACTATTCATATAAATAAAAAAGTTTGAAATTTAATTTCTTATTTAAATTGACAAGTTCAGTTTATTTATTGATTTTATATGGTATTTTATTGTATTACGTCGGGAAGCAATAGCAAGTGTTACGGTTCTTGAAACGAGGTAAAAATTATAATTTTTACCTCGTTTCAAGAACCGTAATAGGCACCCAGGCCTATTTTTCTACTTTACTGGCTTGTAGGATATATTTGACGTCATCTCGAAATGACATTTTGTTCGACATCGAAATGATATCGTTTCGATGTCGATCGATATCGATTCGATATCAAGGAATGTCGAAACCGCGGACGCCTGAATATCGAAATTGATTTGGGGATCGATGTTATATCGATGTCGACATTTCGATATCGAATCGACGTTTTTTCGATGTATCATTTCTCACTGGGTAGGTGATATGAAAAGCTATTATGTCTGTTCAGTTAGCACCTTCCCCCTTCCACAAAAAATTGGAATAACACATGCAGAAATTAAGTGCTCTTTATTCGAATCTATGAGGCCCAGAGAAAAATTGATGTAACCAAAATTGTACGGTACGAAGGAGGCTATCTATAATGATAATAGAGGCGCTTCGGAGATATCAAGGTCATCTTCATTTTTTTAAATTGATTCGATAATATGATAGAGGAGCTGAAAATAAGTTCAGAACTGATGACACAAGATCATCAAACAAGATTTAAAGTGAAGAAAAAATTATTAGAAAATATATTTTTGTATTGAATAAAATTTATGTTTAAAGAAGATGTTTGAAATGACGGCCATCATTATTGATGCAACATTAGATTCTTTAGATCACTGATTGGCTTGCTCTTTTAATAATGTCGGTAGTTATTGATGCAGTTATTGAGGCTGTAATAATCCGTTGTTGCATGTCTTGATTGCGAGAAATAAACTCAATGAAAAATTTACCAATCACTGGATTGGACGTAGGGGTCGTATAGTGTGGCCAGCTCGTTCGCCAGACTTGACACCACTGGATTTCTTTTTATGGGGATAAAGAAGAACCAACTACACTTCAAGACATGCAACAACGGATTATTACAGCCTATGTATCAATAACTCCCGACGTTATTAAAAGAAAGAGCAAGCCAATCAGTGATCAAAAGGATCCAGTGTTGCATCGATAATGATGGCCATCATTTGAAACATCTTCTTTAAACGTAAATTTTATTCAATACAAAAATGTATTTTTTATTTTTTTCAATGATCTTGTGTCATGAGTTCTGAACTTGTTTTCAGCTCCTCTATCATATTGTGGAAAATATGTACCAAATCAATTTAAAAAAATGAAGATGACCTCGATATCTCCGAAACGCCTCCACCCGGACAAAAATTATTATCGCTATAGATAGCCCCCTTCGTACCGTACAATTTTATAGTTACACTAATTCTTCTCTAGGTTTTGTAGATTAGAATATATTTTAAGGTGGTGATAGTTATTGCCTCATCCTGTATACTATTGATATAAGAGTGAAGTACCACTTAAAATAGAGATAGCGAATTGGTTTTAGTCTTAAAATGTTCCTCAATTTATGTACTCTCGAAACATGCATAATAAGATTTTCGTGTTCATCCCCTTTGGTCGACCCAAACGTGAGCACTTTGTACGTACAAGAGTAAAGTACGAGTTAAAATAGAGATAGCGAATTGGTTTTAGTCTTACAATGTTCCTCAATTTATGTGTTCCCAAAATATGCACAATGAGATTTTCATGTTCATCCCCTTTGGCCGATCCAAACGTGAGTACCCCGTACGTACAAGAGTAAAGTACCAGTTAAAATAGAGATAACGAATTGGTTTTAGTCTTAAAATGTTCCTCAATTTATGTGCTTTCAAAATATGCACAATGAGATTTCTATGTTTATCCCCTTCGGCCGATCCAAACATAAATATCCTTTACATACAAGAGTAAAGTACCAGTTAAAATAGAGATAGCGAATTGGTTTCAGTCTTAAAATGTTCCTCAATTTATGTGCTCCCAAAATATGCACAATGAGATTATCATGTTCATCCCCTTTGGCCGATCCAAACGTGAGTACCCCGTACGTACAAGAGTAAAGTACCAGTTAAAATAGAGATAACGAATTGGTTTTACAATTAGTCTTAAAATGTTCCTCAATTTATGCGCTTTCAAAATATGTACAATGAGATTTCCGTGTTATCTATTTACATTTATAACAATCTCTACTTTTATAAAATAGCTATTATATGTTTACAATAATCTCGTCAAAATCCAATCAAAAATATTTTAAGAGCACATAAATGTACAAAAATAACTGAAGAAACATTTTCAGTTTATAATCAATACGCTGGAAACGAATCGTTATGTTAGTAAGCACTTTACACTTGTAAGTATAGTGGTCCTCACTTTTAGAAAGGTTTTTCAGCCGAAGGGAATAAGCACAAAAATCTTATTCTGTATATTTTAAAAGCATATAAATTGAGGAACATTTTAAAACTAAAACCAACTGGCTATTTGTATTTTAACTGGTACTTTCTAAGTTGGATGGTGTTTACTTTCAGGAAGGTTTGTCAGCCGAAGAGAATTTAAGACTAAAATCGATTCGCTATCTGTATTTTAACTGGTACTTTACTCTTGTATGCATGGGGTGCTCACATTTGGGTCGGTATAAAAGATGCAGAAAAATGTTTCAGACAAAAGTTGTATGTTCTAAAGGAGGACACATGATTCTGATGTGAACCATGTCGTAGATGTTGTGGTTTTCAAGAAATTTAAAAAACGACTAATTTGTTAAATTTGATTGTTCTACGTATAAAAATATCGAAGTAAAGTTATTGATGAAAAGTGAATACTTTACGAGATATTTCATATTTATATAAAAATATTATAACAAAATTTAAAAATATCAGGAATTAAGAATATTATGACAAAAGTCAGGAAATTCTTAACAAAAGAGAGCTTTATTAGAGTGTTTTCAAAACATCTTTACGAGACAACTTTCATCTCAAGGTTATTATTATACTTGTATTAAAATCAATCAAATTTTTATTTAAAATGATGTAAGAAGTTTAATTAATGTTATACTATTTCTATTTGTTTAGATTGCCTTTTATTTTCTACAGAGGTAAGTCTCGTGCTCTCTCTCGTCTCTCTCTCTCTGCTCCTCTCTCTCCTCTCTCTCTCTCTCTCTCTCTCTCTCTCTCTCTCTCTCAGCTCTCTCTCTCTCTCTCTCACACACATCCTCTCTCTCTCTCTATCTCTCTCTCCTCCTTCTCTTCTCTTCTTTTTCCCTTTTTTTTAAGGTTGGCTGCTGTGCGCCTTTAAAAATCGGCTGCTTTGCGCCTACAAACATCGGCTGCTCTGCGCCTTTAAACTTTGGCTGCTCTGCGCCTTTAAAAATCGGCTGCTTTGCGCCGTTAGAAGGCTGCTGTGCGCCTATAAAAATCGGCTGCTTTGCGCCGTTAGAAGGCTGCTCTACGCCTATAAAAATCGGCTGCTTTGCGCCGTTAAAAGGCTGCTGTGCGCCTATAAAAATCGGTTGCTTTGCGCCGTTACAAAGCTGCTGTGCGCTTTTAAAAGTCTGCTGTGCGCTTATAAAAATCGGCTGCTTTGCGCCGTTAGAAAGCTGCTGTGCGCTTATGAAAATTGACTGCTGTGCGCCTACAATTGGATACTCTGTGACTACAAAAATCGGCAGCTTTGCGCTTATAAAAATCAGTTGCTGTGCGCTTATTTCGTACAATGTCTCAAAAGATACAAAATATTATTTTAAAGCCTGCAGAAAAAGGTATAATTACCCGAGGCGAATGGCTTACGGATATTCATATGGATTTTTTCCATAAACTTTTGCGAAATTGTTCACATTATACACCTGCCGATACATGGCAAATACACATGCCTGAGACGATTCAATCTATATCACAAGATAAAAAACATATACAAATATTGCACAGTTCGTTAGATCCATTAGATAGAGATAAAGATGGACATTGGGTATGTAGCTATTACGATACAAAAAATATATATATCTATGATTCACGAAATAAGAAAACATTGCACGAACATCACGAGCAATTCTTGAAAGAATTATTTCCAACATACGACTTTAAGAAACATCCTGTCAAATTTCCTACTGTGCAACATCAACCGAACACTCAAGATTGTGGTGTTTTTGCTATAGCTTTTGCGACTTCATTGTTATTTAATATTAAACCTGACAAAATAAGATATGATCATAGAGTAATGCGTTCACATTTGTTGAAGATTTTCGAATCGAATACAATTGAGCATTTTCCTCAAGATTCACAAAGTGATGCTCAGATAGTACTTCCATTAGCGGTAATAAGAGATAGAGAGGTTAAAGCGACTGCTAAACGTTTACAGCGTCAATATGAGACTGACCAACAGAAATCTAATCGATTAAAGAAACTTCGGGATGCTTATTTGTCTAAGAAAGATCCATCTAATAAGGAATTTAATGATATTGAAAGTAATCGTGCTAAGAAACGTCGACACGAACAGAATTTACCAAATAATCGTGCTCAAGATTCACAATGTGGTATTTCTGAAAAAGTACTAAGTAATTATGCTACAAAACCTCGTGTAGAGCAACAGGATTTAGACAATCGCGCAACAAGGCGACAGCGATCCAAACGAAATTTAACGAATAAAGTTATTTTAAAGCCTAAAGAAAAAGATATAATTACTCAAGGTCAATGGATTACGGACGATCATATGGATCATTTCTATACACTTTTACAAAGTTGTTCAGATTATGAACCTGTCGGAACATGGCGAAACCAATTGCCTCAATTTATTCCACATATATCGGAAGATAGAAAACATATACAAATATTGCACAGTTCGTCAGCTCCATTAAATTGTACAGATCCCGAAAAGAGAAATATTAATGGACATTGGGTATGTAGCTATTACGATACAAAAAATATATATATCTATGATTCACTAAATAAAAAAGAATTGCACGAACATCATAAGGTATTTTTGAAAGGATTATTTCCAACATACGACTTTCAGAAATATCCTGTCAAATTTCCTACTGTGCAATATCAACCGAACTATAACGATTGCGGGGTTTTTGCTATAGCTTTTGCAACTTCATTATTATTCAATATTAAACCTGACGAAGTGAGATATGATCATAGAGTAATGCGTTTACATTTGTTGAAGATTTTCGAATCGAATACAATTGAGCATTTTCCTCAAGATTCACAAAGTGATGCTCAGATAGTACTACCATTAGCGGTAATAAAAGCGAGAGAGGCTGAAGCACTTGCTATATGTACAATTACACGTTTTGAAAGTCATTGCGCTAAAAAACGTCGTGCAGAGGAACAGGATTTAGAAAATCGCGCTACGCAGAAATCTAAACAGAATTTTCCAATTAATTATGACAAGAATACTGTTTGTCTTACCAACGAAGAAAATACTAACTGTAAAATTAATAGTGACAGTGATACTGTCTGCAAAATTAGTAATGAGAATACTGTTTGCTTTAACAACGAAGGTAATATGCGCGTTAAAAGCTGCTGTGAAAGAAGTGTACAAGAAGAAAGTATTTCCAAAAATAAAGAACATGAGAATAAGTTGGAAAAAACGTCGCGCGACTAAGCGAAAATATTACATAAGACATTTGGAAAGTAATCGCGTTAAAAAACGATGCCGATATCAAGAAAACTTAGAAACTAATCGTGCTAAGGATCGACATCAATATAAAAAGAATCGTGTAAAGCGATGTGCACAAAAACGTATGCGTTATGTTATCAATATAGAGTGTGAACAACATAGACAACAAGTTTTAGATACTGATCGCAAATGGCTATATAATAAACGATATTATCAGAAAAAAATGATAAAATCTACAATAAAAAATCGCGATATTGCTAAAAATATCACTAGAAAATATAAAAATGTTTGGTCACGAAATTATATACAATTTCTTCATCCTGTGGCAATTGAAGACATTGAAAAGAAACTTGCTATTAAAAATCCTATTGAAAGACGATTAGAAGCCGAAAGAATCGTACGTTGGTGTATGCGTATTCGAGACACTTATGTCCGCGATATTTCCCAAATATTAGCTACACTTAAAAGAAATCACAAGTATGCTTGACTCTTGCCGCTGAATGCTCTACAATTGACGATAAAAAACGTGCATTATGTGGCATATCACGACATACAGCTTCGTCCGAAAATTACTTTATCGATACATATCGTAACATTACTTCATCACAACTTTTGGTGATGAACGAGAAAGGGACACTTATGAATGTATTACCTTTGCAGCAGGCACGAGCAAAAAAATCATGGTCATGCAATGCCTTGTGTAAAATTGATCAGTTTCTAATCGATCGTTATGAACAATTCCTTAAAACGATATGTAAATGTACTTTAAAGAAAATACCACAATTGTTACAAAATATTCATACATGTACAATAAAGAATTCGAATAGACAGGGTCACACACATGCTTGTTACATTGATGATACGACTTGCGAAGCGACATTTCTTCCTGTTCTATTATTATCACCTCATTTTCTAACAGTGAGATTTATTAAACGTTTAATTTATCAAATGACAAGATTACATAACAAGATGTTAAATCTGGAGAAGGCTTTAACTTCTGCTGATTTGGACACATTAAACGAAATTATAACTTTGGCACAACAACAAGCAAATATGTACAAACATCAGCAGAATTCTACTACTTTGAGTGATGATGAAATCATGTCTCGCTATAAAAATGCATTTAAGGCTTTTGCTAAACGCTCCATGGACACACCTCGATATGTTTGTGCATCATGTGAGAGACTGTGTTATAAAAGAAGTGTTTCGAATTTAATAAGCTTAAAGCACAAATAGGTATTCCAATTTGGAGAGATTTAATGGCGCATTTAGAAAAGCATAATATTACCCCGCAATACATATGTCGTTACTGTGACAAAAAATTCCGTGACGGATTAATGCCTGCGTATTGCGTTTTAAATGATCTATTTGATCCACCCGAAGTAATATCATGTCTTAACGAGTTTGAAAAAATTCTTATACAAAGAGCTAAAGCTTTTCAAACTGTCGTTTCAATGAAACCTGTTAGTAAGAAAAAATTTCCTCACAGACGAATGGTACAAAAAGTAAAAGGTAGAACGTTTCATTTACCGTTACCTTTGCAAGAGACATTGAACAAAATATGTTCTGATAAGGATCCAATTAATACCAATCATGAACTGTACTTTGTACGTGTTAGAAATGTTCCGACAAAATCAAAAATTATCTGGGAACAAATGGTAGACGTTAAGAAGGTTTTTGACGCTTTAGTGTGGTTAAAAGAACATAATCCTTTATATTCTCATATTGTATTACCAGATACTTATAATAATTTTTCTTTACATACATTATTAAAAAATCCAGAGTATGAAATACAGAAGACAGATGAAAATGGTAGTAAATCTGATTCGGATGACGAACACGAATCGAGTCCAAAAAGTCCAATGCAAGAAACAGAAAACAACGTAGACGCTACTTCAAATAATCAGCGTAAGGCAATGATAACTCAGGTTCTTGACGAAAATAATAATTATTACGAGCAATATACTATTTATCCTTTATATGAAAAAAAAGAATGTAAAAGTGATACCGCCTTATATCAAATGTTAAAAATTGACGATTTGCCTTTGGACAATCGTGAGAAATTGTTAGATCTATTATGTTTTCCAGATTTATATCCTCTTGGTGTTAATGGAGAACACCAAACTAGACAGGTTAAAATTCACGACCATGAATTTGTTAAATGTCGTTTGATGTCCAAACATTCACAATTCAGGTTAAATATACAATTCTTATTTTTTTTGTTAAATCAATTGAATATGCGTCAATTGAAACGTGGTATTTTTCACAAACTGAATATAACTAATCGTTATACGGCTTCAGAATATTTACAAGCAATGGAGACAGATGCATTAGAATCTAACTTGAGTACAATATTTGCCACTCTAAGAAATACGGAACAATACTGGCATCGACCAAGAAATAATTTAAGATGTATGACGCAACATTACGGACCTGCGACATTTTTCCTAACATGGAGTCCTGCTGATTGGCTAATGGATGATTTAGGTGCATATATTCGTGAAGTAAATGGATGGCCTGACGATTCGACGCCCATTAGTGTACTAGTTGCTAGGGATCCCGTGTCGACGTCAAGGTTTCTTGATAATAAATTCAAAGCATTCCTTGATTTTATTTGTTCCAAAGATCACCCGATCGGAGAAGTAATACATTACTTTTGGCGACGAGAATACCAAGGTAGAGGTCTACAACATTTTCATTTATTAGTTTGGATTAAAGGTGCGCCAATTATCGGTGAATCCTCCTTTGAAGAGATTTCTAAATTTATTTTGCAACATATAACATGTAAAATGCCGGATCCAAAGATTTCACCATTATTATACAGGCGAGTCAATACGCATCAACGACACAAACATAACGATTATTGTCTTCGTTCTAAAAAAGTAGGACGTAAAACGACTCGTGTATGTCGTTTCGGATTTCCTCGTCCTGTCACGGAAACGTTGATTATCAGAGATGTCGTGAGTTCGATAGCAGGTAGAAAACGATTGAAAAATAGAAGTAGGCTTTATGATCTTCCTCGAACAGATGCTGAGACAAACATAAATGATTATAATAAAGTCCTTCTTACTGCAGTGGAAGGAAATGTCGATATACAATATATTGGTGAAAAATCCACGTTGCTTACTTGGTATATTACTAAGTACATAAATAAAGCAGCGAAAAGTGAAATATCTGATGCTATCCTTGATAGTAAAAATGAGAAAAAGGAATCATTGCATAGAAAAATTTGGAAATATGCTATGCGAGGCATTAGTAATAGGGAATGTGGAGCTCTTGAAGGTGCTGATGGATTGCTAGGTATTCCTTTATATGGGACTGATCGAAATACGACTATTAGATGGTTAAATGTTAATCAGATACGACACAGAAAAGTGAAAGGCTATAAGGAAATTGAAGCTCTTGACGGAGATTCTACAGATATATTTTGTCCATCTATAATAGATGATCATTATCCACAGAGACCGGAAGAATTGGAATCCATGTCTTTGTATGAATTTGCACAATGGTATGAGATTTCGAAAATCAAACCAAAAGGTAAAAATATTGAACAGTATAAGATGAAAAATGGTTATTATCTGAAACGGCGACAGCGTGGACATCTTATTGATCACTATAGATACAATGTCAATACGCAGCCGGAAAATTATTTCTTTTCATTACTGCTCATGTTTAAACCGTGGCGGAAAATAGAAGATCTTAAAGATGGATGTGACACTTATGCAGAATCATTTCACAAGGGAAAGTTACATCTTGAGAAAGCATTGCAGTATCATGAAAAATTAGAGGAATTGCAAAAAGCATTTGAAACTGCGCAGGAATTAGTTCAACAACATTTAGATGAGTTGGAAAAACAGCATGAGTCTCAAGACGATCCTGATAATCTAATAGGTGTTCAAAATGTTGAGGCTGGTGAAGCGATGCAAGATTTTAAGGATCTTGGTGACAAATTAGATCAGGAAATCGATGTATCTGAAATGATTTCAAAGCTGAACGCAGATCAAAAAAGAGTATTTGATTGAGTCATCAACGCCATAACATCGTCGGATATCGACAACACCATAATATCGTCGGATAATTATAAACCATTACGATTATACGTTAGTGGAGAAGGAGGTACTGGTAAAAGTTTCTTAATTAAAACGATTGTATGCTGGATAAAACAAAATCGCAACAAGAATACTGCTGTAGCAGCACCTACTGGTATAGCAGCGTTTAATATCAATGGTTTGACAGTTCATAGATTGCTGCAGTTACCTGTTGAACATAGTCAGACTCCTAAGTATAAACAATTAGCTCCACACGTTTTGAAAGTTTTACGGGCAGATCTCAAAGATGTTATTCTTATTATAATTGATGAAGTGTCAATGATATCTAATTTAACTTTGATGTATATAAACTTGCGTCTATGTGAAATATTTGACACCTTTGACGAGGCTTCGTTTGGTCGAAAGCATATTCTTTTATTTGGAGATCTGCTTCAATTGCCTCCTGTACGTGAAGATTTTGTCTTTGTACCATTATCGAACGAAGAACTTGGTAAATATATTGGCAGTATGGGGACTACAAAAAACATTTTGTGGGACGAATTTGAATATGATGAATTGACGATCAACATGCGTCAGCAAGGAGACGGATCTTATCGTGAATTACTGTCGAGAGTTCGTATTGGTTTATTGACAAAATCTGATTCTGAAATTCTTGAGAAAAGAAAAATATCTTTTAAAGGCGAGTCTTTCGAAACAAGATTATACGAATTGTGTGATTTTATTGATAATTTGCCGTCTGATACCGTTTGTTTACTGCCTACTCGTCATATGTGCGATGTTCTTAACACTGCAATGTTAAGTCGTATTGCTTCAAGAGAAATATTATTAATTGCTGAAGATACATTGGAATGTAGAAATAAATCTGTCAGAGAAAGAGTAGCAAAGAAATTGACGGATAATGAGGATGATAATACTACAACAGCTGGGCTTTCAAAACAAATTGCAATTAAAATTGGAGCGAAAGTTATGATAAGACGCAATATTGATGCCAGTTTGGGCCTCGTAAATGGTACAATTGGTACAGTTATTTCTGTTGTGCAGGATACATCTACTGCTTATGTAGAAAAGATTAAACTTCTTTTACCGTCTGGTTTGGAGTATTTTATTGAAAGAGTAAGTGTCAAGTTTCAAGTATTGCATGTATCCGATACAGCATATGTTATCAGAAAACAATTTCCCATAACTCCGAGTTATGGCATAACCGTTCATAAAAGCCAAGGATTAAGTTTGCAAAACGCTATTATGGATATAGGTAATTCTGTATTTAGTTACGGTCAGGTATATGTCGCGCTGTCCCGAGTAACATCTCTGGATGGATTGTATTTAATTAACTTTGATCCTTCATCTGTAACAGCAAGTGAAAGAGCTATTAACGAATATAATCGGCTAAAAGAAAAATTTCTGCCACAAGCACAAACGATTACTATTTCAAAAAAACGTTTCCGAAAAGTAAAAGATGTTCCGTGGACATTGTCGAAAATAATCAGTGTTGTTCAAGAGTCAGATCAACAAGCTGGACAGAGTACTGATTTGCAAAAATTTGTTGAAAAGAAGATACCTGCTTTGCAAAATGAAGATAAAGTTTCATGCTACGCAAATTCAGTACTACAATGTTTCTTTCAGTCAAATATTATCAGAAAAGTGTTGCTTAAAGTTGATACGGATGAATTATGTATACTAGCGCATAAATATGACCAACGATTAGATATAGATAATTTGAATGCTGATAAAATACGGACAAAGCTAGGAGAGCGTTTTACGAGTCGTGATGGTGAAGGACCGAAAAAAAGAGACGCTCTCGAATTTCTTACTGCTATTTGTACAGAATATGATTATATAAGAAATCTGGTAGAGCATCAAGTCACTTGTACCACTCGGTGCAAATCATGTGATAATACAAAAGTTACTACTAATAACAATATAGTTGTTCCAATTTCTATTAACAATTTGAAGAAGAAAAGTTATAATCTTAATGATTTATTAAAGATTACATTTTCACATTGGTGTCAATCACATGATAAAACATGCGAACAGTGTGCAGGAAATGATATAATATTTAAAAATGAATTAACGTCGACCAAGGAAATAGTTATCATTCATTTAATTTTGTTCTCATCACAGGATAATAAAGTAGTGAAAATACCACAGACGTTTAATTTAACTGCCATACCAACAACTACAGTATCAATAGCTAAACAGCAGTATAAATTAATGAATGCTATATTTCATCATGGTGAATCTATTGAACAAGGTTGTTTCACAAGTATGTGTAGACCAGACAGATTTTGGATTGCATTTAATGATGTTGCAGTTGATGATAATGTAAAAATTATAAAAAAAGCACGATGGCCTAATGGTTCAAAAAATATTTATATATTATTTTTAGAAAAAGTTGGTAAGAAATAATATATATAAGCAGTATTATGAAATATAGATGCAAATTTTATTTTTACATAATACTCGAAACCACATACACTTTGTATTTTATTACATATAAGTTGTTGTTTTTACTAAATGCAACATAATTAATTTTCTATCACTAAATTGTATTTCCTTTTCATAATATTTTATTGTTCCAAGAAAATTAACATTAATCACACTACATTACGATCATATATTTTATGTAGTAAAATATATACAGGGTGTAAAACTAAAGATGTTACAAACTATTATTTTTTAAAACTAAGCAAAATATGAAATTTTGGTTTCTTTAGAAATAATAGTCTATAACACCTTTATTACTTTCCTACACATACTGTTTATAAGATGCGTATCATTAAAAAATGCATGATATCTGTGCGAAATTACCTTTTTCAACAAAGTAAATAAAACCCAAGTAATACGTAATATTTATTTTTGTACCTCGTAACATAAGTAATATCTTTAATTTTTAAATACTTAATAAAAAATCCAAATGGTAATATTATTTATCTTTGCACCTCTCGAAACAACTAAAATGGTATGTATTTTCTGAGGCATTAAACATGTCTCTCATTTTTTATTAATATACATATCAATGACTACATTTCAATTATAAAAGACGGAGAGGGGGTGGTGGTGGGATTTTACCACTTTATAGCATTAGCATTAATCACGCTACATTTTGCGATTATATCTTATGTCGCAAAATATATACAGGATGTAAAACTAAAGGGATTATAGATTATTATTTCTAGAAAACTAAGCAAAATATTAAATTGATGTTTTCTTAGAAATATAGTGGTCTGTAACATTTTTAGCTTTACATCTTGTACAGACTGTTTATAAGATATACTCAGTTCATATAAGATGCGTAATATTACAAAACAAAAAGGCATGATATCCGTACAAAATCACCTTTTACAAAAAGGTACAAAAAAAAGACGCCAAGCACGCGTGGTGTACCTCGAAAAAATCAAAGTAACATCTTTACTTCGAAAAAATCAAAGTAATATATTTGTGCCTCGAAAAAATCCAAGTAATATCTTTACCTCGAAAAAATCGAAGTAATATATATCGAAAAAACTTAAGTAACGGGTGGTATACGTAATATCTTTGTACCTTGAAAAATAAGATATACTGTTCATATAAGAGATGCGTAATATTACAAAAAGGCATGATATCCGTACAAAATTACCTTTTACAAAAAGGTACAAAAAAAGACGTTAAGCACGCGTGGTGTACCTCGAAAAAATCGAAGTAATATATTTGTACCTCGAAAAAATCCAAGTAATATCTTTACCTCGAAAAAATCGAAGTAATATATTTGTACCTCGAAAAAATCCAAGTAATATCTTTACCTCGAAAAAATCGAAGTAATATATTTGTACCTCGAAAAAATCCAAGTAATATCTTTACCTCGAAAAAATCGAAGTAATATATTTATACCTCGAAAAAATCCAAGTAATATCTTTACCTCGAAAAAATTGAAGTAATATATTTGTACCTCGAAAAAATCCATGTAATATCTTTACCTCGAAAAAACTTAAGTAACGGGTGGTATACGTAATACCTTTTGTACCTCAAAAAATTGAAGTAATATATTTTTACTTCGAAAAAACCTAAGCATAAAGTGGTACACGTAGTTATTTTTGTACCTCGAAAAAATCCAAGTAATATCTTTATTTAAAAAAAAATACAACCCAAGTGACACATCACAAAATTGTGTTACCTTTTATTCAATCCGTTATTATCTAAAAAAAAAAAAAGAAATGATATGTGTAAATTGCGCCAATTATAAAGAAAGAATATATATATTGTCTCAAAAAATAATTGTTGCACTACTTTGATGAAAAATCTTTACATTGTGTTAATTAGAAAAACAATGTATAATAACAATTTTATAATATTAAAATTTTTTATTTAAATCCAACAAGGAAATATAAGATATTTAAACACAGTTTATATTTGTATTTTTTAGTGGATATAACAATTTCATAAAATTAAAAATTTTTTAATTCAACAAGGGAAAGCAAGGTACTTAAACAATACAAAGTTTACAAGTTCATATATGTATTGTTCAATAAAATAAAACATTTAATTACAAACAATTACAGACAGAGGTCTGAGAGTTATAATAAACAATTATAACATTACAAAATAAACATGTTTTATTAAAATTAATACATTTTTCTTGTAAAAAAAACTTGGCGCTGCTAGACCTCAAAATATAATAAAGTACTAGGTCGAGTTACATTAGATACAAATTAAAATTACAAGAAGCTTTTTTTACAATGAAACTTATATACTAAAGAAACGTAATCTTAAACCTACTTCGCATAATCGCTGTGACAACGCACGCCCCACAAATGTAAACTTATCCTATACTTATACTATACTTAATTCTAATTGTTTTACAATATATGTAAACTTATCCTATACTTATCCTATACTTAATTCTAATTGTTTTACAATATATATGACGGACACTTTACAAACGTTAACTTATCCTATACTTAATTCTAATCGCTTTCACAATATTTAACGCACGCCTTAAAACATTAAACTTATCCTATGCTTAATTATTAGTCGCATCACTCGCCGTTACTGCCCGTATCACTCGCTCACACATACACACGCTGATAATTATTATTATTACTCCCATTGCATTCTTCCTTGAATTATTTTTATCGTTGTCCTTATTTAGTTGAAATTATAGTACTTTATTATATTTCGAGGTCTAGCAGCGCCAAGTTTTTTTTACAAGAAAAATGTATTAATTTTAATAAAACATGTTTATTTTGTAATGTTATAATTGTTTATTATAACTCTCAGACCTCTGTCTGTAATTGTTTGTAATTAAATGTTTTATTTTATTGAACAATACATATATGAACTTGTAAACTTTGTATTGTTTAAGTACCTTGCTTTCCCTTGTTGAATTAAAAAATTTTTAATTTTATGAAATTGTTATATCCACTAAAAAATACAAATATAAACTGTGTTTAAATATCTTATATTTCCTTGTTGGATTTAAATAAAAAATTTTAATATTATAAAATTGTTATTATACATTGTTTTTCTAATTAACACAATGTAAAGATTTTTCATCAAAGTAGTGCAACAATTATTTTTTGAGACAATATATATATTCTTTCTTTATAATTGGCGCAATTTACAGATATCATTTCTTTTTTTTTTTAGATAATAACGGATTGAATAAAAGGTAACACAATTTTGTGATGTGTCACTTGGGTTGTATTTTTTTTTAAATAAAGATATTACTTGGATTTTTTCGAGGTACAAAAATAACTACGTGTACCACTTTATGCTTAGGTTTTTTCGAAGTAAAAATATATTACTTCAATTTTTTGAGGTACAAAAGGTATTACGTATACCACCCGTTACTTAAGTTTTTTCGAGGTAAAGATATTACATGGATTTTTTCGAGGTACAAATATATTACTTCAATTTTTTCGAGGTAAAGATATTACTTGGATTTTTTCGAGGTATAAATATATTACTTCGATTTTTTCGAGGTAAAGATATTACTTGGATTTTTTCGAGGTACAAATATATTACTTCGATTTTTTCGAGGTAAAGATATTACTTGGATTTTTTCGAGGTACAAATATATTACTTCGATTTTTTCGAGGTCATGCTTACGCCGCCGTTGTTTATATCAAGGTAGTTTCCTCGTCGGGCAAAGTCACGATCTCGCTGCTTGCAAGTAAATCTAAGGTCGCCCCGCTGAAAACGATAAGTATACCGCGACTCGAATTGTGTGCGGCCTTGCTTCTCGCGCGACTCATTGATTTCGTTCGCGCATTAAACGGTTATCAAAATTTTCCATATTACTGTTGGACGGATTCCAACATCGTGCTCGCTTGGATCGCTCAAGATCCTTCGCGATGGAAGACGTTCATCGCCAATCGCGTCACTCAAATTCAAGCTCTCCTTCCGCGAGCCTCATGGCGACACGTCTCAACTAATGATAATCCCGCAGATTGCGCGTCGCGCGGCATTTTCGGCGATGAACTTCTAAATCATGAGCTATGGTGGCATGGCCCTTCCTGGCTCACTCTCCCTTCCGACGAATGGCCGCTCGGCGACACGCGTCTTCCCGCGAGCGCCCCCCTTGAGGAAAAAACCATCGTTTTGCAATCTCACGCGTCCGGTCACTGGTATCTCGCCACGAAATACTCCTCATGGCCGAAGTTAATTCGCGTCACCGCGTATCTAATTAGGTTTGCTCGTCTCTGCCGTCGCGATCGATCTTCCGACTCGCTTAACCTCGCACTGACCGCGTCTCCTCCTTCGAAAAGCATCTCGCTCTCCGCGTTCGAATGTAATCGAGCTAAGACCTTTTGGTTTAAACAAATTCAAGCCGATCTGTTTTCGAGCGAAATAAAAACGTTGTCGCAAGGTCAAAGCCTATCTACCAAAAACCCGATCCTCTCTCTTCGACCGTTTTTGGACCGGGACGGAGTTCTGCGCGTGGGTGGGCGTCTCGGCAACGCTCCCTTACCGTTTCCTGTACGTCATCCTATCTTATTATCCTCGCACCCCCTTGTCACGCTCCTCGTAAATCAAGCTCACTTACGAGCCTTGCACGCGGGACCTCAGCTCACCTTGAGTGTTATCCGTCGCGACTTTTGGATAATTCGCGCGCGAAACATAGTCAAAGCGGTTATACATAAGTGCGTTACATGCGCGCGCGAACGAGCGGCAGTTCCTACTCAGATCATGGGCAATCTACCCGAGCCGCGCGTAACCTCCACAATTCGCAGTTTTCTGCACTGCGGTGTAGATTATGCGGGACCCGTCCTCATTCGCGCTTCTTCCGGTCGCGGTATTACGTCCCGCAAGGCGTACATAGCCTTATTTGTTTGTCTCGCGACGAAGGCAATTCATCTCGAACTGGTTGGAGATTACTCCACTCCCGCGTTTCTAAACGCTTATTCCCGGTTCTGCGCTCGCCGCGGTCTTCCGCAATGTATGTATTCTGATAACGGTACTACCTTTGTCGGGGCAGACCGCGAGATGCATCGAGCATACCGATCCGCCGTTCAAGACCCGAATTTCTTAAATTTAACCGCTTCAGATAACATAACGTGGAATTTCCTCCCCCCTTCCGCCCCGCATTTCGGCGGGCTATGGGAAGCGGGCGTGCGAAGCGTCAAAGCGCATCTGCGTCGCGTTTTAGGGAATCACAAGTTACCCTTCGAAGAATTCTCGACATTATTGTGTAGAATCGAAGCGTGTTTGAATTCTCGACCGATCGCCTCTCTAGCCGATACCCTTGATGACTACGAATGCCTCACCCCCGGTCATTTTTTGGTCGGATCCGCTCTCACGGTTAACCCGGAACCATCTTTGCTCGATCTAAATGAGAATCGTCTGTCGCGATGGCAGCTAGTCCGGCACATTACCGAGAAGTTCTGGAAAATTTGGAGTAACGACTACGTGAACACTCTACAACAACGAGCAAAATGGCGAACGGTCAAACCACCGATCGGTATCGGACAACTTGTTCTTTTGCGCAATTCCCTATTGCCCCCGTGCAAGTGGGAGCTCGGCCGCATAACGCAATGCCATCCCGGACCCGACGGTTTCACGCGAGTGGTGACCGTTAAAACCGCTGCCTCCGAATACCAAAGGCCCATCGTAAAACTTTGCGTTCTACCGGTCAACAGCGAGGCGACGAGCACTTAATCATATTCCTGGCGTCAAAGCGAGACGCGCGTTAGATATAAGTATTGTATTGTAATCGAGTTTAAGCAACTCCTCTATGTTATTCCACGGCGGGCGGCGTTGCCCCTTCGACTTTCTGTATGTCTTTATGAGCTTCTCGCGCCGATGTTTTGTGTTTTTCTATTATTGCGCATTGTTTCGAAACTATCGTTCCAAGGCGGGCGGTATGTTCGAGATCCGTCGAACTCTTCTGCGCAAAACATCGGCTCGAAAATATGTTTATATTTAACGTCGAGAAGTCTCGACGGTTAGCGCGTTCAAGCTCCGGCGACTTTGTCCGCAACACGCGTCCCCCGTTATTGTCGAAGCACGGCAGCGGCTGTTTTGACGCGTGATGTGACTATACGGACGAATAGCGCTTCAGCTCTCATCGCGCGTTCGTTCCTGAAAAACAACCCTCGGGAGTAAACGGCGAACTCGCTCGCCAACAGTCAGTCGTTGCTGAGGATGCGTAGCGTCAAATCGTGGTCGAAATTCGTCGCCAAAAGTCGCCGCGTAGCATTCCTCATCTAAGAACAACACGGCTCAGTCTCTCTTACATCGCGTCGTGAATCGCTATTCGTCCGCTTTGTCTTAAAGTGCGGATTCCAAATATTTATCTTATTTTCCTAATTGTGCTATTTGGCGAGGGGACCGAAGACTTCAGTTCGTGCTCCGCTCGCGCGTTCTTCTGCCTCGCGCTCAAGATATCCTTTCGACGCGTACAAGATCTCCGCTCCGCGAGAAGCTTCGATGCGAGAAGCTGAGGCAAGATTTTCGTTCGCGATATCTGGCAGAGAAATACGAACGAATAAGAAGATTTCCGAATTCTCGGGGCACGATCCGTTGTTCCCCCTCGCGTCGTTTCCGTTCTTGAAATAAAGACTATATCTCGTGGAAAAATCTGTGTTTTCCGAGTGCCTTCCTCTTTATCCCTCCCGCGAACTTACGACTCGCGTTATTCACGCTTCTTGCTCAACTCTGAGCAGAATTCAGCGTCAGGGCGACCGTCGTAAATCGACGCCCGAACAATCTTTAAAATAATCGTTTACTTGTCACTTATTAATTAATTAACTAATGTTTTGAAATGAAATTTTTCATACATATCCTTTAACTTATTATACCAAAAATATCTTATCTAATAACAAATTAACAGTAAATTGGCATTGTCGAACGTAGATTCTGCTGTTTCTGTCCTATATAATCTGCATCGAATTATATAGGACTGTCAAGCTCTACTTATAAATTATTAATTGCCTTATTTTGTTAAAACTACTATACATATATTATCTATTATAACATTCTGCCAATAGCATCGTACATGCCAAATTCTGTATCAAATCTATTTTTCTTTCGACATAATTTATTTATAGCAAACACTTTGCATAATGTGCTTTCGACAAACTTGACTTTGCCTGGTATATTCATATTTTGTGTCTTAATTTTTTAAATGATTTATAAATTTATACAAACTACACTGCACATTTAAGGATGTCAAACTCTCAGATATAATTCTTATAAGTTATAATACAAAAAATATTTACATTTGATTTTATTAGACATAAATGTCGATGTCGATAGACATTATGGCGTTCGATGTATCTGTAACTACAAAAAGGGGTGATATCTGTACAAAATCACCTTTTATAAAAAGGTAAAAAAAAGGCGCCAAGCACGCGTGGTGTACCTTGAAAAAATCGAAGTAGTTATCTTTGTACCTCCAAAAAAACCAAATAATATCTTTATCTTGAAAAAATCGAAGTAATATATTTGTACCTCGAAAAAACCTAAGTAACAAGTGGTACACGTATAACCTATAACCTTGTCTATCCTTGATCTGAAGAGGATAGATATATTGTATAGATACTCGTTAGACAAGGACAGATCTATATCGGTCGGTAACTTAGACGATCGAAATTATCGACATCGTTGGAGTTTGCCTGTCACTGCAGGATCCCCTTAAGGCAAATAAAAGCAAAACGCCGATCTTACAGCGAATAATAGATTATAATGTATTTAATAACTTAAAACAAAATACAATACAAACGCTTCGGCCTTAGTTTAGACCCTCTTTAGTGTAATATTTCACAATAATCTTACATCGAATCGTTAACAACGCATAAATAAATGTGAAATGTTATCATATTCGTAATACGTAGGTCAGCGGTAAAGTTGTTAGAAAAGATTAAACATAAAGTAAATGCTGCCTTTATAAATAAAATAAAATTAAAAAGTTAGCTGCAATTCGTATAAGTTTTTTAATGTAAAATTCACTTACCAGACAGTGCATAATATCAATGTCATGATGATCTACCGTCTGGTGTCGGTAACGAAACAATTATGCTTATGAGTTTAAGCGTAAGGTGAAATGAGTACAGAGAAATATCATGAAGCATCATATAACAAAGTAACACTAATAAATAAATAAAAATAAGTTCATAAATAAAACAGACTACAGTTGTCAATTTTGTGGGTCTCTCGACAATAGGGGAATAATCATTAGAAAGATTTTTTATTTGTAACGATGCGCCCCTAACCCGCATCGTGGTCCCGGCTGACACCCGCCGGACACCGGCCGGCCGAACACCCGTCGGGCGGAAACGTGGGCGTGATGCGCCCACACACATTTTTAAATCGTAATAAAGACGTGATCTCGCCGCGATAACGGCTCGAGACACCGAGCGAGGCCGACGGGACCCAACCGCCGCCGAACGCGCGATCGCGTTGACAGCCACGGCCACGCGTTTATCGACGCGCACGCGCAACACCGTCAACCCCACACCGGGGGGGGGGGGGGGGTTCAAAGTACCGTTATCTTGGTATAAAAAGGCGATCTATAGAGAAAACGACACACTTGGTTCCCGAGTAATTCCTGATCCAGTACGAAAGCAGTAATCGTGGTCGAGCGCTCTCATCTACGTTCGAGGGCTCTCGTTAGCTGCTTATCCTGAACGTCGTCTTTTCCTTACCCGCAAAGGCGGAAAACCGAGGTGGAGAGCTCTCCGTCTCGGTCGAGTGCTCTCGTCGCCGACGCATCAAAATCCTGGCCAATCGGGACGGCTGGTCATGTTCGGACGTTTCCGACGCCGCTCATTTAAACGCTATCATAACGATAATCCGCCCGCGCCGCATTAAATCCGAACGGTACGCCGCGTCGCCGGAACTACGCCTCGCGCAACGGACCGAACCCGCGCGTCGCTTTACGCGCCCGCGCATAAACCGTCTTGTACATAGAGTCTTGTGATTATTTGATTTGTCTTGTAATAAACCGTACTGGGCACTCGTGCCTCCGAAGTGCGCGCGCCGATATCATTACCTGGTGAACAACTCACGGATCTCAGCGGTGCAATCCACGTCATAGACGCTTAACGTATTCGATAGATACTTTCTTTATCGAGTCTTATGTTGTACATATATTCTTCAACTCATTATTTAGTTTATTATAATAAATACATTTAAACATTACATCGCCCGCATCACGTATACTGTCTCTGGACCTACCCTATCGAACTCCTGACCCGGCGAGCTAGTCCGCGTTCGATATCAATACAAAGGCAGGTCGTTATATATTTACTAAATTATTTTTTATTTACTAGTGTTATTTTGTTATATGATGCTTCATGATATTTGTGTGTACTCATTTCACTTTGCGCTTGAGCCTAAGTCTTCAATCCGTGCACTGATCTTAACTCATAAGCATTGTTTCATTACTGAAACCAGACACGGTAGATTATCACAAGATTGATATTATACTGTCTGATAAGTGAATTTTACATCTTTATGAAAAAACTTATACGAATTGAAGCTAACTTTTCAATTTTATTTTATTTAAAAAGCTGCAGTTATCACGTGATTTACCTTACGTTCAACCTTTTCTAACAACTTTACCGCTGACCAATGTTTTACGAATACGATAACATTTCACTTTTTTTTATGCACTGTTGACGATTAGATTTAAAATTACTTCGAAATGTTACACTGGAGAGGGTCTAAACTAATTGTAAGACAAAAACGTTTGTATTGTACTTTGTTTTAAGTTATTAAACGTGTTATTATTTATTATTCGCTATAAGAATTAATGTTGTTCACTCGGCGTTTTGCTCTTATTCGCCTTAAGTTTCAAAATAATTGTACACCTGGACAGCGATATTCATGACTTAGGATAAATCTTTTTCTCATAAAAGAAGAAATGTCTTTTTATTTTTGGTAATTATACAGTAATACGGACTACCCTCCAATGACCTTGACCTTGACATATGTTGTCAAGGTCACCCTCCTGAGTGACCTTCAGAAGGTTTTAGCCGTTGCTCGTTATTCGTTAAAAAGTTATTAACAAAAAAAGTTTTGAAAATATAGCAGTTATTTTGAGTATTGAAAGGCATAAACGACTAATGTATTTCCACGCAAAGCAAAGTCCATCCCACCCCTATTACATTCCACTCTAATTGTAAGCATACTCGTAAGTTGTCCTTTTTTTTTTTTTTTTTTGTTGTCGAGGGAGAAATGCGCACGCATACCCCCTTCCCCGGGGCGGGAAGGGCGGTTATGTGGGACTCCGACCCACTAAAACTCCCCCGGATGTTCCTCTCGGCGCTTTGTATGGGGATGCCCTGGGTATCATCATTCTTCCGCGAGCATCCCCACGCCATGTCCTAGCTGGACTTACCTAACTTGTGACGGATGAGGGAACATCACTCCCATCCGTCACCCCTCCCTCCGGAGTTGCTTTCGCACGGGCGCGCGGTTTTCCCCGGCCGCGCGCCCGCCCCCGGGCAGGGAGGGGAGGAGTGACCACCGCGTGCGGTGGGCTCCTCCTCTCCCCGCGCCCTCCCGCGGAGGGTAGGGGGGGGGAGAGAAGCCGGCAAGCCGACTCCCCCCCCCCCCCCGCCCCAGATGCGGCCCGCGGGGAGCACCTGTGACCAGACCCCCTTGAGGGACCGGCCCGAGCCCCCCGCGGACCGCCGCGCCACCTCGGCCCTTGGGCCCCGACGGTCGGCCGACGGGTCGCCCTCTCCCTGGAGGAGAGGCCGCCCCTCGGTCGCCCCATCCTTCTCTTCCTTCCATCCTCACCTCGCCTACTCCTACGCTCTCTCTATCTGGCGGGTAATTATTCCCGGCTATTGCGTTATGTCGATCGCTGCTGCCTGGGCGTCGATTCTCCTCCATCCCCCCTGTCTCCGCCTTCGCCTAGCTGGCGGCGGCGGAGGTGGTCTCGGCGCCCCATTGTCCTCCTCATCGCTACTATCGTCCGGAGGAGGGTCTGCTTCCCCCCTCCGGATCCTTTCACTCGCCTCCTTCCGCGCCATTATGTCGTCGCAGAAGGAGACCAGCGCTCCCCATCTCTCTCTAACCTCCTCGTCCCCCCCTTCTGACACCGCCCGAACCACGGCGGGGAGGGAAAGATCCTCTCCTATCACCGCCCGGAGGACACGGCGCTGTTCTGCCCACGCCGGACAGCTCTCCAACGTGTGCTGCGCCGTGTCTGCCTCCTCCGGGCAGTGGTGGCAGCGCGCTGTGCGCTCCTTCCCGATTCGTCGCAGGTACTCCCCGAAACAGCCGTGTCCGGAGAGCACCTGCGACGCGTGGAATGAAGTTCCGCGAACTTTCCTCCACTCCACCCCTCGTGTTATATCCGTCTTGCCAAGATAGGTTTCAACGTAGTCCAACTATCTATGGTGTTTCAACGACATGACAAATTTGATATATTTTTGCGTATATATATTATTGATCTATACACATTGATCATACACTATATTAATTCTTCACCTCGCATTAGCTTCAGCTCAGCAGGCCAAAGTAAGTTAGACAGTGATCCAGCCAATGGCCGAAAAGCAATGTGACAATTGGCCTGTCTTCTTTTGCTGCCCTTCTGCACTAAAGCAATAAATTAGAATAAAACAAATATATTTTCTCTTATTCCATCTCATTGCACTAATTCAGAAGTGCAGCGAAAAAGAACAGACTAAACGTTAGCCTTTCAATCTTGAGCCAAACATTGGTATCAGAAGGACAGACTAAGGTAAATTAATTAACGGTCATCCAAAATTAGTTAACCTGATCGAAAGAATAACCAGAAAATTGATGTGCCAGTATTGGGCTTTCAATCTCAAGCCAAGTATTGGCCTCAATTAAATATGCCAAGATCGGTTAGTCAATGGTGGTCCGAACAATGGTTGAAAATAAACCTGCCAGCGTTGGACCTCCAATCTTGGGCTAAACACTGGCTTTGTTCACGTATGCCAAAGTAGGTTCATCTATGTTAACCCAAAATATCAGCCTTGATTGGAATCACCAATGTTGGTGATAACCAGAAAATTGATGTGCCAGTATTGGGCTTTCAATCTCGAGCCAAGTATTGGCCTCAATTAAATATGCTAAGATTGGTTAGTCAATGATGGTCCGAACAATGGTTGAAAATCAACCTGCCAACGTTGGACCTACAACCTTGGGCCAAACATTGGCTTTGTTTACGTATGCCAAAGTCGGTTCATCTATGTTAACCCAAATATCGGCCTTGATTGGAATCACCAATGTTGGTGACAAGATTTTCGGCCGAATGTTAGCCGAATTTAGGCGCCTAAACTTCGGATACGCGATAACGCACCGAACAATGACCACGTTGCCTAGTTCGGCAAATCCTACATGAGTTATGTATATGCGCACATGCATGTATAGTGTGGGGTTAAGGTGATAAGGATAGGTGCGCTCAGGTTCACACAATAATGATATCCTTTGAGTAGGTAAAATCTCGCTCTACATTTTTCTATAAAACAGTAATATATACAGGTAACATCTTTAGTAATAATTTCTTTGGTTTAATTAGGATTGTATGTGTGTGTGTGTTGATGTGAATGGAAGTGTAGGATTTTGTCTGTGTAGTGTGTGAGGACTCGAAAGTGTGGTGTGTCAGTTTTCTCCGAAGAGCTCTAGTAGAAGGGACCTCTTCTTCGCGCTAAATCTCTTCTTCGGGATGAAGAGGTCTCGTTCGGGAGTCCTCGGTTTGCCCTTCGGGGTAGTTAGTTCGGGACTCAGGCGGATACGAGGAAGTCGTGGACGAGGGGGAGTGCGGAACACGGGATCCGTCTGCGTCGCCCGAGACGTCGACTTCGTCGGTGTGGTCGGATACGCTGGAGCAGGCAGGATCCGGATTGGCGGAACTCTCAGCGGTAGATCTATCCGGAGTAGCTTCCACGGTAAGAAAGACTCCACCTTCGGTATCGGGAACAGACCCTCAGCCTCAACCACGGGAACAGGAATCGGGATCGGACTTGGGAACAGGCCTTTGGTCTCGTCCACAGGAATCAGGATCGGATTTGGGAACAGGCCTTTAGTCTCGTCCACAAGAACAGGAATCGGGATCGGGATCGGGACAGGCAGCGCCTTGGCCTCCTCCGGACTCAGTAGTGCTTGACGGGCAGGGTCGTGACGACCCCAGAAACCTTTCCGCGGCAGGGTGTCTAACGACTCTTACCGTAGAAAGTTATGCCCTGCTATGCAGGTGTGAACGGAGGCCTCAAGAAAGCACACTCCTCAAAAATAGGTTTATCAGAGGCCCGAGGATGAGCACGCTCTGAATGGTGGTCTTGCGATCACTGGAGAATCTCGCGAATTCGCCTCTCTATATAGGGATCGATGTCAAATCTTCAATACGGGTTACGGACTCGGTGATGCGCCGCGTACCAAGCGCGGGCTGTACTACGCCCGGCGCGCGAGCCGCCGCCGCTGCTGCCGCTGCCGCGCCGCGCGCGCTCCGTCGTACGTTCGTGGCGGGCAGCTGACCGCCACATATAGTATACACTATATGAATTATAACCGTATAATATTAATTTGTTCATGTGTATATATTTTCATGTATATACATATTTTGTGTGTGAGTGTACATGTGAGTATGTGTGTGTGTATGCTGTGAGTGTGTATGTGTGCGTGTGGGTGCGTGCGTTCGTGCGTGCATCTATGTGTGTATGAACGTGTGCGATTGTGTGTAACCCTCTATGTAATTGTGTGGTTGTGTGCGTGTGTCCGTGAGTTTGTTCGTGTATGTCAGTGAGTGTGAGTGTGTAAGTCGTGCTCTATAAACGTTGACAGAACGCAAGGACTCCATATCGTATTACCAGGAAAGATATGCGTGCGCAGACTTGTACACTTATACATATACCATACATGCGTGTGTATGTTCAACGCATGTGGATCTGTGCTTGTATAGGAGCACACAAATATGTTTGTACATCTCTTTAGTTTTTCTTACTAAAACCACATTAGGCGGACACGCACGTACGCACGCACGTACACACGCACGCACACGCACACGCACGCGCACACACACACATATACACTCACACAAAATATGTACATACACGCAAGTATATACACATATATGAATTATATTATACGGTTATAATTCATATAGTGTATATACATGCATGTGTATATACATAATTCATATAGTGTATATACATATTTTTTTACCTAAATACATATTATTGTATTAATAAAAGAAATAAGTTGTATGATTATGCAGAATAATACATTGTAATCCACTGTTCCACAATAGTACTGAAATAACCTACTTATTTTGACTTTTGAACACTGATAGCTCCTAAACGGTTGATTATTGTGAATCTTGCCTATTGTGACTTTCAATCAGCATCACATAAATTATTTATTTCCAAAGTTACAGCCAATTTCACCGAAACCCAATTTTCTTATGATTATGGCGGGGTCCTTTGGCACATACACACACACACACACACACACACACACACACACACACACACACACACATACACACATACGGATATTTTTTAAAATTGCAACTTTTTGACGTTTTAGAACATTCTGAACACATTGGCAGCGGCAACTAAAAAAAAAATTTTTTACGAAAACAGCTTCCTCTATAAGGAAGCAAAAATGATTATTTTGTAATATGTTCCGCATAAAGGTTTTATTGAATAAATTTTTACATTTTTCTCTTAAAAAATAATTATTAAAATGTACTATTATTTTTCAGGATCAGATGTACGTATTTTTATTGAAAATGCAATGTGACGGATCTGCCCCGGGGTGGGGGGGGGGGGGGGGGGGGCGGAGGGACGACTCTACCCCGGCATTTTTTAGATTTTAATTTTTTTATTTTTGTCGTTTTTACTTTATACCGGTTAAACAAAGCGACGTAGACAAAAAATTCCTATATAAATTTTGTAGCTAAAGGTTCACTCTTTACAACGGTATACCAAATAACTAAAATTGGTAAATATGCATATTGGGTCAAACCTCACCGATAACCTTAACCTTGACATATGTTGTCAAGATCACCCTCCTGAGTGACCTTCAAAAGGTTTTAGCCGGCGGTCATTGTTCGTTAAAAAGTTATTAACAAAAAAAATTGAAAAATATAGCAGTTATTTTGAGTACTAATAGACATAAATGACTGATATTTATGTGGAAATAGTACATGTATGAATAAAGGAAAATTATTTAAAGCAGTGAATTGTTGGTATGTTGAAAGAAAAGTTATTTAAAGCAAAGAATAGAGAGTGTGTGCTTCAACTTACAAACCACATACTTGTAAAGCGCGTCACTAATACCTATAGGTTAGTGGGGTTTACAAGTGTGTGCTTTGTATGTGCTTTGAAAGCGGTGGGTTAATGAAGAGAAATAAATAAAAGTAATAAACTGCATGTAAAAACTTATATATTTTATCTTCTATTACAGAGAAGATGGATAATGTTTTGCCATTATATTAAAAAATGCTTCTATTCGTTCTTAAAATGTAAATTTTTGTTTAAAAAAAAATTCTGCCAAAGTTATTTAAAGCAGAGAATAGTTGATAACTTTCCTTTCAATATACCAACAATTCACTGCTTTAAATAATTTTTCCCACCAAATTTCTTTTGTTTATAACTTTTTAATAAACAATGATCGCCAGCTAAAACTTTCTGAAGGTCACTCAGGAGGGTGACCTTGACAACATTGTCAAGGTCAAGGTCGTTTATGCCTTTCAATACTCAAAATAACTGCTATATTTGTCAAACTTTTTTTGTTTATAACTTTTTAATAAACAATGACCGCCAGCTAAAACCTTCTGAAGGTCACTCAGGAGGGTGACCTTGATAACATATGTCAAGGTCAAGATCATCGGTGAGGTTTGACCTAATATGCATATTTACCCTAAAATTAACTAAAATTATTTATTTTGTTGTTAAAATTCGGCACCGAAAAAAAACTGTCGACCTCGCCCCGATCTCCCCTACATATGTAGAGGAAAGTCCCCTATTATGAGATAGGCTCCTAATATGCGACAGCGAAGTTTCTGCTAAACTAATAGGCCCTACCTGTTGGTTCCACTATGAACTTATTGCCCTTGGGATAAAACCTATTAAGTAGAAAATTCATTGTTTGGTCGTGCGTGTAGTCGTTGTAGAGAGAGAAATTGTGAAATTGGATGTTGTCAAGTGCCATGGATATAAGTCTTTAAACCTTGTTTATTATATAATTAATAAATGTTTGGCAATGAGTTCTGCATGCAGCGATAGAGTAAGGTCGTATTAAGAGAAAAATACGGGATATGTTGAGTTGCTCAATTGTATGTAGAGCAGGGATGTTAGATCTAGAACTCAGCCTGACTCGTTGGACGAGAGTGGGGGACACGTACATACACATAGAAGAGAAGGCACGTACGTGTGCGCTCGAACCTCGGCGGGGCTCGGCGAGCCTCAGCCAGCTTCAGAATAATAGACAAGGACAACCACATATGTTCTTTCTCTTTCTCGAGCGTTGAAAACCACGTGACCGTGCACCGGCACGGCCGACCACGGCCAGCTACGGCTAGGCTATCTTGGCGAAAAGCGAGAAATCTCTCGTGAACGCGAGGGAAGATTTCTTTGGTGGCGCGGCACGAGGAAATGTCTTCGTCTACTATTCGAGGCTATGCATATACAATACGTGCATGAAAAATTTTATAACTATATAATTAATTAAAATTATATAATTATCACAATAGATTTTCGCGTCATCCGAAAGGTACTATTGTGAATTAACGCGTTTTTTTTTTTGAGTGGTTTTCCCCGTAGGACTATTCCACTAAAAAATAATATGCTATAAAATGGTCGTAGCTTGTCGCCAGGGGGAAAGAATAAAATCATGCAATATATACAAAATATTAACGTCAGTATATCTATCATCTAGTATATCTATCTATCTATCTATACAAAATATTATTCGCACTTAAGTTCGTCAAAAATAAAAGTAAAATTGTATAAAATAAATATGATAAACTATATATAAAAAAATGAAATAAATAATAAATAAATATAATATATAATAAATAAATTATATACTCGTATATATACATATATGTATATATATATATATACATATAATAAATAAAATTATATAATATATAGGGGAGACCGGGGCTAATTCGACACAATTTTTTCAAAGGCAATTTTCAACAACTAATTAAAATTTTCAAGCGAATTCAATGGTACACATTTAAAAGTGTTCCTTTAGGTACAAAATTGTATTTGCTGTACGTCGCTTTGTTTTTCCCCCAGGAGAGGAAAAGTGACGCGAAGACCAATTTTCAAATTGAAAAATGTCGGGAAAAACTCGACACTTTGTCTAATCGATACAATTTGATCTGAAACTTATTTTTTTATTGTCTGAAAATAAAATACGTTGTTTATCGTGTATTTTGAAAGATTAAGTATAACTATTTTAGTACAAAAATTCGGAATAAAGCAAAACAATCATTGGAAATAATGAGAAAAAAAATTGTTGAATTTTCAGTTATCTTCTTCTGAACTCATGTCTGAAAAACAATTAAAGCGGTCTACAATGAAAATTTAAGGCGTAAAATTTAAGTTTTAAGCCTTAAGCCGTAAGAAATTGACAAATCACAGTCAAATATGAGAAGAATACTCGACTGTGATTTGTCAATTTCTTACGGTTTAAGGCTTAAAGCTTAAATTTTACGCCTTAAATTCTCATTGTAAATTCCGCATAATGCAGATAAACTCGCGATCGGCCATGCGTGCAAATTTGTCATGAGCCATAATAAACGACAATTTGTCTTGACACCCCGAATATTTCTGCAGCATGTTTAATCTTCATTTTTTCCTTTTTACGGCAAGTACAGCTTCTTTCATTATTTCCTTATCTATCACTGGTCTTTTTCTATTGTATGTACAAACTATTTTGCTGCAAGCCAAAAGAAAATGACTTATTTACAACGCTTTATCGAAATAGATTAGTGTCGACTTTGCCCCGGTGGCGTGGTGTCGACTTTGCCCCAAACGTCGTTTTTCACTTTTGTCACTCCAAAAACATATAAATTTTGAAAATATGCAAAAACTATTATCGGTCGTATAGGGCATCGAATTTCCCATCAAAATCACTTAATGGTAGATTCGTAAGAGTAAAGCTCGATCAAAGAGTAGAAATTTTCGAGAGATCAGAAAAATTACTTTTTACCATCGAAAACGCTTATGTCGCACTAGAAGTCACACCATAACTCAGAATGTCACCAAATTCCGTTCACAACGCTGGCATATAAAGACGCATTTACCATAGGAAAGGAAAGTTTCTACGATAGATTTAAATAGGCAAAAAGTCTAGTGTCAAGTTTGCCCCGGTGTCGAGTTAGCCCCGGTCTCTATATTATATACATAATATTCATACTATTTTTTACATAGCTGTAATAACTGATATACGATAAATGATACTGTGAAAAAGATTAACTTTTTCTTACATTATTCTTGCATATTAAACGAAGAGGGACCAGCAACATCCTCATCTGCAGCATACAGCTGAAGATTACTTTTCTGCCTTTTAGGAACATTAGTATACATATAATTTGTCTGACGACATGAGAGATAAATGCTCTGCATCGATCTGCATGTTCAGAGCTGTTTCCCCTCCTGTTTTTAATGCTGACTTTAATACACAAATAGCATTTACAGCGGCAGAGGATAATTTGTTTCGTTTTTTTGTTTTGACATCCGTTAGAAATGAAAATATTCTCTCCGAATCCGCATTTGAGTTTGGAAGTGATCTAACAGAATTCACGAGAGATTTTAAATTTGGGTATCTTTTGTTACCTCCTAAATATTTCTTTTACAAAATTTTTGTCCACATTTTATCTAAATTTAATTTTAATAAATCTTCTTTCTCTGTTTTTGTGAAATTTAAGTTTAATGTAAACCATTCTGTCTTTAGACCATTTTCGTCAAAACCGCCGGTCGTTTTGGCGATGAAATAAAGATCTTTAAGTGATGTTTCTCTGTCTTTATTGACAAAGCTATCTGTGGAAAAAATATTTTTAATTTTGATAAAAATGTATCATTTACCGGTAATCTTTTACTAATTTCCTCGGCCGCGGTAATATAAAATTGCAGACAGTTCTGTCGAACCATTGCAACCTCGTTCGCGAATCCATCTTTCATCAATTGGCAAAGGTATTCTTCGCATTCCAATCCTAAATTGATATCAGTCAAACATCTATGATTTTCAATTTTGCCAAATGTTATATTTTAAAAATCTTTCAAAATTTCTAGTTTTAAAAATTTTTTACAAATTTGAGTTAGAAAATCTATTGATTTCGGCTGTAATAAGTGAATTCTTGTGTCTACTGCCTGAAAAAATGCATTAAAATAATGTAAAATATACTTTAGAAACAGCATATAAGCTTTTGTTTCTACATTTTGCATAATGTGCAATAGATTTTCTCCAGATTTTGTTTTGTCGCTTACGACCATTTCATTTAGGAAAAGTTTTACAGTATCCCAATATTCTACAAGTCTTTCGACGCATGCGTGATGGGACAGCCACCGCGTGTCAGCTAACTTTAAAATTCTGAGGTTTTTATCTTGAAAACATTCTGAAAATTCCCGGAAAATAGCTGTTCTCTTGGGACTACTATTAACGTAGTAAGCAATTTTTTTAAAAAAATGCTCGCAAGAAGGAGGAATTTTATTACATGCAGCATGTTCAGCTAATGCGGCAGAATGACATGGGCATGATAACGTCAAAACATTTTTACACATCTCTTCAAGTTTTTTTTTAAATGATAAATGTTTTCCCGTCATCACAGATGCGTTGTCACATGATAAAGCAATAATATTTAAAAAAGGTATCTCGAGCTTCCACATTTCATGTTTAAATGCAGTGAATAACTTCTCGGCACTGCAATCCGCTGCATCAACATTAATTAGTTTTACTAACTGAGATTGTATTTCTAATGTTTCTGGATGAACAAAACGTACATGAAACGTCATTCGTTTGTCGTTGGTAATGTCTGACGTTTCATCCATAAAAACATAGAATTTCGTGTTGCGAATATATTCCACGACACGATTCGTTTCAACTGGGCACAAAACATTCGAAATAATGTTTGTGCATTTTGTTCGACCCAGGTTCATACTCTTTACGATAGGACAACCTTCGTTGATGTTTTTAAAAAGATTGAGAATTATTTTTGCCGTTCCGAATGGAATATTTCTATCAGCCATTACTGCCGCAAATCGAATCTCCGCTATTTTTTTTCGCTCCTCAAACGACAAAAATGATTCGTCAAATTGCATGTTTACTTGTTCTTCATTTGGTCCATTCGCTCGTATATTAGATTTTTCAAATTTATTTATATGCATTTTGGATTTTGCGTGACGCTCGATTTGTGACAAACCACCAACAATAGTTTTATTACAAATGCTACAAAAAAATCAATTTTCGTCATGCGCTTTGCATAGCCATGGTTTATATCGCTCGAGATCTAACCATTGTGGCCTAAAATTTTGTTTATAATATAGTTTTTTTTTAGCAATTACATTATTATTATCATCTGAGTCATTATTATTATTACATTTTATATATTTTTTGATATTTTTTTTATGCCGCGCAGTTTCCGCATGTCTTGTTACACGTGATAACCAGCTGCATAAAAAATTTTTCTTGCACACTGTACAGTGAAAGAAATGCTCATTAAATGGCACTTTGCGCATCCAAGATTTGAACCGGTCACCACTAATTGTAAGCCAAGCTTCTGAAAAGCTTGACTTCAGATCTTTCTTTAATTTATTTCTTGTTTCCATTTGTAAATGAAAAAATCTAAAAACAAATGTAATAAAGAAATTAACGTTAGCTAGCCACATTTATTTTCGAGTCGTTAAGGTAGGTAGTTGTCTCGCAAATTGCAATTAACAAGAAAAATTTGAAACTTTTAACTACATGTTAATAAATGTGGTATCTACACATTTGTAAAACTTAAAAGTAATTGACCGTCCCGATTGTATTATCGCGAGACAACTACCTTAAATCGTCATATACTCCGTGAGACCGCTCGACTTTGTCACATTGTTATTTGTCACGTTGAAAAATGTTTGGCGGTCTACTGGACTGAAATGTGGCGAGCTAGGATTAACTAAACAGATTAAAGACAGAAATACCTGAATATATATGAAATCGTCACTTCTTCACAAGACAAAAACTTGTTAGTTCACTAATTGTAAGAGCACAATTCAATTAGTGCAAGTCGCAAGACTGTTTTAGGATAAGACACACTGCCACTGTAAATAACGAGATCGAGTGCGCCGCAGGCGCGAGGATCCGGGGTTAAATACTCAAAAGTTTGTAAATATTCCCGGACCTTCGCGTCCTGGTAACAATAAATAAAATTAATGCAAAGATCAGTTAACGGTCGATCAACTGTTTCGATCCTTTTTTCTAAGAGAACTCAATTGATTTCGAGATCGCGTCAACAGCCGATCAGCTACTTTTTTTCGAAAACTGATTTTACCATTATTTGCCCCCCTTGAAACCCTAAAACTTTTATATGAAATATCTTACCCGAAAATCTTTTATTTTCAAGATAATTAACTGCATTACTTAAAACAAAACACCCTGTGTGTGTATACATATACATATTATGTATGTATATTCATATGTATATGTATAATATAAATAAATTTTGTGTATGTATACAGGGTGTACCTAAATTGGCAATAAATATTTTAATGACAAATACTTTGTAACATTTTAAGACAAAAATTCTAATACGAAAATGCCGAAGCTATAATAGTTTTCAAATGAGAAAAGTTTAAAGATAACGAATGACAAGGTTAGATTTTCGCGCGCTCAGGGATGGTAACATGGCCAATGATAAAGGTGCTTCCATGAATCGAATGCCTTTGAGTATTGTGAAATTGTTGCAAAAAAATTCAAAAGTTTTATTAAGAATCTATTTTTGTTTGTCCGTAATGAATTATTTATTCAATAATTCAATATATTCATGATATGTGTCATTATGTCATATTTATTTGGTTAATTTATATGATGGTAATAAATCTCCGCGATAAAAATTGATCAAATCGATGAAATCATTTTTTGTTCCAACTATTGGTTGAATTGGTTATAAAATTGCTAATACCAATTATTTATTCAATTCTGATATAAGTCTAGCCACTCTCTACTCGTTCTTAAAAATTATGATAAAATCTTAAATATTTAAAAAAAAAAGAAGTTAACATAATAAAATAAAATAAAAAGAATTAACGTAAAATAAATCAAAACGGGCGTACTTCATCAAAACCCATGAAATAATTTTTAAATAAATTTTTTCAAAATATTATTTTACGACGTACATTACTATAAGCTTTCTTTTTAATGTTAAAATCGATTTATTTACATGGGAAGAAAAATTTTAAATTAAATTAAAATTACAAAATGTATGAATTAAAAAAAACTAAAATACAAAACGTATAAACTAATAAAATTGAAAATACGAAACGTGTGAATTAATCGAAGCATTTGCAACTATTACGCCACAAATGATTTTAAATGCAACAACGAGTTTGTTACTATGTACGTGCACGATTGTGTGTCGAATGTGACGGTGGACACTTTAAACACCTTTTATAAATAGAGGTATCATTTTCATACTATTAATTTCCTACTGGTTTTGAGCGAGAAAATTATGAACGATTTATGACTAATGCTAACGTTTTTCTTGACAGATATTTTGTTGGATTTGAGCGGTGAGCGTTTGGACCGCAAAATGATTGACTGCATGTACAATGTACATATTAAGTTAATTTTATTAATTAACACGTTTTGTATTTTTAATTTTATTAGTTCATACGTTTTGTATTTTAGTTTTTGTTAATTTATACATTTTGTAATTTTAATTTAATTTAAAATTTTTCTTCCCATTGATGTAAATAAATCGATTTTAATATTAAAAAGAAAGCTTATAGTAATGTACGTCGTAAAATAATATTCTGAAAAAATTTATTTAAAAATTATTTTGTGGGTTTTGATGAAGTACGCCCGTTTTGATTTATTTTACGTTAATTCTTTCTATTTTATTTCATTTTGTTAACTTCTTTCTTTTCTAAATATTTAAGATTTTATCATAATTTTTAAGAACGAGTAGAGAGTGGCTAGATTTATATCAGAATTGAATAAATAATTGGTATTAGCAATTTTATAACCAATTTAATCAAAAGTTGGAACAAAAAATGATTTCATCGATTTGATCAATTTTTATCGCGGAGATTTATTACCATCATATGAATTAACCAAATAAATATGACATAATGACACATATCATGAATATATTGAATTATTGAATAAATAATTTATTACGGACAAACAAAAATAGTTTCTTAATAAAACTTTTGAATTTTTTTGCAACAATTTCACAATACTCAAAGGCATTCGATTCATGGAAGCACCTTTATCATTGGCCATGTTACCATCCCTGAGCGCGCGAAAATCTAACCTTGTCGTTCGTTATCTTTAAACTTTTCTCATTTGAAAACTATTATAGCCTCGGCATTTTCGTATTAGAATTTTCGTCTTAAAATGTTACAAAGTATTTGTCATTAAAATATTTATCGCCAGTTTAGGTACACCTTGTATATATATATACATATTTATTGTATAACTATACATATATCAAAATAAAGTAAATAATAAATACATATAATATATGTATAATAAATTATATACATATAGAGCTTAACACGGGATTTAGAACTGTCGCGAACAACGAGTTTGAGAGAAATATGTATAAACTGATGAACAACTCGGTATTCAGAAAAACAATGGAGAACGTGCGCGAGCACGTCGATGTGCGCCTCGTCACGCGCTGGGACGGGATATATGGCGCGAAGGTAATGATCGCAAAACCGAATTTTCACAGTAGAAGCGTTTTCTCGGAGAATTTGATGGCCGTCGAGCTACGCAAGCTCGAGGTGAAATTCAACAAGCCGATCTACGTGGGCATGTGCATTCTAGAGATATCTAAAATGCTCGTGTATGAATTTCATTATAATTACATGGTGCTGTTGTATCGCGACAAATGTAAACTAATGTAAACGGACACCGATAGCTTGATATATCGCCTACAATGCGACGACGCGTACGAGAATATCAGGCGCGATATCGCGAGATTTGATACGAGTGACTATCCCGAGGGCAATGCGTACGGTATGCCGCGCGCGAACAAGAAAATACCCGGCCTAATGAAAGATGAAAACAACGGTGAGATAATGACTGAGTTCGTAGGGCTTAGAGCAAAGGATGTACGCTCTGAAGGTGATGGGTAAAAACGACACTAAGAGGATAAAGGGTGTAAAGAGGAACGTGGTTGCGAGAATGATAACGTTCGATGATTACATGCGGTGTCTGCTCGACGTGACGGAGCAGTCGCGCGTGCCCTCGAAGCTGCACAAGGTGTACACCGTGTCCGAGTTGAAGCTAGCTCTTAGTCCCCACGACGACAAACGATGCGTTGTGCCCGGTTCCTTCGACACTCTACCGTGGGGACATTACAGAATATCATAGTGAGGAAAATGGAGGGGATCGTGCAAAGAATAAACGTGCGAGTTGTTCTTATACGTATAATATATATTTTCTTGCTTTATCCTTTTATCACATATTATATTTTATTAACCCTTGGTGGGAGAACTACGCAGCTTTTATGGCGGTAAATAATATTTAAAATATAGGGGAAGAACTACGTTGTTTTTAATGCGTTTTTAAAGTAAAAATTTATTTAATAAAATGGTCAAATAGCCTCGGGAGACAAAGAACCAAAGAAAGTTTTTAGATAGAGCGTGGTGTAGCTCTCATCTTCAACCATGAATTTTTCACTTTTTTCCGGTTCGTCATCTTCAATCAGGAATTTTTCATTTTTTCGGTTTGTTTTCCAATCAAGCTCCACGCGACTGTGTACGATAAGAAGCGCTATGTCATACTATCGCAACCTTCAGAAATGCATGCGCCACGGCCTTCGCGTTACAAAGATACATCGCGCATTGCAATTCGCTCAATCTCCATGGCTTTGCGATTACATCAAATTAGGGACTTTTTTCATTTTTGCTTCCTCATAGAGGAAGTTTTGTTTTCGTAAAAAAATTTTTGTTTAGTTGCCGCTGCCAATATGTTCAGAATGTTCTAAAACGTCGAAAAATTGCAAATTTAAAAAATGTCTGTATGTGTGTATGTATTTGTGTGTGTATGCATGTGTGTATGTGCCAAATTTATCGAAATTTCTATAACTTCATAACTGATCAACCAAATTTTAACAAATTATATATGAAATAGGGGTAGAAAAGACTGAAGAATATAATAGAATTAGATAAATTGCCAATATATTAAAATTTTAACCTTGAAGGGCTACATCTCTCAAGTCTCAATAATTGTGACTTTTTACAAATTGATGTTTTTTGACAATTTAGTATTAATTATTGGAAACTTTTCTAATTCTATTATTTCTTCAGTCTTTTCTACTCCTGTTTTATATATAATTCCTTAAGATTTGGTTAATTAGACTCAGCTTTATAAAGCTTCTATGTATGTAGAAATTCTCCGAAATTTCAAATGTGTGTAACACGAAAACTAATCAATCAAATTTTAAAGAATTATATATGAAATATGGGTAGAAAAGACTTAAGAATACAATATAATTAGAAAAAATTGCCAATATAATAAAAAATGTGTGTAAATTAGAAATTTACGCATTGCTTCTTATGTACGAATTCCCCAAAATTCAAACGTCTGTATCTCAAGAACTAATCAACCAAATCTTAAAGAATTATATATGAAATAGGGGTAGAAAAGGCCTAAGAATATAGTAGAATTAAAAAATATAATAAATATAATAAAAAAGTGTGCAAATTAGAAATTTCCCTATGTATAGATTTTCCAAAATTTCAAACGTTTGTATCTCAAGAATTGATCAACCAAATTTTAGAGAATTATATATTAAGTAGGGGTAGAGAGACCTAAGAATATAATAATAGAATTAAAAAATATTGCCAATATAATAAAAAAGTGTACAAATAAGAAACTTGCACATTGTCCTATGTACGGTCGCGGTCAAAGTAGTTGCGACACTTTTTTTTTTAATAAGTTTAGAAAAATAAGTTATAGTTGTAAGTTATAGTTATAGCTTTTTAAAAATAAGTTTAGTTTTTTGAGTGTTGCAACTACTCTGACCGCGACTGTACATATTCCCCGAAATTTTAAAAGGCTATAACTCAAGAACAAATTAACGAAATATTAAAGAATAGTATATGAAATAAGGGTAGAAAAGACTGAAAAATATAATAAAATTAAAAAATTGCCAATATTTTAAAATTTTAACCTTTAAGGGGATCCTGCACCCGTATGATTTTCCGACAAAATTACCATTTTCTATCATTTTCTATGTTACCGACCTATATTTGTCCTTCTGCAGACAAGGATAGTACCTACATTGCATTCATAAAATAAATGTATTTAATAAATAAATGAATTATTAGTACCTACATAAAAAATATGTAGGTACTAATAATTAGAGAAAATCTTTTTTTCTAGGCTTCGAATCTTAGTTTTACTTGCACGATATTATTCTTACATGTTTTCCCTAGCGCGCCTCTATCTCATTTTGTATATATAAACTGCAGTATTTTTGTATTAAGCAAATATTGTCATTAGGTGACAGATCTACGTTTCAAAAATAAGTAAGATTTTTAATTTTTTTTCGTTTTTAATACAAACTCGACCGCTGCGCGCTAGATTTTTGCATGTACTTTAATTCTGTAAAAGAATTTTGCGATTCCGTAAAGCCAATTCAAAGATTTCTTATAATGCAATAATGTCGGTATACAGACGGGTGCAGGATCCCCTTAAGGGCTACATCTCAAATCTCAAGTATTAATTATTGGCAACTTTTCTAATTCTATTATATTCTTCAGTCTTTTCTACCCCAATTTCATATATAATTCTTCAAGACTTGGTTGATTAGACTCAACTTTATAAAGCTTCTATGTATGTACGAATTCTCCGAAATTTCAAATATATGTAACACGAGAACTGATCAATCAAATTTTAAAGAAAATATATATGAAATAAAAGTAGAAAAGACCTAAGAATACAATAAAATTCGAAAAATTAAACAATAATTAGGAATTTCGAAAAAATTGCCAATATAAAAAAAGTGTAAAAATAGAAATTTGCACATTGCTTTTTATGTACGAATTCCCCAAAATTTTAAACGTTTGCATTTCAAAAATTAACCAATCAAATCTTAAAGAATTATAAAATATATTAAATAGGAATAGAAAAGACCTAACAATATAACAAAATTAGAAAAAATTTTCCAATATATTTATAAAACCATAATTAAAATTTTCAAAAATCTTACTTAAAAGAAAACCGGTTAAAATTGCCAAGAACTCATAGTTTTTAAATGTGCAAGTAGAAGCTTGCACATTGCTTCCTCACAGTTTTTAAATGTGCAAGTAGAAACTTGCACATTGCTTCCTCATAGTTTTTAAGTGTGCAAGTAGAAACTTGCACATTGCTTCCTCATAGTTTCTAAGTGTGCAAGTAGAAACTTGCACATTGCTTCCTCATAGTTTCTAAGTGTGCAAGTAGAAACTTGAATATTGCTTTTTCATAGTTTCTAAGTGTGCAAGTAGAAACTTGAACATTGCTTTCTCATAATTTCTAAGTGTGCAAGTAGAAACTTGAACATTGCTTTCTCATAGTTTCTAAGTGTGCAAGCAGAAACTTGCACATTGCTTTCTTATAGTTTTTAAGTGAGCAAGTAGAAGTTTGCACATTGCTTTGTCATAGTTTTTAAGTATGCAAATTATAAATTTGCACATTGCTTAATCAACATTTTATTTCGCTCATAAAGCTTCCTCTATAAGGAAGCCAAATTAATAAATATCTACTAATAATTATATATCAAAGAAGAAATTTGGCTTCCTCATAGAGGAAGCTTTATGAGCGAAATAAAATGTTGATTAAGCAATGTGCAAATTTATAATTTGCATACTTAAAAACTATGACAAAGCAATGTGCAAACTTCTACTTGCTCACCTAAAAACTATAAGAAAGCAATGTGCAAGTTTCTACTTGCACACTTAGAAACTATGAGAAAGCAATGTTCAAGTTTCTACTTGCACACTTAGAAACTATGAGAAAGCAATGTTCAAGTTTCTACTTGCACACTTAGCAACTATAAGAAAGCAATGTTCAAGTTTCTACTTGCACACTTAGAAACTATGAGAAAGCAATGTTCAAGTTTCTACTTGCACACTTAGAAACTATGAGAAAGCAATGTTCATGTTTCTACTTGCACACTTAGAAACTATGAGAAAGCAATGTTCAAGTTTCTACTTGCACACTTAGAAACTATGAGGAAGAAATGTGCAAGTTTCTACTTGCACACTTAGAAACTATGAGGAAGCAATGTGCAAGTTTCCACTTGCACACTTTTTGCTTTAGTTTGTGTTTCCCGAGGCTAATTTGTCTCGCGCTTGTCACGATAATTTTTACGTATAATATTTGAATTTATCCGGTTAAGATACACATTTTTTTTATTATCAAAATTTTAATAAAACCATCTCGCTGGGGTACAAACGTCTTTTGTGACAAATTTGTTTTTCACAATCTACGTTTGTACCCCAGCGAGATGGTTTTATGTTTTCAAGGGGCTACTTTGTCTCGTTGTCTCGCGTGTAGCAACAGTCGAATCAACAGAATGAACATTATAATTTTTTTCATTAATGTGACATTTTATAGTTTAACAGATTTTACACATAAGGAACAGCTAGTGTTAAGATAGTTATAAGCAAGACAAAAACTAATTTTTTCGTACATGCGGTTTTACATTTTTTAACCAGATTTTATAACGTAAGATAGGTGCCAATTGTGCTGGTTGTGCTACATTGGGTTTAACAGATTTACATAACATTAACATGGAGCGCGGTATTGTTCCTTGCGTTTATTACATAAAGAGATCAGTTTTGAACAACTGCATATATAATATATCGGCGCGAGTGAGAGAGAGAAAAAATATTTGTATATCGCAATATGTACACGATTCATTTCTATTATAAAAATATATAAAAGTATAAAATATACTACAATACAGCTGTCTTATATTTATCCAGGAATTGTGAACTGTCCATTCCCAACCATTTCACGTACACATGGTTACCCCGCTTGCGCAGCACTTTCTCCACGAGGTAGACATCGGGATTGGATACTCGGAGCAACTCGTACTCGTAGAATCCTCCGGCTATCGTTTCTCCACGGTAATCTTTTACCAGATACGTCACGGGATTGGTCCGTTGTACCTTGGCGACGCGACAGATCTCATTGATCCAGTTGGGGGTGTAGCCCTTCTCGAATATCGTCTTGAATTTGCTTATGCGTACCGGATCGTTTACTTTGAATTTCGCCGGAGCGGCGATCTTCGTGCGACTGTACACCATGGATAGAAGTCTCTCGGCGACAGCGGGTGTCACGTCCGCTGGTCGCATTCCGATTGTTCGATGTCGATGGTGGTTGTAATTCGACAGCAGACTCGGTAACGCGTTGACCCATACGTACGACCCGTTAAGCGTGAAGAGTTTCCACATGTTCTCTTTGAGTGTGCGATTGAATCTCTCCACTACTGACGCTTTCATCACTGAGTACGTTGAGTAATGATTCACGTCGCGTTTTTTCAGAATCTCGCGCACGTCGGCGTTGTAGAACTCCTTTCCTTTATCCGTTTGCAGATTCTTCGGGAATCGCGCGCTCTCGCGAAATATCTTGGACAGCGCCGCGGCCATCTCTTTTCCATTCTTGCCCTTGAGCGGTAACGCCCATGCGTATTTACTCAGCACGTCGATGATTGTCAATATGTAGTTGTAGCCTTTGTTTTGCCGCGCGTAGGGACGCATCTCCACCACGTCGGCCTGCCACAGATCGTCATAGCCGCGCACCACGACGCGACGCCGCAGAAAGTTTTTTCGAGCCGGCGAGTGCAGTTCCTTCACAAGTCTTCGTTTCTCGGCGCTCATTATCACGCTCTTTTTTCTTTCCTTTCGATTTAAAAAAAACGATAACGGCAAGCCCACGCGTATTCCGACTACGTCGAGGAGGAAGAGTTCTTATTGCCAGAGTCGAGAAGACCGACGATTTCGCGCAGTCTTGCCTGTTCCACGTCGCGATCGCTCGTCACCTTTTTAAACTCGCGGACATTGCGAATGTCCTCCGTTAGCTTGCGAATGTCCTCCGTTTGCTTGCGAATGCCGTTATTCTTTTCACCGTCTTGTCGAACGATTCTTGCGTCACCGTTTTTTTAATCGTCAATTCTTTGACGTCGTTTTGAAAGTTTTTTAATGTCTCTTGAAATCCGTTCAGTTTGTCGGTCACGATTTTGTCCATCTCGTTCTTCACCGTTGAGAGCGAGTGTTCTCGCGAAAAATCTCGATATCGTTTCGCAGATCTTGAAGCGCCAGCTCGACGTAGCTCTTGTTTGTCGAGTCGGTGTCGACTTCCGGTGCGGCTAGACGTCGTATCTTGCACTCCCTCGCGTCGTAGGAATCGTCGTTCAGGTAGAGCGCGCTGTTGCGCACGTAGCTTCGCAGAGATTCGACTAACGATGCTCGCGACCTTCCTTTCTCCAGAGACATTCCGAACTTGTTCACCGACATCGCGTCAGTCGCGTTCGAAAATCGTACTGCCGTTGCGTTCGACGTGGCGCTTCAACTTATAACAAATCCTGCTTCGCGAAGCTCTTCGATTATCGAGACGATCTCATTGTCGTGAGCGTTGTTGCCAGCTCGATGCGAGGCGTCGAGCAATCAAAGACGATTGACCAATTCGTTGGGATCGTCCCAGTGAACGTAATCTATCCTGTTGTGATTCAATCTCATGGTCGACGGTAGGTTGGTCACGCTGGCGCCCTTTCTGGCGCTGCCGATTCTGGCGCGGGTCACGAGCGGAGCGATGATGTATAAGTACTTGTGCCCCTTGCTACCCTTGATAGGATTCTCAGATTTATGACCGCGTTTATGAGCGTTCGTCGCCAACAGTAGACTTTTATATTTGTGCAGGTCATCCTTGGTGTAGATTGCGTCATCGGGGTGTCTCTTGAATATCAATTCGTTCAAGCCGGACGTGCCCTTGTACGTCACCCCGTCCACGTCCGCGAGCATCTCGAACCGTTTGTTGCCAAGCATCGGGCCATCGTTCGTGACGTACACGTTTGCAAAGCCTCTCTGATGGACGTTTCGAGAGAAGGCTACGGCGACTGGAAGATTTCCTCCTCCCTCAGTGACAACTTCCGCGGTTCCAGAGGCGTGCTGGATCGAATCGCGAGCGTGTCCGACGCGACGCTCGACAATCTCCGCGGTTCCAGAGGCGTGGAACAAATCGTAAGCATGTCCGACGCGGCGCTCGATCGTTTCTTCTTAGGCTTCGTTTCCCGCGCGATTTCTCCATCGTCGTCGCTCTCCTCGCGCTTCTTCTTAACGACGATACCTCTTGAGTCGCCGTCGTCCTCGGGCTCGCCTCTGCGTTCGGCGATCTGCTTCAGCGGATCGACGATCGGCTTCAATTGCCTCTCGAAAGCGATCTTACTCTCTATCTTGCCGGTTTTCAACGCTCTGTATTTTCTGCGAATCGATCTGCGAGTTTTGGCGATCTCTTTCGCGGTTCTCTCCCGCTCGGCGGTGTCCTTCGTGGTTATATTCGCGCCGCTCATCGTTCCCCGACTGATCGATCTACAACACGGCGAAGTCGTTGAAGCCACGTCTGTATCTGCCGTTGCGTAGCGCGCTATCTTTGTTTATTACATGGAAGCCATATTTGCGTCGCCAAAATTCGCGACATAATGCGCAAAAATCCTCATACGGCATATCGGTGTTCACGTGATCGTTGTACACGTGTTTCAAATTGGTACCGTCTTGTCTGAACAGGATTAGCAGATACGCGTTGTCGCGTACGAGATGTTTCGGTATCTTGGCGTACGTCAGACAAAGATAGAAACAATCGACATCCAAATGTCGACCCATTGCAAAGTATTCTTTGATCGCGTCTTGTCGGTCGCAGATCACGTCGTCGAACACGAATATCGAATCGGGTAGGGCCTCGCTCGGTGGTATGACGTCACGATTATCGGTGACCGCATGATAACCGATCTCGTCTACCGATTCGAGTAGCTTTTCGAGATATTGATACTTTGGCTGCTGCAAAGATTTCGAGTACACGTACACGTTCTCGAAACGCACCCCGTGCGGACTCTCTAGCAAACTCATTAGAACGTTCGTCTTGCCGCAATTGGAGGGGCCACAGATGATGCAGCGTATCGCGCTCGGTAACAGTGGGCCGTGTCTTTGCGCTCGAACCGCTCTGCCCGACGTCAGTCGCGTTTTGCGGTCGAGATTTGACACTCCTATTGTCAGCTGTTGTCGCACGAATCGCATTTTGTCCGTATCGCGCGCGTGCGCGCACACTCGTTTTTACACTTGTACCGCGTATCGTCGATTGATTCGCGCGGCAATCGCGATGTTTATCCTGTTGACGGATAAGCACGATATTTTCGAACTGACCGCCGAACAGCTGCATTACGTGCCGAAGATCGTTCTGCTGCGCGACTTTCCTGATTGTGTTGAAAAACTGTGGAGCAAACTGCCGAATCATCTGAGAGCGGATTCCGAGGTGCAGAGTTGCCGCGTGTGCCTGGAACATTACAATCGACCGTGGCATCAGTCGCATATAGACGGTCCACCGCCACTCATCAAGGATTGCGTTGGATGCCGCGCGCAACGCACAGTAGTGGTATCGGCGGTGGACTGTTAAACAAGGCGGTAAATGCTCTTCCTTTCGAGCTACATGTACCCGGCTATCAGTTCTGCGGACCCGGTAGCCGTCTCGCGAAGCGGCTAGCGCGCGGAGATCAAGGTGTTAATCCGTTGGACGCGGCGTGTCGCGAGCACGACATTGTTTATTCGCGAAGCAACGATCTTGTTGATCGACACGCAGCTGATCTAGCGCTCGCTGAGAGAGCGCGCGAGCGCGTAACAGCGAGTGACTCGACTCTCGGCGAGTAAGCCGTTGCGACCGCCATATGGGCTGCCATAAAAATAAAAACAAGGTTAGGTTGTAACCGGACACGTAGGGTCACGCTTGATACGACTCATTCGTCAAACTACCGAAATATCAAAGATTCGTGAAAACACGGTCGCCACTCGATTTTACCCGTTAAATCGAGAAAGGTAAGTAAACTACTAACCGTATCCGCCGACTGATTCCCTTTTTTCTCTGTTTCAGGTGTTCCGGACTGCTGCTGCTGCCGCTGCTCGTCGTCGCTGGATCTTCTACGTGGAAGCCGCTTCTACCAACGATGCTTAGACCTCGCTCGCCGCCTCGGATGGACCCACAGGATCGTCGCAGAATCTCAGGTAAGTATCGTATATTACTCGCTTGTGTCGCAAGCAAAGTGCATTTACTCGCGCTTGATTTTTGCAGGATCAACGATTCTCGAAGAATTCCCCGCTTGGAAGGTGACTCAGGAAAGGTCACAGGATCACGTCGAATAACTTCTGACACTATGTATCCTTTTATATTTGTAACAATATATTTATTCAGTAATGTTGAATAAATTGTCTTTACAGTTCGATTCACAATGATTCGGTTCACTCTCGTGGTGTTACATTGAGATCGTTCATCGCGTTTAGCGTGTAGCGCGTTGGAACGATAAAAATTGCTTATATTCGCTATTCGATGCGCACTCGGGTATCTACGGTCGTATCGAGAATATTCGCACAATTCTCCCGATAGATTGTCCTTGGTGTTGTAATCGGTTATCGAAATACGAAAGTTCAGTTGTCGATCGCGCTATCTTATCGCGTAAAACCGCTTTAATTCGAGTATCGCGATATATCACTCTTATATTCGCGAACTCTCGGATATCGCTCCGTACGCGGGCCTCGTCGGTTGTAACGAGAACTTCGAAATCGCTCGCTAAGTATAGAAAACGTGTTAATACTTCGAGATCTCCCGGCGGACTGCCAAGAGCCGTCGCGCTCTCCTGGGCACATCCCCTCCTGGGCGGTTACCCCCACTCTTGTTATTCAAGAGTGACCGCGTGATCGTCGTATGTTCGCAACTACGCAGGAGACAAACAACTCTGACGTCATGGAATTTTCCAATATGTTCTACGCCGGCCGAATTTGTCTCGCCGATACGTCTCGAGAATATTCCATCTATCGTATCGCTTGACTATTTATGCTTTTCAGGACAACTGGTGTCGTGCCGGTACCGGGGGTTGAGCTCAGGGCCGGCACAGGGATCGGGAATTCCGGGTTGGAGGAGCGTAACACACCACGGAGTGTAAAAATGATAAACTCAGATATTTCCGCACTATCTTTAATTAAAATGATTTACAATCTATATCGGTCTTGATTTCTTTGTAAGTCTTCACCAATTTATTCCCTTGATTCCCGAGGTTATTTTAAATACAATGTTAAATAAAGTGACCGCACGTATGTTACGCGATTTCTCGACAGACTGCCCCCTCGATCCTCCGAATCGGCGGTATTTATCATATCGGACCAACGTCTGTTACTAACTCGGAGGCTTCCGGGCTAGCGTGGACTTCGCTCTGTGCTGACCTTCGCATCAGCGTTTTCGGTCAACCTGGAGTTGAACGCTCCGGGTTCCGGTGTCGGATTGCATCGGATGATCGTCGTCCGATGCAATCGTCAGGTTTTTCGGTTGCTAGGGTATTGGTTATATAATTAATAATTATACGGTTGTGCGCTCACAACACTGGATTTTCACGCTGAGATACGCTATTTCGCTCGATCACGGCTACCGTAATTAGCACGCTCGGTCGCTATGAGCTGACATTAATGTACATAATCTTCCCTTTCAGCAAAATCACGCGTACAAGAACATCGTTGTATGGTCGTCGAATTTACGCGGGATTTCGATATTCGCGCTATTAGGCATCTCGTAAACGCCCCTATGTTACTCGTTTTCTCGCATGAGGCTCGAGCAGCTACTTCGTTGCTCGCCGGTCGGATTCAAGTGGGACCTTTATATATACGCTAATTAGGACTTAACAAACCCGCCTATCACGTCGGATTTGACGCACGAGGTCCGAGCAGCTATTTCGTTGCTCGCCGGTCGGAATCGATCGGGACCTCGATATCCGATCTAATCAGCCTCCCCGAGACACATCTACGTCGGTCAGGTTCGGCTAACCGGCCCATGCAGCTATCTCGATGCTCGCTTATGGAATCCCGACCTGACCAGGATATCCCCGCTAATCGGTGTCCCCTGAGCACGCTCGTATCGGTCAGGTTCGGCAAATCCACTCATGCAACTATTTCGTTGCTCGCCTATAGAATCCCGACCTGACCTGGGTATCTCCGCTAATTGGCGTCCCCTGAACGCGTTCGCATCGGTCAGGTCTGGCTAACACGCTCATGCAACTATTTCGTTGCTCGCCCGTCGGATGCCAACCTGACCTTATTAATCACGCTAATTGGCCTACCACGAGTTCATCTATAACGATAAATTCCTCGCTTGAGGTCCATGCAGCGTTTTCGGTGCATAACCGGCGGATCTGGCTGAAAGTATAACTTTCGTATTCGCGGTAGCTCAACTGACCCGAATCTATGACCTATTTACGCGTAATATGCCCGTGCAAGGGTTTCGTTGCATAGGCATCGGAACGCCACGGTAACTCGATAATCGCGCTATTCGGCACTCTCTTGACATGCCACGATCGATCGTTCACACGCACGAGTCCCGTGCAGCTATTTCGTTGCACGGTCAACGGACAAGAGATGAGAACACATGGGGTGTGCTTCTCGCGATCTACAACGCACCCCTGTCTAGTCTTTATTCGCGGAAGACGCTCGTGCACGAATTTCGTTGCACGAAATTCGTTAACTAGCGAATTCAGTTTCGCCGACGTATCTCGGCCTTGGACTTTAGTATCGCGTCGTTAATTCTCGCGAAATCTCTCTCTCAGTATGATTTCCGTGCACGACGTGTTATGCTCGCATCGTTCTAACACGACGCATGAATCGCTCTATGCTGTCGCATATTAACGCTGAATCACGGGTTTTCCCCTTTTATTTACTATCGGGAAAACCAAAAGGAAACTAGACATCGCTTATAAATCGAACAAAAATTACAAAATAACACAAGCTTTATTGCTTTGTGATATACAGAAATGATTCCACGCCTCGCATGGCGTGTTCGCAAATACGCAAATCAAAATCTGAATCTAACTTATTCTCTACGTTGCGATCTCGCTGATCGCTCAGTCGGGACTATATCTATATCGTATACGCGTGTGCCGCGTGTACTCTCAGGTACTCGTAGCGAAAGAAAATCAATCAAATAACGAATGAAAAGAAAATTGATTATGCTTACTGTGTATCAAATAAATGGAAATCGGCTTTATTACGCGTATTATTCATATAACTATATCCTATGTGTATATATATATATATATATATCTACGATGCGGTCCGAGAAAAGAAAATGAAAATCGAAAATTAACGCTAATATATAAATCGGACTCGCATCTACGCGCGCATTTGGGGCAATCGAGAATGACAGTGGGACGGATGGGCTCACTCCTGGCTTCGGATAACGTATTTCGGTACGTCGAGTTGTTCGTCGCCTATGATCCTCGGTCCCGTCGGCTGTGTCACCTCGCCGTCGGTCCGGTCAGCCTCGCCAGCCGTAGCCTCCGTCACTGTTGCCGATGGACGCGTCACCGTTGCAGCCTCCGGCTGCAAGGTATGGGTATGAGCGCGCGAAGAACGAGGAGGAGAAGAACCGCGGCGGCGACGACGACGAGAAGGAGGAGGGTACTTCCCGCGGCGAAACGCGGAGGATTTTTACCACTTTTGCCGATGCTGGGAGCGCTCGGATCTCTGATCGGTGGAGCGGCCGTTGTAGCGAAAGCGGTGAATGACAGCAAGGCTGCCCGACGTCAACTCGAGGAGTTACAGCGTCACAATCGAGCGACAGAAGATCGTGGATTGTATCTCACGCCGTATAAACGTAGCGGTGGCGGCGCGAGGACGATCAGAAGAAAATCGTCGTCGTTAAGATGTAAAAAAAAAATCTCGTGGAAGGAAACGCTAACCGCACTTGATCTACCGTTGTCTGGTCTTACGACGAACGAGCAATTGAGTCGCTCCGAACGCCGTTTGCGCATACCCTTCTTCAGAGGCGTGTTTATTCGTGACGCGCTGCCGACGAGAGTGCGTCACGATGAGAGCGATATTGTAAATCTTGACAACGCCGCTGGTTCGGGCACGCACTGGGTCGCCTACGCCAAGAGAGGAAACAATGCGATTTACTTCGACGGTTTCGATAACCTTCGTCCACCGTGGGAACTCGTGCGATATCTCGGAAGCGAGGTGAATATCGCGTACAACTATCGTCCGTATCAGACGTTCGATCGAAGTATCTGCGGTCAGCTGTGTCTGCGGTTTCTTCGAGAGATCGATTGGAGACGCTTTGCCGAATAGGCGATCGTTCGTTGTCACGTTATTGACACTTACGTTGACCGGGAAAAGCAGCGTTCTCGCGGCGAGCTACTTTCCCGCTCTGGATCTGTGCGACGGTGATTACGAGCTGGGTCTCACGAATTTCGAGACGTACAACACGATACCGAACGTCAACTCTACGAACAATAAATTTTATTTCGACAAAAACGACGAGACAATCACGATAACCGAGGGATCGTATGAACTGCGCGCCATAGGAGATATCTAAGAGCCGCTATTCTCCGCAAGCGAGAGGTGTTCATCTGCACGGAACCGTCGACGGCTACGCACGACGTGTACCCGAGCGAGGGCAATGACGACCAGGATTACATATATGATAACGAGGAAGAGAAGGGGGATAAACGTTCGATAATTCTTCGCGCCAACGAGAACACCATGAGAAGTGAGATTAAGTGCGCCTAAAGAGTAAACTTAACAAAACTGAACAACATCGGTTCTCTGCTGAGTTTTTCGATGAATCGCGTACTCAAGCCGAACAGGTGGTATGCGTCCGACGAGCCGACGAAGATAATGGACGTAAACATCATTCGCGTGGAATGCAATCTTACCACGGGGGCTTACAGCAACGGTAGGCTGGTGCACACGATACACGAATTCGCGCCGAACGTTCCACCGGGACATAAACTGTCGGAGACTCCGACGCAGATTATTTATCTCCCGATCATCGCGCGGAGTGTCACCGACATAACGGTGCGTGGTGGATCAGAACGGGCGACCGATCGATTTTCGCGGCGAGGAGATAACGCTTCGACTGAACGTGCGACGCAGAGGATAGATATATACAGGGTTCACCAAAAGTATGGAAACCCCTAAATGTTTCGAAAACTACGCATTTTAGAAAAAAATGTTTCAGACAAAAGTTGTAGGGTTTCAAGTAACGCATTAAATAGTAATATTAGTGTGACTGCAAATAACTTTGTTAATGCCAGGTAAAAATAACTTTAAAATTTTTAAATGGAGACCTCTATTTTTGATTTCATATTCTCATCGCTTACCTCGAGAGCTTTTCAAAACACTATAAATAAGTATTTTTTTATTAAATACTTTTCAAGTTACGGAGCTTGAAAGCTACGATACCGCCGGCATCAGCGTTACCCAAGATGCACCGCGTGGAGGTTGCACGGTCGGATTTACACTAGCAGAGTTGTAAATAACAATACTTTTGTGATTGAATCCTTAATTACTAATTATTTTACATAACTTCAATTTAAATTAAGTTGAAGTACAAATGTTTTTCGGAATTGTAATTAAAGTCGCTCAATTACAAATACATTTTGAAATTGTAATTAAACTCGAATTTTATTACAATTAAAAAAGTTATGGCCAATCCTCTCCCCTCATTTTGGTTCCTCCTTGGGTCTTCCTATCTTATGGGGAAAGAGGGAGTGGGAGAGGGTCAGCACGAGGGGAGGGAGAGGGAAAAGGCGATTGGGTCATTGGAGACTCCCATTGGACCCTGTTAGGAAGAGTCCAATGGGATCTTCCAATGGCCTAATCGCCCTCTCCCTCCCCCACCCTCGCGCTGACCCTCTCCCACTGGATCGACACTCCGAGAGGGTATAAAACAAAGGGTAATAGCGTCCTAGAGCGCTCTCTGCTTCTGCCGAGGACTCTTGTCTTTTTAATTCGCAAATTAATAAATTAAAAATTAAACGTTTGGCTAAAAATAGCTAACGAATTATCGGAGCGTGAAAGAATCACTATCCTAATAATGCACGGATGGGGTGATAATGAACGATCGTTCACTGATGTCGTTCGATTATTTAATAACACGTATCCGAATCGTCAAATTAATAAATCCACTGTTTTGAAAACTGTACGACGTTTTCAAGAAACTGGTAGTGTAAAAAGTCGCTTTAGGTCTGGCAGGCCATTATCTGCAACTAATAACGACAAACAACTTGATGTTCTGCAGACTTTTATTGAAAATCCCCATACATCTCTTAATAGAGCAGCTCAAGCTCACGACATTGCTCCAATGTCCGTACACAGAATTAAAAAAAAAAATAACATCCATACAAACTGCAATACGTTCAAGAATTGCAAGACGGAGATGATGAGCGTCGTATACGATTCTGTGCAAGAAAGATGGACCTAATAGATGCTACGCCCAACTTTCCTTATCAAATTGTTTTCACAGACGAGGCAACCTTTACATTGACGGGAGAGGTTAATAATCAAAATTTTCGTCTCTGGTCAGATGAAAATCCGAATTGGGTGCGGGAAAGTCATACACAATATCCACAAAAAATAAATGTATGGTGCGGCATAATAGACGCTTATGTGATAGGGCCATTTTTTTGGAGGACAACCTCAATGCTCATAGGTACGAGAGATTACTTGTAGATGAAATAATTCCAGCCATACGAAATATTTTTTCAAATAACTTTGAACAAATATGGTTTCAGCATGATGGAGCTCCGCCTCATTTTAGTGCAGGGCCACGTCGAATTTTAAATGAAGTTTTCTCGCAAAGGTGGATAGAAAGAAGGAACCGAAATAAGGGTGGGGAAAGTTGGCCACCTAGGTCACCAGATCTAACTGCTCTTGATTATTACTTTTGGGGCAATCTGAAGAGTAAGGTTTACGAAACAAAACCTCAAAATATCCAAGAATTGAGGCAGCGAATAAGGGATGAAGCAGCCTTGATACCTGCTGAATCAAATCGTAGAGCTATTTCTGCGTTCTATCAAAGATTGGCATACTGTCAAAAAGTCAATGGAAACCACTTTCAGAATTTACTCTAAAACACTCACACACAAAAAAAATGTAAATCAAGGTTGTAAAATTTGTAATTTAGGAAAATGCAATTAATAATTACTTTTTTTACTTTTTTAATTGTAAAAAATTTTAGTGTAATTACAATTTCTAAATGTATTTGTAATTGAACGACTTTAATTACAATTCCGAAAAACATTTGTACTTAAACTTAATTTAAATTGAAGTTATGTAAAATAATTAGTAATTAAAAACTTCAATCACAAAAGTATTGTTATTTACAACTCTGCTAGTGTAAATCCGACCGTGCAACCTCCACGCGGTACATCTTGGGTAACGCAGATGCCGGCGGTATCGTAGCTTTCAAGCTCCGTAACTTGAAAAGTATTTAATAAAAAAATACTTAATTATAGTGTTTTGAAAAGCTCTCGAGGTAAGCGATAAGAATATGAAATCAAAAATAGAGGTTTCCATTTAAAAATTTTAAAGTTATTTTTACCTAGCATTAACAAAGTTATTTGCAGTCACACTAATATTACTATTTAATGCGTTACTTGAAACCCTACAACTTTTTTCTGAAACATTTTTTTCTAAAATGCGTAGTTTTCGAAATATTTAGGGGTTTCCATACTTTTGGTGAACCCTGTATGTGTGTGTGTGTGTGTGTGTGTGAAAGATGCTCGTTCTGAACGAGTCGTTCGCGAGAGAAAGTAAGAGCGCATCTGCTGTCGTTGAGCCACCAACGTTATCGTTCGGCGCGCAGAGTGAGAGGAGGAGGTGGAAAAACAGGAACGAGCTGAGCATCGAGAACGTTGCTTTTCTGCGATCTTTGGGTTTCGTTGTGCGAAATAATCGTCATGGCTGACATCTTGAGCATCGGTGGTGAGCCAATCTTCGACGAACGCATTTTCAATATTGAAACTCACACGTATAATCCGTACGCCAACACCACGCTCGGATACAGCGACGAGATACGCATACCGATACAGCAGCAGGATCTGTACACGTTACCCTCCGCGAGTTTTCTCTACGTCAAGGGGACGTTTTTCGACGACATTGAGCCAAATACCTCGAAGTCGCGAATGGATAACAATTGCGTGGTGTTTATGTTCGACGAGACTCGATACGAGCTCAATGGCGTTGAGATTGACAGAAACAGAAACGTCGGAATAACCAGCACGATTAAGAACTTCGTGTCGCTGACCGCCGAGAGAGGCAAAAAACTGCAGAACGCTGGATGGGACCTTGGCGTTACGAGAACCAGAATGGGCGAGTTCAACTTTTGCGTACCTCTCGAAACGCTTCTCGGTTTTTGCGAGGATTACAGGCGCGTGGTGATAAACGCGCGACACGAACTTATTCTCATACGTTCGTGGAACGACGTCAATTGTATCGTGACGACGCCGGATCATAACAAGGATCCCAAGATCACTCTATCGAAGCTGCAATGGAGAATGCCACACGTGATGTTGAACGATGTCAATAAATTGTCCCTTTTGCGAACGTTGGAGAGCGGACGTTATCTGAGCATGGGTTTTCGCTCGTGGGATCTGTATGAGTACCCTCTGCTGCAGACCACGGTCAAGCATTCGTGGGCCGTGAAAGCGGCGACGCAGCTGGAGAAGCCGTCATTTTCGGGCTGCAATCTGGAAGAATTAACAACATATATAAAAATGCCTCCGTTTTTGACAGCGGCATTCTTACGAATGTAAAGTTGTATCTCAATTCTGAATTTTACCCCTATGACGATATGAATTTGGATTTTGATAAACGTAAAATAGCCATACTGTATGACATGTATGGGAAATTTCGAAAGTCGTATTACGGAAGCAAACGCGACGAGGTACTCCTGTCGCTGACCCTTTTCAAAGAATGGGACCCGTTCGTGGTGATGGACTGTTTCCGACAGAACGAATCGATAAAAAGCGCAACCGTGGACGTTCGTATAGAGTTTGAGTGTAAACGCAATATAGAACCTAATACAACGGCCTTATTATTCACTGTCTTATTATTCACGACCGTGTGGTGGAATATAATCCGCTGATTAACATCGTCCGCAAGATTGTGTAGCGACAATAAATCGCAACTATGTTGGACGTACTGACATTCGCTGATTTACAAAGATTTATTGTTGGCGAACAGTTTGTGGATAAAGAGGTTGCCTTATTATTATTCATGAGTGTGTGGTGGAATATAATACGCTGACTAACATCGTGCGCAGGATTGTGTAGCGACAGGAAATTCATTTATCAGTCGCTTATGATATCGCAACTATGTCGGCCGTACCGACATTCTCTGATTTACAAGGATTTATTGTTGGCGAAAAGTTTGTGGTTAAAGAGATTGCGGTATTGAGAAAAGGGACCGTGCTTACACACCATGTTTTCTATCCACCGAGGGTCTGGCACATCATGACGAGAGCGGAAAAAACTTAAGCGAGGTGCCTGATTCAGAATTACCACGGTCTTGGATTGAACGACGGCGACACGGAGTATTGTCAGGCTAAGACAATCATCCGAGAGGCCGTGTGCGGGAAGCTTGAAGTTGAGGAAGTCTTTTCTTCCTCTTCCTCTTCCGCCCCAATTGTGTACGTGAAGGTGTGACCGGTCGGATCACAAGATTTATCGATTAACGTGTTCTTATTCGCGTTATCAATTACGGTCGCCACCACGTTTTACCTTTACGTGGAAGGAGGTATGCCCGGTGCCGCTGGCTGCGCCCGGATCTTCTTCTCGTCGCTGGATTCCTCCCGGACGCTGCTGTCTTCCGATGCTGCCACGCCCTTCTCCTATCTTCGAAGACTTATACGGAATCCGCGTTTACAAGGATATGGTAATAGGGAGAATAATTTGTTTCACTACCGTTGTTAACAAACAACAATAATACTATATTTCCACTATTTATACAATGAGTATTAACGCGCGCACGCGGGAATTTCGCCGATCGTCGAGTACGCGAAACACGTCTGCTCTCTACGTCAGACGGCAAAAGACCTGGAGAACCGCGTTCGACTCTCCCACTTTACGCGCGCGCATGCGTCACGAGCCTGCGCGCGACTCTCTCATCACGCTGGATGATGCAACCTTGCAATCGCAATAAATTACATCATCCTTGTTGGTTATTATCTATGATAAGTATTTTCTTTATTTTCAGGTACCCGTCGTTATCACAGGTACGTATATTTAACTGAGCTTCATAAATTCTTAACGTTAAGCAACTTATTACTACGTGTATATCTAATCTGACTATTGCGTCAGCCGACGCTCTGATCGCAATTGAAACTTAGAATTACGTCAGCCGAGCAATTGACGTCAGGATTGCATCAGATCAACAAAATTTACATCACCCGAGTAACTGACGCCGAGTGTGCGTCGAACCAACAAAAATTACACCAACCGAGTAACTGACGCCGAAATTGCGTCAGACAAACAAAAATTACATCACCCGAGTAACTGACGCCGAGATTGCGTCAGACAAACAAAAATTACATCTCCCGAGTAACTGATGCCGAGATTGCTTCAGACAAACAAAAATTACCAATGTCCGGATTATATCGGCGCACTTAAAATTGCGTCAGCAACCTAACCTAACTAAGAAACGCCCGGCTTGCGTCAGCAAACTAATATAATAGAGACGCCCGGATTGCGTCAACCACGCTGTTGACACCTGCATTGCGCCACCACGCTATTGACGCCTGGATTGCGTCATCCACACTGTTGACGGCTGGATTGCGTCATCCACACTGTTGACGGCTGGATTGCGTCATCCACACTGTTGACGGCTGGATTGCATCATCCACACCGTTGACGCCTGGATTGCGTCATCCACACTGTTGACGCCTGAATTGCGTCAGAACTGCTATCCCGCCGACTGCGTCGGCGGCGTGTTGTCATCCGCCTCCACTGACCTTAGCCGCATCCTGATAACATCCGGACTGCTCCGGACGCCGCTGCTCTCTGCTGTCATGGACTCCACCAGGGTCCCAACTTGGGAAACCGCCTTGGTTAATGGTGAAATTCTCCCGTCGCACCCAGTCGGGTGCTGCCGCTGGCCGGTCCCTCTGATCACTGAAGCTCACTGAAGTTAGCCGGACAACTTCGACTTTTGATATTTCTTTTTACGAATAGTTTGTTAGTCGTTTGTTATTGATTGTTAGACTAATTAGAACGTTTGTTAGTTAATAGTATTTACGTAATCACGAAAATAATTTTTAGTGTTAATTTAGCCGGTAAATATAGAATTCTTTAAAATTTTCGATTCAAACCGGGGTCAATCGATGCGGAATCGTTTGTTATTTCCGAATATACTAATGAAAACGTTTGTTAGATCACGGTTTCCCTTAAAAACGCGAAAAACTTTATATCGTTTAGCTGCCGGAGAGTGGGGGTGAGACGTAGAATATGTGGTGGTTCGGAACGCATTTGTCCGAATTGCCCGATACGTAATAGTTCATCAAAACGACAAACGTTCTTAAACTATTATCAATTTATTTATCAGATTTGCTTGTGCCTAATACCTGGCTACATTTCACGTGCAAAAATATAGGTAAATGTAAAATGCAAATTTAATTCTGATCTTATTAAAAAGTATTCTTGCAATAAAAGAGATATAGATTACAAAAGTAGAGGTAACCTTGAAACCGACGGTGTCGGCTTCATCGGCGTCTACGGGGCCAGAGGAGAACGCAGTTGCGACGACGGCGACGTCGGTGCCGAGGATCGTCGACGAGCGAGTGTTGGCGGATCCGCGGGTGATCGTGACCCGAGTGGGCCAGCACCCGATGCTGAACGGTGATGCGGTGACAGCGGTGACGAGCGAAGGGCGACACGGCGAAGCGGAGCGAGACAGCGTTCCGGAGAGCAACGGCGCGAGGGGCGCAACGGGCAACCTGACGGGATGACACCGAGTGACCCATGCCAAGCCCATTTCTCACCCCGGTGTTCAAAACGATTGTATAGAGTTCCCATTCCTTTTTTTTGTTACGCGGATAAATGTAAATGGTAAAAAAGAAAATAGGACTTTGTTTGATAATGTGCGCGAATGATTTACGAAACGGAATGAGAAGGATTTTGCAGTAAATGTAAAGTCTATTTCTTAAACAAAGTCTATAATTAAGAGATATATATAAGTATTTACAAGTATTTACAGAGTCTATTTGGTTTACGCAAGCAGCGAAAGCTTTCGCAAGCAGCGAGAGCTTAGATTATTCCGCGAAACGGAGCGACGCGAGCGCATACGCACGTGAATACGTTCGCCGAACGCGATATCAGATTTCGGAATCGAAAACTGTGAAAAGGTTTGCAAATCGCGATGATAGATTTCGGAATCGAAAACTAAGACTCGTACTGTCACCTCGGATCGAGTGCGAGCGCGCTCGGAGATCCGGGGGTTTTTATAGTCGGGCCTTTCGAGAAAATTCTTCCCCCGGACTCTCCGAAAATTTGTATTTGGCTAATCGGGCGTCGAGACGGTGAGCATAGCGAATATGTGAAAAATATAACAGCTCCGCTCGGGTCGACGACCGATCAGCTGTTTTCCTCGAATCTCCTCTGTCCCGAGTGTTTACGTCGCTCGGTCGCTCGAGACAGAGGAGAGAGTTAGAAAATCGATATCGATGCAAACAATGCGGCCTTCCAAGAAACGCGCTATTTATATTCGCGTTTCGAGCATTTACCAAGGCTAACTTTAGAATATCCGTTTTTAAAGAAAACTAAATTTTATATCGAATCAAGAAGTCCGGTTCTGAACAGATAATATTAGTTGCGTGCGATTTAGAATTAAGACACAGCGATCGGCGACACGAACATACATGCACTCACACACATGCGAGAAATACAGACAATTGAACGAACAGTTTGTGGGCGAAGAGTATGTAAAATAAACTAGATATTGATAAATTTCATGTACAACAGAGATGTATCCTTTTCCCCCCCGAGTAACTTTCCTACCGTCGTACGAGATTCGCGAGTAGAAGTTGAATGCATTGTATCGAGTCACGCGATCATTTCGGATGATAATTTGTCTTTTACGATCGATGTTTGCGCGGAGGAATTGATTGATCGTTTCTTCACCACGCTTCGTACGAGAAAGCGCGAACGGGAGATGTTGCGAGAGATGCGGATACTAATATAACGATCATGGACATCATAGAAACGCGACGCGAGTATCGTGACGTCATCGGGCAGTTTCGTTTGAGAGATCGCGAACGAGGGTTCCGACGCGTGACATGCGAATGACAATCGAATCCCGGACACCCTGGTAACGAGTCAACGGGAATGTGGCGCGATATCGAGGCTTCGTTCGGTGAGACGCGAACGACGGACGAATAGCGAGTATTACCGCGATCGATTGATTGTCCGGCGCTATCGCAACACGTACATAGCGAGAGTGGACGTGCCCGTGCATTGGAACTCGAATACGAGAACGAAGGTTCATTCGACCGAAATGTCACTACGGGAATATTCGGGAGCATACTTGGAGACACCCGAGAGGTATCCCATGCACGAGCATGCCATCGGAAACGAAGTCGCGAACCAAAAGATTCGCAACGGCTGGCGGCGATGCGAACAGGCGCAGCGGCGGCGCGGCATACCGACGCGTGGGAGTCGTGCTGCATAGCGGCAGGCGCGAGCGAGATCGTCGACCAACACGGCGGTTGGCCGTAGGGCGGCGCGGAATGGCTCTACGTACAAGTGGAGGCGCTGGAACATTGAGAAATAGTAATTTCGCCGAATCTGTAAACGTTCGGGCGAGAACGGGTCCCAAATATTGAGATGAACGATGAATTTATAATATTACGTTATATTATGTACTCGCTGACCGTGAAAAGTTCATCAGGAAATTTACACGGCGAGCGAGAGCAGAATCTGTTTACGAGTTTGGAACACGATATGCCATTATGGTAGGGGACCTGTTTACGCGTGAACGTGGCGAGCGAACAAAAGCCAGCGAGAATGGAATGCGGCTGATGGTGGGGCGATCGCGAGACAAACAACCGACGATCGCGTAGAAGAACCAAGGTCTTTGGTCGTGGAGAGTCGACGAGTGCGGACGTGTCGTACCGACTCTCTGAGAAAAACCGACTTGAACCCGCGAACGGTGCGTTAACCGAAAAAGGTTGTTAAGCCGTGAGAGCGAAACTGTGCGGACGTGTCCATCCGGCTCTTTAACAAATCGGCATTAAACCCGCGAGCGACGCGTAATTCGTTTAAGCAATAATTGTGATTGAGAATTATCGCAATTAATAGTAAAGGTCTTTGGTCGTGGAGAGTCAACGAGTGCGGACGTGTCGTACCGACTCTCTGTTAAAACCGGCATTGAACCAGCGTACGGTGCGATAACCGAGTAAAAGTCAAGTCGTTATTAATTAACGCGTGGAGTGAGAACACTCAGCGAAGAGCTAAAATAACTGTAACGCGAGAGTAACGAACGATCCGTATAGATACGCAGTGAATCGGGTTAATTACGCGAGTTTGGTGACGAGACCGGGAACATTGAATTACGTTGGCGAAATTCGATGCTCGTTTCGACAACCGGCCATCATCCGCAGTCCGAGTGCGTTTACCGAGATCCAAGGTTCGAAAGCGATTACGATTAGCGACGCGAATATCAAAAGTTATATTCCGCGATTCTAGTTCCGTGCGAAGGAACATCTCGAGAGCCGTAGCCACGCAAAGGCGCTACGCGGCCGAAATCATTCTTCTGTAACCACGACGTATCCGTGCGTGTGTTTGAAATCAATCTGAAATAAATTCAGTGTTAAACAAAATCAAAAGCAGAGCACAGTGAGTGTTTATTGCGAAAGCTAACTTACCCTGTGAATTATCCTTCCTCGAATCCTTGAAACTTGTTTGCGACGGTGATCTTCGAAAGTACCTGTTCCAACGACGTGACGGTGATCCAGCGGACGGCTGAGACAGAGGCGTGGACGATCCAGTGGGCAGCGAGATCCATCCGGGCATCCAACGGGGAACCTGAAACAAAGAAAAAGGGGGAATTAGCGAGGACCTACAAAAGGTTGGTCACTTACGTTACCTTCTCGGTGGGTTTATAGGTCAAACCGAGTGGCGACCATATCGATCGGTTGTACTAGAGAGAGTGAGTCGTGCGCGAGATCCAACTCCGACCGGTAGAGGCTGAAAATAATTATTTTTTAATTATCGTGGATTATCATTCCTATAGACTGTCCGGTCACAACCTAAAGTTGTATTTGAACAATTACATCAAATTACAGATCTATGAAATATAGAAATAAACTTATATTGTATGTACAAGTAGATATAAGTAATTTTGTCATCGTACGGAAACTCGCAGTTCAAACTAACTATAAAATTGTTTGCAGATGCTTGGGGTCATTGCGAATACAGATCAAAGAGGTATGTTGCAATCCGAACTCGTGACGATTACCACAGTTAGTATTATGAAAATAGGAAGTCGCGAGGTAAACGGGAAACCGCGAGTCAGCATAACAGCTGACTGCGCGGCCAGACTCTCTACCAGGAACTGACACGACCTAGAGAGGTTCGAGGAATGCTAACCACGCAAGGACCCTGAACCGATCCGGCCTGACGACCGATACAAGATAAATACAGAGGAGAGCAGGCATCGGGAGGGGCAGTTCAAAGTCAGAGTCAGTGACGGTTGTTACGCGTATTAAATATAAGACCTTTGTAAGAGTTAAAGATCAGTGAATTTATTAAAGAATATCTAAAGTCATATTAGAGTCTGTGAATTCCTCCCCGACTCCTCCACGGAACGACGATCCCCATACTTGTGCACGGAGCGGCACAACATTTCTGGTGGCAGCGGTGGGATCTGCGGCACCGGAGTCCAGAAAGTCCAGATATCTGAAAAGTGACAAAATCGTCAGACAGTGCAGAAATCCCAAGAGGAAGCACAGCAGAGCGATAAGCGGAGAGAGAAACACCGGTAGCAGCCGACGAAGGACATCAACGGAGAATTGAAACCCGAGAAGGCGCCAACCTACCGCACGTGACTCACCGACAGGCCAGCAGCGCAACGAAAGCAGCATGCGGCTAACGACACTAATGTAAGTCGGAAATAAGCAATATTGTAAAGCGTAACAGAAACACATTTGTAAATCGGTAAATGTCAAAGGGCAAAAACGATCGTCCAGTCGAGCGAAACGAATCGTGGCTCCACAGCGAAGAGTCACGACGCGCGCGTAATAACAGATCCGTCCGTACCGAAACAGTAGGCGAACACGATACGCGAGATAGCGTGCGCCGAAACCTAGACGCGTATTTCTCGAGCGATAGCGATTCCAAACCCAAATATTACGTAGGACGCGAATTTGACTTCGACGAGTTAGATACGACTGTCATACAAAGTCACTGCCCCGAGGATAATTTATTAGATCCTACATACGAGTTCCATTTCTCTGACAATTCAACCCGCACGAGCAGTAGATTCTCGCACCGACGAGAGTACTCGTTAACCTCCTACGATAGTAGCGAGTTTAACCCCGAAGAGTACTACTCCGCGTCCAAAGACGCGAATAAAATAAAAATGGCGGAAGCAAAATCCGAAAATCATCGCAAAAGCAACGAGAGAGAATCGCAAAAGAGAGCACCGTCACATCAAGACGAAGAAAATACTATATTAAATGAAATATTACGCGGAATTCGTATATTACAGGCTCGCGTAAACCATGTAGAAACGGCAATTTCCGATCGCCGCGAACAACGCGAGCAAAACAATATTCCAATCGACGTCGCGTACGGACAAACGTCGTATGATATCCGAAACCAAGCGGAACACGCAGTCAGATATCTACGTTTAAAAGAAGCCCGGGACATGATACCCGAGTTCGACGGAGCCTCTAATAACTTACAAGAATTCCTGAGCGCCGCGACATACGCGATGAAAAATATAAATCCGGCAGAGGAAGGAACATTACTTGAAGCCGTGCTATGTACAAAATTAAAAGGCCGAGCTATGATAGATTTTCAAACACGGGAAATTAGAAACTTTGCACAGTTGAAAAAAGAGTTAGAAGTCAGTTACCTAAGCCGAAAAAGTACGACACATCTACAATTAGACTTCAACACACTAAAACAAAAGCCTGGAGAAAGCGCAAGAGCGTTCGGTCTAAGAGCCGATAATCTGGCAATGGAACTTTATGATTCCATGATCGAGGGAAAAATCCATACGGTCGAAAGCAAGCGTACGATATTACAAACCATACAACAGCAAGCGTTACAAAATTTTCAATTGGGATTACGGGACAAAATAAAACTAATCGTTCGAGCGCAGCATTTCGCTACTTTGCAAGAAGCAATAGCAGGTGCGAGCGCGGAAGATAAAGTAATCGGACCGAGCGGAAATCCGCCGCGTTTTCGAAATAGTTTTTACTCCCCGCAAACGCGCGAAAATAAATCAGGAATTGAATGTTATAAATGCGGCAAGTACGGACATCACGGACGCGAATGCCGTACTGGCCGTTACACTAACCGTTTCCCATTACCAAAACCCGATAGAACATCCCGCGTTAACACCGTGGAAAAATACTGCAATTATTGTAAGAAACCCGGTCACTTACGCGAGGATTGTTGGCTGCTCAATGGTAAGCCGAGAAGGGAACGAATTAATCCCGAAAGACAGGATAGAGCGAAAAATAATTATTACAGCGCGAACACATTTAAAAAGAAAACGCGTAATAAGTCCCCGCCGAGTAGCGATGAGGAAGACAAAGGCGAGACAAAGCCGCGTCGACTGGCAATCGAATCCCAGATTTCTCATATGGCAGATAAGCCGCGAGAACATGCAGGACTAGATTTAGTCACTGTACCAATGAAAGAAGCAAAGCGAGAAAAAGCGAGCTTACTGTACGATACAGGAGCGCAAATGTCGATAATAAAAATAAAGTATCTGAAAGAAGGAACACTCATAGAAGATGATAAAATAACTATTACAGGCGTAACAGGCCATGAAGCGCGTACGCTCGGAAAGATTAACGCCACGATTAACTTAAAAGACCGACAAATCGAGCATACAATGTATGTGGTCAAGGATGATTTTCCGATCGACTACGATGGAATATTAGGAGTCGATTTTATTAAAAAGCACCAAGCTTCTTACAGCTATAAAACAAATCAAATCACCATAGGTCAAAATATTCTGAGACTGTATCCTTACAAACGGCTGACTCTGAAACCACGTAGCAAAACTATTATACAGGTCGCTACGGATAAAAACGGCATAGGCGTAATACAAGCAGAGGAAACTGCACCCGGAGTCTTTATAGGCAACTGCCTAGTACAACCGGACAATTTCTTATGTCCAGTAAGCATACTAAATATTACCGAAAGGACGGTAGAATTGCTGATGCCTCAAATGAAAATAGAAGAACTCAGCCAGGTTGGACAAACAGAAATAAATACGGTTCAAATAGAAAATAAGAAAGAGTCAATACCGCGTAGCGAGAGAGTAAAAAAATTACTACGCACGCAACATCTAAACGAAGAAGAAAAGAAATCAATAGTAGAAATCTGCCGAGATTTTAGCGACGTACTGCACTTAGAAGGAGAACCGCTGACGTGCACCGATATCGTCGCGCATCAGATTACAACGAAGGCGGATAGCGCACCGGTCAACGTTCGACCGTACCGCTTGCCAGAAAAACACAAAGATGAAGTTAATCGGCAAGTAGGAGAAATGTTAAAGAACGGAATTATCCGGCCCAGCACGAGCCAATGGAACGCGCCGTTGCTGGTGGTGCCTAAGAAAACAGATGCATCCGGAAAGCGAAAACTAAGAATTGTAATAGACTTTCGCAAGTTAAATGATTTGACGATAGGAGACTCTTTCCCGATACCAAACATAACAGACATCCTAGATCAGCTGGGGAATGCAAAATACTTTACAACCTTAGATCTCGCCTTGGGATACCACCAAATTCCGATGGACGAGAGTGATAAAGATGAAACTGCATTCTCCACACCATACGGGCATTATGAGTACAATAGAATGCCTTTCGGGTTAAAGAATGCCCCGTCAACATTTCAACGAACGATAACCGCAGTATTGGCTGGTTTACTAGGATTAAAGTGTCTCGTGTATTTAGATGACATCATAGTATATGGAGCAAGACTACAAGAGCACAATAAGAGGCTCATAGAAGTTTTAAAGAGACTGCGAAAGTATAATCTGAAATTACAGCCCGACAAGTGTGAATTCCTTCGTAAGGAGGTCACATATCTCGGACATGTGATAACTGAAAATGGAATCTCGCCGGACCCGACGAAACTAGAGGCCGTAAAGAGATTCGAAACACCCGCTAAAGTACAAGATATTCAGTCGTTTATAGGTTTAGCTGGATATTATCGAAGATTTAAAAAAGATTTTTCAGCGATTGCTAAACCACTAACTAAACTAACGAAAAAAGACGTTAAATTTGTATGGACACAAGAGCAGCAAAACGCTTTCGATATATTGAAAGAAAAGCTCATTACAGCACCGGTATTAAAATACCCGGATTTTGAGCAAGAGTTTGTAGTGACGAGCGTCAAATTACGCAATCGGAGCGATACTATCACAGGGGAAGATCGGTGAAGATCAACCCGTGGCGTATGCTAGCCGAGTATTAAACAAAGCGGAAATGAATTATAGCACGACAGAAAAAGAGTTACTAGCTATAGTATCCCTTAAATGCCACATGGGGTGTAGCACACCCCAGACCCTTTCAATTATATATTTCCAAATGTTCCCGCCAAAAATGGAGCTCATGGCTCCCTCTGATGATAGTTGAGTGATTGAACTACCCGTTTGTACACTTAGCAGTACTCAGTTTACTGGCAGCAGCTGTTTAGAGAGGTTCAAAGTAGGGGTGGGGTACTGCAGAACCCCTCCCTTACTGTGGGGTACTGCGGACCCCACTCCATACGAACGATAACATGTGACAATTTTTATATTGTTGAAATTGAAATTTTAACAATATAAGCATTTTATTCTCTTTTCTAAGCCTTGAACAACATTGAAAATAATTTTCATAACTAAATATCAAAAAATTAATGAGTAGGAGACATTTTTCATGCTGGGGTTTTTTACACCCCATGTGTCATTTACGAGATTTTTTAGAGGTGTAGCATTTAAGGGGTATGGGCGGTGAAACACTTCCGACCATACCTATACGGGACAAAATTCACAATAGTAACGGATCACAAGTCTTTAGTGTGGTTATTCAATGTCAATGACCCGGGATCACGATTGATGCGATGGAGGCTAAAATTAGAAGAATATGACTACACAATCGTGCACAAGGCCGGTCAAGCGAACAGAAACGCTGACGCGCTAAGTCGGTACGTACCCGCCGACATCAATGGAATAGAGAAGGATAAGAGAGATAACACGGACGTCGAAAGACAGTACACCAAAGAAGAGAAACAACGAATACTTTACGAATATCATGATGCACCGATAGGAGGGCATCAAGGAATAGAGCGCACGATAAACAGAATTCGATTGACGCATAATTGGAGAGGATTAACGAAAGATGTCGAGAATTATATATCAAAGTGCGAATTATGTCAAAAAAAATAAATTATTGCGAAGAGTTAAAGCACCTTTAATAATTACTGACACAGCGGAAAGACCATTTGAGAAATGTGCTTTAGACATAGTAAGCCCGTTAACAATGACCGAAAACGGAAATAAATATATCCTCACATTTCAGGATAACCTAACAAAATTTAACAAAGCAATGCCAATACCTAATCAATAAGCGAATACTATTGCGAAAGAGTTTGTAACTAAAATAATTTTTGAGTACGGCATCCCAGAAAAAATTTTAACCGATCAAGGAACGAATTTTTCAAGCGAAATCTTTAAGAGCACGTGTAAGTTATTGAAAATTGAGAAAATTCAAACTACGGCGTACCATCCCGAAAGTAATGGAGCGCTAGAACGTTCTCATAGAACGTTAGCGGAATATTTGCGACATTACATTAATGCAGATCAGACAGATTGGGATGAGTGGACACCCTATGCGATGTTCGCGTATAACACGACTCCGCATACGGCTACAGGCTTCACCCCGTTCGAACTTATTTACGGGCAGCAAGCGACACTACCTACGGCACTGTCGCAACCGCCGAAGCCAACTTACACGTATGACGATTACGTGCAAGAGCTGAAAGAAAAATTACGTGCCACGCAACGAGTCGCAAAAGAACATTTGCGAACTGAGAAGGAAAAAGCAAAGGAAACCTACGATAGGAAAACCAAAGAAACCACTTTTAAGGTGGGAGAAAAAGTGCTATTGCACGACGACACCGTACGTCGAGGAAGATCAAAAAAGTTGGAACCAAAATGGATAGGTCCATACACAATAATCGAAAAGAATTCTGAGGTCAATTACCCCCTCAAAATGGGACGAAAAAGCATAAAAGTGCATGTAAATAGAATAAAAGCCTTTATAGAACACTAAGCCGAAAGAAGCAGCAAAAGAATTAATTTTTAACATAAGGCGTAAATAGATAAATAAATAAATAAAACATGCAAGTAAGAATGAGTTAAAAAATAAACAAGAAATAAGGTACTCACCAAATTAGGTTTACGACCCTCCGGCCAGGGTTGGTTACGTCCAGGGTCACCCGTAGGATCCTCAAAGGGTACACCTGAGGCTCCTCGTAACGGGGAGGGGGTGCTTGCCCGCCGGTCTCCTCATGCCGCGGAAGGGGTGATCACGGTCGACTATACCCTTACAAACGCACCCCTACGCGAAGCACATAACCAGTACGTGCGAATACATGAATTGCACGTCGCCAGTGTAAAATGTAGATTGCAATGGTGAATTACCCAACTACAAGAATTTATGCAGCAAACCGACGAATTATGTAAAAACATACTCGCGATCGACACTCAGCAAATGTGCAAAAATATTTTAAGTACGATAGAAAAAGAGAACAAAAAATTAACGCAATTATTAACGCGATTAAAAACTATATAAAAAGCAACTGATAATAAACGAGGATTTATAAACGCGATTGGAACGATCAGCAAAACGTTGTTCGGTACTATGGATGCCGACGACAAACACCTCATACATGAGCAGCTAGAATTAATAAATAATCAACAGCAGACGCTAGGACATACAGCGAAAAATCAATTAAAGGTAATAAATGCCACGATTGACCATATGGAGGCTTTAGAAAAATCATTATACCAAAACGAAAATATGCTGACAAACATCACTAGAAGAAGGCAACTGCAAGCTTCAAAAATCATACGGACGACACCGTTACCCATTTATCAAAACGCGAATTATTTACATTTCTGAAAACCACACACGCTCTCTTAGCGATAGAAAAAGAAAATCACAATTACATTACGTTAAACGAACGCGAACTAAACGACTGTAAACGAAACGGTAGAAAATTTATATTTGAACAAAACTACCCCGTATACTTTGTAAAAGCGGACTCACCATGCGAGGTGCAAGTATATGTAAAAGCGCCAGGATATATAAATACCTGCGAGAAACTTCACATCCTATCAAATGTAACCTTATGGATAACGCTAACCGAACCACAAGCATGGTTATATTCAACACCGAAAAAAAAAAAAAAAATTAACAATACAATGTGTTGATCAGGCGGAAAGAAAAGTAGAGATAGAAAGAACCGGAAAATTAACTATCAATGGAAATTGTAAACTAACGACACCCGACATCATAATAAAAACAAAGCGACAGACAACCGAAAGAACTATACAAATGCATTTAGCAGATTTTAATTTAACAATAACCAGCAAAAATAAACTATTTGACAACAGCGAACAAGCGAATAAAGAAATCAGATTAGAGCCGGTAATAAGAAACCCGAACGAAGTAATGGAATTAAGTCTAGATGTAAAAAAAATAAATAAAGAATTAGACAAAACCCAAAATAACATATTCTAAAATAAATATTTTGTTTATCCGGTAGGATCTAGTATTACCGTTATAATATTAATAAGTGCGATAGAAATAATTGTATACATAATAAAACGAAAGAAGCGAGCGAGCGCCGAACCGCGCACACTAGGCGATCCGGCGATGTTGTATTAGCTCATAAGATGAATGTAAAAGAAAATAATAAATATGATACTATCCCTATAGAATTAAGGTAAAATAAGAAATTTGTAATGGAGTACGAGAAACTCCGAACCGTAGTTTCTCTCTTCCCAAAGGGGGAGGGATGTTGCAATCCGAACTCGTGACGATTACCACAGTTAGTATTATGAAAATAGGAAGTCGCGAGGTAAACGGGAAACCGCGAGTCAGCATAACAGCTGACTGCGCGGCCAGATTCTCTACCAGAAACCGACACGACCTAGAGAGGTTCGAGGAATGCTGACCACGCAAGGACCCTGAACCGATCCGGCCTGACGACCGATACAAGATAAATACAGAGGAGAGCAGGCATCGGGAGGGGCAGTTCAGAGTCAGAGTCAGTGACGGTTGTTACGCGTATTAAATATAAGACTTTTGTAAGAGTTAAAGATCAGTGAATTTATTAAAGAATATCTAAAGTCATATTAGAGTCTGTGAATTCCTCCCCGACTCCTCCACGGAACGACGATCCCCATATTTGTGCACGGAGCGGCACAACAGGTAGGAAAGCAGTGGAATACCTTCTGCATTTCCAAGTAAGTTAGAAAAGCTTTAGCAAAGCTACTTAATCTTGTACAAATCATATTAAAGTACACATTAAGGAAATATAAATATATTTTATCATTGTGTAAGGGTTGGAATCTGTCTTGGGACCATTGCGTAACAGAGGAATATGTGCTCAAAGATACAGAAGAGAATCAACTTCAACGAGATCTAGCACAAAAAGCGCAGCTTCAGCTGTACGTATTCCTGAAACTCTAATATTATACAAATTTTATGATTTATTATGAATTGGTATACTATTTTTTTTCTAATGAAACAGGGGTGCTTATTTATATCGCCGCAAACGCAAGAAGAGAAGCCATAAGATGTCAAAGCGTTTAACCGAAACAAAGCATCAAGAACCTCGTCGTAGAGCGAGAAGCGGTAGCTGTCGAGCTGCATCAGCTACGACCGGTTCTTCCGGAGATGGCAGTTCAAGCCAACACGCTGATTACGATACAAACGTAAGTTTCATTTTCAAGTTGGGGCCATGGCACACAAAAAATCTTAAGCAGTAAAACTTGAACAGTAAGCGAATCAGCCAATCACAGTCAAGACCTCAAGGCATAAACGTAAGCGTTAGCGAATCTATATTGTTGATTTTCTTACTGCTTAGGTCTTATTGTTTAAGTTTTTGTGTGTGCCACGGCCCTTACAAATTTGATTTTGGACGTTCCAGAACTTTTATAATCCAATAATAGAAAGAGACGGTAGCAATAACTTGAAAAATATGTGTAACGCTGATTGACTATCGTGTTGTGAGGGCGTAATTTTCTTAACGTTGCCGCTCTATCAAAGGTTTAAACTCCATATGATATTGCAGATCGAGGATTGCGAAATTAACAAAAGTTTATAAGAATTACATATGTAATTTATAGGACGTAAACACAGAAGATACAGAGAGTAGTTCTGATTACATGGGTGAAACGAGTGACGATGAACACATCGGTGGTGATAGCCAATATGGAGCCAGTATGAAACCAGGCGATGATCTTGACATAGATAGCACATTAAAACGGATTCTAGAGCAGGATTATGACCTAATAAGTAATAAAAATAAGGTAAGCTTGCAGCCGGTGGCTACATCGTCGACGGCGCACCCCGGAGGATCGAGCCAGCGGACATCTGGGAGGACCAGCCCGTCCAGCGTGGCATCTGCCACGACCAGGGAGTGCAGGGTCGCGGTGGAGACGCTGCTCGCCAGCCAAACGGGATATCTTCATAGGGAGTGATCCCGTTGGAAGCAGCGCCCGTGGAGGCGTCAGATGATCTCCCGTCCCATTATTTATTTTGTTTTTGGCGCAGATAGCGAGCCAGAGCTATCTATGTTTTGTTTATTTTTATTTATGCGCGCCACGAGCCCGAATTATTTTCCCATGCTCATAATTTTTTATTTCCGTTCCTTATTACAAACTGATGATTTTCTTTTTGGTTTTCATTATTAAAGGACCATAGCGGCAATAAAAAGTATATATATATATAGAGGTAAAGCGCCCTTATTCCATGCCCTTTGCCGATTAATTAGAAATAAGACATAGGTTTAAATGTGTAATTATTCATAGTTGGTAAGCTTAGTACGTAAGGGGAACAACCCCGTGATTCAGCGTTATCGCGCATCTGCGTAAACGATTACACGCGTCATCGCGCGTCCGAGACACAATGGTGCATCGTGCACGAAATTCGAGTCACACTGAGCGTTCGCGAGAAACGCCGAGATAGAGCGACAATCGTGCGGGATTGATGCACGAATAAGCGAGTCACATCCGCGACGGATGATCGTGCACCGGGAGTCGGGTACGATTGTTGTACAGGTGAGAGGATCGTCCGAGGTGACGATACGAGTCACGAGGAACACGCTTCACGTGTCCTCGGCGTGATCGAGCGAGTGTACGGCGACATCGCGGTACGCGCCGCGTCTCCAACAAAGAGCGATATTTACGTGTTCGCCGAACATCGACGAGCGTCCTAAAGGTGAGTTCACACAAGTGCGACGTCTGTGCTGGAGGTACAAGGCACAGACCCGATGCAGACAAACTAACTTCACGAACGTGTTCCCGGGATGTCAACTGAGACGTCCACGGTGATAAATTCGAATTTTGAACGTCGTGCCACAAGATCCTAGCACGGACCTCGTACAGCCAAACCACCATCGGCGATGGCCTACATAGGTCCTAAATAAGGTGAATACCGAGTTTCACCGTGATCCGACCTGGGTGCCGGAAACACCCAGCACGGACACCTTCCTCAGGAACAATCGCGTGCGTTCGCTTCGTGGACCCCTAGGGAGGGCAGCGCACCAGGTCCCGTCGACCTGCGAACTCTATGCGCCGAGATCGACGCAGACGTCATCCACAGGGACAGGACCCATACCGTTGCGTTTCTGAGGTGATTGTGAGCGCGGACATCGCGATCCCGCGTCGATTCGTCGAACGTGCCACGAGATCGACGCAAACATCATCTACAGGGACAAGACCCTTACGGATGCATTTTCGGGAGCATGGTAGGCCCCAATATCGCGATCTCGCGTCAATCCGTCATGTGTGCCCAAAAGATCCACGCACACCCGTGTGAGATAAAATTAATTATGTCACATCCTCTTACGGGACGCCAATTAGCATCGTTATCGAGATCCCATGCGAATCGGATGATTGCGCGCCGAGATCCTGGCACGCGCGTCTCCGCTGCAAAAATGTCATATAAATGTATGTATGCGGTAGCATCGAGCATGAATGTCATATGCGAGCGATACCCGTGGCCTGAAACCTAGGATACATGCATAATTCCGTATCTGAGCGAAATTTGTAAAATCGCGATATTCCGTGATATGTAATATTCTCGACATGTATTCGCGAGCCGTCTCTAGCGAACGAGAAACAACAGCGAGAACAAAACAACATTCCTGCGTGTTTGTCAGATCTGTTTGTCCGATACGCAGCTGTGAACAGGCGACGATCACGTGATGGCTGACGCAATAATCGGAGTGGGGGTAACCGCCCGAGAGGGGACGTACGCCGATGCGAATGATCGTTCGGACGAGGAGTCTACCGGCGGAGCGCGAGCTGTTGACACGTCTCTGATGACAACCGGTGATCCCGCGTACGGAGCGATATCCGATGTATTGCGAAAGCGGGAAATTTTGCGATACTTAATCAATTGTGCGCGAGTTACGCGTAACGACAAAGGGAGTTTATCGGGAGAGCGCGACGCGACAACACGTTCTAAGATATCCGTAGCGAAGATACGTTCTCGTGACAACCGATGATCCCGCTCACGGAGCGATATCCGTCAAGTATTCGTGATATGTGAACGCGATCGATACTTGTGATAGACATTCGTACTCTGATATCCGTGTAACAATGCGCGAACAGTCATACGGGAGAATATATCAGATTCTTACGATCACCGATGATAATCGAGCGGCGGAGTGTCGGACAACGAATTAATCCGAGTTTTCACGATTTAACGCGACACACACGAAACTATATCCAGCGATCACAGTGTGACACCGCGAGTGATAGTAAATCATTGTGAAACGCATTGTACTGAACATTTATTCTGAAATAACATGAATAAATACATTGTTATTTAAAGTGATATACCGAGTGTCATAAATCATTCGACGATATCCTGTGGCCTATCCTGAGTCACCTTCCATGCGGGAGATTCATGCGTAATCATCATTCCTGCGGAAATCAAGTGCGAGTAAATGCACATTGCTTACGTTATAAGCATACGGTATACGAGAATACTTACCTGAGATTCTGCGACGATCCTGTGGGTGCTTCATCCGTGACGATCCATTGGTCCAGAGCATCGTTGGTAGTAAGCGTCTTCTACGAAGGAGGTCCATCCGTGAGACGAGACGCAGAGCGGCCAGCAGCAGTCCGGAACACCTGAAACAGAAAAAAGAGAGAATTAGTCGACAGATACGGTTAGTAGTATACTTACCTTTCTCGATTTAGAGGATAAAATCGAGTGGCGACCGTGCTACGCGAACTTTGAATATATTTCGGTAGTCAAACGAATGAGTTGTGTCACGCGTGAACCTACGTGCCCGGTTACAAGCTAGTAATTAATTTTTGATTTAATAGATATTACAGATATAAGCTATAATGCATTGGTGCTAGACACATTTTTCAACAACTAAGAACTATTTCTGCTTGCATTTTATTAAATTTTTATATTTAAATTAAAATTATACAAAAGATTGTGATTTATGTTAAAAACTAATCTTTCCCTGAAAACAAATATCATGCAAATATATCACTGATATTTATTTCAGCTTGTATTTCCGGCGCAACCTACTGTGATAAATATTCCAGAATCTTTGGCACAGCATTTCACTACGACGCAGTTTACGAATATCCCAGAGAAACCTCAACGGAATAAAGTGAATAATACAATAGAGAAAACAGTAAACGAAGTAAATATATGCAGAGAAGTCGCGGACGGCTTGCGTATATATTTCGATTTTGCATACTACATCATCTCCTGTTATATAGGTAAGAAAAAGAGCAATATTCTTCTCTAAAATCTTCCTTGCTAAGCAACGAACAAGCAATCGTTACTCCAAAGTTCTTATTTCAAGACAATGGCTTAAGGTTGATAATACAGCTCCGTGTTATATCTAACAATCGAGTGATTAGTTTATAACATCTTAAGATTATACTCGAGCCGGTCTTAAATATAAAATCCGACAATGAAATACTACCCTACAACTTAATTAAGTGTTCCATTAAGATCTGCCGTAAGAAATTGATCAATCACAATTGAATGTGAGGAAAATAATTAACTATAATTGGTTAATTTCTTAAGACTTAAGGATTACTACACCTATTGTAGATTGAACCTTAAAAAATTTGGACACATTTTTCTTGACCACAAGTTAATAGAATCAAAACGGTTAGTGGGGCGCCTTCGGCTCAGTCGGTATAGCATTATCGTCTGCCCAAATTCTCGATTCTCTTTTACCGATAAAAGCGCACTTTTATTTCTGAGATATGCTACAGAGTATACGTAACATGAACTATACCATCTCGGGAAAAAAGCGCGCTTCTATCAATAAACGAGAATCGAGAATACAGGCCTTATTACACGAGGCAATAGTTTTTAGGTCCGATATAAGTGAAAAAAGATAGATTATCGCCGCTGATTAGGAAACGTGAGAAAACTTCTTATACGTTTTATTATATTATTACTACTTATATGTTTATGTTCTATATTTTGTTTTATAAGAGCTGTGTTATTGAATACGAGAGAGCTTTGATAATACATTGTATTTAGGTTTTGATATATAGCGCAAGATACATTCCGGCCTTTCCAATTCTGCGGTAATTTTAAATTAATAGACGAGACTATGTCATACTGAATAAATTGGTTGTTTTAAAGATATAGGGGAGATCGGGGCTATCTGTCTACGGGGGCTATATGTGTCCACAGTACCTCTATCTCAGATGTTGTAAAAGATAGATATCTCGGTAATTATTTAGATTAACGAACCCCCTTCCAATGACTTTGTAATTGACAATATTGAACTCAAGATTATTGGAGGGGGAGTTTGTTAATCTAAATAATTACCGAAAAATATATCTCCTAACACATGAGATAACAGTACTGTAAACACATAGCCCTCGTAGACAGATAGCCCCGGTCTCCCCTGTATAAACTTTTATAACGAATTTGATCGCACTACACTGAATTAATGCACCTTAAATACTGTTACACATGAAGATATCTAAATGCAATGGTATAATATAATTACTTTAACGATAAACTCATTAATGCGTTCTGCTAAGTTCATTCTACTAAAGTAACGTGACAATATTATTATTGACTATTTGTAAAGTCGTTTAAAATATTTATATGCTTCTACATTAAAATAACTTTATGTGTGGCAGCTTTTAATATACACTCATCCAGTTCAATACGGGTGATCGAATTCACTATTAGATTTCATATCAGAAAAACTGTTTTAACTGCTTTAATATGTTCGTAATACGATTGCTGTCTGAATTCAATGTTCTTAGTAGTGAAGTAGGAGGGGAACGGGAGTGAGGGGGGACGAGGATCTATCGAGGGAGGAGAGGAAGATGAAGTGGAGGATAATAAAAAAGGCGTATATGGGGAGGAGTAGGGGGAAGAGAGTGAGAAGTACAAATAGAAGAATCTGGATAGAGGGAAGGGAAGTAGAGGGGACGAGGAGGATGGAGGGTGGTACGAGGTGTAAGGAGGCGCGGAGAGGCAGAGGTTAAAAGGAGGAAAGGACGAGAGGGAAGTAAAGCAGAGAGGGTGGAAAAGGGAGGAGATGGTGGGAAGCTGAGGAAGAAGAGGGAAAGAGGGGGTGGGTAATTTGGTCAGGGGCCTTAATTTTTCTTTTATGTGCAGAGTAGAGCAGGAAAGGAGAGGGCAGAAGGATGGAGGGTAGCCGGATGGAGGTGATAGGAGGTGAATAGAGGACCAGAGAGCTGAGTAGGGAAGGAGAGGGCAGAGGGATGGAGGTCAGACGGATGGAGGTGATAGGAGAGGAACGGAAGATCAGAGGTGAGAGCGGAGAAGGATGAGAGACTGGAGGAGACGTCATCCCAGGCGATTGAGGCGGGAGGAGGCACGGAGGAATGTTGAGGTTGCGGGGGAGGGGGAGAGGTGGAGAAGGGGGAGGGATTCCGTGGAGGGGAGGGCGGTGTTTAGAATGTACAGGGTCGCATACGGCCAGGTCGGGCTGAGGATGGAGTAATTGTTTGTAAAGGGTTGGGTACGTCCCTACAAAACGCCGATGTAGAACTATTTATTCTGCCCTTTTTGCGACGATTATTGTAAAGGGTTGGGTACGTCCCTACAAAACGCCAATGTTTTGGATAGAAGAGTGGATGGGAGTTGTGAAGGGTTGGGAACGTCCCTCAAAAACGCCCTTTTAACCCCAGAAGTGGGGAATAAAGTATATTTTTTCTTCTTCTTCTTCTTCTAGTAGTGAAGTAGATTATTCGGATTTTTATTTTATTTCAATGTTCTAAAATTTTTATACCATTTGACATTTAAATGCAACAATATAGCTTCCTCAAGTATTCATCTGCCACAATAGAACCCCCAGCAGTAAAATAAAATATGATTTAGTCATACTGTTGAAAAAATACAATTCTTGGTGTTACAGGAGTTTTCAGTAGCAATATGCCGAAGAAGTCAGCTGTACCACCCGAGCTGGCTATCGAAACCATCAAGAAATACATGCAGTACTTTGAAAGTGACCCGCTGCCCGCCTGGTCACACGAGGTATGGGAAGAAATGTCTGTTGGATTGAACAAAAAATGGAGTTTCGAGGCCTGCTATCTCAATTTGTACTATGATAGAGATTCTGTTCTGAGTACCGCCAGAAATGAAATGGGATTAGTTGTTCCACCGAAATTCGATCAAAACAATAATTCTGGTTTGGAAGAATCTATTATTAGCAATGGAAAATCTGATGGCGATGCATCCTTTCAGTCATCTTTTAAATTGAAGAATAACAGAAAAAAACAGGATACGTTTGATTTGGTCTTGACCGAGCAACAGTGGAACGAGATGAAGCCTAATATTATCAAGTCAGACACTAAGGCGAACTCTGGAAGACCAAAACTAAAACTGAAGCCAGGGGTATGGACAAACGAGATTTCAATCTCGTTTTCGCAACAATTTCGACTACCTTGCGCATTTGTATTTAAGCGAGCCGAAGTAATTCTCTCTCCAGACGATACGACATATATATAATCAAAATAATCGGGTCATGCAAAAGCAAAGTTTGTGGAAACACTTTTTGAGGTGACGCAGAAAAACAAACCTGTATTGAGGGTTTAACAATTCAAATTAAAATTCGAGACACTCGGTTTGAAAATCACGAGTTAGTCAAACGCTCCTTGAACGGCCAACGACGGAAACAAATACAGAAAGAGCTAAAAGCAGAAGGGTGTTCTGTGTGGCGGAAAAGATATGCAAGAGAAAATATGCGATTTGGGGAAACCGAACCTCCATCTTTGCCCAGTGGCAATGTATGCCAACAAGCACGAATAGAAGAATCAACGCAGAACTAGGAGTAAAAAAAGAAGATGGGCGAGATCTCGTTCGAACGATAGAGGAAATGGCATTGAATCCCGAATATGCTGGTCTCATACACAATGTCGGATCGCTGCCGTTCCATGTTACGTATAGTACTCCTGCTCAATTATATGCATATAAAGAATATTGTCGATTGAACAAAATATCGATTATAAGTCTCGATGCGACGGGAAGTGTCGTAAAGAAAATCGATCAAATAGATCGTAGAGGTCACATCTTCTTATATGCGATTGTAATAAATTTTGACGGTACTACAATTGCTGTTCACCAGATGTTATCGGAGAGACACACCACTGAGTTCATCGAACTGTGGCTTAGGCAGTGGCTGCGAGGAGATGCCCCCAAGCCAAGTCAGGCCGTGTGCGATTATTCGCGTGCGTTCTTGTGTGGCATCAAACTAACCTTCAATAACCAGACGATCAAATCATACGTTAATACAATGTTCAGTGCAATATCGGGAGTTGGAGTGGAGAAAAGACCAGACACATTGATTCGAGTGGATGTAGCTCATCTGATCCATGCAGATGGAGTTGCTGGAAGTTGGTGCGTCAAGCTTGCATCAAAGACTTCTTTGTTCGCTGCGTTGCTATGATGGTAGAATGCATAAAATTTTCCGATTTCCAAGAAATTTCTTATCTGACCTGTGTCGTAGGTCTTCAAACTCATCAAGACTTCGAAATCGTTCATTCCGAGGTGCGAACAGCGAAAGAAGCAAGAAAGAAACTTCAAGATTGCATAGCAGTTCGTGGTATAAATATTGACACAAACTTAAAGAGCCTTTCAGAAGATGAACCTAAACATCTGGAAGCAGAGCATATAAGTGAACCTGACGAATTGGACGAAAGCAGCAGTTTCATTGATAACTGAGTCGACGAGCAAGTTGTAAAGGCCGGGAATATACAACGAAATGGTGAAGATCTGAATCCGTTTTACCTGCCAGAGTTCGTCAAGCTTCTTTCGAGTCGGGCTAAAGAGTTTCCGCTTTGGACCAGCGTCGGAATGGCTTGTGCCACTCCACACGCAACTTCGACTTACGTCGAAAGTTATTTCAATGATATTAAGACCAGAGTTTTGAAAAACACTAACCGACCAATGCGCGTCGATAAATTTTTAATAATGCATGCACGTGACATCTCTGGTGCAACTTCGCTTTTCTCATCAAGGATGATAAATTTCAATGCCAAACGATTAGTGCCAAGCATCGAATCAAAGAGGAGGGTAGAGATATCGTATTTGAGTGAATTTCCATCTGGCAATCGAGGGAAACATATGCACCTCTCATCCGAACGATCCGTTGATGGAGAGACTGAATCAAACATCAACGAAGAGAGAACGCCCTTCCATCAAGTATCATGGAGCAATAAGGAGGATAGAATCTACAAATCTCTCAAGGAATCTGTGCAACTACGGACAAAATACAACCAGGTCGAAGATGTACCATGTTTTGTTGAAACGGCATGGAACGGTATTGAGGCTTGTTGTAATGATTCAGACTTACTGGCTACGAAAATTTGGCGAGGAAAAGCTAAAGCGGATAAGCTCGAGAGTGATACATTCGACCTGAATGACGAAGGCATATCGTGTTTTGTTGAATTGTCATCGAACAATATCGAAGCCCTTGTTGATAGTTTCACTTTCCCGGTTGTCGAAAAATTGCACGATGCCTATGAAACAAATAATCTAAATGGAAAAATTTTGAACAGTTGCGATGTTTTGGAAAACTGACTGCTGTTGTCTACAGGTCTCAACATTGCGAACCAGAATTTCGAACCAATGAGTGCATCTTTGGTGGATCACTCCTATTGCACGACGGGAAAATTGACCGATTCGGCTAGCGATACGTTGAACCTGCAGAGCACTAATTACAGTGAATTCGAATTAAATGTGAAAGGGCAATCAAAGTCGAGCGCTCATACATTGCCACATTCGGTTATAAACTCAATCGTGCATCGCGACACGAAATTGGCCGTGTCAGATAGCCCGTCGATTAACATGCCTAGCGAAAGTGAATTGCTAGATATACGGCCAACGTTCAGCGCAAAAGCATCCCAGTTGGGCACAAAGTTAGGCGAACGAAAACTGTGTAACCGGGACCTAAGAAAGATAAGTAAATTCTTTAAAGCGTATCCCGAAATTTGACACAGAAATACTTTCGTCGCGCAGAAGAAGAAATCCATACTGCTACCACACGGTTCGAGTTGTCTACCTGTCAAAATCAAAGAAAAAGGCGAAATGAAGTCATATTACGTAACTAATACGTGCGCCTTCGACGCACTACTCCACGTGCTCATGACGGCTGCAATTGACGACGTCAATTACTTCAACTTCCTGAAGAGTTCCAAAAATTGCACACTGGGACTTGTGTGTAATTTAATTGAGGAAGGAGCGACGCAAGCCGTATTCCGCAAAAGAGTTCTAATCCATAAAAACCTGTATTTTTGTGAACCGCACATAGAGACAGAAGTACGGGTTGTATTGCACGTTATCAATGCTACTGACAGTATTGCGAATGTGGCCAACAAAACGCTAGCCTAGCGTTGAGAATACGGATATTTGTTCGCACTGTAAAGGTAGGACTTATGGGACAATAATTCTAGCGCCGAACCACAGGAACATTGCAATTAAAGGGTTTGGCTATTTGGAGACAGCTTTACACTTCCGATCACCGATTTTCAAGATAAAATGCCGTGACCCCTGTCTGGGACAGTACACGTGGTTGAGAGAACCACGAAATCACATTATTATTGAATTTGATATACGTTCAAATATCAAATGAACGACAGGAAAGACATGCGCTCTGAAGCAAATGTCAGCCACATTGACACTTCAACACGACGAAGATATAAGGTCTAAATACAGGTTTGTATAATGATATGCTTTTTTATTGTATTTTTAAATACACATTTTAAGAATTATTTTTAATTGGTTCATTACATTTATAGGTTGGACGGAATAGTAGCCTTTGACTCAAACCCAGATCATTATATCTCATACTGCCTGCGCCCCAGTGGAGTTTGGCATATTTACGACGATTTGGCTACAGCCATCCGGACGTGTAGTTTAAACACCGAAATCAACCCCCACCTCGCCGTGTATGTACGTTGTTAGGGTTTCCATTCCACACAAACGAAGCAATTGTATCAATCGAATACAACGCGACATTAATATCGATTATTAATACATACATTGTACTTAAAATTAATTTTAAAAAATGAAGTTTTAATTTAATTAATCTTTTAAATTATCTTTGAGGTTGATTAAAATACTTTTCTCTTATTGTATACCTATATTGTATATTGCATTCATTTTTCAAGTTCAGCAAGTAGACTAAAATTCGTTTTTGACGTTAAAACATTTTAAATATCAGTGATATTGACTTCTATCCATAAGAAATGACACATACTATCAACATATATGCCTCATCGACAAATAAAGAAGGCATCCTCTTTCTAGGCTTAATTACTGGTGAGATAATCTTTGATACGGATCTAGATAGCTGGTTCTTTTCTTTTATATATATATGTAACGAGGCCTATTATCTTTACAGTCATACGAAGTGCAATTCTTTGCGGCGACAACTCTGCACGTGAAGATATCCAAGCAGTGGAATGAAGTGCCTGAAGCTGAGCATCCATTGTTAAGGGAACGTTTGTTCAATAGTGTGAAGAGATCCAACATCCCCTTGCATCCTTATAAAGCTTTGTCAAACGGTAATACACCATTCTCTGTTATTTAAGAAAAGAAGAGCATACCATAAATAAGTAAATGGACCTTCTTTTGTTAATTATCTAACATGTACTGTTTTTAGTTAGCCGTGTTTGTGGCCAGCGTTTAGAGTTCAGAAAACAAGGAACAGTATAGGAGCGTAGTCGACGAATTGCTCGACATGTCACCTTATGATTCTCCGTCTGCGTTAGAATTATTGCTTTGAGTGCTCTCAGCGCTTCCTGTTGAGCCGGTGAAATATAACAATCACCACCACCACCATCACCATTATTAACCGTCGTTTATGAAAAGAGACCGCAAGAGGACGAGTGACAGATGATATTGGCTGGTTAGTAAAAAAAAATATAGTTTATCGATTTAGATTAATAGATTTAAATACAATAAGATTTATTCTTTTTGAAAAGAGGAGTCGCGTTTGTTGCTACTTATGTACTGCATATCGCAATGTATAAAATACATTTATAATTAAAAAATGTGTTTTGCTTACTGAATGTACCTGTTACTAAATGTTACTTTCTATTTTTTTATCAGGTTTAGTCGTAATGGCGAAGCTCGCCGAAGAGCTGCTGGAAACGGAAGAAATTCTAACGATTTAACGGAGCAGAGTCAATACAAGTACCCAGAGAGAAGATTACTAGCTGCTGAATGTTGCTCCTACATATCAATATCAGCTGCCGTTAGAAACTCGCTGATGCTGTCAATGTTGCAGCAGATGTTATTGGAAGATAAGGACCCTGTTGTACGAACTAGTGTAGTTAGAAGCCTCGCGCTACTCGTACTCATAGCTTTGATAGACGATCATGATAAATACTTCAAGGTAAATATCTTAATATTTTTAACATATTTTTTCATTTTATTTCTTTCTTTGTCATTTTTATAATCTTATATTTTTTATACGTATTGATATATCGTTATATGTATAAATTTCAGTGTGAAAAATTATCTTCACTCCAGGGCACTCAACGAGCTCCGGGCTTTCCCTATCGATGGCGACGGTGAATGTCTGCCAAGGTGTCGAGGATATGCGCCAGAAGATGAGCAAGATCTTTCAACAGAAAACTGAATCGCCCAGCATGCCTAGTATTTTCCGCAAGAAGTAAACTCCCCTTTGTGTCTTATAGCAAGAAATTCTGTGTGAGAAAATCGAGTATCACGTCGGCAAGAGATTCGCGAGTGCAAGCACAAAAAATTGTTGTTAGACATAAATGTATAATGTTGTTTCAACGAATGTTAACTTATTTTTTTATCGCGCTAGCTCTGTGAGTGACGTGTAAATTACTTTGTTTAAATATTAACATGGTCTGAGGAGTTTAGAGATGAGAAAATACAAATGTTTTTTCACGTTTCGTAAAATTTGGATGTCCATTGTGTCTGCACTCTCGCAGCGTTTGACATTCTCTCACTTTCTCATGATCCTCTCTAGGCAAAAGAAAAGAAAAAGAGTAAATTCAAAACGCCGCGATTAACAGTAATTAATGTTTAATTTCGAAGTCTGTCATTTTACATAGTAATAAACAAACGTCATAGATCATATCATATATCATATCAAATTGTATATCGCATATCCGCATATATATTGTATATATAATACACAAGTGTTTGCCTCGTAGAATAGTTTACAATATCAGACTTTTTAGGAATACACATATCCTGTTGCGTCCTGCTCCTGCTCGGTTCTGTTTCCCGTTATTTTTTCTTTCTTTTTTTATATAATCACAGCTTATCCTGATGCGTAAATAAAACATTGCTATTGTATTTTCCATTTTCCGGTCGATAATTAATCGACACAATCATTAGAGAGTTTCGCCGCGACGCATTCGATCCCGATGAACAACAAGAGAGAGAGAGAGAGAGTAACAAATTACGAGATCAAAGTACGTTTCATTAGGCGATTTTTGGCGATTGTTTGGTATGGTTTGGTACATATACTAAAGTTGCTATCGGTGATTGCTATTGGTTCTAGTGCAGTTTGGTATACCTTGGTTGCTTATATCAGAGTCACGCCAAAAATCGCCTATTATCACTCTCACGCGATACAATTTTTCGAAGAACCCTCATTATTATTGGCGACATGTCAATTTTCTCGGAATTTTCGAGGATCGCCGAAAAAAGATCTCCGAGTCTCAGCAGACCAGACGGCGACCTGCGGCCCGATTCTCGAATTCATTCGCAAGAGAAACGTATGCGCAAATTCTGCTCTTACAGAAAAGTTGCAAGTTTATTGATGTTACGTCCTGTGGACTCCACGTGATTTCTTCCTTTCGTGGAATTAAAATCGTAAACAGTGGTTATCAATTGGCAAGCGGATGCAAGCCGTTGCTCGTTAAAAGTAAACTTCCCGAACCCAATAAATTAAACAAATAATGGATTTGTTGTGATCCAAGTGGTCCCAATAATTCCACGAAGCGGGGCAACGGAAATTCAGTTGCGATAGCGGGCAACGAAAATTCAATTGAAACGCGCGATAACGGGAGGCATGGGTCACCATAAATTAAAACGCCATGCGAGGGCTTTCCAAATCACGCGTCTAATATGAGGTCGCGTCGTCACCCTGCCTCAATTTATCAAAACTAAGAGTTCACACGTGTCACCCGTTTAAGAACGCGGATTTGAACTCTGACCCACGCTTTCCAGTAAGCGATAAAGATAAAACAGTATTAGCTTAGACCACCAAAGAGTGGGGAAATATAATTCTAATAACAAATTCGCCAATAGATGACCACTAATTAAAAATTGTGTAACGAGATTTCGGTAACTCGCCACGAGATAGGCGGAAAACCGAAACCTACGTCACAAACAGGAACCAGACTCCACCAATCCTAATCATCCTCGGATTAAATCCGCCCCTTTCAAATCATATAAAAACCGCGACTCCGCGTACCTCAAGACACTTTTCACTTTGCACTTGGCAATTGCCCTTGCATTTCGACTCAGTTTCTTTAAACTGCCACGCAGTCAGTCCGACAGTCTAGTCGCGAATCAGTTTAGTAAATTCTGTACCTCTGGTAAATTCTGTGCGCGTCTACCGCCAACTCAGGGTCCTGCCAACGACCCTCAGCACACCCGACGCCCGAGATCCGCGAGTCGCGACCAACGGCGCCGACCAACTTCATTATTACCTACGTCCGCTCAAGGGCCCAACAAATAGTAAGTCCGCAATCTCACTCGCGATTTTTAATCAGATCCTCGGGGTTCACAAACATATATATATATGTATATATTTTATTTTGCATATATATATATATATGTTAAATATTTTTTTTTCTCCTTTTTTAACTTCCCAAACTGATTAAACAATAATAATTTCTCACCCCTCACATAATAATTTTAGTGACTATCCGGGGTCGCAAGGGTTTAGCATTGAAAATTAAGAAACGATACGCACGAAGCAGGCGAGCCCGCGTCATTGAGCGACAGCTCCTCCAGGCGCATCGAGAATATTTTAACCGCCACCATCTTCCACAATTTTCCCTTCCCCCGCGTTCTCTCGCGCACAAAATCTTTCCCGACACCCCCGATTCCTCCCCCTGTTCCGGACCGTCCTATTCCCCGGTTCCTTCCGAGGAACTTGACCGGTTCCCCTATCCGGAGCTCCAACACTCCCCCATCCCTTTTTACTTACGCGACGAATACCGCGAGAGAATACCTTCTCCCGCGTTCTCCACCTCTAGCGTGGAGATTCTCTGCGAAATACCTCGGTTCCCCTCCACCAATAGACCAACCTCTCCCGCGCTCTCCACCTCGAGCGTGGAGATCATTCCGGAAATTATTACAATAGATTAATCTCGGTCATACCTTAAAATATAATAATTAATTAATTATTAATGTAAGAATCAATTTATTAACGTAAGAATACAAGTGTAAGAACGTTTCAAACACACACACACTCATGGCATACATCCTTTTCTTTTTCTTCTTTTTTAAATCGTAAAATGTACTAACCGGGCAGGATGTCAAATTCAAAGTAGATCCATCCCCTCAATAAATCCTGTCCGATGACCTCCGAACTTATGTAACACCCGCGTATTCTCCATACACATATACACACACCACACATGAACTGTACCATTTGCGCTTTGTTTTTAAGTTTTTTTTTATATACACATAAATGTAACTGTCTCATTGATTTTTATTATTTATAATAAATAATTGTAATGTTTTTAATTTCAAAAATTAATGTCTAATTATTTAAACTAACACCTCGTCACCAACCTTCCCGCTCGCAAAATCGTACACGGTCCGATCCTAGGTAATAGGGATTGCATAATCCTTGACCTGAAACAGGACCGACGATCGCACGGCTCGCAGTAGGCGTAATAGCGTCCCTTCGGACGTTGACCCTCGACTGGAGCCTTCCGAAAAGTGCGTTCGACTCGAGGCACGCGTTTACTCGCGCGACCCGAGATAACCTTTAAGTATTCTCTTACGTCCTTCCTTACCCCATCTCCCCTCTGGGTAGCCTTTCCTTCGCTTCCCAGTTTTCCTTTTCATTGAAACTCCCGGGGTTTGGACGTAACAATTGACTATCGCATGGTTTTTAGCCAATCAATTTGCAACATTTGTGTAAGAGCAGAATTTGCGCATACGTTTCTTTTGCGAATAAATTCAAGAATCGAGCCCTTGCTGGATCTGAAAACTCAGTTTACTAGGACTAAAAACTCGTAATTCAGCGTGGATTGATAAAAATCACAAATAGCACACAATTAGCCGTAACGCGCTTAAATTAAAAGTACTTTCGCAATATTTTACTAGATACACGGTTAAAATACTTTCGCAATATTTTACTTAATTTTGTCCTCTCTCTCTCTCTCTCGTTGTTCTTTTATTCTAAATACCGCCATGTCGTAACACACTTCCGCGTTTATTCAAAGCATAATTCTAGACAATCATTTATATCTTGTAACTCGAATTTTTAGATTCATAAATTCTTTAGATCTATATATATTTGTTATTAATTAAGAACCCTTACCAAATACTAACAAAGTCTTAAAACTAAAGTTAATCAAACATTATTAGGTACACTCAAAACTGTGTTATCGTCTGTATTGAACTGTGTTATCGTCTATATCGTCTATATTGAAACTCATAGGAGTAAAGATCGGTAATAAAAGATTGAAGAGCGACTTGAGGAACAAAAAGTCGAAAATTAGAGATTTTAGAAGCGTATATATTTCAGAAATTGAAATTTGATCAATTCAATTATTTTCATTCAACGCAAATTTCGATTTTTATTTATACGTATGTGAAACCTCAGATTCTCAACTTTTTTACATTCTCTGATCCCCAGTTGCTCCTCTTGTCGTTCTCTCTTTGCCAGCCTAATAATTCTCATTGGCGAGCGCCGGTAACCGAACGACATTCGCTTCGAGTCTTCGGGTCTCCGCTGCCAAGCCGGCCCGGTTCTTTTCGTCCGCTTGACGCGTGTATTTAGATCATCGTTCTTAAATCCTATAACAAATTTTTAGATTTTTTAAAACCTTAAGGCCGTTTAACGGCCGTTTTTTCCCGAATTTTTTTTAAACAAATGGAAAGAATTATTAAATCGGAACAAAGTATATTATAATATTACTAATTTAAGGTATATTATAAAATTCTTTTATGTCGAAATATTTTAAAATAGCGGCGCAGCAGCTGCTTGAAGTCGGCTCCTCGGATTTGCGCCGTGCAACGCTCAGGTCGCTCTAATTAACTGAAATAAAAAAACCAACGTTTCTTTGTTAAAACGCGTTTGTATACTTTGCATAAACCTCAATTTAAAAAAAAAATCAAAAATTAAAAATTCAGTACCATTACAAAAAAAAATTACATTTTTTGTTTTATAGACAAATGGCAATAACAATGTTTATTATTAATTTTTTAATGAACTTTGAGGTTCATGCAAAGGCCAATAAGTTAAAGAATATATGTGCCAAAGCTCGTTATGATCGGTTAAAAATTGTAGGTGTTACAGTGCACGGCGCGCGAAATTTTACGTTCTGAGAAAAACGCGTTTAAAGTTTTCGGTAGAGAAAAGTAGTGTTTAAGGGGAACGCACGCTGCCTCTCAGCTGTTGGTTTAAGGACGTTACTTTTTCAAAAACAACCGTTGCACGAGCACAAACTGCTTTCCCTTGTCAGTAGTGCCTTCTAGTGTCAAAATAGCAAGTCTATTTGACCAAGGAACCGAAATTTACCTGCGCTCGGCGCCGTTTGGAGCGCGTCACTTTAATGACTCCGTAGGGACATTTAGACTTTGAATTTCAACTCACGGCTTTGGGAACACATTCTCCAGATGTTAAATGAATTTTCTAAGCAATAAAAAAAAATGAAAAAAAATGATCGTTTACTTGACCCTCCTCCCTTAAATCCTTCAAACATACTCCAATCACGAATAAACTACAATCGAATTGTTACGTTTTGCAAATTGCAATAAACCGAATAAAACAATTGTGCCGATTATAAGCAAATATATCGGCAAAACCATCAACATCATCAAACCGCGGCGACAAGTTTGCCCCGCAGGACTCTCCGATCACCCTGTATAATAGTAGTGCTGCAAATGCACCGCTATAATAGTGCGCAGCGAGTCTTACACATTTTCACACATTTACATTATCACTCATTCATTTTCTCTCTCTCTCTTGATCGATTCGTCGATCGTACGCGAGACGTCACTGTACAATGTAAAAAGTTCTCTCTACCTCACGCCTGCAGCACGTGACGGCGTCGGTCTGAGAAGGGAGTATTGGGGGGGTAGATAGGTAGGTGAAAGCAGCGGCGAGCTGCTTTCCAATATCCTGATTCTTGATCCGATCCGACCCCGAGAAAATGGCGATGACGTCATAGCACATATAGCACAGCTAATTATCGTTTAGTTACCCCGTTGACGCGTGGTAATCTATAGATTTTGGCTTCTTGCTTCGTTATGTCTAAGCTGTTTCCGCCGCTTGAGGTGTCTTCCTTCATCGTCGTCACCTTCAGGGCACATAAAGGAGCAAAATGTATACCTTGTGTACGGACGTTTCTCTTTTATAAGGAGAAATGACATTCAGCCGATTGTCTTACATCGAGGATCAGTTCGTGGATTTCATGGATTTGAGAAAATATCTTAGTGTGTAAGGATTCTCGAAAATCCGGAGAGGATCCAGGCCACGTTTCAAAGATCTGAGAATGTAGGATGGTGATGAAAAAAGTATCATAGTAAAGAGATTTCTTTAGATATACAAACTATATGCGTGGATTACTAAAAAAAATCTTGGTATTTTTTGCAAGATGCGTCGTATCGCATGTACCTTTAACTGCTCTTTCTCATTCCTTTGAAATTCTCTAATTGCAAATTAATATTTTTGATTTTTGCACACTAATTAACTTTAATTTAGGTTTAACCTATTTTTTATCTTTTTCCAATTGTTAGAACTAGAAAAAAATAAAAAATAAGTTAAACCAAGATTAAAGTTAATCTTTATTAGAGAAGAAATGGATATAAGATAATCTTAAGAGATTCTTATTAGAAACCAACATTTACAATATTAAATTATTCACAAGATTAAAATTGGCGTTTCTCTCCGCGTGCATACTACATTCTTGAAGAATCTATAAATATTGTTTAAAGAAAAAGGATACTTACGTGCAGCTTTTAAACGTTTCTATCTCTCTCATCTGTTTTGTGTTTTGTACAAGGTAGCTCGCGGCAATGTTGCGCTACTTGGGCATAGCTTGGCCTTGTAAGATCCTGCAGAAAACACAAAATATTTATTAGCTCGCGTTATTTAAGAATGTTCATTATTCTGTAGAGTACAAGAATCGCCATAAATACGAGGTTCTAGATAAAATATGTAAAATATATAAATCAAATCTTATAAATTTCATTCACAAACGTATCTTAAGAATTTTAATATTATTATTTGTACTTTTAAAATCTTTATTTAACTATTTAGAATTTTTATCTTAATTTAACAAATTCGTAATCTACATTTTTATATATAGATACATTTATATAGATAGATTTCTAGACATAATAATATTTAGATCTTTAATCTGTATTCTTGAAATCTTTCTGGATTCTTAATGTTAATCATTTTTTTACTTGAATGTCTCAGAACCCTCGCCTCCTCATCTTAAATCATAGAACTTTTTAGATCTTTTATATCTTCCTCCTCGTTTCTTTTAACACATTTATATTCTTATTAGGTGTACAACTTTGCTTCCGCCCTTTTTTCCCCAAAATTTCAGGCTTTATTGTTAAAAAGTGATTACATATTTATGAATCAAAGTACTGTCCGTCGCTAGCCACTACTTTTTCCCATCTTTCTGGCAATTTTCGGATACCATCTCGAAAAAACGATGAGTTTTTTGAGGCAATCCACTAATCGATCCATTTTTTGACTTCTTCATAAGAGCGGAAATGCTGCTTAGCCAGGCCGTGTGCCATCGATCGAAACAAATGGTAGTCGGAAGGAGCAACGTCTGGAAAGTACGGCGGGTGGGGTAAGACCTCCCATTTCAGCGTTTCCAAGTATGTCTTGACCGGTCTTGCGACATGTGGCCGAGCATTGTCATGCTGGAGGATAACTTTGTCGTGTCTCTCTTGGTACTGTAGCCGTTTCTCCTTCAATGCTCGGCTCAAACGCATCAATTGCGTTCGATACCGATCTCCTGTGATGGTTTCACTCGGTTTCAACAGCTCATAATATACCACACCGAGCTGGTCCCACCAAATACAGAGCATAACCTTGGCGCCGTGAATATTCGGTCTGGCCGTCGACGTGGAGGCATGTCCTGGCATTATCCATGATTTTCTGCGTTTGGGATTATCGTAGTGGACCCATTTTCCGTCGCCAGTCACAATGCGATGTAGAAACCCCTTCCGATTCTGTCATTGAAGCAGCTGTTCACAAGCAAAGAAACGCCGTTCAACATCTCTCGGCTTCAACTCGTACGGAACCCAATTTCCTTGCTTCTGAATCATTCCCATGGCTTTGAGGCGTTTCGAAATGGCTTGTTGAGTCACTCCCAATGATTCTGCCAATTCTTCTTGCGTTTGGCACGAGTCTTCATCAAGTAATGCCTCCAATTCGGAATCTTCGAAAATTTTCTCTCTTCCACCGCCGTGCCGGTCCTCGACGTCAAAATCACCGTTCTTGAAGCGTTGAAACCACTCACGACACGTTCTTTCACTAAGAGCAGCCTCACCGTAAGTACTTGAGAGCATTCGATGAGCCTCAGCCGCAGTTTTATTCAAATGGAAGCAGAAAATCAAAACTTCCCGCAAATGACGAGAATTTGGTTCGAAAACTGACATCTTCGATCGAGAATAAATTTATAATGCAAACACAAATTCACTAACGTGGTGCTGTCGTTATGTTGACAGATGTCCAAGCTTACTGTGTGACATTTTAGATCTACCTATTTCGACCAGCACTTACCGCTGTAGCCATCTATCGAAAAACGGCGGAAGAAAAGTTGTACACCTGATAACTTTGTGCTTGAATTCCCTCAGGGATCTTAAAGAGTCCGAAGCGCACTCTCACTTTTAACTTCTAACAAATTTCTTTCGAGAGATTGAGATACATACTATAAGGAAGGCAAAGACCACTCCAGTTTGCGATTGGGAGTTCTGTGAAAAGGCAGTAAAAGTAGGGACGACGACATTGTTACAGTCGCACCTAGTCATCATCTCGGCATCATCCGTGGTAACATAAAGTCGTAAGGTAACATGTCGAGCAATTCGTCGAATACACCTATTTTGTTCCGTTTTCTGAACTGAAAACGCTGGTTACAAAAGCGGCTAACTGAAATCAATATATGTTAGATAATTAACAAAAAGAGGTCCATTTACTTATTTATAGTATTCTCTTCTTTTCTTAAATAACACAGAGAATGGTGTATTACCGCTTGACAAAGCTTTATAAGGATGCATAAGGGGATGTTGGGTCTCCTCACACTATTGAACAAACGTTCCTTTAACACCAGATACTCAGCTTCAGGTACTTCATTCCACTGCTTGGATATCTTCGCGTGCAAAGTTCTCGCCGCAAAGAATTGCACTTCATATGACTGTAAAGATAATAGGCCTCGTTACACATCAATATAAAAGAAAAAAATCAGCTATCTAGATCCGTATCAAAGATTATCTCACCAGTAGTTAAGCCTAAAAAGAAGATGTCTTCCTTATTCATCGATGAGGCATATATGTTGATAGTATGTGTCATTTTCGATGGACAGAAGTCAATATCTGAATCCGTTGTACCTGCCAGAGTTCGTCAAGCTTCTTTCGATTCGGGCTAAAGAGTTCCCGCTCTGAACCAGCGTCGGAATGGTTTGTGGTACTCCACATGTAACTTCCAGTTACGTCGTTATTTAAATGATATTAAGACCAGAGTTTTGTCATGCACGTTATATCGCTGGTGCAACTTCGCTTTTCTCATAAAAGATGATAAATTTCAATGCCAAACGATGTGTACCAAGCATCGAATCAAAGAGGAGCGTAGACATATCGTATTTGAGTGAGTTGCCATCTGGCAATCGAGGAAAACGCATACACGACGGGAAATGTCATTAAAAAAAAAGATCAAATAGGTCGTAAACGTCACATCTTATATGCGATTGTAATATATTTTGACGGTACTACAATTGCTGTTTACCAGATGTTATCGGAGAGATACACCACTGAGTTCATCGAACTGTGGCTTAGGCAGTGGTTGCGAGGAGGTGCCCCCAAGCCAAGTTAGGCCTTGTGCGATTATTCGCGTGCGTTCTTGTGTGGCATCAGTCTAGCCTTCAATAACCAGACGATCAAATCATACGTTAATACAATGTTCAGTGCAATATCGAGAGTTGAAGTGGAGAAAAGACCAGACACAATTGATTCGAGTTGATGTAGCTCATCTGATCCATGCCGTGTGCAGATGGAGTTGCTGGAAGTTAGTAAAATTTTCCGATTTCCAAGAAATTTTTTATCTGTCCTGTGTCGTAGGTCTTCAAACTCATCAAGACGCCGAAATCGTTCATTCCGAGGGGCGAACAGCGAAAGAAGCAAGAAAGAAACTTGAAGATTGCATAGCAGTTCGTGGTATAAATATTGACAAAAACTTAAGGAGCCTTTCAGAAGATGAGCCTAAACATCTGGAAGCAGAGCATATAAGTAAACCTGACGAATTGGACGAAAGCAGCAGTTGCATTGATAACTGGGTCGACGGGCAAGTTGCAAAGGCCGAGAATATACAACGAAATGGTGAAGATCTAAATCCGTTTTACCTGCCAGAGTTCGTCAAACTTCTTTCGAGTCGGGTTAAAGAGTTCCCGCTCTGGACCAGCGTCGGAATGGTTTGTGGCACCCCACACGCAAGTCTTAATATCATTGAAATAACCTTCGAGTTACGTCGAAGGTTATTTCAATGATATTAAGACCAGAGTTTTGAAAAACACTAACCGGCCAATGCGCGTCGATAAATTTTTAATAACGCAAGCACGTGACATTGCTGATGCAACTTCGCTTTTATATTTCACCTGTGTCATAGGTCTTCAAACTCATCAAGACTCCGAAATCGTTCATTCATATCAAGTATCACCGAGCAACAAGAAAGCATCGAATCAAAGAGGTGCGTAGAGATATCGTATTTGAGTGAGTTGCCATCTGGCAATCGAGGAAAACGCATGCACGTCTCATCCGAACGATCCGCTGATGGAGAGACTGAATCAAACATCAACAAAGAGAGAACGCCCTTCCATCAAGTATCATCGAGCAATAAGGAGGATAGAATCAACAAATCTCCCAAGGAATCTGTGCAACTACGGAAAAAATACAACCAGGTCGAAGATGTACCATGTTTTGCTGAAACGGCATAGAACGGTATTGAAGCTTGTTGTAATGATTCAGACTTACTGGCTACGGAAAATTGGCGAGGAAAAGATAAAGCAGATAAGCTCGAGGGTGATTTATTCGACCTGAATGTCGAAGGCATATCGTGTTTTGTTAAATTGTTATCGAACGATATCGAAGCTCTCGTTAATGGTTTAACTTCACCGGTTGTCGAAAAATGGCAAGATGATTTTGAAACAAATAATGGAAAAATTTCGAACGATTGCGATGTTTTCGAAAACTTGCCGGGGTTGTCTACAGAACTCAACATTGCGAACGAGAATTTCGAATTAATGAGTGCATCCTTGGTAGATCATTTCTATTGCACGACGAGAAAATTGATTCAATACGTTGAACCTGCAGAGCACTAATTACAGTAAATTCGAATTAAATGTGAAAGGGCGATCAAAGTCCAGCGCGCATACATCGCCTCATTGACTACGTTTACACGGTGTCTTTTAAGACGGTTTTATAACTACTGTATACTATCCGATCCAAAACTTTTCTTCTTTTTATCAATATGAACACTTAAATATGAGCTTCTTTCATACTCTAAACATTTGAATTGATCTCTTTTGATATATTATACATACTAGAAATTGTAGTTTAAGTATCAAAAGAAGCTCTTATTTGAATGATCATATTGTTAAAAAAAAAAGAAAAGTTTTAGATCGGATAGTATACGGTAGACATAAAACCGGCTCATGAGCCGCCGTATAAACGTAGTCATTCGGTTATAAACTCAATCGTGCATCGCGACACGAAATTGTAGTTCAGATAGCCCGTCGATTAACATGCTCAGCGAACCTGCATTTAGATATACGGCCAACGTTCAGCGCAAAAGCATCACAGTTACAGGCACAAAGTCAGACGAACGACAACTGTTAGCGTTTTCTACTGGGAAAACTAGTGCAACACTGGTGCATACTAAGGCCCGCGGTATTCATAGTCGAGTCTCAAGTCAACACTTACAACAATCTTGATCAAGTCAGTCTTAATTCAATTCAGACCGTCTTAAGATATCTTAAGACGGTCTGGATTGAATAAGACTGACTTAATCAAGATTGTCGTAAGTGTTGACTTGAGACTTGACTATGAATACCGCGGACCTTAGTGTGCACCAGTTTTCCCAGTAGAAAACGCTATGTGTAATCGGAACCTAAGAAAGATAAATAAATTCTTTAAAGCGTATCCCAAAGTTCGACACAGAAATACTTTCGTCGCGCAGAAGAAGAAATCCACACTGCTACCACACAGTTCACGTTGTCTACCTGTCAAAATCAAAGAAAAAGGCGAAATAAAGTCATATTACGCAACTAATACGTGCGCCTTCGACGCACTACTCCACGTGCTCATGATGGCTGCAATTGACGACGTCAATTACTTCAACTTCCTGAAGAGTTCCAAAAATTTCACATTGGGACTCGTGTGTAATTTAATTGAGGAAGGAGCGACGCCAGCCGTGTTTCGCAAGAGAGTTCTAATCCTTAAAAAGTGTGTATTCTTGTGAACCGCACGTACAGACAGAAGTAAGGGTTGTATCGTACGTTATCAATGCTACTGACAGTATTGCGAATGTGGCCAACAAAACGCTAACCTCGGAGCCTAGCGTTGAGAATACGGAGATTTGTTTGCACTGTAAAGGTAGGAATTATGGGACAATAATTCTAGCGCCGAACCACAGGAACATTGCAATTAAAGGGTTTGGCTATTTGGAGACAGCTTTACACTTCCGATCACCGATTTTCAAGATAAAATTCCGTGACCCGTGCCTGGGACAATACATATGGTTGAGAGAACCACTAAATCACATTATGGTTGAACTTGATATACGTTCAAATATCAAATGTACAGTCGCGGTCAGAATTGTTGAAACACTTAAAAAACTAAACTTACATTTAAACAACTATAACTTATAACTAACTTATAACTAACTATAACTTATAGATAACTTATTTTCCTAAACTTACTTTAAAAAGAGTGTTGCAATTATTATAACCGCGACTTTAGGACAGGAAAGACATGCGCTCTGAAACAAGTGCTAGCCACACTGACACTTCAACACGGCGAAGATATAAATTCTAAATACAGGTTTGTATAATAATACGCTTTTTCGTTGTACTTCTAAATACACTTTTTAATGATTTTTAATTGGTTTATTATATTTATAGGTTGGCCGGAATAGTAGCCTTTGCCTCAGACCTAGACCATTATCAAGAGACGCGGTAGCGTCTCGCGCCAAGTATATTTTTTATTAACATTAACATTAACATTATTTATAAACAAAAACACGATTTTTGTAACAAGATACATAAGCGATATATCCTTCATTACATACGTCCAGTCGTGATGAGCGAGACGCTACCGCGTATCATTTACAGGAAGAAACTCGCTTCTCGAGAAACAAATCATTGAATTTTATTAAATAAGTCAATATTATCAAAAGATTTAAATATTGGGCAACAAAATAGATTTTTCTAATTACAATAATATAAAATTAATGCACATATAAGCACTTGATGCACAGATTTATATATAAGCCTGTATTTTTCTGTCCAATTTATGTAATTCAGATACGTCGTCGTCGTCGTCGTAGTCGTCGTCGTCGTCGTCGTCGTCGTAGTCGTAGTCGTCGTCGTCTTCTTTTTCGCAAAATCGAGGTTTGTCGGTTTGACCTACCGTGTCGCTAGAGGGCTCTGAGCCGTGCTAGGCGGCAAAGCTGATAAGTTCAAATTTTCGATCGACGCTCGCGCTTCTTTTCTCGCTTTCTCTCGCTCTCTCTCGCTCTCTCTCGATCTCTCTCGCTCTTTCTCGCTCTCTCTCGCTTTCTAACACTATTTCACGCTCTCTCTTGCTCTTTCTCGCTGTCTCCCGCTCTTTCTCGCTTTCTAACGCTTTTTCAAGCTCTCTCTCGCTCTTTCTTGCTTTCTCCCTCTTTCTCGCTCTTTCTCGCTTTTTCTCGCTTTCTCTCGCTCTCTCCCGCTCTTTCTTGCTCTCTCTCGCTTTCTAACACTATTTCACGCTCTCTCTTGCTCTTTCTCGCTGTCTCTCGCTCATTCTCGCTTTCTAACGCTTGATCAAGCTCTCTTTTGATCTCTCTCGCTCTCTCTCGCTTTCTTTTTCTCTTTCTCGCTCTCTCGCTCTCTCACGCTTTCTGACACTCTCTCTTGCTTTTTCTCGCTTTTTCGTGCTTTCTCTCGCCTCTCTCTCTCTCTCTGGTTCTCTAAAATAATTAAAGGAGAGGAACAGCGCCCTACCTTGCGTAAGGGTCTTGCTAATCTTTTCTGTATCCATTATTTTTAGTATATTGTAGACTCATGTATTTAGTAAGGCAAATATTTAATACATATATAAAACTTAACAAAAACTAGTGAAATCCGCCTAAAAAAGACATTTAAAATGTAAAAAAAGGACGCCAAGTATATTTTACGCAAAATAATTTTATAAATAATACTAGGCAAAAAGATGAAGTATTTTTTAAAAACACAAAAGCATTAAATTTAATGGCACAAAAAAGAAGTCAAATCAAAGTATTATTGCAAGTATATTCATTAGAGTATTTAAATAAATATCTCAAAGTTGCAGTGAACTTAATATAGGATGCAGAGGACATTTAAAATGTATGAAATACAGTGACAAAATAAAATAAATATATGAAATACAATAGATAGCGTAATGAGAGAGGTGCAGGAATTGAAAAGGGTTTAATTGCATCGATAACAAGCACCAAATTATGTGAGAGACAACAATCGAAGATGGACATAATCTCCAGCAGCATACTTGGCGTGCCCGTATTTTTTGTTAAAATTATAGGCAATACGGGCACGCCAAGTATGCTGCTGGAGATTATGTCCATCTTCGATTGTTGTCTCTCACATAATTTGGTGCTTGTTATCGATGCAATTAAACCCTTTTCAATTCCTGCACCTCTCTCATTACGCTATCTATTGTATTTCATATATTTATTTTATTTTGTCACTGTATTTCATACATTTTAAATGTCCTCTGCATCCTATATTAAGTTCACTGCAACTTTAAGATATTTATTTAAATACTCTAATGAATATACTTGCATTAATACTTTGATTTCACTTCTTTTTTGTGCCATTAAATTTAATGTTTTGTGTTTTTAAAAAATACTTCATCTTTTTGCCTAGTATTATTTATAAAATTATTTTGCGTAATATTTCATACTGCCTATGCCCCAGTGGAATTAGGCAAATTTACGACGATTTGGCTAAAGCCATCTGGACGTGTGGTTCAAACACCGAAATCAACCCCCACCTCGCTGTGTATATACGTTGTTAAAGAAATTTTTCCATTGAGATTGTTTCAAAATTATCTTGCCATTCCACACAAACAAAGCAATTTTGAACTCAGCTCTCTCTCTCTCTCTCTCTCTCTCTCTCTCTTCTTACAAGTATGAGTGTATTAATATGTCTTAAGTGTATTAATGTGTGGTTGCTAGTGTAAATGTGTGTGTGTGTGTGTGTGTGTGTGTCCGCAATGTACGGAACTCTGGTCCGCGGGTTAGTTAAGCCCGTAGGGTTGCGCGGATCAACTCTCCCTGCGGCCCAGTAATACCTGAATCTCTCCGATAGCATCTGGTGAACAGCAATAGTACAGTCGAAATTGATTATACTCGCATATAAAATGTGATCTTCACGATCTATTTAATCGATTTTTTTTACGACACTCCGTTGCATAAAGATTTATCATCGATATTTTGTTCGATCGACAATATTCCTTGTAAAAAAACTGGATACGTTTGATTTGGCCCTGACCGAGCAACAGTGGAACGAAATAAAGCCTAATATTATTAAGTCAGACACTAAGGCGAACTCTAGAAGATCGAAACTAAAACTGAAGCCAGGGGTATGGGCAAACGAGATTTCAATCTCGTTTTGGCAACACTTTCGACTACCTTGCGCGTTTGTATTTAAGCGATCCGAGGTAATTCTCTTTCGACGATACGACGATAGAGATATACAATCAAAATAATCGGGTCATGCAAGAGCAAAGTTTGTGGAAACAATTTTCGAGGTAACGCAGAAAAACAAACCTGTGTTGAAGGTTTAACAATTCAAATTAAAACTTGAGACACTCGGTTTGAAATTCACGAGTTAGTCAAACGCCCTCTGAACGGCCAACGACGGAAACAAATACAGAAAAAGCTAAAAACAGAAGGATGTTCTGTGTGGCGGAAAAGATATGCAAGGGAAAATATGCAGTTTGGAACCGAACGTCCATCGTTGCCAAGTGGCAATGTATGCCGACAAGCACGAGTAGAAGGAATCAACGCAGAACTAGGAATAAAAAAGGAAGATGGGCGAGATCTGGTTCGAACAATAGAGGAAATGGCATTGAATCTTAAATATGCTGGTATACACAATGTCGGATTGCTGCCGTTCCATGTTGTGTATAGTACTCCTGCTCAATTGTATGCATCTATGCATATAATTGAGCAGGAGTACTATACACAACATGGAACGGCAGCAATCCGACATTGTGTATACCAGCATATTTAAGATTCAATGCCATTTCCTCTATTGTTCGAACCAGATCTCGCCCATCTTCCTTTTTTATTCCTAGTTCTGCGTTGATTCCTTCTACTCGTGCTTGTCGGCATACATTGCCACTTGGCAACGATGGACGTTCGGTTCCAAACTGCATATTTTCCCTTGCATATCTTTTCCGCCACACAGAACATCCTTCTGTTTTTAGCTTTTTCTGTATTTGTTTCCGTCGTTGGCCGTTCAGAGGGCGTTTGACTAACTCGTGAATTTCAAACCGAGTGTCTCAAGTTTTAATTTGAATTGTTAAACCTTCAACACAGGTTTGTTTTTCTGCGTTACCTCGAAAATTGTTTCCACAAACTTTGCTCTTGCATGACCCGATTATTTTGATTGTATATCTCTATCGTCGTATCGTCGAAAGAGAATTACCTCGGATCGCTTAAATACAAACGCGCAAGGTAGTCGAAAGTGTTGCCAAAACGAGATTGAAATCTCGTTTGCCCATACCCCTGGCTTCAGTTTTAGTTTCGATCTTCTAGAGTTCGCCTTAGTGTCTGACTTAATAATATTAGGCTTTATTTCGTTCCACTGTTGCTCGGTCAGGGCCAAATCAAACGTATCCAGTTTTTTTCCGTTATTCTTCAATTCAAAAGATGACTGAAAGGATTCATCGCCATCAGATTTTTCATTGCTAATAATAGATTCTTCCAAACCAGAATTATTGTTCTGATGGAATTTCGGTGGAACAACTAAGCCCATTTCTTTTCTGGCGGTACTCAGAACAAAATTTCTATCATAGTACAAATTCAGATAGCAGGTCTCGAAAATCTATTTTTTGTTCAATGCAACAGACATCTTTCCACACTTCGTGTGACCAGGTTTCAAGTTTCAGCACTCTATAAACAATCGTCCTGCATCTATCTACGAGTATATGTATAATAAAATCGTGGGTTACCAGTACGACGAGCATTTTCGCACAAGTAACATCATCGCGTCACCAGTATTTCCACGAAAAGAATGCCAAAGACAGCTCCGATAACTACAGCGATATTCAGTTGTGCATCTGATATTACGGAAAAGAAAGGGAAACGGGTGAAATAATATGTTTCACGTATTTATGTTACGTAAAATGTTTACATTAAATGAACAAGTATTTGCCGGCCAATGATTACAAGATACTCACTCGTTTTTATCGTGAATGTCTCGGAATCGACGTAACCGCCGTCAGTAAACGCCTCATTCTGACATGGTACCACGTGTCCGGTATAAGAGGTCCGTTGCAATACACCCGCTAGTCCATATTAAACGAAATCTCCTTGCAGTCGATGTTTTCACTGATCATGTAATTGACGGATTTCACGTGCCCGTAATCAACAATTTAGTCCGCTAAACAGTCACAGATATTTAATAATGCATGAGCGACGGGGTTTCAAGTTTCAGCACTCTAACAATTGTCCTGCATCTATCTACGAGTATATTACCAACGATAAGGATTCGGCCATATCGCTTGATACGTGATTGAGAAATCGCTCATCATCACTTCTTCTCAGGAGGTCATATTAGGACAGCTTTTGCTCTCCAAATCGAACCTCGTGTTTGACCGTATTTTATTGTATCCTATCTTCGCCACCATGCACAAAAGACAAGTCTAAAAAAAATCGTTCCGGACGAAACACGTCCGTGCACGTTCGCAATCGTCAATTCGTCACGCGACTATGCTATGATCGCGTAGAACTTGATTTCGTCGCTGCATCTCATCAGAACTAAAAGTGCGCTTTTATCACTAAAAGGGAATCGAAAATTTGGGCAGACGATAATGCTATACCGACTGAGCCGAAAGTGCTCCATTAAGGGGATCCTAAACCGAAGGCCGAACTCCGACGATGTCGATAATGTCGATTCGAAATGTGATTTTCGCACAGCTGCCATTTTTTATTGGATTTATAGAATTAAAAATCCTTTTCCAGGATTAAAGTATAAACGCAAACGGATACGGCGCTGTTCGACTTTACGTTAAAAAAGCAAAAAAATTTTATTAGGATCCCCTTGACACTCAATGCAAAACGTCTAACATATAATATAACACATGATAAATCCCAGATTAAATTCTTATCGAAGAAAGGACAAATTTAAATTCAAACGTATTGCAACAAGTAAATAATCTTTGGAAACAACCAGCGTGGTATACGCGTAAAGCAACGATTATAGAGACTAGCATCAGTCATATACAACATGAAACATGAATGTAGATCACATAGAATAAAAAATATGAATAGAACATCTAATTTTAGATACAGCAAATAATGCCCGAATGAGAGATGTGTACATGATCATTAGATGATAATTACTATAACTGACAGTTCATGCATTGTAAACATCGTAATGTAGACAGCATGATGTAGCAACGATCTTTTAACATTTATACCTTTTACTTATTTATCTGCCATCGTAAGCATTTCGACAGGGAATGTTCGGGAATCGCGAAACATCTCATATGTTAAATTGCGATCATCGACCCGCATTCCTCGCCGTGTTGTCGTTTCACGTGTTTACGCGCGAGACCTTGTCAGCGCCTGGAGTTCCCCCGAATTTCCACGAAAGCCAGCTCCGTTTCTCGAAAATAATCGCGTTATTTCTCGAACTATCTTCCCCCTCCTCGCGCGCTCTAGCGACCGCTCCGAAATTCAGCTGACATACCGCTCGCGCTCAGAAGCCTTTGTACCGTTGTAACGAGCAAATAAATTCGATACCAATATACCGCACATCCGAAGATACGTCGTTTTCTCGATCCTACCGATCCTAAGTACCTTGACTGCCGAGTCTTCTTACAAGGCTATACCAGCCAACCGCGCTCAACGAACGATACCCGATCGCGAGTGCACATTTTGGTCCTTCGAGCCGGATTCGGAGTCAAGACGAATCGTACCCAGTGCTGCGATTTCGAGCCCGCGCACACTGGAGAATTTCCCCCTCCACTACGCATACAGAGTGACGCTCGGTCTATCGGTGTGTCGGCTTCGCTCGGCACGCCGAGCGAGAGGGAGAATATCACTCCCTCCTTGTCGCTCTCACTTAGCTCGCGCGATCGACGATGTTTTTACGCTGGAAATGCTTTCTCGGCATCTCGGCGTGAATCTGAGTTGCCGGTGCAGGTTAGGTCAAACATAAAAATACGTGTCTTCTCTAAAAGAGAAGACACGTATTTTTTTGTTTGGCCTACGATTAATATTTCCGAGTGTAATATTTGTAAGAAATAGAATTTGACACGGTAACTGTTACTTCTAAGTTAATTAATATCCTGGAAATATTCAATTCTATCGAAAAATGACTGGGATGAAATTTGTTTAGTTTAAAATAAGTTACATGATGTATATAATCTTCTTAATTTGTGGACAGTCTAAAGTTATATTATACGATGGTGAAGAGACAAGAAATCTTTTTTTATAATGTTCGCAAATTCTTAAAAATAAAACAAAATTTATTGCAGTTATTTTTTAATACGATTCAATATTTCCCAGATATTAACGATTTAAAAAGTAGAGTTACTGAAAAATTCTTTTTCTTATAAAAATCACACTGTCGGCAATATGGATCGTAGACCCAAACAGAAAAATACGTCTTCTCTTTGTCCAGATACTATTCGCTAAAAAATTGTCAAAATGTTTAGTTGGTCGTTAAAACATGAAAATTTCAACGAGAATACCCCAGATATACATGAGGTATTCTCGTTAACAAATTTTCATATATTTATATAAATACTATATTTTTTATATTATTTATTTATGTCGAATAACCTAATATACAGGGTGAGTTTTTTAACTTGAGACTGCAAAATATCTGGAAAAATAAGCATTGTACGAAAAAATGTTTCAGACAAAAGTCGTATGGTTTCAAGGGGGACATAAGATGGTGGCAATGATTTGACCTTGGATGGTCGTTTGAAGCTCACGTGAATGTTACCTTCAATTTCTTAAATGGAACCCCCTATATTGTAGTATATCGTTTGAAAGGGCATAAAATAAGAAAATTTTTGGCGCTAACCAGAGGTCAATACGTTGACCCGTTCGGGAGTTATTTAAGGTCAAAAATTAACTTTTTCCAACTTTGACCTTAAATAACTCCCGAACGGATTAACGTATCGACCTCTGGTTTGCGCCAAAATTTTTCTTATTTTATGCCCTTTCAAACGGTAAACTACAATATAGGGGGTTCCATTTCAAATTTTTAAGTTAGAGCCCCCTGGGACACTAAAACATTTTAAGTAAAACTCCCATATTGCAGTATACCGTTTGAAAGGGCATAAAATAAGAAAAATTTTGGCGCAAACCAGAGGTCGATACGTTAATCTGTTCGGGAGTTATTTAAGGTCAAAGTTGGAAAAAGTCAATTTTTTACCTTAAATAACTCCCGAACGGGTCAACGTATTGACCTCTGGTTAGCGCCAAAAATTTTCTTATTTTATGCCCTTTCAAACGATATACTACAATATAGGGGGTTCCATTTAAGAAATTGAAGGTAACGTTCACGTGAGCTTCAAACGACCATCCAAGGTCAAATCATTGCCACCATCTTATGTCCCCCTTGAAACCATACGACTTTTGTCTGAAACATTTTTTCGTACAATGCTTATTTTTCCAGATATTTTGCAGTCTCAAGTTAAAAAACTCACCCTGTATGTTATATATACATTTACATGTTCCAGGATATTGAACTAAATAAGGAAGTTATATACATATGTATTGTATAATTTGTAACTTTTATATTTATTTCAATATCTTCAATTGTATACCATTCAAATAAATTCTAGTAAGGAATAATTTCCTCATATGAAAATTGTACTACAGTTAAACATATTGTAATGGAAGAACCCCACTATTAAGAATTTAAAAGAAGAATTTTTAAAGCTCACAGTTCAATAAATAGGATAGATAGTTTAACAAATGGGAAATCCACTCTTTGCCAGAAACGTGGACAGAAATAAATCTGAAAAATATGATTTCTTACTCGTCAATGTCACTACATAAAAATTATTAAAACACTTGTTTTAATTAAGACATTATTGTACATGCATTAAGAGTAAATAACAAATGTCTAAAATATATACCACATCTGTTATTGACATATTTTCATAACAAAGTCATTCGGCCCTTATTACTGCTCGATGGAAACCGAGGGAAGCTAGTGGTATATATATGTATACATATATACAATTACAATACAATATATTTATTTCTAATTAGATAAAATATCTTACAACTAGATATTTTATTTAATTGTAAATAAATATGTGTATTATATTGTAAATTAGTTGTTAGGAGCCACACGTAATGAATATTTTTTGGATCCAAAGATTTTTTGTCACTAGACGAAATAAGAGTTATCATTTTCCTAACAAAAGAGCTTTTGTTGACTATCGCTTATTGCTCATTAGTCATTATACTCACAGTCTTCATTGAGCAACTACGGTCGTAAAATGTGTCAGAATTATTTATATTATTTACTTTCCATTGCTCTTGTATAAGGCAGTGTTAACGTGCAATATATATTAATCTAAAAATTAAATATTAATTAAAAATTAATTTAATCTAAAAATAGTACCTACTAATAAAACTTTGGAAAGCAACCACATAAATTCAATATAATGTATACAGTTGTTATAGTGACAAGTTAAAAAGTTTCAGAGTCAACCTTTATGCCATATCTATGTAATTAACAATATAAAATGTGAAATAGAGCTTTCGCCTCATACAAGAGCAATGGAAAGTAAATAATATAAAAAATTCTGACACATTTTACGACCGTAGTTGCTCAATGAAGACTATGAGTAATGACTAATGAGCAATAAGCGATAGTCAACGAAAGCTCTTTTGTCAGGAAAATTATAACTCTTATTTCGTATAGTGACAAAAAATCTTTGGATCCAAAGAATATTCATTACGTGGCTCCTAACAACTTATTTACTTAATATAATTACACATATTTATTTACAATTAAATAAAATATCTAATTGTAAGATATTTTATCTAATTATAAATAAATATTGTATTGTGGTGGTATATATATACCACCACCTTCCCGCGGTTTCCATCGAGCAGTAATGTGGACTCGAATGACATTTTGTTATGAAAATATGTCAATAACAGGTGTAGTATATATTTTAGACATTTGTTATTTACTTTTAATGCATGTATAATAATGTCTTAATTAAAACAAGTGTTTTAATAATTTTTATGTAGTGACATTGGCGGATAAGAAAGTTTCATATTTTTAAGATTTTTTTCTTTCCACGTTTCTGGCAAAGAGTGGATTTCCCATTTGTTAAACTATCTATCCTATTTATTAAACTGTGAGCTTTCCCAGATAGCACAGCTGATCTTTATGAATTCATAAAGATCAGATTCAGATCTTTTTGAATTCATATAGATCAGCTGTGCTATCTGGGTTTAAAATCCTTCTTTTAAATTCTCAATAGTGGGGTTCTTCCATTACAATGCGTTTAAATGTAGTACAATTTTCATATTAGAAAATTATTCCTTACTAGAATTTATTTGAATGGTATACAATTGAGGATATTGAAATAAATAAAAAAGTTATAAATTATAAAATATACATACGTATATAAGTTTTTTATTTAGTTCAATATCCTGGAACATGTAAATGTATATATAACATATATTAGGTTATTCGACATAAATAAATAATATAAAAAATATAGTATTTATATAAATATATGAAAATTTGTTAACAAGAATACCTCATGTATATCTGGGGTATTCTCGTTGAAATTTTCATGTTTTAACGACCAACTAAACATTTTGACAATTTTTTAGCGAATAGTATCTGGACAAAGAGAAGACGTATTTTTCTGTTTGGGTCTACGATCCATATTGCCGACAGTGTGATTTTTATAAGAAAAAGAATTTTTCAGTAACTCTACTTTTTAAATCGTTAATATCTGGGAAATATTGAATCGTATTAAAAAATAACTGCAATAAATTTTGTTTTATTTTTAAGAATTTGCGAACATTATAAAAAAAGATTTCTTGTCTCTTCACCATCGTATAATATAACTTTAGACTGTCCACAAATTAAGAAGATTATATACATCATGTAACTTATTTTAAACTAAACAAATTTCATCCCAGTCATTTTTCGATAGAATTGAATATTTCCAGGATATTAATTAACTTAGAAGTAACAGTTACCGTGTCAAATTCTATTTCTTACAAATATTACACTCGGAAATATTAATCGTAGGCCAAACAAAAAAATACGTGTCTTCTCTTTTAGAGAAGACACGTATTTTTATGTTTGACCTAACCTGCACCGGCAACTCAGATTCACGCCGAGATGCCGAGAAAGCATTTCCAGCGTAAAAACATCGTCGATCGCGCGAGCTAAGTGAGAGCGACAAGGAGGGAGTGATATTCTCCCTCTCGCTCGGCGTGCCGAGCGAAGCCGACACACCGATAGACCGAGCGTCACTCTGTATGCGTAGTGGAGGGGGAAATTCTCCAGTGTGCGCGGGCTCGAAATCGCAGCACTGATCGTACCATACGACTTTCGGAGTGCTCAGTGACGATACCCGTTCACCATGGCATCTTCACAAGACGAGCTTCTGGCAAAGCAGAGCCAATTGATGGGCTCAATATCTCGCGCTCTATCCAACTTTAAAAAATTGTGTCAAGCCAAGATGACGAAGGCGGTGGTGCAGAGCCGAATCGCAGCCCTCAAGGAGAAGTTCTCGACTTCGCGGGACTTGGACGCTAAGATCAGGGCATCCCTCGACGTAAGCACCGCCGAGGAGCTGCCGTATTACTGCAATAACCAGTTCGAAGCCTGCGAGGATCAGTTTGACGAGGCGCTGGACTACATGTCCGAGGTACTGGCCAAGGTTTCTGACAGCGACGAAGTCGACCTCAATGTAAGTCACGCTTCAAATTCAATCCTCCGTCCCACGGCTCAGCTTCCGCGGATCAACCTGCCGACCTTCAACGGATCTTTCGACCGCTGGGAAAGCTTCCGCGATCGCTTTAAATCGATGATTATCGATAATAAAACGTTATCAAATGTAGATCGGATGCATTATTTATGCTCGAGTTTATCGGGAGATGCAAGTAGCGCGCTCACCCACCTCGCGATCACCGACGCGAATTTTACTGTGGCATGGAATCTCATCTCGTCGCGTTATGAAAATAAACGTCGTTTAATTAACGGCCATCTGCAAAGGTTATTTTCGTTGCCACAGATCGCGTCCGAAACCTTCAAAGACCTTCAGAATTTGCGCGACAAAGCAAACACCTCGGTTCAAGCGCTCAAAAACCTCGATCGTCCCGTCGACACTTGGAGCGATATCCTCGTGTTTTTGATTTCGCAGAAACTCGATAAATCTTCCCGGAAAGCATGGGAATTACAGATGAGCGAAACGGTCGATTATCCCACCTATAACGAGTTAGATAAATTTCTAGAATCGCGTATCCGCGCTTTCGAGGCGATCTCGCCTTCGAAATCCGAGAAAACCACCGACGGTTCGCAAAAGTCGCCGAAATCGAAATCGATCGCTTCCCATTCGACAACAGCTGCAAACCTTGCGTGCCCGATCTGCAAATCCGCGCACCTATTGTATCAATGTGCGTCGTTCTTAGCATATACTCCATCGCAGCGATACGAATATGTGAAAAAGGAAAACCGTTGTATTAACTGCTTCGGGGGTAATCATTCGCTAAAGGATTGTAAAAACGTGCGGTCCTGTAAAACTTGTCATAAGCGACATCACACCCTACTACATTTCACGGACGAAGCAAAATCGCCCAGGGTAGAATCCGTTCCTACCGTCGCATCAAAAGACAGCGACAACGATAACGAGATCGCGTCTCATTTAATTTCGAAGACGATAATGCCGAAGTCAACCGTACTTTTAGCAACCGCTCGAGTGCGTGTTTACTCGCCACAAGGTCACTTTGTTTACGCCCGCGCTCTGCTCGACCAAGGTTCCGTTGCGACTTTAATCTCCGGAAATATCGTTCAACGGTTGCGTCTCGCGAAAATAAAACAAACTACACGTATTACCGGCATTGGAGACTCGCAATCGTTGTCGCATTCCGTCGCACGTATTTGCGTAACACCATCGTTTGGCGACAAACCTGCATACTCGACTACCGCGTACGTAATTCAATCGCCTTCAAAGTACGCACCGAATCGCGCTCAATCGACGCTCCAATGGGCGCACATTTCTGACTTGACGTTGGCGGATAAGAATCCCATGAGCTCTGATCCGATCGATTTAAGAATCGGAGCCGATTTGTACGGCATGCTTATTTTAGAAGGCGTCCGTAAAGGAGCCGATAACGAACCCATCGCTCAGAACACGACACTCGGGTGGATAATTTCCGGACCGATTTCTTCCGCCCGATCCCTCCACCCTGATTCCGTTCATGCTAATCATGGAACCATCCTCGAAAGCCTTGATCTCGATCTTCGTAAATTTTGGGAGATCGAAGAAGTCCCTCACGAAAACCATTTAAGTCCCGAAGAGCGACAATGCGAAGAGCATTTTGCCGCCACTCACTCCCGCACGCCGAAGGGACGATACGTCGTGCGGTTACCGTTCAAAACCGGTCCCCCGATAGACATTGGTGAATCCCGCGCTACCGCGTTGTCAAGTTTATACCGCGCGGAACGTCGACTCCTTCGAGAGCCAAATAAAGCCGCGTTATATCGCGAATTCCTCGAGGAATACAAGAAGCTCGGTCACATGACCAAAGTTAATGACACCGACGCAAAATCGAGTAACTCTCAAATTTATTATATTCCGCACCACGCTGTTTTTCGCGAAAGCAGCGTTACCACGCAACTTCGGGTCGTGTTTAACGCTTCCTGCGTTACATCGAACGGCACCTCGCTGAACCATCATTTGTTAATCGGTCGCAAACTACAAAATAACCTGGTAGTAGTCATCCTGCTCTGGCGTCAACATCCGTACGTTTGTACTACCGACATCGCCAAAATGTATCGGCAAATTCTCATCGACACTCGCGACGTAGATTACCAACGAATTCTATGGCGCTCGTCGCCTTCCGAGCCAGTGGCGGAGTATCGGTTGCTCACCGTTACATACGGCACTGCTTCAGCCCCGTACCTCGCACTTCGCGTACTTCTACAGCTCGTCAAGGACTACGGAGCTGAATTTCCGTTGGCCGTTATGGTATTACTTCGTCAAATCTACGTCGACGATTGTACGTTCGGAGCGAACAACCGTAAACTCGCGCTTCAAATTCGCGATCAACTAATTGCACTTCTAGAAAAGGGCGGTTTCCGGCTACGCAAGTGGGCAAGCAATTGTCCCGAGTTACTGTCCGACATTGATCCTTCCGATCATGGCCTTGCGCATGACAAGGATTTACACGTCGACGAGCCGTTGAAGATATTAGGCGTCGCGTGGAATCCAGAAAGCGATTCCTTCCATTTCCGGGTCACGACTACACCGAATGCAGACCAAACAGGCGGTTCTCTCCACCATCGCTAAATTGTTTGACCCGTTGGGGTGGGTAACTCCCGTTATCGTGGTCGCGAAAATATTTATGCACCGCCTCTGGTCATTGAAACACGATTGGGACGACGTGCTGCCGTGCGATCTCTTAGAACAATGGCGCGAATATCACAATCAATTGCCGCGTCTCAAACTCATCTCGATCCCTCGCTGGACAAATTACGGTCCCAATATAGCTCATTGTGAACTTCACGGGTTCTCGGATGCGTCAACAAAGGCTTACGCCGCGGTCGTATATCTCCGTCTCGTACCGAGAGACGGCCCCGTTACCGTGTGCATTCTCGTCGCGAAATCGAAGGTCGCTCCAATCAAAACATTAAGCGTGCCACGACTAGAGCTCTGCGGCGCGGTGCTTCTAGCACGTTTAATGTCATTTGTTCTTTCGAATCTCGACATTCAAAACCTCCAACATGACTGTTGGACCGACTCAAGGATCGTGTTAGCGTGGCTTAAACAGCCTCCGTCACGATGGAAGGTTTTCGTCGCAAATCGAGTCGCCAAGACGCAAAGTCTGCTACCGGCAGCAATCTGGCATCACGTTCCGACGGCGGACAACCCCGCCGACTGCGCATCTTGCGGTTTGCGCCCTGGCGAGCTTGCCGATTGCACCCTTTGGTGGTCAGGGCCGTCCTGGCTAAAACAATCCCCTGAGCATTGGCCGACATCATGCTCGTCTCCAACCGAATCTGAAATCTCGAGCGAAAACCGCGTCGTCATACATGCTTGCGTCGCACGTGTTGAACCATGGGATCTCGCGACTCGCTATTCTTCATCTAAGCTGCTTACCGTGACGGCCTATATTATGCGATTCACAAGAATCCTTCGCTCTTGCCTCGATTCCACACCGAAAACCGGTGCTGGGATCAATCAATCGCTCGCACTAACTCCACGCGAAATTCAAACAGCCAAGATCTTTTGGCTCAAAACCATTCAAGGTGACCTGTTTCCACAAGAGACTGCGAGTCTCAAACGAAACGAACGCGTACCTAAATCAAGCTCACTTGTCGCTCTTAATCCGTATCTCGACACCGATGGTCTGATACGAGTCGGAGGGCGACTGCAAAAATCCGATCTTCCCGAGTCAACCAAACATCCGATCGTGCTAGCGTCCCATCCGTTATTATCTCGCATCATATCGCACGCTCACCATAACACCCTACACGGAGGCCCTCATATTACCCTCGCTCATCTCCGTACCGAGTTCTGGCTTTTGCGCGCAAGGGCAACCGTACGGGCGGTCCTATACCGATGCGTCAAATGCGCTCGCGAAAGGGCTATGGTGCCGGCGGAGCTCATGGGTAACTTACCCGACGTCAGAGTCAATCGATCTTCGCGCGCGTTTGAGCATACCGGAGTCGATTATGCAGGACCGATACTCGTGCGGTTTGCAAAGGGACGAGGTCATAAGGCTCACAAGGCCTACATCTCCTTATTCATTTGTATGACCACGAAAGCGATTCATTTAGAGCTAGTAAGCGATTACAGCTCGGCGGCCTTCCTTGCGGCGTTTACCCGATTTGTCGCTCGGCGCGGACTTCCCCATAGCATGTACTCAGATAATGGTACGACATTCCAGGGCGCCGAACGAGAACTCGCCGCCGCTTGTAACGCCGCCGTACGCGATCCAAATTTTCTTAACAAATTAGCAGGCGATCAAATAGCATGGCATTTCCTCCCTCCTGCGGTTCCACATTTCGGCGGATTATGGGAGGCCGGAGTACGTAGCGTCAAATACCACTTAAAGCGATGTATAGGATCTCACACGCTTACATGCGAAGAGATGATTACGCTATTATGCCGAGTCGAAGCGTGCCTAAATTCGCGACCGATCACATCAATTTCCGATAGTCTCGACGACTACCGCGCCCTTACTCCCGATCATTTTTTGATCGGCGCCAACCTTGTCGCAATCCCGGAGCCGAGCGTACTCGACATAACCGAGAATCGGCTCTCGCGTTGGCAATTAGTGCAACGAATTTCTGAAGGTTTTTGGAGGTCGTGGGTAGGCGATTATTTGCATACGCTCCAACAACGCCCGAAGTGGCGCGTTATACAAAATCTGGCCACCGTCGGTCGGATCGTGCTAATGCGTAATCCGCTCGCTCGCCCCAGTCATTGGGAACTTGGACGTATCATTGCCTGTCATCCCGGGGAGGATGGTCTGACGCGCGTCGTCACCGTCAAAACCGCGCGCTCCGAATACAAGCGACCCATCGTCAAGCTGTGTTTCTTGCCGATCGATATAAATATCGAAACAGACGGAGAAGCGGTCAAGGCGGGCGGCTCGCGGCCGTAATGCGTTCCGTCTTTCGGAAACCAACATGTAAATATGTATAAAACGCAATTAGATTGAAGATTTCCTTAGATGTAAGATTTCGCTGTTTCTTTAGATTTAAGATTCCGCTGTTCTTTTAGATTTAAGTTTCATTGTATCCATATATCAACGTATTCAACAATTTACTGTATTATATTTGACATTATGCGGCATATTACTGTATGTTAATTCTCGTTTCGAATATAAATATTCGAGGCGGGCGGTATGTTCGGGAATCGCGAAACATCTCATATGTTAAATTGCGATCATCGACCCGCATTCCTCGCCGTGTTGTCGTTTCACGTGTTTACGCGCGAGACCTTGTCAGCGCCTGGAGTTCCCCCGAATTTCCACGAAAGCCAGCTCCGTTTCTCGAAAATAATCGCGTTATTTCTCGAACTATCTTCCCCCTCCTCGCGCGCTCTAGCGACCGCTCCGAAATTCAGCTGACATACCGCTCGCGCTCAGAAGCCTTTGTACCGTTGTAACGAGCAAATAAATTCGATACCAATATACCGCACATCCGAAGATACGTCGTTTTCTCGATCCTACCGATCCTAAATACCTTGACTGCCGAGTCTTCTTACAAGGCTATACCAGCCAACCGCGCTCAACGAACGATACCCGATCGCGAGTGCACAACAGGATATATTCATATTTATAATAAATACAAAAACAAAGTCTTCCTCCGCCAGTAAATAAATTTAAAATAAAAGTCGTTGTTAGTCGACCTGACTGGCCAAAAATCCAATATATTTAATTCACGACGTTTTGACCGCAATTCGGTCCTTTTCCAGTGAGAATTACAAATTTAAACGCATCCGCAAACAATCCAAAACGTCGCTGACATTGTGCCCTAACTACGTCATACGAACGTAAAGCTAAAAATTAAAAGTCGACATATCGAAAGTGAGAGAGTCAAAAAGATAAGTCATAAAAAAGTTAATCATAAGTCAAAGTTAAAAATACAAATAAAATAAATACAATTAAAAAGAACTTACAAGTTAAGAGCGTCAAGAAAAAATATAAAAGAGGTGTAACGTGAAAAGAAAAATGTCGCAAGCCATATCAGAGAACACATCCCAACGGTATAACAGTCAAAGTCACACTGAGAATAAAAGCCCAAAGACAATAAGTGTTCCCAAATAAAAACGAACAGAACGAAAAGGAAAAAGTGCAAACTAAGTGGCGGTTGATCTTGGATCAACATTCAACTCAAGATTATCTCAGCTAACCAGCAATTGAAATTTCTGCTCCGATGTAGAAGATCAGACGTCCTACCCCCACACTTACACCAACTACGTTTTAATATCGAACTGCATAGCAATAGAGTAAAACATGAATTCAATCTTTTTAAAAAACGCATACAACGGAAGTTTCTCAATTTTGAAACTCATGATTCTAATTGTAATCTTTGTTTTTTACGTTCTAAAATTACTAAAATTGAGAACACACTCTTTGAGATCTTACCGGACTTTTTGGTTAATAACTTTTTTAGTTTTAATACTAACTACTTTCGTACTCATGACCACACAACAAAGTTTAAATTAATTAATAAGTTTAATTCTGTGATGGCTGCGCAGAATCCTTTCTATAATTCTGTGCTCACTTTTGACTATAAAAAATGGATTGTTAATAATAGTAATAAACAAATTCCCGATAGAGTTTTAAAGTTCCTTAGTCTCGGTGACAGGTTCGCTCTTCCTATCGACATGCATGACAAAAAAGACCGTGTAAATTCTGTTGTTGACGTTATTAAAAACTTTGAATTTAATATCTTTCAAATGTCTGAAGATATTGTTGAGGAAGCGCGTAGCCGTATCTCTAATTCTTTATTTAAGTTTCTGCGAAAAGATAAACACACCAACTGTATTGACAGGATCATTTTGCAGGAATTTAAATTTTGCAAAAGATTTCTTCGGAATAATACTGATGTTTTTGTTACCAAGGCTGATAAGGGCCAGGTTACTGTTATTATGGATAGAATTACATATGTGAATAAGATGACTGACTTACTTAATGATGGTTCTACGTATAAGAAACTTAAAAAGGACCCTATAGGAAAAATAACATCCAAAATTAAAGATCTGGCCAAGTCTTGGTTTAACATGAATATCATTAGTGAGCACGTTTTTAACCAACTTAATTGTACTAATGGGAACCTCCCACGTTGTTACGGACTTCCGAAGATTCATAAAGATGGCTCACCACTACGGATTATTGTTTCTACTTTGGGGAGTCCTTTATACAATATGGCCAATCTTTTACATAAAATCTTGGAAAAATCTGTTCCTAAACCTGAGTCTTATATTAAAGATGGTTGGTCTTTCGTAGAACTGGTTAAAGACGTAAGAATTGGGGAAAATGATGTTTTGATATCTTTGGATGTCACCTCTTTTTTCACAAATATTCCTAAAGATCTTGTACTTAGAGCTATTGAAAAGAGGTGGAATTACATCTCCACAAAAACTGGTCTCAGCCTTCCCCAATTCTTGCTTGCAGTTGATTTAATTCTTAGTTCTACTAGTTTTACGTTTAATGGTCAGGTATATGAACAAATCTTCGGCAGTCCGATGGGTTCTCCTCTTTCTCCTATTTTAGCTGACATCGTTATGGATGATTTGGAGACACATTGTTTGCGGTTACTCAGTTTTCATATTTCCTTTTTTAAAAGATATGTAGATGATATTTTCGTGATAGTTCCTAGGTCGGGGATTGATGAGTTGTTGGATGTTTTTAATCGCTACCACTCTAGATTAAAATTTACTTACGAACTGGAGAATAATGGTTCTTTGAGTTTTCTTGACACTACAGTGATTCGAGAGGGTAACGTTTTACTCACAAATTGGTATCGGAAACCTACTTTCTCAGGAAGATATATAAATTATTATTCGAACCACCCTCTTAAATATCTTGTTGATCGAGCTATTCTTTTGTCTGACGCTCGTTTTCACAATTCTAATATTATAGAAATAAAAAAGATCCTTTCTAACAATTGTTATCCAACGAGGGTTGTTAATAAGTACATTAATGCCCGACTTCACGAACTACAGAATAGAAATAATAATAGTAATGACTCTAACTGTGACAATGCAACCCAAGATCCTTTAAAATTTATTACTATACCGTATGTCAAAGGTCTTAGCGGTGATGTTGGCCGTACAATGCGTGACGCTAAATTTAGAGTACTTCTCACTATTCCGAAGAAATTAGATTGTGTTATTAAAAAGGGAAAAGATAGGCTTCAAGATCTTAAACAGACTGAGTTGGTTTATAAGATTGATTGTGCAAATTGTAATGCCACATATATTGGACAGACCAAGAGGCACTTAGAGACACGCATTAAGGAACATTCTCGTGATATTAATAAGAATGTTGACAATCATTCTGTTGTCAGTAAGCACCGTCTCACTTACAATCATAATTTTAATTGGCATCAACCTAAGATTTTATATAAAGAGAGGCATCTTAAAAAAAGAGAAATCTCCGAAATGTTTTTTATCAAAAAATATGATTGCACAATCAATCTTCAAAAAGACACTGAAAATCTACCTGGGACTTATGAACGTGTTATTAGCGCCACTTAGTTTGCACTTTTTCCTTTTCGTTCTGTTCGTTTTTATTTGGGAACACTTATTGTCTTTGGGCTTTTATTCTCAGTGTGACTTTGACTGTTATACCGTTGGGATGTGTTCTCTGATATGGCTTGCGACGTTTTTCTTTTCACGTTACACCTCTTTTATATTTTTTCTTGACGCTCTTAACTTGTAAGTTCTTTTTAATTGTATTTATTTTATTTGTATTTTTAACTTTGACTTATGATTAACTTTTTTATGACTTATCTTTTTGACTCTCTCACTTTCGATATGTCGACTTTTAATTTTTAGCTTTACGTTCGTATGACGTAGTTAGGGCACAATGTCAGCGACGTTTTGGATTGTTTGCGGATGCGTTTAAATTTGTAATTCTCACTGGAAAAGGACCGAATTGCGGTCGAAACGTCGTGAATTAAATATATTGGATTTTTGGCCAGTCAGGTCGACTAACAACGACTTTTATTTTATAATAAATGTTGCATTGGCGATATAAATTAATCCCTTAAGGGGATATTAATTTTTTAATTAATTATTTAAACTACAGATCGTACATCAGAAAATAAGAATGAGATCTATATGAGATCTCAAATTACTTCTCTCGAAAAGATTAATATAAAGGATAATACGTGATAATGACGTAAATACTAAACTAATATTACAAAGAAAACGCGAAATACTGATTCGAAATTTTTTTAATCGATATCAATTATGTCAAAATAAAGCATAGAATAAAATAGAAGTAAATTAAAGCAGGAAAATGATAAGAAATGGATATAAGAAAATTACTCACGTTGGGATCTTCTCTAATGGTGTCCATTGAGATCGACGGCGGGTTTGATGTTCCAGATGATACATTGCGCAGCATGGACTCGCTATTTGCATTCGAATCATGAAAAGAGACCCTTTTCATAGATGCTGGCTGTTGAGAAGTGGGAGGTAGATTAGATGTGGTCGAGCCGTTTGATCTGAGAGCACTTTGCTGAGACATAACGGCGTAAGTGGAGCCTCGTTCTGGTGGCGGGGGTGCCTCGTTTACGTTGTTTTGCAAAGCTACAACAAAAAATATCTTTAATAAAAATACATAAGCCAAATATGCAATACATCCAATAAACACAACAAAAATATAGTGTATCGGTAAATGGTAGAGAAAAATATTTCGAGACAATTTTGCTTTAAAAAAATATGAGAATACAGAGAATCAAAGTTCGATTTACAATCTATAAAAGTAGCTTTACGTTTAATCTACTAACGCATAGATACGTTGCGGCCATTAATAATTAAGTTATCCAAGCGCAACATGCCAGGATGCAGCTGGCTCCGCGAATGTTGGCTCGGCTGATACGTTTGCTGCTGTGATTGCAGTTGCTGTTCTTCCTGTTTCTTCTGGTTCTCATATTCAGCCTGATTCCGCTTTACCTCGTGCATTCTCCGTTGCAGTTCCCTGTCTTCCACGGAGTGCGACATGCCCATGGAATAGGACTTCTGACCGGAACTGAAATGGCCAAGAGGTGTGCCATAATTAGGTGTCGATACATGCTCTTCGCTCTGACTTGTTGCTGTTTGTTGTTGTTGCGGCTGCTGCTGCTGATTTGGTTGCACGTGCAAGCCACTATTTTCTTGACCAGGACCACTCATCCTAACATTTTGAGACACAGTTGATTGGATAAAATAAGAGCATGGCTGCTGGTGACAGGTTGGCTGCTGAGAGGTTGAAGAGGCAAACCACTTCTCATAGATTGATTGCCTGCGATTGTTCTCGATAAAATTGGTGGCTGCATAGTTCCTTGGGCAGTTCTGTCCTGACTGGCCGCCATTCTCAGCAAGCTCTGAACGCGCTGCACACTCTCATTGTCTAAATCGTTGTTCTCCTCGTCATCATCTTGATTGGCAATCTCCTCCGCTCGCTTTTGGAAGTCTCTCTCCAGTTGGAGACCTCGCAGCTGCTCCTGCTGCTGCGTTCGATGTGTTAGTGCGCTCAGCTCAGCGATTTGCTGATCTCGCCATTGTCGGGCAGCTTCTCTCCTACGGGCTTGTTCCTGAAGATACCAGCAATGTCAAATAAAAATGTTCTTAAAGAAAAATATAATAAAAGTACAAATTCCAGAAAACTTGTTATTGAAATTCTTAATTGCACAACAATTATTAATAGAACAAAAATTTTAATGTAAAAACCTGAATATAGATTTAAAATTATTGCTCTAACAAGATTTATTTGCATTTATTAATGCTACCATTTCATTTATTATTCCTTTATTAATTACTATTTACCTTCTCTCTTTCTTCTCGTTGCCAAGGATTCGTCGCACTATATTGATACTGACGCGGTTGCTGCATGGCACTGATTCCTCCCGCAGGGTAATAACTACCTCGTGGTGGATCTTGCATGCTTGCGGTATACCTGCAATGCAACGTTTTAATCCGTTATTTTATGATCAAATTTAATCACCAACAAGCAACTCCCGAGATGCGTTAAGATACATACCTTGTGTCGGCTTGCTTGTACAGAGGGTGCGTCGAAGTATTGGGCGGCGGTGGTGGTGGGCTTTCGCTACACTCTTTAGACGGTAGAGCTGGTCTCGTTGGCAGCACTTCCGACGTCGTCATAGAGTGGCTCTCCCCGTTTTGCGCGCGATTGATGACGTTATCGTTTCCATACTGATCGACGCGCTGGTCCAGATCGCCGTTCGGATAAATGCGGACTGTTCTGCGAGCCGGCGAAATGTCGGTTCTGTTCGGCGTACGACCGTCTCCTGGCTGCTCGAGTCTCTACAGAGTAGATTCTCAATGGGCATCGGCTGGTGGCCGCGCGCGATCGCCTCGTTTTTCAGCTTGGGCATCATCGGGCCGTATTGACCTCCGACTACCGGATACCGGTTGGGGTGCTGATTATACTGGCCGTACTGAACATACTGCGTGCTGTTGTATTGACCGTACTGGGCATCCGGATAGTTGTAACTGGGTGCGTTTTGTCCCGCGGCGTAGCTGGAGGTCGTGCCCAGACGACGTGGAACCGAGTGGTCTCGGCGTGCGTACATTCAAAATATTCGACATTTGTTGAGCAGGAGGAGCTGCCACTCAAGCGCCCATGTTGTACATTCCCGGCGGTCTATGCTGGTTGAGCCGCGGCGCGCCGCCGCGCAATTGTCGTCGACGAACTTCCTCCTGCATCTCCTGCATCTTCGCCTCCTGTCGAATAATGTCGCGCGAGGATTGGGAACGCGGTGGTGGTCCTCCACTGTGTTGTTGCATCTGATTGCTGACGGCCGAGTAGCTTTGCTGCTGGCTTAGGGTAACGTACGCAGACGTCGGACGGTCTCGGATGTGGCCACCGACTTCCATGGTAGGAGGACGGTTCAACGAGTTCTGTGAACACCTTAGGAAACCCTTTTGAATGTGCTGAGGATTCCTGCAAGATGCAGCGATAAATTTAAAAACTATACAGAACATTTGAGAAAAACCATAAGATTATTCTAAATTGATCTATGCGCACAATGACATCTTCATTCTATGCACGTGTGATCAAGTGCCAAACGTAGTGTAAGAAAGAAGTGCTTAAAAATATAAAAATATAAGCTGGTTAAAGGTATATAAAAGTTGTACAGTATATCTATACCTGTCATCTGGTTGTTGTGAACTAATTTGTTGTTTCACCGTCGCGGTCGGGTCTTGATTTCGATAAATACTCAGATTTTGATAAAATCGCTCTGCTTCTGTACCCTGTGCATTCAACGGTGCGTTCATGTGCGTCGTATTTGGATTTAAATTAGGCAATGATTCCTGCCTGCTGACCAAGCCAGTGGGCGGTAAAGTTCCGATTCTCATGGAATCGTGCAAATTATGGCTTGACCTAGAATACATTATTGCATATAAAAATACGTTATTCTGATAAATATATCGTTTTCTCATGATATTTTACAAACACAATGTACAACTTACAATGACATTATGATACTAAATACATTAACAGATAAAAAAAAATCTTTTAATTTGTCCTACATTTTCGAAAAATTGCGTTTTATAATTCCTGAAAATTATTTCTAGTTTGCTTAGAATAAGTTGTATAAAATTTCGTTTAGCATAAATAAGCTTACGGTCTTTTTCCGATTTTCGATTATTTTTTTTTAAATCTGCATCACAAGCTATTTGAACTGAATTAAAGATATATACCTGGAACGTAAAGAAGTTGCGCTGTTGATCGTCGCTATAGGGGGTGGTTGAACAGGCGGTGTAACGCTGTTGCTGGAAGATGCTCTGCTGTATCCGGGATTGAACACCTCATGCTGTTGCTTGGTCTCGGTACCCATATCTACGTAAATCCAATTTTTATGTACAAGCGAGTAAACGTATCCTTGCGTACTCTTCTATCAGATACATCTTTATCCTACTTAAATCATCATAAGAGTTAGACGTTTCTCTTATGTTTAATCTATCTAGTGAAACCCGATAAAGCTGCGTGATTCGATAATAGATAGACGTTCCTCTTATGCTAATCTGTCTAGTGAAACTCGATAAAGCTGTGTGATTCGGGCATGATATGCACACACAAAGCTCGCTCGTACTTACTATGCAATGCCGGGACAGACTTGCTGCTGTGAATTTGCTGTGTTCATCGTCACTCATCTCACCTATGTAATCAGAAGTTTTGTATCCTCTTCTATGTTTACGTCCTATAAATTACAAATGTAATTCTTATAAACTTTTCTTACTTTCGCAGTCCTCGATCTGCTATATCATACGGATAAATTAAATCATGCGGTAAATTCAACCTTTCACAGCGCGGCAACGTTAAAAAAATTACGCCCTCACAACACGATAGTCAATCAGCGTTACACATATTTTTCAAATTATTGCTACTATCTCTTTCTGTTATTCGATTATAAAAGTTCTGAAACGTCAAAAATCAAATTTGTAACTTAAAAATGAAACTTACTTCTGTATCATAATCAGCGTGTTGGCCTGAACTGCCATCTTCGGAAATTCCGGTCGTAGCTGATGCATGCAGCTTGATTGCCACCGTTTCTCGCTTTACGACGAGGTTCTTGATGCTCTGTTTCGATTAAGCGCTTTGACATCTTATGGTTTCTCTTTTTGCGTTTTTCCCAAGACAGATTCCAACCCTTACAAAATAATAAAATATATTTAATTTTCCTTAATGTGTACGTTAATATGATTTGTACAAGATTAAGTAGCTTCGCTAAAGCTTCTCTAACTTACTTGGAAGTGCATGAGGTACTCCACTGCTTTTCTACCTCTTTGATCTGTATTCACAATGACATCAATGACATCAAGCATCTGCAAACAATTTTATAGTTAGTTTGAACTGCGAGTTTCCGTACGATGACAAAATTACATATATCTACTTGTACATACAATATAAGTTTATTTCTATATTTCATAGATCTATAATTTGATGTAATTGTTCAAATACAACTTTAGGTTGTGACCGGACATTTAGGTTAACGCGTTACAACTCATTCATCAGTATCTCCGAAATTTCAAAAGATTCGTGAAACACGGTCGCCACTCGATTTTACCCGTTATATCGAGAAAGGTAAGTATACTACTAACCGTATCTGTCGACTAATTCCCCTTCTTTTTCTGTTTCAGGTGCTCCGGACTGCTGCTGGCCGCTCTCTCGTCGTCGCTGGATCTCCTCCGTGGAAGCCGCTTCAACCAACGATGCTGGACCTCGGTCGCCTCGGATGGACCCACAGGATCGTCGCAGAATCTCAGGTAAGTATCGTATACTATGCTTATATCGTAAGCGATGTGCATTTACTCGCACTTAACTTCCGCAGGAATATCGATTTACGAAGAATTTTCCGCTTGGAAAGTGACTCAGGACAGGTCACGGGATACCGCCGAATGATTTCTGACACTCAGGATATCTCTTTGTATAACAATGTATTTATTCATTAAACTCGAATAAATAGTCATTACAGCTCGATTCACAATGATTTACAGTCACTCTTGGTGTATCACATATCACTTGGTGTTATCGCATATCACAATTCGTGTATCGCGTGTAAAATCGACAAATCTTGAATTAATACGAATTTCGTTCCGCAACATGGGTATCACCGGTGGTAATGAGAATATAACGTATTCTCCCGAATGACTGTCCTTTTTTTCGTACACGGATGTGAAAGTTCGCACTATTCACAAGTGCCGCACGCACTATCACTTATACGTGATATTTCCGGATATCGCTCCGTACGCGGGTCTCGCCGGTTGTTTCGAGATATATCTTCGAGAACGTTCGCGATTACTCAAAGTATCAGATTGTGTAGTCTCTCTGAGATCTCCTGGGCGACTGCCTTATTGTAACGCATATATCGCGCACAATATTACTTTATCGCGAAACTTCACGTTAATCGCGATAACTCGGATATCGCTCCGGACGCGGGTCTCGACGGTTGTAATAAGAGCTATGGCTATAATGTGTAAGCGCTTCGAGCTCTCCCGACAGACTGACCGTGAGCGCTCGCTCGCGACGGCGTACGTCCCGTTGCTGAGGGTTACCCCCACTCTTGTTATTCACATCTTTGCATCGGTTATCACGTGATCGTCGGATGACGGTAACTACGCATGAAACAAACAACTCCTGACAAACACGTAGGAATGTCAGAACTTTCTCTTTTGTTCCGCGCTCGCTGAAACTTACTCACGAGAATATTTGCTACAACATATTTTTACGACTTTACATGATTTTCAGCAATACAGGTTTTCGAGCGTTTCTCTCGATACGGATCACGGACATCGCTCGCACTTGACAATTACGATCCTCGCTACTCCCCGGATACGCCTATATGACATTTTACAGGTGGAGGCGCATGTGCTGGAATCTCACCCCACGAACATCGAATTCGGACGGGATCTCGATAATGATGCTATTTAGCATCTCTCAATGCTACTTGTAACGCTTGATTACATCTCGCAACCGTGTGACAGGTGTTTCTGTCACACATGACAAATCGACACGGGATCGCGATATATGTCTTTAGGATGATCCCGGAAATGCACCGATATCGATTTTTTCCCTGTAGGTGGTGCGTGCCGTGATTTCGCGGCACAGAGTTCGCAGGTCGACGGGACCCGGTGCGTCACGCTCCTAGGGACTCAATAAACCGATCGCACATGGTTGTTCCAGGGGAAGGTGCTCGTGCTGGGTGTTTCCGGCATCCAGGTCGGATCAGGGTGAAACTTGGTAGTTACACTATTTAGGACCTCCGCAGACCATTTCCGATGGCCACTTGGTCGTACGAAGTCTGTGCTAAGATTTTCCGGCACAGTGATCGAAATTTTAATTGAACAGTGATTGTGCCTTAATTGGCATCCCAACAACACACTGCCGATGTTGGTTTACGCGAATTATATGTGTGCCGTGTTTTCTCCGCACATGCCTCAAACTCGATCGGGATCGCGATCACTATGTCCGCTGACATCCTATTAACGCTTATAAATCCTCTCTTCCAGGAGAAGAGGTGCGTGCCGGGTTTTTGCGGCACGTCGATCGGACAAATGCGAGAACGCGTGAGGCGTGTTTCTCGCGACTTACTAAGCCACTCTAGGTAGTCTCCTCCCGTAGATGACGTGTGTGCACGACTTCTGGTGCACAAGTGTAGGTTGGGCGTGAAAATCGCATATTCGTGCATCAATGATGCTTCGCAAACGCAACGCGTCGGTATCTCTCGCGAAAACTCGATGTGACGCGATCCTCATGCACAACGTTATATCAATATCAAAACATGCTCGAACGCATGTGACTAGTCGCGCTAATGCGCAATAGCGCTGAATCACGGGGATATCCCCTTATCTGGCGGAATTGAGTCGGTAGGAAGACTCTCGCGAAGTTTATTGAATATCATCTGAATCGAATCGACTTATATTAATAAAGAAAGGACAATCGTATTTATTGCCACGCTTGGCCTTTAATAATACACACAAAATAAATTAAATTATTGATACATAATTTTATCCCGACCTTAGTGAAATAAGAACATAACTACATCAACGTGCCAACAGACACTTATATGTCACACGTGAAGGTGATAAGCAAACAAAATAAATTACAATAACGAAATTTACACTATCTAAGGCGGGAAAATTACGAGTGTATGTGTGAGCGCGCTCGCTCACACATGGTGTTTGGACGCGGCTTGCGCCCAGTCCGTCAGGTCAGCCTTACCGTCGTCTCCTCCGTTCGCCGATTCTGGCTGCTTCGTCCGCGATGCTGCCTCCGGCTGCAAGGTTACCTCTACTTTTGTAATCTATATCTCTTTTATTGCAAGAATATTTTTTAATAAAATCAGAATTAAATTTGCACTTTACGCTTACCTATATTTTTGCACGTGAAATTTAGCCAGGTATTAGGCACAAGCAAATCTGATAAATAATTTGTTAATAGTTTGAGCACGTTTCTCGTTTTGATAAACTATTACGTATCGGGCAATTCGGACAAATGCGTTCCGAAACCAGCACATATTCTACGTCTCATCCCCACTCTCCGACAGCTAAACGATATACAGTTTTTCGCGTTTTTAAGGGAAACCGTGATCTAACAAACGTTTTCATTAGTATATACGGAACTAAAAAACGATTCCGCATCGATTGACCCCGGTTTGAATCAAAAATTTTAAAGAATTCTATATTTACCGGCTAAATTAACACTAAAAATTATTTTCGTGATTACGTAAAAACTATTAACTAATAAACGTTCTAATTAGTCTAACAATCAATAACAAACGACTAACAAACGTTTCGTATAAAAAAAGATATCAAAAGTCGAAGTTGTCCGGCTAACTTCAGTGAGCTAAATGAACAAGTGTTAGATGAAAGCCTCCCAATTTTTCGCGATGCAAGCGATATTTCCCGGAATACCTTCCGGTACTTCAACGGCCTTCCGATTCTGTACTTTTTCGGCAAACGACAATTCTACAAATTTAACGAATTCACGAAAGCTGTGACAACCATCGGCGGATTTGAACCGGAGATGCTCGGTGTGACTTGTCCGAGGGACGGGCTGTTTCAAGAGCTGCGAAATCTTTTGAGTAGATTTGTTCGATTTGACGCACTGATGAGTAATCGTGACGATACTTCCGAGAATGTTGAAGAGGAGAAGAGCGAATCGGCGGTGTAAAAAAACTAAACCGCGCTTATAAGCAATAGGTAAAGTAATAAGAATAAAATTATCATAAAATTATCTGGAGAGAGGAATGACGTTTCTTTAAGTCGACACCCTGTTACACGAGCGATCATTCTCGCGCGGTCCACCTACCGGGCGCAACGATCAGACGCATAGAAAGATACGCTGAGAAAAGAGAAAGATATATTCGACATTGCGCGCTCATCAGCAGCAGGAGCCGCATTTCGATAAACCACCGCCTTCACCGCCTTCACCGCCTTCACCGCCTTCACCGCCTTCACCGCCGTCACCGCAGTCACTGTTGCAGGTAATGCTAACGCAACTACCGCTGCCGCTGCAACATCACCTTAACGACAATCGTGAGAACGATAACTGCGACGATGGAACGAATAGAAAAAAAAAAAGAAGGGACGACGAGCGATCGGTGACGACGCCGCCGAATATTGAGCATGTCTATCCAACCTCGAGCAACAGCGGCAACAACAGTAAAAGAAACGCGTAAGTTGACGTTGACACTGACCAGCGCATCCCGCCAAGTATGTAGGTTTTCATACACATTGTATTTTACAGATATGACAACAACAGCCGCTCGACGAAATGGATAGCCAATGTCGCGCGTTATCATATCCGCATCTTGGGAAGGAGATACTCGTTGACCAAAACGTTCTACAAATTCATAGACGTCGGTATCGCCGTTAGATTTCCGTCTCGCGTGTACATCATCATAGGGGATTATCATGGCAAGGAGATCATTCTCTCGCCCGACGCATGGAGTCGACTCATGGATGAAAAACACGCCATAATGTCGCACCTGCGGCGCAGCACCAGCAGCGGCGGTGGGTGCAACAACGACGACGACGACGAGACGCGCAATCCAGCCTACAGAACCATCGTCGCAGCAGGTTTGACGTTACGATTTGGAAGACTCAACAATTTGCCGATCCTGCGTCTGGACACGCTCAAGACTCGTATCGTCCTGTCGCTGAACACCGTGCTCGCTATGTTCGACCTCGAGCACTGCATAAATTTTATAGCAGCTACGCTGTGCGCGATAACCGGCAAGGTCGACGCGAAACTGTCCCGTTTTGTCGCTATCGCATCCATGGTTCCGGACCCTGTGAACGTGCCACGAGTGATACGCGAGAGCGAATTTTTTGATCGCACCGTCGACATCGTCGACTGCGAGTTGGTCGCTTTATGTTTTGGAATGGCTGAAAAGTTGTAATTCCCTCACCACGCCCCGATACGAATAAAGAAACATCTTGCCCCATTTGTCAGCCTATCGTTATTCTTTCCCATTGTCCCATTTAAAAAAACATTTAATAAATAATAATTTACACAATCTATATAATTCCATTTTGATAACGTACAGAGATATTCTATATTATTTTTCCCATTATGTACAGAGAGATATTCTTTTTACTCTTCGCTACAAATCTCATATCTGTGCGTATATGTATGTAGTTATATGTATGCGCGCGTGCGTGTGTCACTCCGACTTCTTCTCGATTCGCGCACCACTACCATCGCCGCCGCCCGATCTTCGACGACACGACCGATAACGCGAGCAACTATATTAATTTACAAAATTAATCACATATTCTCAAATTATACGTACCTAAATGTCGCTCTGACCGCCGTCGTAGGAAAGATTCCTAGTCTCTTTCACGATTCCCGGAATAGTCGAAAGATCCATCGCCACCTGATCCAAAAATTGTCGCAACAATTGTCGCTTGCGGTCCGTGATCGAGGAGGAGGTAAAGAATTGACTTCTCAGTTTCGCGTGCCTCCACCAGTGACGCTTCTCCACGTTTGCTATGTCTTTGAAATTGTACACGTCCAAGCGTATCAATTGATATCCGGTCTCTCCAGGTGATTTCATAGTCTCCATTCGCCCATTCTTTAATCTCGATACGTACTGATGAATATGACTGACATAAAACTCGGAGGCCAGATCAAACAATGCGTCAAGCCCGCGTCCCTCTTTCATTTCCTCTTCTTCCTCCTTATCATCATTATCATTCCGCTTCTTTCTCTTCTTCTCCTCTTTTTCCTTTGCCGTCGAAGTTATCGCCATCGCTGTCGCTGTCGTCGCCTCTTTCTTTTTCTTCCTTTTCATGCGATGCTCCAATGAGACGTCGTCGTCGTCGTCGTCGTCGTCGTCGTCATTGGTCACGACGGGAACCGCACGCGACGCGAAAATCTGCCTCGCCGCTCCGAGCGGTATACTGGCGATATATGTTTTATAATTGATCACCAATTCGGTGTAAGTTTCCACATTCATAGTGTCCTTCGTAAACAACTCGTAACTTTGGCCAGGAATTTGGGCGCGAAGAAATCTATGCATATCATCGGCGGAACTCGTAGGGTTCAATGACCCTTTTTCAAGCCACAACTGGTAGAGATCCTTCAAGGCTGTTCGCATCCTACGTTTGACGAAATCAGTTACCGTTTTCGAACTCTCAGCGTACTTCGTCATACTGACGATTAATAATCTTAGGTTGCGCGACGCTGTCCAAGACGGATTCCAAATTTTATACAATAAATCAAGGCGGGTATAACGAGTGCCGATTTCATTTAGATCCGTTTTGTTCTTCCGCTGATCAGTCGAAAAGGGCGCGTTCATAAGCACCATTACCTCCAAATCTTCTTGAGAGAGCTGAGATTCCACATTTTTATTTATCTTGACGTACACGCGCGTTTTGAGAGAAAAAACGGTACTCTGTGGTCCTCGATATTCCGACTTCTGACATCGAGCTGGTCTCGTCTCGCACTTATATGTACATATATGTATATGTATGTGTCTCTTGTCATAAGTAAAAATAAATTTTATCGAATTTTTTTATTGCAGCCATAATTTGATTTAGTGCGTCTAAGTTTTATTCCTTTCACACTGTCGTCGCATAAATTTTTTTTCTTATTGCCGCGATAAAGTGTTCTATTTTAAATTTTTATTTTCTTCGCATGGTCATCGCGTAAAGTTTTATCGATTATTTATTGCCCGCGATGAGGTATTTTTATAGTGCGCACCACCTCGATTTATGCTCTCTTGCGACATACTATCTGATAACAATCGCGCATTTGTCTTGTCGTCTGACTTATTCTTTTCACACAGTCATCGCATAAAATTTTTTTTCTTATTGCCGCGATAAAGTGTTCTATTTTAAGTTTTTATTCTCTTCGCATGGTCATCGCGTAAAGTTTTATCGATTATTTGTTGCCCGCGATGAGGTATTTTTATAGTGCAATTATCGTAGAATTATTCTCGAAACGCTCGAGGCCTTGTGGCTTTGCGACGCCGATGATGTAATCACATACCCCCCCTCGATCGAATTTATTGCCGCGAAAAGGCATCTGACAATGAGACTTATCGCAGAATTATCCTCGAAACGCTCGAGGGCCTCGAAGCATCGCGACGCCGATGATGTAATCACATAACCCCCCCCCCCCTCGATCGAATTTATTGCCGCGATAAGGCATCTGACAATGAGACATCGCGCGCGTAACGCGACTACCGTGCGTGGGCGCCCATTCAGTACAAACTGTATCAGGCCTAACTATCATGTACTTTAAACATCATAGGACATATACAATGCAACGGGCGCATGTGGAGTAACGCACGTTGTTCTTAAAGCTAATACAGTTGAATCAATGAGAATCGAATAGAAGTAGAACCTTCTTCTCTCTCTGTTAGTACTTATGTATATCAGCTTATATGCAACCTAATGCGTCGTGCGTGGCGTCGTCTGTTGCGTGACGCCGACACTGCGCTACCCAACCCACCACCCCCGACCCCCGCTCAGGCGACTAATTAATACATCGTGCGTGGTGTCATCTGTTGCGCGACACTAAAACTGCACGCTTCCTACCCCGCACCCCCAACCCGCACAGGCTTCCCAGAGCCTACTGAACTAGCTCCCCAATTAATGCGTCGTGCGTGGCGTCATCTGTTGCGCGATGCTGTCACTACGCGCTTCTTCCCTCCCCGCCCCCCGGCGGCCTAAGTTGAAACCCGTGTTTGTCTGCTACTAGCGTTGTTCACTGCTATTTATCCACGGCGTTTCGAAATAAATATTGTTCATATTCACTAGTAAATTGACGACTTTCTTGCGTAAATTATTTAACCGTCCCTCGCAACCTTGAGCGCTGCCCGGCATCCACCCTGCCCCTCCACCGTTCGATGAGCTAGCCAGCACCTCGTACCGAAGGCGGTATCAATCTTGTCGATTTTTGGCGAATATTGGTCGTCGTTTCGCGATTCGGTGACGCGACGTCGTACGCGTCTGGCGCCCAATCAATTCTTTAGCGGTTGATCAACTGCCTTCCGGGTACGAGGGATCCGCCATAGAGAGGCCCACCATCCGGCTCTCCCTTTTGCTCCGCTATCATAGAAGATAGCTTGAAAACATATATAAGAACTATAATATCCAAAATTTATCCACTTTTATTATCAATTTATTTACCGGCTTTTAATTAAAAATTAACAAGCACTTGAAAAGAACTTTTAATTCTTCAAAGTCTGTCACCAATAAAGTCATCAATGAAGTGACATATAACAATAATATAACTCTGTTAACTCTACTACAATACTCTCTACTACAATATAACTCTATTAAAATAGTTATATGTTGCAATTGAGAATTATGATATCACATCAAAGTTACGAAAATGTAACATTTCTTACAACATTTGTTGCATTTACTTACATTACTGTAATTTTCATATAACCAGAAAGTAATCAAACAATATAACAATTTCATCGCGGTGTTGTATTTTATTAATAAGAGAGAATTATATGATCTTGACATTAATTGGAAAGAGCAGCCGTTATATTGTGTTACTCCTGTACTACGTAGCAGTTATATTCTGTTTGCTGGGGAGTATACATTATTATATTTTTTTGTACTATATAGTATCCGCACAAAATCAGCTGTCACTCTCAACATGAAATTCGACGAAAACGATAATAATGCAGACAATATATCCTAATAGTTTAGAAGTTTGTTTTTGAGATGGAATGACGCGCGTGGTTCCATGCCTATGCGAGTGATATAAATAGCAACCGAAAGGTCCGTATGGTTTGATCGATCCCGGCTTGGCCTTCACCCGCGTATATTTCGATTAAGAAATTCTTTCCCTGTTTAAAAAGAGATATTTAAGGATTAACAATCTGTTATAGATTAATAATCCATTTAAGAGTAGCTCAAAGAGGAGGTTCCTCTTTTTAAAAAAAAAGCAAAAAAAGAAAGTTTTTAGAATAAAAGAAATAAATGTGTATGGAAGTTAAAATGATAGAAAATGCAAGTTCTCGTAAAATATTTGCACTACATTACCCAATGGTGGGCTTGAAGACGCCTACCATGCTTCTATAAATCCAGGAGCTAACCTAAAAAAAACCTTGTTTTTGAGATCAAAGAGAAAACATCTTAAATTTATACTATATAATATCTCCTTCAGTAACCGAAAAAGTGCTTTTATATTTTATATTTTTGAGAAAACATTTTTTATTTGATATTTATAAGAAAACATTCTATTTGTTATATTTATAAGAACAGATTTTATTGATTAGTTTCTGTTAGTGTGAAAAAAGATTTTATTGTTATTTTGTACAGTTTATTTTCTATAGATAAAAATATCAATAAAGATTCATTTATGTACCATATATATAATAAATAAAAATAAGTAGTGATAGTAGGAGTTCTGCCCCGGGAGCTCCGAGGGCGGAGCTTGAAGGCAAGGGGGCTGATGTCACACGGGGAGGGGGGTTTGTTTACAGGCGGCGTATCGTATTACAAAAGTGATGACGTCACGCGGGGGAGAGGATGTGTTTACAGGCGGCGTATCGTATTACAAAGGCGATCGTCGATGACTGATAAGTAAACAAGTCGCGATAAGTAGCGAATATCGCGTATCACCTGACGTATGCTAGAACAATAGAACTGCGCGGTGTCTCATCAAATTCTGGGAAGGGCCCGTATTTTCGCGGCTGTCCGCGGGAGGGATTAGGAAGAGGGGTACCGCGTTAGGGCCCGTGACAATAAGAGTATATGAACACGAATAACTATGGCCTCTTTCGTACATCCGATATGCGCGAGTGGTACGAGCGACACGTTATCGAACCCACACTGGCGAAACTCGAAGATTTCCAGGAGCGCAATAGTGGGTGGGCGTTATCGCGAATTCTCGATCTTACGGTCAACGTCAACAGGTACGATCCCATGCGCGCGGGGTGTCACCTGGAATTACCGTGAGAGATAATGACGAAGAAAGCGGTGATTAACGTGCAATTCATGGACAATGCGTGTTTCGCGTGGTCGGTGGTCGCCGCGTTGTATCCAGTCGAAAAGCATGCGGAACAGGAATCCTCGTACCCGCACTATACGTGTTAAATCTGCAAGACATTGAGTTTCCTAAGTCTCTGAAAGGAATTATTACATTCGAACGACTCAACGACGTGTCGATCAATGTGTATATTATCGAGGGACAGAAAACGCTAAAAGTTCTACCGATACGGCTCACCGACCGGAAGAGAGAAAATCACGTCAATTTGCTGTAGGTGCAAGACTCGCGAGACTACAACGTGGGACATTTCGCGTGGATCAAGAACCTGTCCCGCAAGTGAGCAAACACAATGGCATGAAATACTTTTGCGATCGGTGAGTAATACATTAAAAAAAAATTATACGATTTTATATTTTTATTTAAAAAAATTGCAAAAATTTGTAAAAAAATTTATTATTTACAGATGTTTGCACTATTTCTACACGAGTAAGAAATTGGAAGCCCACACCATTGACTGCCGTGAGATGAATGACTGCGCCATCCAACTACCGAGCGAGAACGACAAATGGCTGAGCTTCCGCAACTACAACAGGAAGGAGCGTCTTCCGTTCGTCGTGTACGCCGATCTCGAATGCACTCTGGAGAAGATGGATGCGGATCAGAGAACGTCCACGTACGCCTATCAACGTCACAAGGTATTTGGCGTCGGTACTACGTGCAGTGCTCGTACGACGACTCGTTATCCATGTATCGGTTTCGCCGCGATAAGGATTGCGTCGCGTGGTCACCAACGAACTCGAGAAATTAACGCATCGCGTAAAAGGTATTTCTTTCCCGTAGTTTTCACACTTTATCCGGCTACGACGCGCATTTTATCATAAAAGAAATAGTTGCCGCTTTTGAAAGCTCGATCGACGTACTACCGTTAACGAAAGAAAAATATATATCGTTCACGAAACACGTTAAAGACACAGCCGACAAATCAGATTCGCGAAACAATATAAAGTTACGGTTCATCGATTTGTTAAAATTTCTCAACACTAGTCTTGAAAAATTGGCATCCTTCCTCGATAATGACAAGTTAAAAATTGTACGTTCCAAATTTTCCGAATTATGGATTGCGTGGACAAGCTGCAGGACACGCGTTTACCGCCGCGCGAATCATATTACAGTTCCTTGGTCGGTGACACCGTATCCAAGAGCAATTACGCGCACGCCGCGAACGTTTGGTAGCGGTTCTCCGTTCGAACCTTGGGTGAATACAGCGATCTATATTTAAAAACGCATGTCTTGTTATTGGCCGACGTTTTCAAAAATTTCCGTGACAGTTGCATCAAATAACGCGGTATTCGCGGTGGTCTGAGTCAATGTTCCGGCAGATACGCGCGAGCCAATAACAAGTACATGCAGTCCATCGATCCATCGAAACTATCGTCGTACCTGGTGTATTTTGACGTAAACAACTTGTACGGTTGGGCAATGTGCCAACCACTACCATACGCCGATTTTCGATGGGTCGAAGACATTTCGAACTTTGACTTTAGCGCAATCGATTCGAATTCGCCCACAGGTTATATTCTCGAGGTTGATCTGAAGTACCCAAAAAGTAAATATGACGCGCACGCTGACCTACCGTTCTGTCCGACGCGCGGTAAGCCGCCAGGCGCGCGGCAGGTCAAGCTCCTCGCGACTGTGTACGATAAGAAGCGCTACGTCATACACTATCGCAACCTTCAGCAATGCACGCGCCACGGCCTAAACACTCGATTTAGAACGCGCGCGACAAACAATTCCGAAAAGAATTTATACAAATTGATGAATAATGCGGTATTTGGTAAAACGATGGAAAATGTGTGTAATCACGTAGATGTTAAACTCCTGACAAAATGGAACGGACGATACGGTGCGGAGGCAATGATCGCTAAACCAAATTTCCATAGCAGAAGTATTTTTTGGAAAATTTGGTTGCAATAGAAATGCGCAAACTCGAAGTGAAATTTAACAAACCGATCTACGTGGGCATGTGCATCCTCGACATATTCAAGACATGTTTGTACGAATTTCATCACGAGTACATGTCTCCTCTGTATAGCGACAAGTGTAAAATTATTTACACCGACACGGACAGTTATATCATATAGAGTGCGAGGATGTGTACGAGAACGTGAAACGCGATATCGCTAGATTTGATACGAGCAATTACCCGGTCGACAACGCGTACGGTATATCGTTTGAGAACAAAAAGGTGCCGGGCTTGATGAAGGATGAAAATAACGGCGCGATAATGACAGAATTCGTCGGACTCAAGGCGAAAATGTACGCCTTGCGAGTCGATGGCAAAAAAAGACACTAAGAAGGTAAAAGGTGTCAAGAGTAATGTCGTAGCGCGTACTATAACGTTCGACGACTACACGCGGTGTCTGAACGACGAGGTTGAAATGACTCGTCGCTAGCCGTGTATAAGATCGAAGCTGCACGAAGTGTGTACATTGTCCGAGATGAAAATCGCTCTGAGTCCGTACTACGACAAGCGGTACATCGTACCGGATTCAACCGATACGTTATCGTAGGGACATTATCGAATACCCGAATATTGTAACGTAATGTATGACGTATAATGTATGCAATATAACGTAATATAACGTAATGTAAGTATATAGGTATGCAGGTATGTAGGTATGTAAGTAAGTAAGTATGTATGTATGTAATATAACGCAATGTATGTAATGTATGAAATATAACGTTCTATATTGGATGTATGTATGCAACATTTTATATTGGATGGGATATTAATAAAGATATTGATTTAATATTTCATATTATATACTTATATGTATTTCATATTTTATTTTCTATATATTTTTTACTCGAATGTACTTTATATTTTATACCTATATGTATTTCATATTTTATTTTTTACATATTTTTTTCTTAAATGTACTTAATAATTTATACTTATATGTATTTCACATTTTATATACATATATTTTATACTTAATTTTATACTTGTATGTATTTCATAAGGGTGATTGTGGCGGAGGGCTACCCCGAGGTGGTGCTGACAGCAGAGCGGTTGGCGCTGCTGAAGGGTGCGGTCTCCAAGGAGATCGACGGGATCCAGGAGGGTCCGTGCCCAAATTCCGCAGCACCCATCTAAAGACGGGCGCGGCGATTGTGAGATGCGCGGACGCGGTGGCGCGGAAATGGTTGGAAGACCGGATCGGCGTCATCGTGCCATGGGAAGGCGCCAGGCTCAAAGTGGTGGGCCCGGAGGTGCTGCAGAAGCAGTACAGGGCCGTAGTTTGGGTCCCGGGACCTCTTGAGGACTCGGCTGCGACCCTCGTGCGGCTCGAGCGGCAAAACCCGGGGCTCTGCACGGCGGGCTGGCGAGTGTTTGCCGAGAACGTAGGGGCTACCGGCGACGGTAGGAACCTGGTTCTCGGTCTCCCGGAATCCAGTGTCCTTAAACTGAGGACACTGGAATTTAAGCCTTACCTCGGGATGGACCAAGTCACCTTCAAGGTGGGAGGGATGTCCCAGGAGGGAGGGGCAACGGGTAAGGGGGAGCCCAACCCAAAGGTCGGATCTTAAATTGGCCCGACCGGGGTGGTCTTCACCCAAATCAACTTGCACCACAGCAAAGGAGCCTTGGCTGTTCTCGCCAGGCGCCAAGCTGGAATGCACACAGCCATCTCACTGATACAAGAACCTTGGCTGGTCCGCGGTTGTGTCAGAGGTTTGGCGGGATGCGGGAGGTTGTTTAAGGCCCCGTTAGAGCAACAACCCAGAGCGTGCATAGCGCTCAAGGGCGTTGAGGCCCGACTAATACCTGATTTCTGTTCCAGAGATACAGTAGCGGTCGAGATAGAGGTCACCGAAGGGCCTGGCTTCAGGAAGAAGCTAGTGGTATGTTCGGCCTACTTCCCCCATGAGGAGGGAGGTTCACTGCCGCCCGAACCGGTGATTCGCCTGGTGGAGTACTGCCAGAGGGTTCGGCTTCCCCTGATCTTAGGATGTGATGCGAATGCGCATCACATGATCTGGGGAAGCACAGACACCAACGAGAGAGGTAGGAGACTGTTGGAGTTTCTGGCGGCCACGGACCTAGAAATTCTCAACAAGGGAAACGAACCTACCTTCTGCACGACAGTGAGAAGGGAAGTGCTTGACCTCACCATTTGCTCCAGGCAAATGGTTCGAGAGGTGGCTGACCGGAGGGTCTCGAATGAGCCTTCTTTGTCAGACCACCGACAGATTGCCTTTAGGCTGGCTAAAGCCAGGTCTGAACAGAATAGAGTGAGGGACCCCAAGAGTACTGATTGGGCCTCTTACCGAGAGGACCTATCAGTCAGTCTCAGGGACTTTCCCAAAAGATGGGACCGCACAAGAGATAGAGCTCTGCGTAGACCACCTGCAAAGAGTTCTGGTAAGCAGCTTTGAGAAGAACTGTCCGGAAAAGACAGTTAGAAACACCAGGAGTACCTCCTGGTGGAGTCCAAGGCTGCGGGACCTCAGGGACGCGGCCCGCCGTTCATGGAACAGGGCCAGGAACACGGGCCGCCGGTCTGACTGGCACCTTCATAGAAGGGCTCAGAAGGACTACGGAGACTCTGTGGTAAGGGCGAAAAGGAAGAGCTGGGAAAGATTCTGCGAGTCAGTGGAGGGCATGCCCGAGACCGCTAGACTATGCAGAGTTTTAGCCAGGAACCCGGACGCAGCCCTGGAAACCATCTGTCTCGCTGACGGGACGATGGTGACTGGGGAACGGTGTCTGACACACTTATTGGAGACAAGCTTCCCGGGCTTCCGGAGGGAGTCGGAGGACTATGCATGGCAGGGGACTCCGGCTCTGCGGAGAGCGCGGGGAGATGATTGGGCGCTTGCAGCCAAAATCGTCAGACCCGACAGGGTCAGATGGGCTGTAATGGCCTTCAAGCCCTTCAAGTCAGCGGGACCGGATGGGATCTTTCCGGCTCTTCTACAGGAGGGGCTGTAGCAGATCATTGGGCCCCTTACACGGACTTTAAGGGCCTGTCTGGCGCTGAGATACACGCCCAGCGCTTGGAAACTGGCAAGGGTGGTGTTTATCCCGAAAGCGGGTAGGACAGGTTACACCTCTGCCAAGGATTTTAGACCAATCAGCCTCACGTCTTTTCTTCTTAAGACGTTAGAAAGGCTGGTTGATGTCTACGTGCGGGACGTTGTTCTTCTACGGCATCCGTTGCACAGGAACCAGCATGCGTACCGCGCGGGCTACTCTACTGAGACCGCCCTCCACTCTGTCGTGTCGTTTATCGAGGGGCAGTTGGAGGAGCGGGGCTTTGTGGTGGGCACCTTCTTGGATGTGGAGGGTGCGTTCAACAACACTCCTCACGAAGTAGTGTGTGAAGAGGCCGCTCGGAGGGGTGTCCCTAAGATGATCGTTGATTGGATCAGGGGCATGCTTGGACGGCGAGTAACGACCTCATCAGGATCGGTGAGAGTCAGCGGATGGGTGGAGAGAGGCTGCCCACAGGAGAGGGTTCTTTCTCCGCTCTTGTGGTGTCTGGTAGCTGATCGGCTACTCGGCACATTAAACGATAGGGGCTTCTTTACGCAGGGATATGCCGATGATTTGGCTATCCTTGTGCGAGGACCCTTCTTGGAGACGCTTCTGGAGTTGACACAGGCAGCTCTAGAGGTGGTAGAGGAGTGGTGCCGCGGGACCGGTCTATCGGTGAACCCACTGAAGACCGGGCTCGTGGTATTTACACGCAGGTACAAAGTGGGCCCTGTGGAAGGGCCTATTTTGGGGGGAACAAGACGTTCCGACCGAGTCGGTAAAATATCTGGGGGTCACCTAGATAGGAAGCTGACATGGAAGAAGCACCTTGAGAATCGCTGTAAGAGCATTTGCTCTTACTTCTGGACGTGTAGGCGAACTTTCGGCCAGATATGGGGTCTGAAACCAAGGATGGTCTATTGGATCTACACGGCGATTCTCCGGCCCAGGCTTCTGTACGCATCGGTGGTATGGTGGCTCAGGACGCAGACGAAAACCGCCAGAATGGCTCTGGAGCACGTCAGGGCTCTGATTTTAAGAGGGGCCCTAGGGGCGATGCGAACCACGCCGGTGGCAGCGATGGGCGTGCTACTAGGCATTGAGCCACTGCACCAGGTAGGCCGCCGCCGCAGCCTACCATCTGAGATGCGAGTTGAAGTGGAAAGCTGGTGCTAGACACACAAGAATTCCAGGAACGGTTCTGGCTGGCCCCGTTTTCACAATGGGGCAGGACAGAATGCCGGCAATCCGCGTCTTTGAGAGGAAGTACAGAGTGTGCTTCCCTGAGCGCGAAGAGTGGAAGGACCCGAAAGGGCTGAATGCCTGGAATGGGGACATCTGGTTTACGGATGGCTCCAGAACAGGCGTTGGCTCTGGCGCGGGACACTACTGTCCCCGAGATGGTACTAAGGAAAGTGTCCCACTCGGTGAATTTGCTACGGTATTCCAAGCGGAGACTGTAGCCATTATGAGATGTGCCCAAACCTTGCAGCCGGAGGCTACATCGTCAACGGCGCGACAAGGGAACCACAGCCGTCCTGGTTCTCAAGTGGCCACTCCGTCCAGCGCAGCATCTTCCACGATTCGGGAGTGCTCCGTGGCGGTGGAGACGCTGCTGAGTACGCAGCTCGAGCACCGGCCTCAGGAGTAGAGCCGGCAGAGGACAGCCGGAAAGCGGCGCGAGCGCGTTATTATTTTAGTTTAGTTTTGTTTTGGCCTTCGCGCCGGGTTTATTCTCCATTGGCCGTTCATTTTACCCGATTTCCTTTCTTTTCATTTTGCGGCACTTATGCGTAGTAGGTAAGATGCGTAAATTATAAGGTTAAAATATAATACTCCTAGATATAAGTAATTTTGATATATAGATACATATGTGTGCAGGAGGACGCACGACAGATATATCTCTGAGTGACGGATGGTCGCCCAGAGCGTACAAACATAATTTATTTTGTTCATTTGATTTATGGATTTCTTTTGTTTGGTGCCAAAGGCCCACGGTGGCGATTAATTGATTCAATAAAGATATTTTCTTTTCCACCGTATCGATGCGATGAATGATTTTGTGTAACATTACAGCAAGTTGACTCGTGTGAAACCCCGCTAATGGAGTCTTCCTACCGACTCGCTATTTTTTGAGATAAACGGGAAACACCCCGTGATTCAGCGTTATCGCGCGTCGGCGTAAGCAGCTACGCGCACTTGAGCGTGTTATACGGTTGATAGTACATTGTGTACCGAAATCGCGTCACATAGCATTTTCGCGTGGAATTTTGATATGTCGCGATTAGTTAGTGTTCTTGACGCGCGAATAAATGATTTTCGTCCGCGACGACCGAGTGTGCACCAGGAGTCGAGCACATGCGTCATCTACGGGAGCTGACTATCCGAGGTGACATTATGAGTCACGAGGAACACGCCTCACGTGTCCTCGATGTTGTCCGACAAGTGTGCGGCGAAATCACCGCACAACTCTCAACTCCCGCGGAGGATGATACCTACGCGTTACATGTGTACCGATGAGCGTGATAAACGACATTTCGACCGAGTCCGAGGTGTGTGCGGGAAAATCCTAGCACAGACATGATACGGGTAAACCAATGTTACGAATGGGTTTCCTGGATGTCAACTAAGGCATCCATGACGTTCGATTAGATTTTTTATCACTGTGCCACGAGATGGTAGCACACACCCCGTACAGCCACGGGACCACCGGAAATGGCCTACCGAGGTCCGAAATAGGCCAGATATCGAGTTTCAGTCCGATCCGACCTGGGTGCCGGGAACACCCAGCACGGACACCTTCCTCAGGGACAACCGCGTGCGATCGCTTCGCAGAGCCCCCGGGAATGCAGCGCACCAGGTCCCGTCGACCTGCGAACTCTGTGCGCCGAAAAACGATGCACACGTCATCTACGGGGACAAGACCCGTACCGATGCATTTCCGAGATGTTAATTAGTAATATTAGCGTGATTCCGCGTCAATTGGATAATTGTGCACCGAGATCATAGCACACGCGTAATTGTTAAAAATATGACGTGTGCGCGTGCATAAAAGGCAATGTTGAACGTAGAAGTTGTATGCGAGCGATATCCATGGCGTAGATCCTAGGAAACATACATAATTTCGTATCTCGAAGAGATCCGTGAAATCGTGAAAATATATAATTCTCGAAATGTATTTGCGAATAAGTCTCTAGCGAGCGCGAAATAGCCGGGAGACAAACAACATTCCTCTGTATTTGTCAGTTGTTTGTTTCATACGCAGTTACCGTCATGCGGCGGTCACGTGATCGCCGATGGTCTGATGTGACAAACAACGTGAGAGGGGGTAGCGCCCAGGAGTGGGAACGTGCGACGCGGCGAGCGATCGACCGAGGTCAGTCTGTCGGGAGAGCTCAGAGCGGTAACTCATTTTGACACATAGCCGAGATTCTCGTAACAACCGACGAGACCCGCGTACGGAGCGATATCCGGGAGTTCGCGAATTACTTGAGTTTCGCGATACTCAACCTCTGTGCACGACATACGTGTAACAGTGAGCAGTCCGTCGGGAGAGCTTGAAGCGTTAACTCAAATCGACACATAGCCAGAGTTTCGCGTATACGACATAGCCTCTCGTTACAACCGACGAAGCCCACGTACGGAGCGATATCCGGAAATATCACGTATCGGTGTTAGTGCGTGCGACACATGTGAACAACGCGATATTTCACATCCGTGTACGAAACAAAGGACGATCATACGGGAGGATATATCTTATTCTCATCACGACCGGTGATACCCGTGTTGCGGAACGAGATACGCGCATATCCGAATTTAGTCGATTTTACACGCGACACGCGAACTGTGATATACGGCGTCAGTGATACACCAAGAGTGACTGTAAATCATTGTCGATCGAACTGAATGACTATTTATTCGAGATTTACTGAATAAATACATTGTTATACAAAGAGATATCCTGAGTGTTGGAAATCATTCGACGATATCCTGTGACCCATCCTGAGTCACCTTCCATGCGGGAGATTCATGCGTAATCACCATTCCTGCGGAAATTAAGTGCGAGTAAATGCACATTGCTTACGCTATAAGCATACGGTATACGATACTTACTTGAGATTCTTCGACGATCCTGTGGGTGCTTCATCCGTGACGATCCAGTGGTCCAGAGCATCGTTGGTAGTAAGCGGCTTCTACGAAGGAGGTCCATCCGTGAGACGAGACGCAGAGCGGCCAGCAGCAGTCCGGAACACCTAAAACAGAAAAAAGAGAGAATTAGTCGACAGATACGGTTAGTAGTATACTTACCTTTCTCGGTTTAGAGGATAAAATCGAGTGGCGACTGTGCTACGCGAACTTTGAGAATATTTCGGTAGTTAAACGAATGATTTGTGTCACGCGTGAACCTACGTGCCCGGTTACAACCTTACTGGAGAGGAAGCGGAAGGGAGAGCGTATCAGAATATGTTCGGATAGCCGGGCGGCGCTTGAGGCCCTCTGTGCTCCGAACTTTACTTCACGGGTGGTCTGGGACTGTAGCTGCACCCTGGAGGAGCTGGCGAAGAACAATAGTGTCACCTTAATGTGGGTTCCCGGTCATTCGGGGATCAAAGGTAACGAAATCGCCGACCAGCTCGCTAGAGCAGGATCGGAAACAAGACTGCTGGGACCGGAGCCGGCCGTTGGGGTCCCCTTCAGCCTAGGCAGGAGGGAGATCCGGGGCTGGCTGCGGAACCAGCATCTTGGTAGCTGGAGAGAGGAAACCAGGGGCAAATGCAGACAGGCCAGGGCTCTCTTGGGAGATTCTCCCAGGGAGGGACTGGCAGGAAGCATTAGATCACTGAGCAGGAAGGACGCCAGGCTGGCAGTGCAGCTGCTGACAGGTCATGGCGTCCTGAACTACCACATGTACAAGTTGGGCTGTAGTAATACACCCGACTGTAGACTTTGTGGGGAAGAGGAGGAAACAAGTCTCCATATTCTTAGTCAATGTCCGGCATACGCCAGGCAACGACTCCTTACGCTCGGCTCATCCTTTCTGGACCCCGAGCAGATAAGACAGCTACCGGTGGAGGACCTGCTCCGCTTTTGGAGGGAAACAGGTCTTCCCTAACTGGGAGGCTGTTACTGCAGCGGGGAGGCACAATGGACTCAGTCTGCGTGCCGCCAGTAGGTCTTTGTTAAAGGACCACCCCCCAGTCTCATTATTATTATTATTATGTATTTCATAATTTTATTTTCTATGTATTTTTATACAGTAAAAAATAAATGTCTTTATAAATTAAATCACATTGTCCTTGTGTATCCAAGAATTGTGCGATCCGTCGAATCCCAGCCATTTCACGTAAACTTCGTCACCCCTCCTGCGAAGTACTTTCTTTACGAGATACACGTCCGGATAAACCGCGCGATGCAGCTCGTGCTCGTAGAATCCTCCGGTGACAGATTTTCCTCGATAGTCCTCGAGTAGATAGGTTACGGGATTAGTACGCTGCACTTTAACAATCTTGAACACCTCGGTCGTCCAATTAGGCGTGTAAAGCTTTTCGAAAATAGTCTTGTACTTGCTGACGCGTACCGGGCCGCCTACTTTGAACTTTGCCGGACCCGCGATCTTTATCGCGCTGTACACCGTCTTCAAGAGTCTTCCGGCGATCGCGGGAGTAACGTCGACGGGCCACACGCCGATCGTTCGATGCTTGCGCGCGTTGTAATCCGATACGAGTCGCAATAACGCGTCGACCCACTTGTAAGTCCCATTGAGCGTAAACATCTTCCACATGTTGTTCTTCAACGTGCGATTGAATCGCTCAACGACCGATGCCTTCATCACTGAATATGTAGAATAATGATTAATGCTGTATTTTCTCATGAGACGTTGCACGTCGGCGTTGTAAAATTCCTTCCCCATATCGGTTTGCAAGTTTTTTGGGCATTTCTTGCTGTCTCGAATTATCTTAGCGATAACGTTAGCTGTCTCGCTTCCGCCTTTACTCTTGAGTGGCACGGCCCACGCGTACTTGCTCAGCACATAGATGACGGTGAGTATGTAGTGGTAGCCTCTGTTAAAACGCGAGTACGGACGCATCTCGACGATGTCAGCTTGCCACAGGTAGTCGCACCCACGCACGATGACGCATTTTCGATGAAAATTTCTTCTCGCCGGTGCGTGCAGTTCCTTGACGAGTCGTCGCTTCTCGATATTTTTACGTCCATCGGATTTCGACGATGTCATGTTTTTAGCGGCGCGACTGGTCGACGCGTAATAATATGCGCACAAAAATTATTTTATATCTAACTTTTTTCTTTAACCAATCAATAGCCGTTTATTTCCGTTTATCATTGCTCAATAGCGATTTTGTTAGTTCTTTCAGTTCTTTGTCGTTGGCTTGTAGTTTATTTCTGCTCATTAGCCGTTAAAGCCGTTCCTGAACCATTCGTAGTCGTTTCTGAGCCGTTCGTTGGTCGTTTGATAACTGCTCGATAACCGTTCCTGAACCGATCGCTGCCTTTCGTCGTCATTCGTTAGCCTTTCATAGCCTTTCCTGGATCGTTTGCCGCTATCCATTGTTACTCAGGTTTCGTCGATCGAAAGATATGTGTCTCGAGTGCCTTTCGGTTTGCGTTCAACATGGCTTGCGTATTTCGTTTGAGCGCGATCAGATTCGTTTCGATTTCCTTCAACTTATCTCTCAAAATTTTAACGCTATCTCTCAGAAGTCTAAGGTTCGTTTTAAATTCAGTCTCCAATCGCGTTTTACAATGCTTCTCGAATTCCTCTTCGTCTCTCAAACTTTGAACGCTCTGTTCTACGTACAATTTATTAGCCGCGTCGCCGTTAGCCTCCGGTTGCGCCACGCGACGAATCTTGCGCGTCTTTGCGTCAAAGTCCGTAGCGGTGCGACACAGAGCGTTATCGCGCACGAAATTTCTCATTAATCCGCTCCACTGATGATACGAAACTGCGTTCGGCGCGTCTCTGCTCGAATATACCAAATTGTTGATCGGCATTTTGAGGCTGATTGAACGGCTCGCTGCCGCGCGGTTTAATTTATAATAAAACCGGCTTCGCGAAGTTTCTCGATGATCGACAGGATCTCGTTGTCGTGGGCATTGTTGCCAGTGTGGCGCGAAGCGTCGAGCAATCGTAGACGATCCACAAGCTCGTTGGGGTCGTCCCAGTGCACGTAGTCGATCTTATTGTCGGTTAGCGTTATCGCGCGAGGCGCGAATAATCCTTTTCCGGATGTTTTCTTCTTGGATTCGGTCAGTGCGGGCGGTATTAACTTCTTAATGTATATGATAAAAAAGTCATTTTTCTCTTTTCATTTTTTTTGCAAATCGATGAAATAGTATAGAGCCTTCTCGTGCCGTCGCGAATCATTGACAAATGTGTCTCCGCGGTCTTCGCTTATTTCAGCAATACATCATATTTCGCGAGTCTCGCGAGTCTCGCTGTACCATCGAGTCACGGCCGTCCTTATTTACAGGCCGGGCTACCCGATGTGGCAACGTTGCAATCAGCTGATAATAGCCAGATTTAACTAATTTCTCTTCTCTTGGAAACTTAAAAACGGACACATTATCACATTATGGTCATACGAATTAGAGTCCTGTACGAACATGCTTTTCCCGGCAATCTCAGCTGATTCCGGCCGGCCACCACGCAACGTTGCCAAATTTATAGTGCCCCCAGCCTGGAAATGAAGACGGCCGTACCGCCGTGATCGAGTCCGATCGCCGAGCGCTCAGCTGTTTTCGGCCCGTGCCCGGTCTCCGTGCACGAACGTCCAGGCTCTACGGCGAGTGTTATGCATTTCGTTGTCACCAAAAACGGTGGCCTTGGCGAGCCGCAGCCGCAGTGTTGTGTTACACAATGCCGGAGTCATTGTCATTGTCACGTCAGTAGTATGCGGTAGCATGTCTTTTTTGGGGGAGGTGGAGTTCGTGCCATCAACGTGACATTTTGGGGTTATGTTGGGCGGTGGATTGTGGAGAAGCTATTACTGAATGGCTTTTGTGCCTCATTGCAAATCACTACCACTAATATTGAAAACGTGTGGTGTGTGTGAGTATGGTTAATAAAATACCAGAGGCGTTTATCGTGAGCTGGTTATTTGTGTCAGAGGCGTTTATCGTGAGCTGACTACTGCCAGAGGTGTTAATCGTGAGCTGGCTATATACATTAATTAGTACCAGAGGCGTTAATCGTGTGCTGGCTACATTTAATATGCCAGCGGCGTTAATCGTGGGCTGGCTAGATTAATTACTACCAGAGGCGTTTTTGTGGGCTGGGTACATTTAATAATATGCCAGAGGCGTTAATCGTGTGCTGGCAAATTTTAATTAAATGCCAGCCTTACAATTGTAGTCTTAGGAGGCACAATCCTTGTAATGAAAAATATTCCAAGAACATAAAATGAATGATACAATATTTTATGAAAATTGCACAGTAGTAGTAAATTTCTACTTTTTGCAATGTGATAAAAACACACAATGTACTAAAATACGGGTAAAATACTGTAAAAAGTCTATATAAAGCACGTCTCAATAAAATTTAAAAGCATCTGTTTACTAATTGTAATAAAGATCAGAAGCGTCTATTCCGACGGTACTGATTATTACGAAATCTATTATTTTTAAATTAGAATCAGAGAAGCGGAAGAAATATATTTGCGTTCTTACGTAAATGGGCGTTGGGCTCATTCTATGTTCTCAATATTTAAAATGATATCATTTGGATTTTTTAATATAGTTTTTGTATATTTGAGAAAAAATGTAAATATATTTGTCATTTTATGTTATAAATATATAAACAGTATATATATACATATATATATAAATTATATACAGGGTGTTTGAAACAAAAGTACTCAGCCGAAAAATGGGGGTAGATTGGGTCAAACCGAGACGAAAAGTCATGTACCACTTTGCAAGATTCGCAATAGTTAACGAATTATTAATTGATACATCTGAGCAAATGAGCGCATGAGAAGCGGTATGCCGAACTCGGCAGACATGTAAAATACCATTTAATACCATAAAATGGTATTTTACGTGTCTGCCGAGTTCGGCCTACCGTTTCTCATGCGCTCATTTGCTCAGATGTATCAATTAATAATTCGTTAACTATTGCGAATCTTGCAAAATGGTACATGACTTCTCGTCTCGGTTTGACCTAATCTACCCCCATTTTTCGGCTGAGTACTTTTGTTTCAAACACCCTGTATATATATAATAAAAGTTAGTGTATTTCTTATAACTTATTTTCGGTCAAATAAAAGTTGAACAATAAGACCGAGAGCATATGTACATAGACATAATGCGCATTTACATATGCGTATGTTAATACACATAATGTGTATACTCTCACACATATAGTTATCATAGGCGCTGTAATTTTGTGTATACGCACATATGTGTATATGTGTATACAGATACTGTATATTATAATATAATACACATGATATACAGGGTGTTCGGAAAGGTAAGGTCAATCGACTAGGAGGTGAAAGAGGAGCATGAGTAAAAAACATATTGTAAATAAAATTTTTTCGTATTCGCTATGGTTTAGAAGATACAGCGCTTTATAGGGGTGTATAAAACGTGTGGAAACCCCTTAATATTTTAAAAAATACGCATTTCCAAAAAAAATGTTTTATACAAAAGTTGTAGGGTTTTAAGTAAAGCATTACACAGAGAAATTAGTATGACCTTAAATAGCGTTCTCAAGGTCACGTAAAGAGGTTATCTTTACGTGACCTTGAGAACGCTATTTAAGGTCATACTAATTTCTCTGTGTAATGCTTTACTTAAAACCCTACAACTTTTGCATAAAACATTTTTTTCGGAAATGCGTATTTTTCGAAATATTAAGGGGTTTCCACACGTTTTATACACCCCTATAAAGCGCTATATCTTCTAAACCATAGCGAATACGAAAAAATTTTATTTACAATATGTTTTCTACTCATGCTCCTCTTTCACCTCCTAGTCGATTGACCTTACCTTTCCGAACACCCTGTATATGCCTTACACTTCCGACATTGCATATATAATTCTAGTGTATGATATATACACTGGAAGAATATCCAATGCAATGTTACAGAATAATACAAACAAGCCTCGGTAGTATGTGGTGCTCTCAGCACACACGTACACGGTACGCGCTTGTATGCACGTACAGCTATCCGTTGTGTTTGTGACTATTACATTGCATGTGTGCAATGTATATACGTATTTTCAACACATATTTATATCTTGACATAAATCGATAATATGGAAAGCGCAAACTAAAAATGTCGATAATACCGACATTAGAAATGCTGTGTTAACGACATTTTTAGTTCCGCTTAGACGGCGCAGTATTCACGTCGGAGTTCGGCGTTTGCTTTAGGATCCCCTTAAGCTCGTGTTCTGTCGACAGAGCCTGCTGACAGGCAATGTAAGCAGATTGCCAGCAGAAACCGCGCCGAGCCTGCATACATAACCTGGCAGCAGATTGGCAGCAAAAACCGAGCAGAGCCTGCGCGCACGACCTGAGAACAGATTGGCAGCAAAAACCAAGCAAACTTTGTCCATAATCAGCTGTTTATATATAAGAAGAATTATTTTACCAAACTGACGTTTAATGTCGTAGTATTACATTAATTCAAAGTCGACGTTTCGACACTGGTTTTGTGTCCTTATCAAGAGTTTACTGTCACATACTAAAAATTAGCCGCTCATAGAGCACAAGAAGCTTCTTGCAGTTTTAACACCTTGTCAAATTTCAAAGTGAAGGAACCGCCATCCATCCTTAATTAATCGTGTAATGTAGCCCAAAATAAGACATAGTCGGAACAGAATGTTTAACGCCGACCTTCGACTCGGATCGGCCGCTCTCACATTTCTCTGTTCCGACTATGTCTTATTTCGGGCTACATCACACGATTAATTAAGGATGGATGGCGGTTCCTTCACTTTAAAATTTGACAAGGTGTTAAAACTGCAAGAAGCTTCTTGTGCTCTATGAGCGGCTAATTTTTAGTATGTGACAGTAAACTCTTGATAAGGACACAAAACCAGTGTCGAAACGTCGACTTTGAATTAATGTAGTACTACGACATTAAACGTCAGTTTGGTCAAATAATTCTTCTTGTTAATTTTTACTGGCGAAGAAAAGAATTTTATATTCTGTTTATATATATACAGGGTGAGTTTTTTAACTTGAGACTGCAAAATATCTGGAAAAATAAGCATTGTACGAAAAAATGTTTCAGACAAAAGTCGTATGGTTTCCAGGAGGACATAAGATGGTGGTAATGATTTGACCTTGGATGATCGTTTGAAGCTCACGTGAACGTTACCTTCAATTTCTTACATGCAACTCCCTATATTGTAGTATATCGTTTGAAAGGGCATAAAATAAGAAAATTTTTGGCGCTAACCAGAGGTCAATACGTTGACTTGTTCGGGAGTTACTGCTCAAAAATTGACTTTTTCCAACTTTGACCTTAAATAACTCCCGAACGAATTAACGTATCGACCTCTGGTTTGCGCCAAAATTTTTCTTATTTTATGCCCTTTCAAACGGTATACTGCAATATGAGAGTTTTACTTAAAATTTTTGGTAAAAGTTTACAATAACTTACACAGCTCGGATTACTTTGACCTTGACATATGTTGTCAAGGTCACCCTCCTGAGTGACCTTCAGAAGGTTTTAGTCGGCGGTCGCTGTTTATTAAAAAGTTATAAACAAAAAAAGTTTGGAAAATATAGCAGCTATTTTGAGTATTGGAAGGCATAAACGACTAATATTACGTTTTTTTTTTTAAAAGCAGAGAATACTTTATTTCGCGAGTAAGTGCTTTAACTTACAAAGCACATACTTGTAAAGCGCGTCACTAACCTATAGGTTAGTGGCGCGCTTTACAAGTGTGTGCTTTGTATGTGCTTTGTATGTGCTTCAACTTAGAGAGCACATACTTGTAAAACGCGCCACTAACCTATAGGTTAGTGACGCGCTTTACAAGTGTGTGCTTTGTATGTGCTTCAACTTAGAAAGTTGTTTATAACTTTTTAATAATCAAAAAAAAATTTGGAGGGGAAAATTATTTAAAGCAGCGAATTGTTGGTATATTGAAAGGAAAGTTACCAATCTCTGCTTTAAATAACTTTTCTTTCAATATACCAACAATTCACTGCCTTAAATAATTTTCCCACCAATCTATTTTTGTTTATAACTTTTTAATAAACAATGACCGCCAGCTAAAACCTTCTGAAGGTTACTCAGGAGGGGGACCTTGACAACATATGTCAAGGTCAAGGTCGTTTATGCCTTTCAATACTCAAAATAACTGCTATACAGGGTGTAACTAAAAGGTCTGGCCAAACAGTAATGACGGATTCAGGACACAAAAACAACAAAAAGAGTTCATATGCACATAGGTCCGATATGACCTTGTTTTCAAGTTACAGACCGTGTCAACTTTGCATGTAATACGACACAGGTCTGGGTACGCCTTGCCATCGATTGTCGAACACGTTCAAATACACCAGGTGTGTTGAGGATTGTATCGCAGCACTCAACAACTCGCTGCTGAAGGATCTCTACGTTGTCGACTGGAGTCAAATACACAAGTGCCTTTAGGTGCCCCCACAAGTAGAAGTCAAGTGGATTTAGATCAGGTGAACGCAGGGGCCACTCCTGAGGTCCAATCCATCGACCAATCCATCGACCGGGGTAAGTGCGATCTGGTGTACACACCTGGTGTATTTGAACGTGTTCGACAATCGATGGCAAAGCGTACCCAGGCCTGTGTCGTATTACATCAAAGACACATTGAACACCTTTTGTAGATTACGTCCTTAACCGCAGAATTGGACATTTTTGAGCTGGCACTTGCGAGGTTCATGCAAAGCTGACGCGGTCTGTAACTTTAAAACAAGGTCATATCGGACCTATGTGCACATGAACTTTTTTTGTTGTTTTGGTGTCCTGAATCCGTCATTACAGTTTGGCCAGACCTTTTAGTTACACCCTGTATTTGTCAAACTTTTTTTGTTTATAACTTTTTAATAAACAACGACCGCCGACTAAAACCTTCTGAAGGTCAATCAGGAGGGTGACCTTGACAACATATGTCAAGGTCAAAGTAATCCGAGCTGTGTAAGTTATTGTAAACTTTTACCAAATTTTTTAGTGTCTCAGGAGGCTGTAACTCAAGAATTTGAAATGAAACCCCCTATATTGTAGTTTACCGTTTGAAAGGGCATAAAATAAGAAAAATTTTGGCGCAAACCAGAGATCGATACGTTAATCCGTTCGGAATTTATTTAAGGTCAAAGTTGGAAAAAGTCAATTTTTAACCTTAAATAACTCCCGAACGGGTCAACGTATTGACCTCTGGTTAGCGCCAAAAATTTTCTTATTTTATGCCCTTTCAAACGATCTACTACAATATAGGGAGTTGCATGTAAGAAATTGAAGGTAACGTTCACGTGAGCTTCAAACGACCATCCAAGGTCAAATCATTGCCACCATCTTATGTCCCTCTTGAAACCATACGACTTTTGTCTGAAACATTTTTTCGTACAATGCTTATTTTTCCAGATATTTTGCAGTCTCAAGTTAAAAAACTCACCCTGTATATATACTAGTTGGTTACCTTCGCTTCGGAGGACTTCTCGCCCCATTGTAGACATCAGTTAGTACATAGACAACAGAGGAAATGAACAATACGATGAAGAAATTTAAATCTGAAGCAATAGAATTGGAGCAAAAGTACGAACAAACACTAACATAATTTTAATTCATTTTTATTATGTCATGAGATAATATTGTTCATTACAATCAAACGAAAGTTTATTGGAGTCAAAATCGATTTAAAATAATTAAATACCGTAACGAAGCACGGAAATTTGGCTAGTAATAAATCCAAAAATAAACGTTTAATGATAATTTATTCAACACTATCATTAGGAATCTGAAAGATTTCAACCGTTGCATCAAAGAATGCGGTAATCCGAGTGTCAAAGTTATATTTGACGATGTATGAACGAAGGAAAGCAATTTAAAGCAGCGAATCGTTTGTATATTGAACAGTCTTTTTATTATAATCTGTACAGAATGTGCTGTACAGATATTAAGCGTCGAAGTTAACGAAACAGAAATAATTTGTTAAAGCAAAGAATAGTTGGTATGTAAAGAGTACATATAAATATGTACTTTTATATACCAACTATTCTCTGCTTTAACAAATTATTTGTTAAATAATTTGTTAAAGCAGAGAATAGTTGGTATATAAAAGTACATATTTATATGTACTCTTTACATACCAACCATTACATACCAACCAAGAGTACATATTTATATGTACTCTTTACATACCAATTATTTAACAAATAATTTGTTAAAGCAGAGAATAGTTGGTATATAAAAATTACATATTTATATGCACGATAAATAGTTGTTATATAAATACTTTTTATATACCAACTATTCTCTGCTGTAACAAATTATTTAACAAATATTTTGGTAAATATACCGATCAGGGGACCATCCCCCGATGACCTTGACCTTGACATATTTTGTCAAAGTCATGACCCTGAGTGACCTTCAAAAGTTTTTAGCCGTCGCTCGTTGTTTGTTAAAAAGTTATTAACAAAAAAAGTTTGACAAATATAGCAGTTATTTTAAGTACTAATAGACATAAATGACTGATATTTATGTGGAAATAGTACATGTATGAACGAAGGAAAGTTAGTTAAAGTAGCGAATTGTTGGTATATTAAGAAAAGTTGGTAAATATGCATATTAGGTCAAACCTCACCGATGACCTTGACCTTGACATATGTTGTCAAGGTCACCCTCCTGAGTGACCTTTAGAAGGTTTTAGCCGGCGGTCATTGTTCGTTAAAAAGTTATTAACAAAAAGAAAATTGAAAATGTAGCAGTTATTTTGAGTATTGAAAGGCATAAACGACCTTGATCTTGACATATGTTGTCAAGGTCACCCTCCTGAGTGACCTATAGAAGGTTTTAGCTGGCGGTCATTGTTTATTAAAAAGTTATAAACAAAAAACATTTGGTGGGGAAAATTATTTAAAGCAGTGAATTATTGGTATATTGAAAGGAAAGTTATTTAAAGCAGAGAATAGTTGGTATATTGAAAAGTATACAGGGTGATTCAGAATAAGTATATTGTCCCGAAAATCTCACATTCTTGACGCGATTCTAAGACGATTTTTCCTCTACAAAAAATTTCCCCTAAGCTTAGGTTTTGAGTTACTATTTTTTTAAATTTTTCAAATTAAAAATTTTTTTTAATTTTTTAAAAATAAAACCAGTAAATTTATAAGCAGTTGTTCAAAAAGGAGCGTGTCTTCCAAGCTCTCGGCTAGCAACAGCGACTCGGCGACAGCGACGAGGGGCGCGACGCCGATCGGTTTTTGTTTTTACCGGTCCGTGCTTGCAAGGCGACGTGGCGAAACGCGAAGCGACGAGATCATTCGATCGAGGTTCGCGGTAACGATAGCACGGTTGCTCAGTTCCTTATAGTCATTGTTGCGGTAGTCGCACATAGAAATCTTTACCATTCGGTCGAGAGCTCGCATCCGTAAACCGAGAGCATTATTATATAGTGCAGCAGTACGCGAATTCTAAATCTCCTGTGCCTAAACGAGATCGTATTGATAAACGCAAAAGAATCGTATAGCGTCGCCATTATCGACGAAGCGCCCGCGAGGCACCTTCGCTCTACCGCCCCGCGCAGGACCGATCCTGCTGTACACGAGCGGGAACAACGGTGCGTGCGGTTTAGAAATAGTGCGTGATACGCAAGGCGAGACATTATCCCGGAAACGGACGGAGCTGTGAGCGAGGGCAGTGGACTTCCGCATAGGACGATACGACGCAGATCTTAGCGAGGATCCCTGTCCCGCATCCCTTGCCGTCATCGACCGAGTCGACACCATCGATGCCAACAACGTTAAGTACACCGTTCCTTTCTCATTCCGAGATTCCGGATAAGAGCGTTACACGCCGTCGCGGGTTCGTTTGAGCCCATCCGACTTTCGTTGGATAATTCGGTCACGATACCGCCGAACGATTCATATTCGAGTCCTCGACTTAACGTGCCGTGCGACATACGGCATCGTTATTACACGGGAGTGTTAGTAATCCGTTTCTTGTGATAACCACGTGCATCCGCCGTGTACCGGGCACGCTGCGACGCATGATAGCGAGTTTTTACGCGAAGTGCCGTTGGCATAAAACTTATTAAATCCGCCCCCTCGTCGCGCCTATGTTGCATACCGTGTACGCGCTACTCATGTAATTATTATATGTCGCGCTTCTTTAGTGTTCAATACTATTCTTTCGTGTATCTTCGTGTGTGTGAAGCGTATCGCGAACGATTTGCGACCGACTTCACAAATCGTTTCTTATCGAGTGCTTTTCGCGGTCTCATCCGCAGCAGATTTAACTTCGTCGTTACGCCCGTTGCGTTAATTACATAATCCTTCGTTTGTTACACTAACAACAATTCACCTGCGTTGTATTCCTCGCGTGGAATAACCATATTACGCCTGCGTTAATATATCAGTCGGCTGATCACTCGTATAGTGAATCATCTATCCGTTTCAAAGTATATATTATTACATATTTCGTTACCTCGCGCCGTTTATTACCAATAGTGTTCTTTTACCAGTATTCAAAGACTCATTCGTAATTTCTAAAGTGAGTCACGTTCATTACACGTATTTGATATGAAGGTCGTATTACATTCCGAATTCTGATTGATAATACCGTTTGCAACATCCTGCCTTTACACTATGCGACCTTGATATTTCTGTGTTTTATATATTATTAACCCTTTCAGATTATAATTTAAGCAATACCTGGTTTATTCTTTTTGCCAACATATGCACGTTCCATTGCTTCTGATGTGAAATAACTTATACAATGTGAATTTTCCTAATTTATGTGAATGCTCAATGGATTATATTTATGTGTTTGCTTAACTGATTATGTTTGAAGTGAAATAATTAAACTATTGTATACGCCTATCAGGAGGAGCTCTTATCAAGTGATTGAGCTAACTCAATCCCTGTTACCCGTTCACCTAAGCGACATTTTAGTTGCCAATTCGTAACATATTTCAAACAGCAGTACACCCGGAACTACGAGTTATTAAAGTAAATAATTACCTTATCATGTGTACAGGAGGTAGGCCTAGGCAAAGGCGGCGCGACTCACTGAAATTTACTGTCGCGAGCGCTTATGTGAGGCCAAGTGAGGCACCTGCTGCGATCAGCTGATTGTTGCACACTTCTTTCTTTCTCTTATTTACTTAATCACTCGTCACTTACTCACTCACGTTTCACTTTGTTCATCTCGAAGGAAGAACCGTAACACACGCGGCAGCGCAACACACAACAAACGCGTTATCACGCCATGTGTCAAGAGACACGGTAACGGCCGATAGTGTCTCGCGCCAAGTACACGCGGAGCGAGACCACCCCGTAACTTTTTTACGCGACGTGACGAGTTGCGATTTACTTGGCAAGCAGTTGACCGATTTTTGGTTATGTTATTGTTGTGTTGCACTCGGTGACCTCGGTGTGCACTCGCCCTGCGTGCGGAGAGCTGGAGGGAGTACACCGGAGTGCACACCGAGGTCACCGAGTGCAACACAACAATAACATAACCAAAAATCGGTCGACTGCTTGCCAAGTAAATCGCAACTCGTCACGTCGCGTAAAAGAGTTACGGGGTGGTCTCGCTCCGCGTGTACTTGGCGCGAGACACTATCGGTCGTTACCGTGTCTCTTGATACATGGCGTGATAACGCGTTTGTTGTGAGTTGCACTGCAGCGTGTGTTACGGTTCTTCCTTTGAGATGAACGAAGTGAAACGTGAGTGAGTAAGTGACGAGTGATTGAGTAAATGAGAGAAAAAAAGAAGTGTGCAACAATCAGCTGATCGCAGCAGGTGCCTTACTTGGCCTCACATAAGCGCTCGCGACAGCGAATGTCAGTGAGTCGCGCCGCCTTTGCCTAGGCCTACCTCCTGTACATGTGATAAGGTAATTATTTACTTTAATAACTCGTAGTTCCGGGTGTACTGCTTATAAATTTTACTGATTTTATTTTTAAAAAATTAAAAAAATTTTTTAATTTGAAAAATTTAAAACAATAGTAACTCAAAACTTAAGCTTCGGGGAAATTTTTTGTAGAGGAAAAATCGTCTTAGAATCGCGTCAAGAATGTGAGATTTTCGGGACAATATACTTATTCTGAATCACCCTGTATACACAATTTTATGTATTAGAAAGTGTGAATACAAGTATTCTCTGCTTTAATCATGGCAAAAGCATGTTAAAGCTTTGTTAAAGCAGATAATAGTTGGTTATTGACAAAACCTATAGGTTAGTGACGCGCTTTACAAGTATGTGCTTTCTAAGTTGAAGAACATACAAAGCACACACTTGTAAAGCGCGCCACTAACCTATAGGTTAGTGACGCGCTTTACAAGTATGTGCTTTGTAAGTTGAAGCACACACTCTCTATTCTCTGCTTTAAATAACTTTCCTTTCAATATACCAACAATCTACTTCTTTAAATAATTTTCCCCACCAAATTTTTTTGTTTATAATTTTTTAATGAACAATGACCGCCAGCTAAAACTTTCTGAAGGTCACTCAGAAGGGTGACCTTGACAACATATGTCAAGGTCAAGGTCGTTTATGCCTTTCAATACTCAAAATAACTGCTATATTTTTCAAACTTTTTTTGTTTATAACTTTTTAATAAACAATGACCGCCAGCTAAAACCTTCTGAAGGTCACTCAGGAGGGTGACCTTGACAACATATGTCAAGGTCAAGGCCATCGGTGAGGTTTGACCTAATATGCATATTTACCGAAAAGTTATTTAAAGCAGAGAATAGAGAGTATGTGCTTTAACTTACAAAGCACATACTTGTAAAGCGCGTCACTAACCTATAGGTTAGTGACGCGCTTTACAAGTATGTGCATTTTTCAATATAATGAGTTCCATATATCCATTAAATTCATTAAATACTGAATAAAATTTTTGTTTCATATATCTATTGACTTTCTAATATATCACAATTCTATGATTACTGTAAATTTTGCATATGTTAATCTAATTTCCGAAGATTTTTTGCATGACATTTTGGCTTTTTACAAGTATATGTGCTTTGTAAGTTGAAGCACATACTCTCTATTCTCTGAATAGCTTTTCTTAATATACCAACAATTCGCTACTTTAACTAACTTTTCTTCGTTCATACATGTACTATTTCCACATAAATATCAGTCATTTATGTCTATTAGTACTCAAAATAACTGCTATATTTGTCAAATTTTTTTGTTAATAACTTTTTAACAAACAACGAGCGACGGCTAAAAACTTTTGAAGGTCACTCAGGGTCATGACCTTGACAAAATATGTCAAGATCAAGGTCACCGGAGGATGGTCCCCTGATCGGTATATTTACCAATAATTTGTTAAAGCAGAGAATAGTTGGTATATAAAAAGTACATATTTATATGCACGATGAATAGTTGTTATATAAATATGTACTTTTTATATACTAACTATTCTTTGCTTTAACAAATTATTTCTGCTTTGTTAACTTCGGCTTAATATCTGTAGCAGAAATAATTTGTTAAAGCAGAGAATAGTTGGTATATGAAAAGTATGCTTTGTAAGTTAAAGCGAGGTCCACTCTGTACAGGGTTGGAAGGGCGAATGCGGAGGGGGCCTTTGGTATTTAAAAAAAATAAAAACAATTTATAAAACGAAAAATACTATATACAAAGAAGTATTATAATTTCATTGGTTCTAAGTAACAAATCTCTATAAATTTCAAATTCTATGCACAAATGTCTACAAAGGGGCGAGAAGTCCTTCGGGGCGAAGCCCGGGTAACCAGCTAGTATATATATATAAGGGTCGGACTCAAATAGCTTCGGAGATACAGGCTGAAAAAGGATAAAAATAATAAATACAAAAATAGACGTTTGATGATAATTTATTCAACACTATATCATTAGGAATCTGAAAGATTTCAGGCGTTGCATCAAAGAATGCGGTAATCCGAGTGTCAAAATTATATTTAACGATGCATGAACGAAGAAAAGTTATTTAAAGCAGCGAATCATTTGTATATTGAACAGTCTTTCTATTATAGCAGAGAATGTGCTGTACAGATATTAAGCGTCGAAGTTAACGAAACAGAAATAATTTGTTAAAGCAGAGAATAGTTGGTATGTGAAAAGTACATATAAATATGTACTTTTTATATACTGACTATTCTCTGTGTTTGAGAAATAGCGCTCCCACGTAGAAAATCCGGCTAGCGACAGCGACGCGGAGGGCACTGCGAGGGGAGATCTGCCGATCGCATTATATTTTACCGGTGCGCGCTTGTGACGACGCGAAACTCGAAGCGACACGCTCGTCCGGGCATTCGCGCATAGTAAGTCATGGCGAGAGCGCGTTTCGTTGGTTCCCCGCATTCTTTGTTCGGTCGTGCGCTCTGCGTATTGCAATAGTCTGAAGTCATTGCTGCAATCAATTAAATAACGGATCAATCAGTAAGAGATTCTAGTTTCCGCTATTCGTGAATCAGTGCGAAATAAAGCAAGCGCCCGCGAAAGAGATAACGGTCCGGTTCTTTGTGCAAGTGTCGGCGAGGTGCCGGCGTGGCACGTGCCTCGTGACCGCGATCACGTGCGGCGAGATCCTCTGTTCGCTGCCGACAGCGAGAGGTGCGTGCGTGTTCATTCCGTGCGATACCGAGAAAGGGAACCATCATCCCCGCTGACGACACGGACGCTCGCGGGACGACGTAGATCCTCGAAGAACGTTTGCTGCACACACACCTCGTGGAATCCTGGTCCAGAAACCGCGCCATCATCGGCTTTGGCGAGCTGGATAAACTCTGCAACGCTAAGTACCTTGCATTCTTTACAATCCGGCGATCCGGATAAGCGTGTACCACGCATTCAGAGGCTCTTTCGAGCTGTTCCAATTACATTGGATAATTCTGTTTCGCGACAGACGCATTCTTAATTGAACTCATGTAATCATAAATTATCGCGATGGCTACGGCCGTCTGATTGTGCGTGATTAACGAGTGCCGAGTGATTTGAGAAGGTGCATGTGCTCGCTGTTACTGAGCTGCGCGACCGTCTATCGAGAGCGCGATAATCGAGTGGAATTTACATTCCTTGTGATTGATTTCGAGCTTACTTCCGTGTGCCCCCTCGTAGCGTCAGTTATAAAATAAGTACAAGCGACACATGTAATATTGTGCATTCTGCCGTCGTGTCGATTATTTCGAAGTGTCGTCTTGAGTAGTTGATTGTGCGCTAATAGTTATGCGAAGAGATATCGACGGTGATATCGCGCTATGTAATCTCGGTTGATCTGCGCCTCATTATTCTCGGTGTAACGTACGCCGAAGTACTCGCGATGCATTCTTTGCATTGTGCGGTGACGCGAGGCAGATCATGTGACTTTCGTCGTTGACAACCCTCTCACAAGACTTTACTTGCGTTATACTATACGTTTTATTCCATTCGTTCTCATACTGCCGAAACATTATCCGCGGAATATCATATTTGCATAACTCGTATCATATTCTTTGCGTTCTTTCATTTATATATTCGTGCGGTTGCATAGTTGCAGAATTACTTGCGCTACTGAGTTCCTGGATTTATTCGTGTGCATAGTTTGCATCATCCTCGCGCTGTGTCGATTACAGATTAATTTGTATTGCATATTGCGCTCGCTCTCATCAGGTCGCATTATACCGTTTCATTCTGCGTGACGTTCGTCATGTAATAATATACTACCGCTTTGCGACTGACGTACCGCGACCACATGTGTCGCATTTTATTATTGCACTCTTATGTTTTATTTAAATGTTTGTATGTTATATCTACTTCAATCTTTATTTGTGTATTAACAGTCATATCTTCTTTAACGTCAACTGCGCTATATTTTATGTTATTCCAGGACTTATGTATTGCTTTATATACCTTATGATTTGTGTGTGATAATTATATTTTCATATTAGCCTATCGGGAGGAGATTTTGTCAAGTGACTGAGATAACTATATCCCTGATACCTGTTCGCCCCAATTCGATCCTAACTATAAATTCGCGTACATTTCAAACACTGCTTTGACAAATTATTTAACAAATAATTTGTTAAAGCAGAGAATAGTTGGTATATGAAAAGTATACTTTGTAAGTTGAAGCGAGGTCCACTCTGTACAGGGTTGGGAGGGGGGATGCGGAGGGGGCCTTCGGTATTTAAAAAAAAAACAGAAACAATTTATAAAACAAAAAATTCTATATACAAAAAAGTATTATAATTTCATTGGTTTTAAGTAACAAACCTCTATAAATTTCAAATTCTATGCACAAATGTCTACAAAGGGGCGAGAAATCCTTCGGGGCGAAGCCCGGGTGACCAGCTAGTATAGATTAACGAATCTCTGAAAACACATTTTACCCCTTTTCACCCCCATAGGGATTGAAATTTTAAAAATCCCTTCTTAGTGGGTGCTTACGTCATGAGAGAAATACACTCCCCGAATTTCATGTTTCTAGGTTTAGGGGCTGGGGGTTGATGAGTGAGTCAGTCAGGACATTTGTCTTTGTATATATAGATTAAAAAATCTCTGAAACCACATTTTGTGGAATACGGAAGCAAAAGTTATTATTTTAAAAGTAATTGTTGGGCCGAGTATAAGAACCGAAAGAAAAATACATAGGAATTAATTTACAGGAGATACAAAGGGTTATATAATTCACCCCTGAATCTAGATTTGCGCCTTTAGAGGTTGATTATGGCAAAATCCCAAATTATGTTTTTGAGCATTTGTATGGGTAACTTTTGTAAGCAAAAACCAAGTCGATATCTTATCGGGCCTAAGAGATATTGACGAATCCGTGAAAATACTTTTATCCCTTTTCACCCCCTTAAAGGTCGAATTTCTAAAAATCCCTTCTTAATGGACGCTTACGTCATGAAAGGAATACACCCCGAATTTCATGTTTCTAGGTTTGGGAGTTTGGACTGGGCGTTGATGAGTCAGTCAGGACATTTGTTCTTATATACATATACTAGCTGGTTACCCGGGCTTCGCCCCGGAGGACTTCTCGCCCTATTGTAGACATCAGTTAGTACATAGACAACAGAGGAAATGAACAATACGATGAAGAAATTTAAATCTGAAGCGATAGAATTGGAGCAAAAGTACGAACAAACACTAACATAATTTTAATTCATCTTTATCATGTCATGAGATAATATTGTTCATTACAATCAAACGAAAGTTTATTGGAGTCAAAATCGATTTCAGCCGTTGCGTCAAAGAATGCGGTAATCCGAGTGTCAAAGTTATATTTGACGATGTATGAACGAAGGAAAGTTATTTAAAGCAGCGAATCGTTTGTGTATTGAACAGTCTCTTTATTATAGCAGAGAATGTGCTGTACAGATATTAAGCGTCGAAGTTAACGAAACAGAAATAATTTGTTAAAGCAGAGAATAGTTGGTATATGAAAAGTACATATTTATATGTACGATGAATAGTTGTTATATAAATATGTACTTTTTATATACCAACTATTCTTTGCTTTAACAAATCATTTCTGCTTTTTTAACTTCGACGCTTAATATCTGTAGCAGAAATAATTTGTTAAAGCAGAGAATAGTTGGTACATGAAAAGTATGCTTTGTAAGTTAAAGCGAGGTCCACTCTGTACAGGGTTGGGTGGGGGGATGCGAAGGGGGCCGCAGTGGCGAACACAGCAAACGGAGAACGACGTTTCTTAATTGTAAATTTTCAGCTTCGAGTTTTGCATCGCAATATCTCCGCTTGTAGGGCACGTAGCGGAAAAATAAAAACACTTTTATTATACGAATTTGGTCCAAGCTATCCATTAAGCCTAGTTGAAACTTAATCCGTTCGCTAGTTATCGAGATCTCAAAATCTCGGGTACTCGCAACTTGTTGCGTCGCGTTAATAGAGCCACGGCGGTCTCGCTCCGCGCGTACTTGGCGCGAGACACTACCGGGTCTCTTGATTACTTTGATTTTTCCAAGGTAAAGATATTACTTGGATTTTTTCAAGGTAGATTATCAACATAAATTACAATTTTAAACAATAAGCAAAACCCGTTTGTAATTATCTCAGCTACGATTCGGCATTGCCCCGCGTGCGGCGGGTAACTCCGAATGGCAAATAAATATTAATATTATTTATCGTAATTTAAAGCCAAATAACTGGAGTATCATTTAAAATGCAGACTTCTATAATTGATAAATAATCGTGGGCTTTATTAAACTTTTCCCTTAGATGTTTGCGATTCTTCCACTCTCCCCTACAACTCTTGAAATTATTTTTGTTAATAAATTTGTTGTGGAATACGGAAGCAAAAGTTATTTTTTAAAAAGTAATTGGGCCGAGTATAAGAATTGAAAGAAAAATACATAGGAATTAATTTACAGGAGATACGAAGGGTTCTATAATTCACCCCTAAATCCAGATTTATCCCTTTAAAGGTTGATTAGGGCAAAATCCTGAAATATGTTTTTGAGCATTTTTATGGGTGACCTTCGTAAGCAAGAACCAAGTCGATATCTCATCGGGCCTAAGAGATATTGACAAATCCGTAAAAATACATTTTAACCCTTTTCACACCCTTAAAGGCCGAATTTTTAAAAATCCCTTCTTAGTGGGTGCTTACGTCATGAGAGGAATATACCCCTCGAATTTCATGTTTCTAGGTTCAGGGGTTTGGGCTGGGCGTTGATGAGTGAGTGAGTGAGTCAGTCAGTCAGTCAGTCAGTCAGTCAGGATATTTGTTTTTATATACAGGGTGTTCTAAAAAAGGGGGCCAAAATTTAGGGAGATATTCCTCATACCTCAAGGATGAAAAAATGTTATATGAACATGGGTGCGGAAACGATTTTTTCAGGAGTTATGTTGAAAATATTGTAATCATTATGTAAACAAGTAACTATAACATTAAAGGTCAAATTCTTCTGATTTCTGCCTGGCAGATAAGGTCACAACCTCATTTAGCCGTACTCAGAAAAGAAGCTCTAACTCCTGAAAAAAGCGTTTCCGCACCCATGTTTATATAACAATTTTTCATCCTTTAGGTGTGAGGAATATCTCCCTAAATTTTGGCCCCCCTTTTTTAGAACACCCTGTATATAGATAGATAATAGATACTAAATATATCTTACTCTAAATTTGATTTAAGGGGTTACATGGGTCTTGAAGGCAAAAAAGAAAGCTTATTTTCTCGAATTTTTTTTAAAGATACGACATGAGTTACACAATTTATTTTTTTTTATATAAAAGTTCAACATGTAAACAATATTTCCTCAAAATTTCAAAGAAAAATATTAAAAATTCAGCCGTTGGCAATTGCTTCCAGTAGACCATCCAGAAAAAACGGTAGTTAGCATAACTTTTTTAATTTTTATTTGAAATGAAAAACCCAAAGTTTTTCTTATAGTAGGTGAGTATAGCTTGTCCTTGAACGAAGGATTTATTTTATCTTCGATTACAAACCATTTTACAAGCCAATACATGGCCTAATTTTATGCCAAAAATGACATGGGTTTAGAGAAGGCCCGTCATGTGCCACTCAATTGGAAGGACATGCCGCCCGAAGTAATGGACGAGATAACGGCCCAAGTGGCTCGCAGTTTGCAAATCCAGGACATACGTCCTCGGATTAGTCAGAACACGGACTTTCGGCCGAGAGCAGTGCCGAGGAACTTACCTCAACAACCAAGAGGTCGAGCTTGGCCCTCGCAGGACGGGACGGAAGCGTCGTCTACTGCTGTGTCGGAGACGGATGCTGAGTGGGTTCAGGCAGTTAAAGGTGGGAGGCGTCGTAAACCCAGGAAAAGAAATCCAGCGGCTAAGAGAGCCGAAGAATTCCCTGCTCTGCCTCAGCCAAAGGGAGGGGTACTACCACTAACGAAGAAGTCGGTTTCTCAAGCGGATAGTGGAAACAAACCCACCACGGTGAGAACGGAAAGGAGAAAGAGGGATACGGGCCCTCCAAATAAAGACAAGAGAAAGCCACCAAGAACAGCGGCTATCTCGCTCGTGGCCCAGGATTCCTCAATCTCGTACGCGGAGATAATTAATAACGCGAGATCCTGCGTCTCCACCGACGACTTGGGAATCGGTATGGTCAAGGTGAGATCCACCATGTCTGGCGCCAGGCTAATAGAAGTATTTGGCGACGACAATAAGAATAAGGCCGATCAAATGGCAGAACAACTAAAGAAGGTATTAGGCGAAAAGGTAAAAGTCTCCCGCCCAGCTAAGATGGCTGACTTGAAAATAGCTGGTCTAGACGACTCGGTTTCTTCGCAGGAAGTTGCCGAGATGATAGCAAAGGAAGGAGCCTGCAGAGTGAATGAAATAAGGCCAGGGCCTATTAAAGCCCTTCCGAATAGATTGGGGGTCACTTGGGTCAAATGTCCCCTTGCAGCGGCGCTCAAGGTATCCACTCAAGGGCGCATTAAGATAAGGTGGTCAGTTGCGCGAGTTGAACTGCTAAAAGAGAGACCGATGCAATGCCATCGCTGTCTCCAGTTTGGCCATTTCAAGCAGACTTGCGGCAGCCCAAAGGATAGGTCCAACTGCTGCTACAGATGCGGCTCGGAGGGCCATAAAGCGGCAGGTTGTGGTGCCCCCTTCCGGTGCGTATTGTGCAAGGAAGCGGGAGTTTCAGCGGATCACCGTATTGGATCGACTAAATGTACGGCCAGAAATTTCCCAAAGGAGACCCAAGCCGCAAATCGGAGGTCTGCGGCAAATATGGAGGTGTTCTCCCAAATGGACATCGATGGACAAGGTTCTGCAGATCAACCTCAACCACTGTAGGGCGGCGCAGGACGCCATGATAGACTACATGAAAAAGAGGAGAATCGGCGTCGCGATTATCGCTGAGCCCTATAGGACGGAAGGCGGCGGCTTGTGGGCAGCGTGCACTAACAATAGCTGCGCGATCTTTCTCATACGCGGAATTAAGCTCTCATGGAGGGTGCATCTCAACTCTGAGGGCATTGTGATGGTCGAGATTGGCAGCATATTCTTTGTAAACTGTTATTTTTCCCCTAACAGGCCCGTCCAGGACTTCGAGCTATTTTTGGACAAATTGTCCGTGGAAGTCGGAAGAATCAGGCATAGGAGAGCCGTAATTGCAGGGGATTTTAACGCCAGGTCATTCTCATGGGGTGATCGCCTCACTACGCAGAGGGGAGCTATGCTGGAGAGATGGGCGGAAGCTCTGCAACTGGTCCTCCTAAACCAGGGCCGGACCCAGACGTGTGAGAGAGGAAGAGGGGGATCAATTGTTGATCTCACTTGGTGTACCCCTGGGTTGGTCCCAATTGTTGCTGGGTGGCGAGTCATGAGTGACCAAGAGTCGTTGTCCGACCATTTATACATAGTGATCTCTATGCGGTCGTCCTCCCTCACGAAACGACGATCGAGGCACTTTAGAAAGGGCTGGCAGTTCAGTAAATTGGACCCAGATAAATTTATTTCGGTTTTAGAGGGCCACTGCTGGAACCCTGCACCGGATCATGCAGAAGACACAGTGATCCAAGTTTCAGAGGCGATCGAGAGGGCTTGCAATGAAGCAATGCCTAAGACTGGCAACAATGTCTCCAGGAGAGTATATTGGTGGACTCCCGCAGTAGCCGAGGCCAGACGTAAGTGTCTTTCCACAAGACGAATATTTACTCGGCTAAGAAAGAAGCATCATTCCCCGGAATACGCTTTAATTGAGACCGAGTATAGAGCAGCGAGACGTTGCTACCGTCAGGCGATTAACTCGGCGAAAGCGATTGCGTGGAAAGAATTGCTTGGCACCCTCGACAAGGACCCTTGGGGGAGACCCTATAAAATCGTACTGGCTAAATTAAAGGGCTCGAACGCGGTAGCTCCATTGGACTGCCTTCCAACTAGTACCGTGAAGCAAGTCGTTAAGACCTTGTTTCCGTCTATGGCTCCACATAGCTGGTCGTATCTGCCGGTCTCCCCTGATGATGTTCCAGAGGTTTCAGAGGCAGAGTTGCACATTGCGGTCAAGAAGATGTCATCTAGAAAAGCCGCGCCAGGTCCAGATGGAGTGGACAGCCGTATTGTGAAGTTTGTCTACGAAAGATTCCCCAATCTACTGGCGGATTGCTTCACCAAGTGTCTGAGACAGGGTATTTTTCCCAAACAATGGAAGACGGCCAGATTGGTGCTTCTAAAGAAGCCCAACAAACAGGAAGGCCTTGCCCCATCGTATCGGCCGATTCGCCTTCTTCCAGAGTTGGGAAAATTACTCGAAAGAGTAGTAGCGGGCAGACTTAACTCATATCTAAAAGAGGCTAAAGATAAAGGCATATCCAACGCCCAGTATGGATTTCGTGTGGGCAGGTCTACTTGTGACGCGGTCCAGGAAATGCGACGTCTTACGGAGTATTATACCGAGGATGGAGGCCTTTGCGTGGTCATTAGTCTAGATATTAGCAACGCCTTCAATTCACTACCATGGCGCCGAATTATCAAGGCGTTAATAGACAAAGGAGTCCCAAGGTACATAGTTAACCTTATTAAGGACTACCTCAAGGACAGGCGTATCACTGCCCAACTAGTCTCGGATTCACTCACGGAAGAGGTGACATGCGGGGTCCCCCAGGGGTCCGTACTGGGCCCACTCTTTTGGAATATTGTGTACGATTATGTGCTAAGGGTGGGTCTCCCCAGGGACACTTTTATTCGTGCCTTTGCGGATGACTCTAGTTTGGTTATCGGCGGCTTTGATGAAAAGGAAGTGGTCGCTCGGGCCTCGATCGCCGTGGAAATAATTATGAGAGCCATTAGGAGTCTGGGCTTAAGAGTCTGCCCGGAAAAGACTGAGATGGTGGTCTTTCGGGGAAAGGGCCCTAGTAGAAGCTTGGTGGTTGTCGTGAGTGGAGAGAGTATCTCCTCATCCCCCTCTCTCAAATGCCTTGGAATAGTGATCGACGACCAATGGAAGTATACGGAACATCTCCAATACGCAGCGAGGGAGGCGGAGAAAACGATGGGCTACCTGTGTCGCCTAATGCCCAATCTACGTGGTCCGCAAGCCAATAAAAGGAAGCTTTACGCCAATGTAATTATGTCCATTTTGCTCTATGGAGCTCCGCTGTGGGCCCGTGATGAGGTCCTCGTACGGAAGAACGTACTACCTATATATAGGATCCAGAGGCGACTCGCCATTAGAGTCATATCGGGTTATCGCACTATTGCATTTGCGGCAGCTACACTACTGGCGGGTCTACCCCCATTTGATATTGTGGCCCGGCACAGAGAATTTGTATATAGAACGATTAAGGACATTGAGTCAAGGAATAGTTGCATCCTGGTCCCCAAGGCCAGAAGGGTGATTAAGAAAAAGAGACAGGAATTAGAACGGAATATATGGAAGAAGCACTTATCAGAAATGAAGGACACTGACCCCGGTCATCGAGTCAGGAGATTGATTCTCCCGATCTTTAATGAGTGGCTGGAAAGGGGGCACGGATGTCTTAACTATAGACTGACTCAAGCGTTATCTGGACATGGTTGCTTTAACAAGTTCTTGCACATGATAGGGAAGTCCCCGATGCCCTCATGCTCCCATTGTTGGGACCCGGGTGGAGTGGACGATCCGCACCACACATTTGTGGACTGCCCAGCCTGGGTAACCCATAGGATGGCATTAGAGGAGGACACCAAGGTGGACCTAGACTCTATAGAGAAAATGCTGGAAGTCATGTTAACTGGTCCTGACCAATGGAATCGTGTAGCGTCATACGTGGAGGAAATAATAAAATGTAAAGAAAACGCGGAGAGGAAACGACAGGGCCAACATCATCAGCAGCGGCAGCTGCTCCAGCAGCGCCGCCAGCGACGGCGTATATAGTCATTCTCCCCGCCAGGACTCAATCGGACTCTGACTGATTATCCAAATTTTGACATGATACATGTTTAGGTACACACGGATGGATGCCCGTCATGGAAGTGCATTACCACCACCAATGCAGCCTCAGAAGCGGTACTAGAAGTTATACTCGGCGCAAGCTTTGTGTTCCTGGTACCCCATCGCTAGAGGATGGATGGCTTAGCCAAGTAGGGGGTTTTAGTGGTTAGGCGATTCGTCCGGGTTGCTGCCAACTCGGCCGGATCGAGTCCCACACTCTCCGGGGAACGGCGGGCTCCCCGGGGGTCTTTTGAAGATTTCCCCCTACTTATATAAAAAAAAAAAAAGGGGTTTGGGCTGGGCGTTGATGAGTGAATGAGTCAGTCAGTCAGGACATTTGTCTTTATATATATAGATAGATTAACGAATCTCTGAAACACATTTTACCCCTTTTTTACCGCCTTAAGGGTCGAATTTCTAAAAAACCCTTCTTAGTGGGTGCTTACGTCATGAGAGGAATACACTCCCCGAATTTCATGTTCGTAGGTTCAGAGGTTTGGGCTGGGCGTTAATGAGTGGGTGAGTCACGACATTGTTTTTATATATATAGATAATAGATACTAAATATATCTTACTCTTAATTAGATTTAATTCAAGTCTATATTCATTTGCATATTGCAGCCGGCACAAATTCCAAATATGTATTACATCATTGCAAGGTAATCTTAAACTCAAAAGAAATTATTGAATATCAAATGAGAATTTATTAAGTATTTAAAGTGATTTATTTAATTCACATTATTATTACAATGTATTTTAATGCCAGTGTATCTAGTTTTTTACGTAATTTTAAAATAAATAATCACAAAATTAATAATTACCAATGTGACCAAAAAATACTACAATTACGATTAAATTGATTTATTTCGAACGAACGAACAAGGAACAAACACTATAATGTCTAATGTAAGAAGATATGCATTCCCTCGTGTATTCCATTTGCATATATACAGGACGTTTGTTGACATCTAATTTGTTTTTAGTTTTTATCAGATAGTACTTACAAGGAAACCCACGGAGGTGTCCCACTCTGATCTTGATGAGCTTTATACATGTTGTTGTGTAGACAAAAATAAGAGATACGTCTTTTTTTATACGTGCCCATACGCATGTTTAGAGGGTGAACACCCCTTCGGAAAAAATCGATTTTTTTCTTTCGGGCCGAATATCTCCGAAACTATAAAAGATAGAAAAGTTTTCAAAAATGTAAATTAAATGGCTTCAAAAGTACTTTGAAATAATAACAAAATATTTTTTTTATTTCTTTTATTTTTTAACATACCCCCGCCACCAATACATTTTTTTCAAAATTTTAAAATTTTTTTATCACCAAATAAAAGGTTGTTTTTTTACGAATTCAACCATGTATGATAAAGTTATGTTACGATAAACCATTTTTGAGAAATAATTATAAACGCCTCTGTACACACTTTATCCGTGTCCGCCTATGCGCTCGATTCTTCATGCAACGCGTTCTGTTTGCATCTTCGCGTACTTACACCTAATAGAAGATCACTAATACATTTGGAAAACATTCTACGTAATCATGGAAGTTTTTATCGTGTTCTAGAGTCTAGACATAACAACTGAATCATAGATTGTAAATAATGTAAATCAAATCATGCGCGACGCATATCAAATGTGTATGTTCTTAATTTAAGACATCACAAGATGACTTACATAGTCGCATAGAATATAAAATGTTACTTTGCATTAGTTTCATTCGTGACAGTGTATTATATCGTGTACTATTAATCGCTGCAATTTTGTAGGTATGTATTGATATTTTGTAAATGTCTATTAATGTTTTTACTTCTCTTACAATTCGTTATACACTCGCAATCAGGCTAGAAGTTTTGGCAGAGAGATGTCTTTCTCATAATTGGCCTATTGATAATCAGCCTACAGGTTTAGGCAGAGGGGAAGAATACTCCAATGAAAATTAATAGGTGTTTCAAGCTAGAGGTAACTAGATTTTAAACATTTGTGTAAATGATGGAATAAAAGAACTAATATATATATATATGAAAATTGTCTAATGTAACATACAATTTTAGTTCACAAGTCATGGAGGAGAAAGAGGAGGACAAAGAAAGGAAGAAAATAAATATATATGAATATATTTATTTACTGACAGTGAATCATTATATAAATATTCTATTCGTGCTCTTTATTAATTATATAAATAAAAGAAGTTGTGTATAACAATATAACAATATAATTGTGTTACAATGTGTAATTGTTTAACAACATAATAATACAATAAAGTTAAATAAATAAAGTTTTACAAATAATAAATGTAAATATAATATTTATGGTTTCACATTATAATTATAACACATGTGATGGTCGTGAAAAAAGTGTTGTATACAAAGAGATTTCTTACACCATGCGCAAGTAATTATAGCAATGCCGCCGCAAATATCGCACGTTGGTTTAGAACTTTTTTTAAAACAAAAATCGACTGGGGTTTCAAAGTGCGCTGGTCTTTGTTCTATATAACCACTTTTATGCCATGCATATTTAAATAAATCTCTAAATCTCGGCGACGAAAATTGGAAATGAGTTAATGATTGTAATTTCAATATAGCGTCTCGTGAATGAAGATTGACTTCTAAATCTAGAAGCATGACAATATCCGAAAAATGTTTTACAAAATTCTTCCACATGCGAAAACCATACACATCTAACGGTTGTCTTTGACCAGTTGTCCCTGCTGGTATAGTTAGAAAAATAGAATCTGCAGCAGATTCTGGTTTATTTCTTTCAATTACATTTGGGCAATGCCCAGTCCAAGAATCTAATAATAAAACTGATTTAGGACCAACGTTTGGAAAATAAACTTCTCTTAACCAAATCTCAAAATGGTGTGAAGTTAATTTTCCAGACTTGGAGGCCAAAACAAAAATATTGTTTTCTCGAAACATTGTTTCCTGTACTCTCGGACCGAATGACCCAGTGGGTTCTTTTAAAACAATAAAAAGAGGTGATAATAATCGACCATCGCCTTGAAATTGTTGGTTGTATAGTGTAACTATGTGTAGTTGCCGATATCGATTGTGCTGTGACCTCAATTTTTTTTGTACCTTGAATTGCTAAAGAACGACCACTATGAAGTTCTAATTGAAATCCACTTTGGTCTGAATTATATATATTTTCCATTCCATAACGCGTTATATAATATTTAACATTTTCGATAAACCTATTGCTTTCTATTTCCAGAGTTTCTTTTGATTGTATAATCTTTTTTGTAATAAATTTTGTGATTTTACGGGAAACAATATTATGTGCATTCTTAAATCTTCTTACCCATTCTTTTGATGCTGCAAATCCTGGTGCATTAATCTCCTGTTGCGCTTTGAGGGCCCATCGAGCAATATCAACATCGTGAATAATTACTCCTTTCTCAACACCTTCTTGGAATTTATCTAATGTATATAATGAAATTTCTTTCAGCTTCTGATATTTAGTTCCACCTTTGTTCACTTGTTCTTCCCATCTTCGTAATTGGCGTAGCGATGTAACTTTCCGAAATCTATGTTTCACGGTCTCAAAAGATCTTCTTTCAATTGAATCAGCAGATTTCCAAAAGTCTACTGCACTTTTTTTGTATTCGAGTGGGATTTCATCATTTACACATGTCATTTCCTTCACATTATATGATGCTTCTTCTTCCTCATTTTCTTCTTCTTCTGTTACTAGTTGTGATTCTGGTACATCAAAGGAATTTAGAAAATCAAGAGAATCTTCTTCCTCTATTTCATATTTGTCCTCATACATTTGTTGTAACACATTTTCTATTTTATCTTTTACTTCGATTTCTTCATTTGTGAAAGGAGTTTGTAGCAAATTAAAAGTAGCGGCAGTATACAGCAGTATTATAACGTTTTTTGGATTAAACTGCATTTTACCTTAAAAATTATAAATAATAAATAATATATACAGATATATGTTTAACATATAATTAGTGATCATGCATAAAGAATGGTAACGTTTTATTATATGCTCATTATATTTACATTATAATATTTCTGGCATTAACAATTTTTTTACACTTTAAAGAACAAGCATATATAATACCTTCTTTTAAAATATTTTGTTCTTGAGAAATTTGGAAGAATAAAGACAAATAATTTTACGCAATGTATAAACGTCTGTGTTTAATGTTTCTTCCACAAAAGTAGTTGCCACGAAACGTTTCTTGATAATACTGTGAGAAAAATACAACAAATAAGAACCTTTGTCATAATTAACTTAAAAAATACTATAAAAGTTAAATTGTAAGAGAAGTAAAACATTAATAAACATTTTTTTCCAGAATATTAATACATACCTACAAAATCACACGCAGCGATTAATACACAATAAAACGATGTCACGTATTAAGCTAGCGCTCGCAAAGCGACAGCTTTTATACCATTACCCCAACGAGGCTCCCGATTTAGCTTTGACTTCTCGTTGTCAGCGCTTTGAGTTGTCCTTCATATCAGCGCTTTTGGGTCGTCCCGGAGTTTGCGCTCTTGGTTCCGGTGTCGGTTTGCATCGGACGATCGGTCGTCCAATGCAATCGTCAGGTTTTTGGATAAAGTGCAGATTCAACTTATTTTAGTAGCGAGAGTCGGATTTCTTATAAATAACGGCTGTTGCTAGGTACTGTATTTACTGATTATATACGTTGTGCGCTCACAACAAAAGCTAGGCGACTAATATGTATAAATATTATATAATTCGATATAATAATATATAATACTTATTATTACTTCGATATATAAGTCACCTTGTGATGTCTCAAATTAGAAACATACACATTTGATATGCGTCGCGCATGATTTGATTTACATTATTTACAATCTATGATTCAGTTGTTATGTCTAGACTCTAGAACACGATAAAAACTTCCATGATTACGTAGAATGTTTTCCAAATGTATTAGTGATCTTCTATTAGGTGTAAGTACGCGAAGATGCAAACAGAACGCGTTGCATGAAGAATCGAGCGCATAGGCGGACACGGATAAAGTGTGTACAGAGGCGTTTATAATTATTTCTCAAAAATGGTTTATCGTAACATAACTTTATCATACATGGTTGAATTCGTAAAAAAACAACCTTTTATTTGGTGATAAAAAAATTTTAAAATTTTGAAAAAAATGTATTGGTGGCGGGGGTATGTTAAAAAATAAAAGAAATAAAAAAAATATTTTGTTATTATTTCAAAGTACTTTTGAAGCCATTTAATTTACATTTTTGAAAACTTTTCTATCTTTTATAGTTTCGGAGATATTCGGCCCGAAAGAAAAAAATCGATTTTTTCCGAAGGGGTGTTCACCCTCTAAACATGCGTATGGGCACGTATAAAAAAAGACGTATCTCTTATTTTTGTCTACACAACAACATGTATAAAGCTCATCAAGATCAGAGTGGGACATCTCCGTGGGTTTCCTTGTTAGTACATAAATAAATTTGATTGTGTTTGCTTATCAACATATAAATTACAGTTTCAAAGAATATGCAAAACCCGTTCGTAATTAAATAAAGACATTTATAATTGATAAATAATCGTCGGCTTTATTTAATTTTTCCCTTAGATGTTTGTAATTCTTCCACTCTCCCCTACAACCCTTAAAATTATTTTTGTTAATAAATTTATTGTGGAATACGGAAGCAAAAACTATTTTTTTAAAAGTAATTGTTGGGTTGAGTATAAAAACCGAAAGAAAAATATGTAGGAATTAATTCACAGAAGATGCAAAGGGTTCTGTAATTCATCACTAAATCCAGATTTACCCCTTTAGAGGTTGATTAGGACAAAATCCTGAATTATGTTTTTAAGCATTTGTATGGGTAACCTTTGTAAGCAAAAACCAAGTCGATATCTCATCGGGCCTAAGAGATATTTACGAATCCGTGAAAACACATTTTACCTTTTTTTACCCCCTTAGGGATTGAATTTTTAAAAATTCTTTCTTAGCGGGTGCTTACGTCATGAAAGGAATACACTCCCCGAATTTCATCTTTCTAGGTTCAGGGTTTTGGAGTGGGCGTTGATGAGTCAGTGAGTCAGGACATTTGTTTTTATATATACAGGGTGTTACTAAAAGAGCGGACACTAACTACATAGCGGTATTCCTTGTCAAAAACTGAGTCGAAAAGTCCTGAACTACTTTTTTCTATAATGCTTAATAAAGCCGTAATCATTCAGTAAAGTCAGTCCAACCAGCGCCGTTCTTTAGCCTGGCGCTCCTCGGTGAGCCGCGCGCTTGATAGTGTGCGTGAGCGCTCCGCCGCGCGCGGCGGCACGACACGGCGGCACGGTCGCAGCGGCCGCGCTGTGCCTTCGCGCGCGTCGCGTGCAATATTCTTACGCATTGTAATAATAGAAATAATTTTTTCTTGCACTAAAAATTACTTGTTACTCCTGTCAGAAGTACCTCCTTGCAGAAAATTTTGATAACGTATAGAACTTTTGCCAAGACATAACCATTATTAACATACGAAAATTTAAACCAATACAAAAAATTACATTGTATTTTACAATACAAAAATTATTTTTTAAACAATCCGTTTCGTTAGATATCTTATCGTTAACTTAAATTAAATTATAAGACAAAGCACTTATTAAATCTTTCTACCAGTTTTACCCAGTTACTCAGAAGTAATAAATTCTTTAGGAGGAATTTACTGTAATAATCAGATGTTTAGATAATCTCGTACTTAAGGAAAATACATTAAAAAGTATTAAAAAATAAAAAAAACATTTCTTCTTTTATCAGAGAATGATTTATCCTAAGTCAAGAATAACGCTGTTCAGATGTACAATCTTTTTGAAACATGAGGTAAATAAGAGTAAAACGCCGAGCGAACAGTATTAATTCTTATTGCGAATAATAAGTAATAACACGTTTAATAACTTAACAAAATACAATACAAACGTTTCTGTCTTAGTTTAGACCCTCTTGTGTGTAACATTTTGCAATAATTTTAAATCTAATTGTCAATAACGCATAAGTAAAAGTGAACTGTTATTGCATTCGTAAAACATTGGTCAGCGGTAAAGTTGTTAAAAAAGGTAAAGGTTAAATATAAGGTAAATCACTAACTGCTGCCTTTTAAATAAAATAATATCACAAAAATTAGCTACAATTCGTATAATTTTTTTCATGAAGATGTAAATTTACTTGCCAGACAGTGTTGTATCAATCTCGTGATAATCTACCGTGTCTGGTTTCAGTAATGAAACAATGCTTATTATATGAGTTAAGATCAATGCACGGATTGAAGACTTAGGCTCAAACGCAAGGTAAAATAAATACATACAAATGTCATAAAGTATCATATAACAAAATAACACTAGTAAATAAAAAAATCTTTCTAATGATTATTCTCCTACTGTCGAGAGATTTCCACACAATTGACATCTGTAGCCTGTTTTATTTATTAACTTATTTTATTTATTTACAAGTGTTACTTTGTTATATGATGCTTCATGATATTTCTCTGTACTCATTTCACCTTACGCTTAGCTTAAGTCTAGGCCTTCAGTCCGTACGCTGACATTAACTCGTAAGGATTGTTTCGTTACTGAAACCAGACGGTAGATCCATCATGACATTGATATTACACTGTCTGGTAAGTGAATTTTACATCTTTATAAAGAAACATACGAATTGCAGCTAACTTTTCAATTTCATTTTATTTAAAAGGCAGCATTTACTTTATGTTTAATCTTTTATAACAACTTTACCGCCGAGCTTCATGTTTTTCGAATATGACAACATTTCTCATTTATTTATGCGTTATGGATGATTAGATGTAAGAAATTATTGCGAAATATTACACCGAAAAAAGTCTAAACTAAGATCAAAACATTTGTAATGTATTTTAAGTTATTGAATATTGCGTTATTATTTATTATTCTCTTTAAGATCGGCGTTTTGTTTTTATTTGCCTTAAGTTTCAGAAATATTTATCCTCTTTTTATAATATTAAACAAAATATTCTGTTTAATGTTTTGCAGAACGTAAGGAGGGAATGTAGGGAACGTAGGGAAGGAATGTTTCATTTATTTTTGCGAACGAGAAGTTTCCTGACGTTTTGAAATATTAGTAGTCCTGATAAGGACTGTTTTGCTGTAAACTGCTAGCTCTGAAAAGAGCCGTTGTTTAGTCCTGAAAAGGACTGTTTTCTTAGTCCCAAAAAGGACTTATTACATTAAGTTTTCGAAATGAGTTCCGTGAGCCTTAATACATGCTTCCGCACAAAGAATTAAATTTTCTCGTACGCGTTGAAGCATCATCAGTCCGTCGACAGTTTGAACAGCTATTTGCATTTTTGCAATGACTTCGGGTGAAGCGGCCTCTGTTACGTATAAAATTCTCTTCAAATTACTCCAAAGGACAAAATCAAACGGCGTGAGATCGGGTGAACTGTTAACAATCAATATAAAAAATATTAAAGCATTTTTTTACATCCTTCTTCCTCTCCTTTTTAAATTAAAACTTTTGCGTAACATACAGGCCTCTAATTGATCTATGTTGTGCTATCGAAGACTGAAAAAACGCCCATTTTGAAAACTGGTAACGCCTCGGTATGTATGCGATGGTTCCCCGTTTTGCTGGAAAAACATATTTGTTTCTTGCAAGAGAGGAATTTCCTCGAGAAGATCTGGTAGCCATTGTGTTAGAAAATTCGCGTAATTTTTTCCCTATAAAAGATACATCTTTAGTACATATCGATACATATTGGCAAATGGATCAGGAGATTTTTAATATTTCTATCGTTAAAATGTCTGGTAGAAGAGTGGGACCGATAATTCTATCGCCCAAAATGTCTGCACAGAAGTTTCTTTATGTTGGGAGCTGCGTGTGCGGGTCACGCGTTAGTTATAATACCGTCATAATAATGCTCATTATGACAGCTAAGCATTTACCTTTGCACGTAAATAAGAATTCGTCAGTCCATGTAATATTTACTAGAAAATTTTCGTCGGCTTTATTGAAGTGAAACTTATTCGGGCACGGGGGGTGATTCGAACCGGAAGCGTCACGGAAGTCCGTCACGGAAGTGCGTCACGGAAGTCGCGTTACGGAAGTAGCGTTATGGAAGTCCGTCACGAAAAGTCGAACCTTCTACGGGAGTGATTCGGAGCGTCGCGTTACGCGTTCGCGTTATGGAAGTCCGTCACGAAAAGTCGAAACTTATACGGGAGTGATTCGGAGCGTCCCGTTACGCGTTCGCGTTATGGAAGTTCGTCACGAAAAGTCAAACCTTCTACGAGAATGATTCGATGCGTCGCGTTACGCGTTCGCGTTATGGAAGTCCGTCACGAAAAGTCAAACCTTCTACGAGAACGATTCGGTGCGTCGCGTTACGCGTTCGCGTTATGGAAGTCCGTCACGAAAAGTCGAAACGTATACGGGAGTGATCCGGTGCGTCGCGTTACGCGTTCGCGTTATGAAAGTCCGTCGCGAAAAGTCAAAAACTTCCATGGGCGTGATTCGGCGCGGGAGCGTTACGTTAAGTCACAAGTTAAATTTTTGAAGTGAAACTTCTTTAGGCGCGGGGGGTGATTCGAAACGGAAGCGTCACGGAAGTCCGTCACGGAAGTCTGTAACGGAAGTCTGTCACGGAAGTCCGTCACGAAAGTCCGTCACGGAAGTCCGCACGAAAAGTTGAAACTTCTAATGGGAGTGATTCGGTGCGGACGCGTCACAAAAGTCCGTCACAAAAAGTTGAAACTTCTAATGGGAGTGAATCGGTGCGGGCGCGTCACGAAAGTCTGTCACGAAAGTCCGTCACGAAAGTCCGTCACAAAAAGTTTATGGTATCTGAATTAATGCCTGTGTAATTAACAAATCAAATTTTAACTATAAATTAAAGCCGATGCAATTCACAAATAAAAAAAAAATACGTGTGGCCTCCACGTGCGGCAGAAGTGAAACTTCTTAGCTATGAGGAATAGGATAGTATCTCGTTTATAGTATCTGAATTAATGCCTATGTAATTCAGAAATCAAATTTTAATTATAAATTAAAGCCGATGCAATTCACAAATAAAAATTGATTCCTGTATTAAAGCCTGTAGATCTCACAAATCAAATTTTAATTATAAAAGTGAAGTTTCAGGTTATGAGAAAAATTTGCCCATGTATAATTATATATGGGCCAACTGTTGCCAACTGTTACATTTATATACATATAATTATATACAGACAAATTTTTCTCATAACCTGAAACTTCACTTTTATATTTAAAATTTGATTTGTGAGTTATACAGGTTTCAATACACAAATCAATTTTTATTTGTGAATTGCATCGGCTTTAATTTATAATTAAAATTTGATTTCTGAATTACATAGGCATTAATTCAGATACTTTAAACGAGATACTATCCTATTCCTCACAGCTAAGAAGTTTCACTTCTGCCGCGCGTGGAGGCAACACGTATTTTTTTTATTATGTAGAAGCTAACGACAGAAATTCTCTTTGGCACAGTGATCTCTCACATGTAATTCTTGCACCAGTGCATAAAATGAGTAAAATAATTCATATTTGAATACCCTGTGAACAGTTACGTGTCCAACGTTAAAATGCACGGCCTATCGCACGTGTACTAATCGTAGGATCTCTCAATCATCTCTAAAATGTTCTCTTCCATTTTGAGCGTTCTAATCCGACGATTACGACCAACATCTACGAATTTTAGTATCAAACCATTACTATTTCAAATCTTCTGGTCTAATCTTCCAAAAGTTTTTTGATCTAGATACAAGTTTTGGATACTGTTCCGCACACAGTCTTTCCGCACACGCACTTGAACAATTTGCTTCACCGTAAATTGAATACATATCGGTATACGTATTCCTTACTACCCCATACAGCACATGTAGATACTGAGAATGTTCGAAGAATATCGCAGCAGTAGATTGCGTATATTCTCAAAACATTCGAGATACGTACTACGATTTATTGCGAACCTACTGAGAACATTTCTATTTCCGCCTTTTTCGAGTTCGTAGTACATACTGAGAATATTTCGCAGTAAGTACCAAGAATATCAGGAGTACCAATACAGAACCAAGGATAGAATGTGCACGGTATATACTTTTTTTTTTTTTAGGTATATACGTATTACGTTAGGTTAGGTTAAATAATTTTTATACTTTTTTTATGCATTATAAATTTATATTTATTCATATGCTTGTATCATGTTTAACAGTCGCGTTAATCGATTATTTATGTTTCGCGTAAACCAGGTACTTTCTCTTTAAACAAGTAAATTGTATATCCACCTTTTACTCAGTATCAAACGGGTGGCGGCTGTAAAATTATTCATGGTAGCCATTGACAAATGAGTTCGATTACACACTTAACTTAAGAATTATTAATAACTAAAGAATCTATTATATGTCGATACTTATATACTCGTATAATTTGCTCACATAAACAAGTTTAACTGTACCGCGAACGAAACTAGTGACCCACGCTACTTATACTAAGTCTATCGATACATTGCACATGCGTTATTGCCAATAACATATGTACCTCTCCATCTCGACATACGATTAATATACGTTCAGGTATATTTATTCATTAAAACGAAAGCAAAGACGATAATTACGCAGACACGTACACCTTAACATAATATTATAATAAAAGTATATAATAATACCTCTGAAATAAAAATCCCTGAAGTATAACAGTTGTGGACCATTATAATTGTGGTTGTTTTGATTAACGATATTTACGACGAAAATGACAGATAGCCTTAACTCTAATAAAAATAATATAACTACTTGTAATCGATATTCACAACGAAATATATATATATGTACGTGTGTTATACAAAACTAGATATGTCATCGCTCGATAATATATTGACAAAGAAAAGACCAACATTTAAAAAATAAAACTTTTAAGAAAGAAAACATGTTGCTATAGCATCTATATATTCGCATCTGACTCACTCTTATGTCTTATATAATATGGATGTTTATCTTTCGCAAAAAGATAAACATCCATATTATAATTACTCTACATCATTTACAGGCACGTTCTCTTTTTCTTGTTCTTTGTTTCTCGTTATGCGTTCCTTGGCATGAGCTAACCATATTTTAATCGGAGCAGAAATTTTGTCATCTGTCGCCTCAGAAAATTATTTTCGTATCACACCTGCAAAAATAACATATTTTTATTGTTCATTATTTCTAAATATTACAACAAATACGTCTTTATATTTTACGTACTTATAATTACTTTACAAATTTCCAATTTGGAACTCTGTATTGATGATTCCATTGCCTGTCACTTTCATACGTCTTCGATTCATTATCAGTGTAATGCATATACAGGCTGCGTTGCGATATTCATTCCTAGTACTGAAAATCTATAGTGTACGTAACTAAAGACTTTCAGAAGTGGTAGTAAATATCAGGAATGCAATTTGTATTGCACTGACAATGAATGATAAAGATGTACGAAAGTAACAGGCAATGGAATCATAAGATAGAAAAGCAAGACAAACATGTACATTTTTTATTATTGTACTTACTTAATTGTTCCACTGGCGTAAGTGCGACCATGCAATTTCCTCTGTGGCAATTTATTATATTTTTCCACTGCTGCAATATTATCCCTGCTGCAACATAAGAATTACAGTTAATCAGATAATAATAATAGCTTCATTTCTCGATCTGTATTAATGATTCCATTGCCTGTCACTTTCATACGTCTTCGATTCATTATCAGTGTAATGCATATACAGGCTGCGTTGCGATATTCATTCCTAGTACTGAAAATCTATAGTGTACGTAACTAAAGACTTTCAGAAGTGGTAGTAAATATCAGGAATGCAATTTGTATTGCACTGACAATGAATGATAAAGATGTACGAAAGTAACAGGCAATGGAATCATAAGATAGAAAAGCAAGACAAACATGTACATTTTTTATTATTGTACTTACTTAATTGTTCCACTGGCGTAAGTGCGACCATGCAATTTCCTCTGTGGCAATTTATTATATTTTTCCACTGCTGCAATATTATCCCTGCTGCAACATAAGAATTACAGTTAATCAGATAATAATAATAGCTTCATTTCTCGATCTGTATTAATGATTCCATTGCCTGTCACTTTCATACGTCTTCGATTCATTATCAGTGTAATGCATATACAGGCTGCGTTGCGATATTCATTCCTAGTACTGAAAATCTATAGTGTACGTAACTAAAGACTTTCAGAAGTGGTAGTAAATATCAGGAATGCAATTTGTATTGCACTGACAATGAATGATAAAGATGTACGAAAGTAACAGGCAATGGAATCATAAGATAGAAAAGCAAGACAAACATGTACATTTTTTATTATTGTACTTACTTAATTGTTCCACTGGCGTAAGTGCGACCATGCAATTTCCTCTGTGGCAATTTATTATATTTTTCCACTGCTGCAATATTATCCCTGCTGCAACATAAGAATTACAGTTAATCAGATAATAATAATAGCTTCATTTCTCGATCTGTATTAATGATTCCATTGCCTGTCACTTTCATACGTCTTCGATTCATTATCAGTGTAATGCATATACAGGCTGCGTTGCGATATTCATTCCTAGTACTGAAAATCTATAGTGTACGTAACTAAAGACTTTCAGAAGTGGTAGTAAATATCAGGAATGCAATTTGTATTGCACTGACAATGAATGATAAAGATGTACGAAAGTAACAGGCAATGGAATCATAAGATAGAAAAGCAAGACAAACATGTACATTTTTTATTATTGTACTTACTTAATTGTTCCACTGGCGTAAGTGCGACCATGCAATTTCCTCTGTGGCAATTTATTATATTTTTCCACTGCTGCAATATATTACCCCTGCTGCAACATAAGAATTACAGTTAATAAGATGATAATAATAGCTTCATTTCTCGATCAATAATATAATACTCAGGATTATATATAAGTACAACAGAAATCTGTAATTCACAATTTTGAGGTTACTCTACGTTACATTGCTATATAAGTAGACATATATAGAAAAATAGTCTGTCTAATACGTTTGCTGAATAGAAGATAATCTCGAAATGCTGTTTCAAAACGCTGGAATTGTGTATTGGTTATATTTTTATGCGACTTTCTAACAACGTAACCTCTAATTTGTGAACACGGGTTTCTCATTAAATTATAAAGTATATGCATAACATTTCATGAAAATTATATATATAAACATATACGTCATAATTGTATTGTGTGTTTTTATGATAATATTTTAATAAAAATATGGATTACCTCAGATATTAAAAGATCACGATAGAACGGGTCCACGCGATGCAGATCGTGCGTTTACACAGAGGAAAGAGGCCGATCAGGATCAGCGATGTCGGAAACGTGAATATGATGGTAGACACGTATCCCAGGTCCCAGGCGAAATTAGCAACACACTGCGAGCGGACTTAGCTAATTCGGCGTTGTCGCGGCGAAAGCAACACGTCGCGAGCGGATTTAAGCCGATTCGGCGTCGTCGCGGCGAAAACAACACGCCGCGAGAAAACTTTGGCAGGCGAAAGCAATGCAAGCCGGGAACGGACAACCCAGCTCGTACGCCGTAGGCCGAAAGTTTACGCGCGCGCGCCGCGTTCCGACCCGCTATTCAATTTATATATTCTGAGTAGTATACGAGAATTTACGAAAAATAATATACTACTCAGAGATATTACAAGTACTTCCTGAGAATTTACGAAAAATAATATACTACTGACAGATGTTACAAGTACTTCCTGAGAACTTATAAAAAATAATGTACTACTGACAGATATTACAAGTACTTCCTGAGAACTTATAAAAAATAATGTACTATTAGAAATGTTATAGAAATGTTCGAAGCATATTATATACGGTACGTATATTCACAGTACGAGTACAGAATATTCGAATGATATCATGTGCTGTATGGGACTATACCGACAGATTCTTTATACCACGAATTTTTTACGAGATAAAACAAATACTTTATAATATAAAACAAATGTAACTCGATTTATCGACATTTTCTTTTGTGGCATCATCAAGCGTCTCGCATGCAAATTAGATATTTTTTGCGAAAGAAAAATGTATCGGTACAGTAATAACGAATACGCTGATATGTATTTAATTTATGGTGAAGCTCAGTGTGTAAGTGCGCGTGCGGTAAGACTGTATGCGGAACGGTATCCGAATCGCATGCATCCCGGTCGAAGAACTTTTGAACGGTTAGACCAGAGAATTCGGAATAGTAATTGCTTGATGCCGAAACTCGTTGACGTTGGTCGCAGTCGTCGGATAATGCCTGAAATGGAAGAGAACATCTTAGAGATGGTTGAGGAGGATCCAACGACAAGCACACGTGCAATAGGCCGCGCATTAAATGTTGATCACGTAACAGTTCACAGGGTATTGAAAAGTGAATTGTTATACCCGTTTCATCGTACAAAAGTACAAGAACTAAATGTGAGAGATCACCGTGCCAGAGAAAATTTCTGTCGTTGGCTTCTACATAATAATGAAGCCGACGAAAATTTCCTGGCGAATATTATGTGGACCGATGAGTCACTATTTACGCGTACGGGTATGTTTAACTGTCATAATGAGCACTATTATGACGTTATTAACCCATCCGTGACCCGCACGCGTAGCTTCCAACATAGATGGAAGCTAAACTATTGGGCAGGCATTTTGGGTGATAGAGTTATCGGTCCCACCCTTCTACCAGACATTTTGACGGTAAAAGTATTAAAAATCTCCTGATCCATTTGCAACATGTATCAATATGTACTAAAAATGTTTCTTTTATAGGGAAGAAATTAGGCGGATTTTTTAACGCAACGGTTACCAGATCTTCTGAAAGAAATTCCTCTCTTACAAAGAGTTGTTTTTCCAGCAAGACGGGGCACCACCGCATGCGTACCAAGGCGTTACTAATTTTCTAAATGAACGTTTTCCCGGTTGTTGGATAGCGCAACATGGACCAATCAGATGGCCCGCACGGTAAAAAAAGGTTTTAATAAAGATAGGAGAGGAAGAAGGATGTAGAAAAAAGTGCATTAATACTTTTCATATTGATTGTTTGTTAACAGTTTACCCGATCTCACACCGTTAGATTTTTTTCTTTGGGGTCATCTGAAGAAAATAGTATACGCAACAGAGCCCGCTTCACCCGAATAAGTCATTGCAAGGATGCAAGTAGCTGTTCATACTGTCGATGGACCGATGCTTCGACGCGTACGAGAAAATTTAATTCTCCGTGCGGAAGCATGCATTGAGGCTCACGGGGCACATTTTGAAAACTTATTGTAATAAGTCCTTTTTAGGACTAAAAAACAGTCCTTTTGAGGACTATTAATTTTGTGCGTAACAGTCCTTTTCAAGACTAAACAACGGCTCTTTTCAGAGCTAGCAGTTTACAGCAAAACAGTCCTTATCAGGACTACTAATATTTTAAAACGTCAGGAAACTTCTCGTTCGCAAAAATAAATAAAACATTCCTTCCCTACGTTCCCTACATTCCTTCCTTACGTTCTGCAAAATATTAAACAGAATATTTTGTTTAATATTATAAAAAGAGGATACATCTTTTTGAAACTTAAGGAGGGTGGTTGCTCAAATCAAAATGATAAGAATTAGTTCAAATTTATGGAGGATATTCGTCTATGGGAATCTGTCGTCCATACCAAAATTGAAGACAATTGTCTACATGGTTGTCGAGTAATTAATTATTGAATTATTTATTTTTGCTCGCCCGTGTATAAGAGTATATCAAAATGATAAGAATTAGTTAAAATTTATAGAGGATATTCGTCTATGGAAATCTGTTATCCATGCCAAAGTTGAAGACAAGTCTGCATGGTTGTCGAGTTATTAATTATTGAAGTTATAAACTTCAATAATTAATAACTCGAAAACCATGCAGACAATTGTCTTCAACTTTGGCATGGACGACTTATTCCCATAGACGAATATCCTCCATAAAGAACTAATTCTTATCATTTTTTTTAGCTGGTTTGAACCACCGGAAGATAATTGTCTGCATGGTTGTCAAGTAATTAATTATTAAAATTATATTTTATACATCGGGCGAAACATTATACATAACTTATACATAGCAAAAATATTAAAAGTGCAAGCAACGCGTAAGTACAGCTATGCGAACACACCTCTAAATTTTCCCCTTTTGACGCGCAGCCTGCCGCTCAGCGGGACACTAGCCAACTTCCTTAAAGCAAATAAAAACAAAACACCGATCTTAAAGCGAATAATAAATAATAACGCAATATTCAATAACTTAAAATACATTACAAATGTTTTGATCTTAGTTTAGACTTTCTTCGGTGTAATATTTCGAAATAATTTCTTAAATCTAATCATCCATAACGCATAAATAAATGAGAAATGTTGTCATATTCGAAAAACATTGGAGCTCGGCGGTAAAGTTGTTATAAAAGATTAAACATAAATTAAATGCTGCCTTTTAAATAAAATGAAATTGAAAAGTTAGCTGCAATTCGTATGTTTCTTTATAAAGATGTAAAATTCACTTACCAGACAGTATAATATCAATCTCATGATGATCTACTGTCTGGTTTCAGTAACGAAACAATGCTTATGAGTTAATGTCAGCGGACGGACTGAAGGCCTAGACTTAAGCGTAAGGTGAAATGAGTACAGAGAAATATCATGAAGCATCATATAACAAAGTGTTGAGGTAAAACACTTTAATAATAAATGCCATTTGTATTTGGCGCTAGATGCGTTCTCACATTTCCACGTATTGAGTTCTTATGTTTATATAGTTTCCGTTTTCCGTTACTGCTCACGCGCGCCAACTGTCGTCCCGCGCTTCTGCCTGTACGTCACGACGCTCACGCATATATTGTATCGGCTGTTATAATTAAAACTACAGATATAATCATATTGACTGTTTTTATTATATCACTGTTAAAAACATCAACATGGTAGCAGAGCGTGGTTCCTTGTAATAAAGTGGAATCTGTTGTAGAAGTGCTGTATTCTTCTACCTTTGTGAACGGGACAAACGCATAAGGTTAAGGGCGTGGTCGTCTGGATCGTTCTTTGGAAATAACTTGAAACGAATCAAGCATGGAGTTCCACGGAGTTGAAAAGTTACGAGGCGCAGAAAACTGGAATACCTGGAAGTTTGTTATAAGAAATCTGCTACGCGGGACCGACGACGCATATGAGGTTTGTCTTGGCGAAATTGCAAAACCGGAACCATTAACGATCGATGCAAGTAATGAGCAACAAGTGCAGTATCGAGCGAAAGCTAAAGTCTGGGACAAGGCGGATCGTGCTGCAAGTCAGATTATCGTTAGAACGCTGGAAGCCAAAGTAATGACACTCTTGGTTAAGTGTGAAACTGCTAGAGAAATGTGGCTCAAATTACACGCGGTATTTGAACAACAAACTAAACAAGCTGCTCACACTGTTCAGTCTGAGTTTTTCAATTTCAGTATGAATTCAATTGATGATATGGTTACGCATATTGCTAAATTTAAGGGACTAACCTTGCGTATGCAGCAGATGAATGTAAAACCTGACGAATCATCACTAGTGGTTAAACTGTTGGACACGCTACCGGACGAGTATGAAAGCCTTCGTCAAGCTTGGTGGGCGAGACCGGAAATTCAGCAAACGTTCGAAAACTTGGTGGGAGTTTTAACGTCTGAAGTGTCACGTCGGAAGCAACGAGCGGGAAAACAAGAGGAACTAACAGCTCTAATGGCAAGCAAGGCTAAAATCCAAGGAAAGAAGGAACGTAGTAGTAAGCACCAGCATCTGAAGAAACCTGTTGAGTCTGAAGTAAGCAAAAATAAAGAGAAATTATTCAAATGCTACAACTGTGGCGGAAAAGGACATATTCGGCGAAATTGTCCGACTGTTAAACAGAAGAGGGAATAAGTGCAACGACTACTAGCAACAACGAAGAAGCCTTCATCTGTGAAGCTATGAATGTTGAACTTAATAATGATTCGTGGATTGTAGATTCGGGCGCGACAGACCATGTTACACATCATGGCGAATGGTTTTCATCGTTTGAACTTTTCGAAACGCCAGTTAAAGTTTACATCGGAGACAAATCTACCATGGACGCTCTTGGAAAAGGAACGATTAAGTTTGAAGCGCTTGTTAACGGGAAATGGCTGCCGTGCATAATGGAAAATGTCCTATATACAGGGTGTTACTAAAAGAGCGGACACTAACTACATAGCGGTATTTCTTGTCAAAAACTGAGTTAAAACGTCCTGAACCACTTTTTTCTATAATGCTTAATAAAGCCGTAATCATTGAGTAAAGTCAATCCAACCAGCGCCGTTCATTAGCCGGGCGCACGTCGGTGAGCCGCGCGCCTGATAGTGTGCGTGAGCGCTCCGCCGCGCGCGGCGGATCGGCACGGCGGCACGGCCGCAGCGGCCGCGCTGTGCCTTTGCGCGCGTCGCGTGCAATATTCTTACACATTGTAATAATAGAGATAATTTTTTCTTGCACTAAAAATTACTTATTACTCCTGTCAGAAGTACCTCCTTGCAGAAAATTTTGATAACGCATAGAACTTTCGCCAAGACATAACCATTATTAACATATGAAAATTTAAACCAATACAAAAAATTACACTGTATTTTACAATACAAAATTTTACAATACAAAAATTATTTTTTAAACAATCCGTTTCGTTAGATATCTAATCGTTAACTTAAATTAAATTATAAGACAAAGCACTTATTAAATCTTTCTACGAGTTTTGCCCAGTTACTCAGAAGTAATAAATTTTTTGGGAGGAATTTACTGTAATAATTAGATGTTTAAATAATCTCGTACTTAAAGAAAATACATTAAAAAGTATTAAAAAATAAAAAAACATTTCTTCTTTTATGAGAAAATGATTTATCCTAAGTCATAAATAACGCTGTTCAGATGTACAATCTTTTTGAAACATGAGGTCAATAAGAGTAAAACACCGAGCGAACAATATTAATTCTTATAGCGAATAATAAATAATAACACGTTTAATAACTTAACAAAATACAATACAAACGTTACTGTCTTAGTTTAGACCCTCTTGTGTGTAACATTTCGCAATAATTTTAAATCTAATCGTCAATAACGCATAAATAAAAATGAACTGTTATTGTATTCGTAAAACATTGGTCAGCGGTAAAGTTGTTAGAAAAGGTTAAAGGTTGAATATAAGGTAAATCACTAACTGCTGCCTTTTAAATAAAATAATATCACAAAAATTAGCTACAATTCGTATAAGTTTTTTCATGAAAATGTAAATTTACTTGCCAAACAGTGTTGTGTCAATCTCGTGATAATCTACCGTGTCTGGTTTCAGTAATGAAACAATGCTTATTATATGAGTTAAGATCAATGCACGGATTGAAGACTTAGGCTCAAGCGCAAGGTGAAATAAATACATACGAATGTCATAAAGTATCATATAACGAAATAACACTAGTAAATAAAAATATCATTCTAATGATTATTCTCCTATTGTCGAGAGATTTCCACACAATTGACATCTGTAGCCTGTTTTATTTATCAATATTTTATTTATTTACGAGTGTTACTTTGTGTTGAGGTAAAACTCTTTAATTATAACAGCCGATACAATATATGCGTGAGCGGCGTGACGTACAGGCGGAAGCGCGGGACGACAATTGGCGCGCGTGAGCAGTAACGGAAAACGGAAACTATATAAACATAAGAACTCAATACGTGGAGATGTGAGAACGCATCTAGCGCCAAATACAAATGGCATTTATTATTAAAGAGTTTTACCTCAACACTTCCCCTAAAACTTTGAATCAATAATAAAGAAAATAATAACATTTTATGTATCCAAAGAAAGCCCCCTCATAGAAGGAAGAGAAATAAAATAAAATTAATGTCCTTATTCAGTTTGTTTCTCAATTATACTTAACAGTTCACGCAGTCTCTCAAATCGTACTCGAGGAATTGGTTTGGTAAGAATATCCGCAAGTTGTTCTTCACTTGATTCGTGTTCTATTTTCATCTGACTGTTTTGAACTAACTCTCGCACGAAATGAAAACGCACATCAATATGCTTCGAACGTTTGTGAAAACCTGGATTTTTAGCCAACTTAATAGCGCTAGCATTGTCCACACGAAGTACAGGTATGTCATTTAGGGGAAAAAACTCGTTGAGCAGTCTGTTTATCCATACAATGTCCTTAGCAGCTTCACAAGCAGCTATATATTCTGCTTCTGTGGTGGATAACGAGACACTTTGTTGCCGTCTACTGGTCCAAAGGATGGCTCCACCGCTGTATTTAAGGATAATTCCACTAACCGATCTTCGAGTAGCCGGATCACTTGCATAGTCTGCATCACTATAGGATTCCAGTTCTACTGCAGAATTTTTGTATCGAATGCCCATAGTTGTGGTACCTTTAACATACTTTAGGATACGTTTAACCATAATCCAGTGTTGCTGCTTTGGTTTATCGAGAAATTGAGATACATAACTCACTGCGAAGGCAATATCTGGTCTGGTAGCTACTGCCAAATACATCAGGCAGCCAACAGCTTCTCGATATGGGGCATCCGTCAAATCAGCATCAGCAACTTCTTCAATCAGTTGATTCTTCTCAAATGGAGTAGAGACTGGATTCCATGTTGAATCCTCTGAGTACATCTTTGGCGTACGTCTCTTGAGTAATGAAGATTGAACCATCCTCTTCTTGATTGATCAGTATGTTTAGAAAACATCCAACCGGTTCAACAGTTGTTTTAAATTCTGCTTCTAACCTGTTTAAAAACTCCTCAATAAGATCTTTTCTTGTTGCAACTACTAATCCATCATCAACGTATAAAACGACTATCAGCATATCCTCATCAGAGATTTTATAAAATAAGCACGGATCCGCTGTGCTCTCACGAAATCCGAGATCAAGTAGAAAGGAGGAGGGTCCCTAAGGCCTCTTTTCGGCACCCTTCAAAATTGGACCAAAATGGCTGAAATCACTTCCTTATACCCTTGGAAGTAATATTTAGTCAATTCCAGCCTAAACGGAAGTATTTAGAGTGTATACTTCAAGTATACATGGTGCATCAGCGCGCCCGTATCAAGCATTTCTTTGGAAAACTAAGCGTTTTTGAGAAAAATGTTTCAGATAAAAGTTGTATGGTTTCAAGGGGGACATAAAACGGTGTCATTTGTTTGACCTTGGATAATTATTTGAAGGTCACGTGAATGTCGATTTCAATATTTTATATAGAACCCCCTATTTTTACATATCTTGTAGCTTACGGACTCACGTAAATCCAACACCCCACTACGTGGCTTCTTAAAGGAAGATTACGTTTACGATTTTACTGTTCACGTGTGGAGAATCAACAAGAATAAGTAATATGATTTCAATCTCGGATCTCCTTAAGTAACGTTTCTACAAATCTATCTGTAAGAAGCCTCATAACTCGCAAAGTACTTAATGAAAAATTACTTAGTTATAAGACTTATAAGTGTTTTGGAAAGCTCTCGAGATAAGCTGCAAGATATGTAAAAATAGGGGGTTCTATATAAAATATTGAAATCGACATTCACGTGACCTTCAAATGACTATCCAAGGTCAAACCAATGACACCATTTTATGTCGCCCTTGAAACCATACAACTTTTATCTGAAACATTTTTCTCAAAAACGCTTAGTTTTCCAAAGAAATGCTTGATACGGGCACGCTGATGCACCATGTATACTTGAAGTATACACTCTAAATACTTCCGTTTAGGCTGGAATTGACTAAATATTACTTCCAAGGGTATAAGGAAGTGATTCCAGCCATTTTGGTCCAATTTTTAAGGGTGCCGAAAACAGGCCTTAGGGACCCTCCTCCTTTCTTGAATCGTTCGTTCCAGCATCTTGGTGACTGCTTGAGTCCGTACAAACTTCTCTGAAGCTTACACACACGATTAGTGCCATCATTATATCCTTGAGGCTGCTCCATATAAATATCCTCCTTAATTATACCGTTCAAAAAGGCCGTTTTTATACCAAATTGTGCTAGCTTTAAGTGTTTACTTGCAGCAATGCTTAGCACCGTCCGTACCGTATCAAGGCGAGCAACAGGACTAAATGTTTCTTCGTAATCAACTCCTTCGCGTTGACTAAAACCTCGAACAACAAGCCGGGCTTTGTAACGGTTAATCTCACCTTTAGAGTTGCGTTTAATACGATATACCCAGCGATTAGATATGAGTTTACAACCTACTGGTAAGTCGACTAATGTCCATGTCGCGTTCTCCTTCAACGAAGCCATTTCTTCCGCCATCGCTGCTTTCCAGTGTATTCGTTCCGCTGACTTAATTGCTTCCGAGTAGTTCCTAGGCTCGTCAACCTCCGTCAACATTAATTCCACCAAACGACGTGGAGGTTTAATTTTACTCCTGTCTCGCAAATCTCGTTTTGTCGATTCTTTTGGCGTGGAATTCGATGAGTTGCACACTGGACTGTCAAGTTTATTATCGGAAGATGAATCAGCCTGGGAGTCAGGCTCTTGTGCAGTCTCATTTGGTCCGTCTCTTGTTGCAGTAGGCACCAACGCTAATGTTTTTCCAGCTGTCTCAGGCTCAAACACAACGTCTCTGCTTCGAATGACTTGATTCTCCGACTTCAGCCAGATGCAAAAACCACCAATGTTGTCCGAATACCCGACAAAGATACCAGGTTCAGATTTTGAGTCCCATTTCTTCCGCAATTCTTTCGGTACATGCACAAAGCAGGTGGTACCAAAAACGTGAAAATTCTTCAAGTGCGCTGTCTTCCCCGTAAACAGTTCATACGGTGTTTTCTCGTCAACACTGCTTGGTCCTGTTCGATTAAGTGTGTAGACAGCAGTGTTGACTGCCTCAGCCCATAAATGTTTCGGTAAGTTCCTCGACAACAGCATTGTTCTGGCAAGTTCAACAACAGTTCTATTTGTTCGTTCAGCACAACCATTCTGCTATGGTGTATACGGATTGGTTACAGCAAATATTACGCCATTTGACGCCAACAGTTTTCGAACTTTGCTGTTATCAAATTCCAGTCCACCATTACATTGAAAGACTTTCATGGGATGTCCACATTGAGTTTTAACAACCTGCAGCACCTCTGCAACTTTCTCGACAGTTTCAGACTTTTCCTTAAAAAAATAAACCATGCGCAATTTTGAGTAGTCACAAGTGAAACATAAGAAATACCTTGCTTTGCCTAATGATGTGCATTCCATTGGACCACAGAGATCTGCATGGATGATCTCACCGGGTGAATTGGCACGTTGTTGACGTGATTGGAAAGTATTACGATGCTGTTTATCTTCAACGCAGGCGCTGCAAAATGAGTTGTCATCTACGAAATCGATTTCATGTTTCTTGAGGATTTTCTTCACATGACGTATGTTCTGGTGGCCAAGTCGTTCGTGCCAGATTTGTGCAGTATCCTTTGACGACAGATTGGCCTCATTAACACAAGACGATTCCGGCTGCTTTACACGGATCATCAGTTTAAATAGTTGTCCAACTCGTATCCCGCAGGCTTTGACGACGGAACCTCTAACAAATTCACAATTACTTTTAAAAGACTTGAATATCATACCTCTATCAAGTGCTGAAATTACTGAAAATAGATTTCTTTGGGCACTCGGTATACAGGGTGTTACTAAAAGACCGTCCACTAACTACATAGCGGTATTTCTTGTCAAAAACTGAATCGAAATGTCCTGAACAATTTTTTTCTATAATGATTAACAGACCAGTAATCATTGAGTAAAGTCAGGCCAACCAGCGCCGTTCTCTAGCCGGGCGCACGTCGGTGAGCCGCGCGCCTGATAGTGTGCGTGAGCGCTCCGCCGCGCGCGGCGGCACGGCGGCATGGCCGGCGGCCGCGCTACGGCTTCGCGCGCGTCCGCGTCACGTGCAATATTCTAACGCATTGTAATAATATAAATAATTTTTTCTTGTACTAAAAATCACTTGTTACTCCTGTCAGAAGTACCTCCTTGCAGAAAATTTTGATAACGGATAAAACTTTCGCCAAGGCATAACACATAACCATTATCAACATATGAAAATTTAAACAAATACATAAAATTATACTGTGTATTTTACAATACAAAAAACAATACAAAAATTATTTTTTAAACAATTCGTTTCGTTAGATATCAACGCGTTAACTTAAATTAAATTATAAGACAAAGCACTTATTGAATCTTTCTACGAATTTTGCCCAGTTACTCAAAAGTAACAAATTTTTTAAGAGGAATTTACTGTAACAATTAGATATTTAAATAATCTCGTACTTAAAAAAAAAAACATTAAAAATATTATTAAAAATTAAAGTATTAAGAAATAAGGTAATTATACAGTAATACGGACCTCCCTCCGATGACCTTGACCTTGACATATGTTGTCAAGGATATTCAAGGACAACTTACGACCTCCTCGACGGTGTGCCACCTTGACGAAGGTACCCATTATTGGGTACCGGGTGAGGAGGCTCCCCTTTGATCCGTTGACCCACTGGGGTAGTACCGGCGGTCTACGACCGTCGGGAGAGCCCGGTGGCAAGGATCGGGGTCCAAGAGCACACCACAAACCGTAATCTCCGTCAGCAGTGAAGCTGGCGGAGACCGGGGGGCCCTTCTCAGGGCCCGCGAGGTGGGCGGCCTCTATAAAAATCGCCCGGCCGGCCGGGGCCGTCAGGGAGGAGGCCTGCTCCTTCCACCGCGCCACGGGGTGGGGTTGGGGAGGGTGGTCCCCGTTCCCGAGGCGGGCAGGGATGCCGTCTCGCCGAGGGAATGGGGGGGCCCCTTCCCTCCTTCCTCCATTGCACGCCGGTGCTCCGGCAGGAGGGGGAGGGGGGGTATCCCTCTTCTAACCCAGCCGAGGACGTGGTCCTGGGTTGGTTGGAGGAGAGGACCACACTCGGTGGTTGCACACCAGGGACGTGGTCCCACGGTCTGCCGAGTGTGGAGGGTTGCTGAGCCGCTCGGACGTATTCCGAGGTCGGGGCCAGCGACCTGGGTGGGCGACCGCCCGGGCCACTCGGACTTATTCCGAGGTTGGGGCCGGGCGATGTTTTTGAGGAAGGAGACCCGTCGGGCCGCTCGGACATATTCCGAGGCCGGGGCCGGCGGGTCTTGGCCGCCGGGTGAAATAGACCGGCGGCGAGCAAGGCAACTCTGATGGTCGGGGATCGCATCCCTCCCGAACCTGGCCATCAGAGTAGACGGTTAGCCGGGGTGCGGAGGTTACCTCGGCCCCGGTTAAGGACTGTATGCTGGTCGCCACGGCGGGCAGGACCCTGGGTGGGGTGCGACACCCTGCGGTACCTGTCTGTCCGTGGGGCCCCCCGCGTGGCGGCACCCGCCGCGGTGCCCGTTGGGTCGGAGCGACGGGAGCCCTGAAAGCCCATGGGGGGCTGGGCCTTGATGCCCTCTCCTCATGGGTGAGTAAGGGCCTGGAGTCCCAGTCGCCCTGCTGTTGGCAGGGGGCTGGGGCATAGGGGGCAACCCCGAGCCGCGGCGTGGAGCGGGAAGAAATCAGAAATGAGTGCGAACAAAAACCAAAACCACAACAATCAAAACAACTTCAACGACGGGCTATCCATTGCGTTGGGAGTGAGCGCGGCGGAGGAAAACACGGCCGCTCAGAGCGACGGGAGAGCAAGCTCTCAAGGGAGGAACAGCTTCATCGTTCCCAACTCGCCGGCACCGAGGAGTGTCAAGGCGGCTAGGGTGCAGTTGGAGAGACTCAGCCGCGAAAGGCTCAGAAAGGAGGAGAAGGGGGGGCGCACTCGCGCCCGCTCCCAACCGAACAGCGATCTGAGTAGAACGAGATCCAGGTCGCAACACAAGGACAAGGAGGGTAAGCGCGATCGGAAAGCCCGCGGGAGGGATGGCGAAGAGGAAGAAACGTCGTCCTCTGCGTGGGAAAGAGACGAGGAGGATGAGGAGGTGGATACCGAGATGATATCCGACGAGGATGACCTGGTGGTCGACTCTCCCCCTCCCAACCCGAAAACGCAAACCGGGAATCGAAACTTCTCGGAAGTGGAAGGGGAAGTGAGGGTCATATTAGATGACGCCCAGAGAGAACTGGAGGAGAAGCTTGGAGGAGGAGAAGACTGTCCATTGGTAAGGATAGATAGAAAGGAGGGCGGTCAGGGCAGGAAGGCGGAAACAGGCGATTGTTACATTACACGCCTGAAGAAGGCCAAAAATGCCCTAATGGCCGAAGCGGAGACGCTTAGAGCTCTTCGCGCCGGGCTGGCACCGGACTCCCTGTCTAACAGCAGGAGGGCGGTCGAAAAGAAGCTGGAGGAGGAACTCAGCAACGCCCCGACAGAGACACTTCCTTCTCTAATATTGGAAGCGGTCAACGGCGTTGACATATCGCGCAAAAGTCCCGCCGTTTAAAAGGGGAATACACGGGCACGCTGAACAGGTCCGCGGCAATGGTCAAGGTGGCAATAACGCACCTTGTACAGAGACGCGACAGCGTCTCACACCCGCACGCGAGGGAAGCAGAGATGGACAGGCTTCGCCAGAAGATCGCGGAGCAGGAAAGAGAAATCGAGGGCCTGAGACAACTACAGGCGCAGCACGACTCGATGAGGCGGGAGCTCGAGGAGCAGAGAGAGCAAATGAACCGCCTGCTAGAGTCGCTGACAGGAGGGACAGACGCACGGGGAAAATATGCGGACAAGAGGGGAGCCAAGAGGAAGAAGGTGAGCTACTTCCCTTCTTCCTCGGAAGAGGACGTCGACCCCCCCCCCCCCCCCCCAGACAGGAGGACGACGTGAGGATGACAGAGATCGGCGAGGACATGCCGTACCAGGAAATGGGGGGAGTGGAGGTCACTGCCGAGGAAGAACAAGTGGCCTCGAGAAGGGAGGAGATCATGAAGGAAGTGGAGGCGGAAGGAATGCCGGCGGCTCTCCGTCCCCCGTTACGGGGACGGCAGAGGGTGTTGGATCCGGAAGTCCCCCCGGCACCCCCGATGCTGCCAGCGGCCCACGGCGCGGGTCCAGCGGCCTCTACAGGGCGAGCTCCAGCCGACAACATGGAGACGCGTCTGGCCGGCATGCTGGTAAGGTGTGTCGAGAAGAAGGTGAGCAAGTTGGGAGAGAGCCTGTTGAACACCATACAGGAAAGGCTCCCACAGCCTCCCAGAAAGAGAAGCGGCGAAGAGGCCCCTCTTCCCCAGAGGAAACTGAAGGGTCCTCAGAGCAAGAAGAACTCCCCCCCTCCAGAGGGAATAAAAGGGGAGGCCGTAAAACCCGGGACAACAAACGGAGCTCCTCCCCCGGCCCCGGCGAACAGCAGCCAGCCGGGGACGGACCTATGGTCGCGGGTTATCGGGAGAAAGGAGAAAGCTGCTGAAAAGAAGAAGGAAAGGCAGCAGCAGCAGCAGCAGCAAGAAAAGAGGAAAGCCGTCCTTGCTTCCGCGCAACAGCAACAGCGGAAACAACCAAAGAGAAGGGAGCCGAGGACCTCAGCGGTCACGCTGACGTGCCCCCCGGACATGTACGCGGAATACATGGGGGCCGTCAGACAGACGATAAATCTGAAGGATTTGGGGATCGAGAAACCCCCAAATACCAGAAGAACAGCCACTGGGGCCTTGAGCATCGAGCTGTCGGGACAGGGTAGCGCGGAGAAGGCGGACGTCCTGGCAGCCAAGATGGGAGAGGTGCTCAGTGGCAAGGAAGGGGTCAAGGTATCGCGCCCCGCTATGACCGCCGAAATCCGCGTATCCGGCTTCGACGAGTCAGTAACGGCGGATGAGATCGGAGGGGCGGTGGCGAAGATGGGAGACGTACCCAGCGAATTGATCACAGTGGGACCGATCGGCCGGGGCCCGAGGGGTCTCGGTACCGCTGTAATAAAGTGCCCGGTGAAGACGGCGAATATCGTCTCCAAGGAGGGCAGGGTGGTGCTGGGGTGGACGCGAGCCAAGGCGGAGGTGCTCACTAAGCGTCCGCTTCAGTGTTTCCGCTGTCTGGAGGTGGGGCACACGCGGGCCATGTGCCGTAGCGAGACCGACCGCACCGGGACGTGTTACCGGTGCGGGGGTCAGGGACACGTGGCGCGCGGGTGCGAGGCACCGGTGAGATGCGTGCTCTGCGAAGCGAAGGGCATCCCGTATACCCACAGAATGGGCGGAAAGGCCTGCCCAAGCGGAAAGAAGGGCGGGAAAACTCCTCCTCTCAAGGGAGAGGAGAAAGTGCCAAAAGCCCGAGAGACGCCGAGGCCGGAGAAGGCCAAGGGCAGGAAGGAGGAGCAGCAGGAACCTAAAACGGGTGGAGGCAATAAGCCGAAACCCAAGGTGATCGCAAGTGAGGTGGTAGCCGGATACAGGATGGAGGGAGGACAGGTAGTGGTCCCGAAAAGTCGCAAGAAGGGCGGAGCAGGGAAAACTGCCCCCGTCAAGGATGCGACAAGGAGGGTCGAGAAAGGGATGGTGGAACCCGGGGACGAAACAGAGCGAATGGAGGTGGACGTCGAGACCAACCACTCGACGGATAAGGGTACGAGGATGGAGGGACTCGAAGTGACGGAGTAAGATGTCACTAAGAGTTCTACAGGGCAATTTGAACCACTGCTCCGCCGCTCAGGACCTGTTTGTGCAGACCTTGGCGGAGAGGGGCTGTGGTTTAGGAATAATAGCGGAGCCCCACATTCGCAGGGCCCTGAAGAGCCACCCATGTTGGGCTCACGACAACGGGGGACTGGCCGCTATTACATGGAGGCATACGCCGGATTCCCCCCCGTGTAATTTTTTGGAAGCGGGAGAGGGTTTTGTGGCAGTACGGTGGGGGCTCATCTCCGTGGTGAGTGTCTACGCCCCTCCGAGATGGAACCTGGCCAGGTTTGAACGGGCACTCCGCGAGATAGACTTGCGGGTCCGGAAATGGTTGCCTGGTCGGGTCATGGTGGCCGGGGACTTCAACGCGAAGTCTACGCTATGGGGTTCCCCGGTCACCGATCGGAGGGGCCGCGCACTCGAAGCATGGGCGGCGGGCCTCGGCCTGTGCCTTTTGAACGCGGGCCGAGAAAAGACCTGCGTGCGCCGGCAGGGGTCCTCGATCGTAGATCTTTCGTGGGCAAACCCCCCTGCCGCGCGCGGGATCAGCGGGTGGAGGGTGGTCACGGACCTCGAGTCTCTGTCAGACCACCTCTACATAGAGATGGAGGTCCGGGCCACCCCTCCGGAACTCCTTGCCCGCTGCCGTGAGAAAGAGTCGAAAACACGGAGATGGGCCTTCAGGAAGGTGGACCAGGACCTGCTGCAGGCAGCGACCTTGGTCCTGACATGGGGGGAGGAAGACGACGGTATCCGGGGGACGGAGAACGTCGACGGTGAGGCGGAGAGGTTGGTGGCCACGATGTCCAAGATCTGTAACGTGGCCATGCCTCGGGTTCGCAGACTCCCCCCCAGACGTGCAGCTTACTGGTGGACGGAGGAGATCGCGGATCTGAGACGCGCCTCCGTCCGCCGCAAGAGGGCTTTTTTAAGGGCACGCGCCGGAAGACGCGGGGTTCCCATAGAGGAGGCGGGGGAGGCCATGGCGCGCTGCCCGCCAGGACCTCTCCAGGGCGATTTACGCGGCCAAGGAAAAGGCCTGGAAGGAGCTCCTCGCGAGCGTGGAGGAGGACACGTGGGGGCGCCCCTACAAGCTGGTCAAGGACAAGTTGAAGCCCTGGGCGCCCCCGCTTACCGAAAGCCTGGACCCCCAGTTCGTCGAACGGGTGGCGGAAACGCTATTCCCAATCGGCGATAGGGGGAGAGGTCCGATTCCCGGAGATACCCCTCTGGGGGTGGGACGACGAGCTGGGGGTCACGGAGGAAGAGCTCGCGAGGGCTCTCAAAAGGGTCAGGAGAAACAAAGCTCCCGGCCCTGACGGTATTCCAGGCCGAATGTGGAACTTGGCCGCGGGGGGACTGGCCGGACGGATGCGGAAGGTGTTCACCGCGTGCCTGAAAGCCGGTCGGTTCCCCACAAAATGGAAGAGGGCCAGTCTGGTGCTTCTACCCAAGGCGGGGAAACCGTTAGACTCCCCGTCTGGGTACCGGCCCGTGTGCCTGCTGGACGAGGCAGGTAAAATCTTCGAGCGAATAATCGCCGAACGCCTCGTCCAGCACCTCTCCCAGAGGGAGGACGGCGGTCTCTCGGACGACCAATTTGGCTTCCGTGCGCATTGATCGACGGTCGACGCTATCAAACGCGTCCTTGCGCGCACGGAGGCCGAGATCGAGGAGGGGAGGGTAGTGATGGGCATATCCTTCGATGTCAGGAATGCCTTTAACTCCCTCCCTTGGCCGGTATTGGGGGAGGCCCTAATGAGGTTCGGGGTCCCCCCATACCTAGTGGCGGTCGTCCGGGACTACTTCCTCGGGAGAGGAATGATGTACACGGACCGAGATGGAGTTCTGAGGGTCAGGGTGATGGGCTGCGGGGTGCCCCAGGGTTCGGTACTGGGGCCCCTGCTCTGGATCATCGCGTATGACCTGGTCCTCAGAACACCCCTCCCCTTGCGATGCTGGCTCTCGGGATATGCCGATGACATACCTGGGGGTCAGCGGGGAGGGGTGGGAAGAGCTAACCAGACTGGCTGAGGCGGCAGCAGCATGCGTGGTGCGCTCCGTACGGGGGCTGGGCCTGGAGGTGGCCCCGCAGAAGACGGAGGTTGCGGTCTTCTATGACAAAAAGCGGGGCCGCATGCCTCCACCGGTGGGGCTCAGCCTCCGGGTCGAAGGAGTCGACGTCCCGGCCACCCCTGACCAGAAATACTTGGGAGTGTGGTTGGACGGCCAGAGGAGTTTCAGCGTGCACGCGACCCGCGCGGCCGAAAAGGCGGTGGGGGCGGCCAACGCTTTGGCACGCCTTCTGCCGAACGTCGGAGGGGCCAGCGGGCGCGTGCGGCGCCTATACGTGGCGGCGGTTCAATCGGTGTTGCTCTACGCAGCACCGATATGGTGGAAGAAAGTGGGGGAAACCCCCCGCCTTAGACAATGGATGGAGGCGGCCCAGAGAACAATCCTCTTGAGGGCCGCCAAGGCTTATAGAACCGTCAGCCACGTGGGGGCGTGTATACTCTCCGGGACCCCCCCCGATACACCTGATCGCCGAGTCGTACGCGTCTGTGTACGAACGGACGAGGGCGATCAGAGAGGAGGTGGGGGTGGTCACGGGGAGAGCCAAAAGAACGCTGAGACTCGAGAGCGAGCGCTCTCTCGTGCTTAAATGGAAGGACTATCTGGCGAGTCCGAGCCTTCCGAGCGAGAGACTGCGCGGGGCCGTCCGACCAGTGCTCGAGGGGTGGGTGGAGTGGAGGAAAGTTCGCGGAACTTCATTCCACGCGTCGCAGGTGCTCTCCGGACACGGCTGTTTCGGGGAGTACCTGCGACGAATCGGGAAGGAGCGCACAGCGCGCTGCCACCACTGCCCGGAGGAGGCAGACACGGCGCAGCACACGTTGGAGAGCTGTCCGGCGTGGGCAGAACAGCGCCGTGTCCTCTGGGCGGTGATAGGAGAGGATCTTTCCCTCCCCGCCGTGGTTCGGGCGGTGTCAGAAGGGGGGGACGAGGAGGTTAGAGAGAGATGGGGAGCGCTGGTCTCCTTCTGCGACGACATAATGGCGCGGAAGGAGGCGAGTGAAAGGATCCGGAGGGGGGAAGCAGACCCTCCTCCGGACGATAGTAGCGATGAGGAGGACAATGGGGCGCCGAGACCACCTCCGCCGCCGCCAGCTAGGCGAAGGCGGAGACAGGGGGGATGGAGGAGAATCGACGCCCAGGCAGCAGCGATCGACATAACGCAATAGCCGGGAATAATTACCCGCCAGATAGAGAGAGCGTAGGAGTAGGCGAGGTGAGGATGGAAGGAAGAGAAGGATGGGGCGACCGAGGGGCGGCCTCTCCTCCAGGGAGAGGGCGACCCGTCGGCCGACCGTCGGGGCCCAAGGGCCGAGGTGGCGCGGCGGTCCGCGGGGGGCTCGGGCCGGTCCCTCAAGGGGGTCTGGTCACAGGTGCTCCCCGCGGGCCGCATCTGGGGCGGGGGGGGGGAGTCGGCTTGCCGGCTTCTCTCCCCCCCCCTACCCTCCGCGGGAGGGCGCGGGGAGGGGAGGAGCCCACCGCACGCGGTGGTCACTCCTCCCCTCCCCGCCCGGGGGCGGGCGCGCGGCCGGGGAAAACCGCGCGCCCGTGCGAAAGCAACTCCGGAGGGAGGGGTGACGGATGGGAGTGATGTTCCCTCATCCGTCACAAGTTAGGTAAGTCCAGCTAGGACATGGCGTGGGGATGCTCGCGGAAGAATGATGATACCCAGGGCATCCCCATACAAAGCGCCGAGAGGAACATCCGGGGGAGTTTTAGTGGGTCGGAGTCCCACATAACCGCCCTTCCCGCCCCGGGAAAGGGGGTATGCGTGCGCATTTCTCCCTCGACAACAAAAAAAAAAAAAAAAAAAAAAGACGGATATAACACAAGATTAGCCTGCGATTGATAAACCATTCTTCGATTTACAGATTTAAAGCCATTTGGATTAAGCTCAATCAATTAATCTTTAACTGTAAGACCGGTTCTACAATCAGTCGTATGTCGGAATTGGATGTCGGAACTTTTGAATATTTTTCTTTTCATTTTTTTCTTGTTTAAAAACGTTTGTTTTCTCTCCAGACTATTCAGTAAGTACCAAAACGTGTACAATTTTTATTACACATGGCATCGAAAGGAGCTTATAGACAGAAGAAATATCGTCGATTGAAGAAAGAATTTTTTCAAGCAAAGGAAAAATATTCGAATCAAACAAATGAGATTTCTGCCCATTACGAGGATCAGCCTGGTCCAAGTGGTATACTGAACACTAAAAATCGTACGAGTGATGAGAGTTCTTCTGACCATGAAAGTTTAATACCTGCATCAATATATTCGTGGGAAGAAATGTCTGGATTATCTGACAGTTTCGAACATTATTTGAGTATTTCTAGTACAGACAGTAATAATACTGGTCAAAATTTATTGAATAATGCTATGAGTGAAGATGTTTTTACTAATGATCAGAATATTCAACCTAATATTGAACTGAAAGCAAAATTAACCAATTGGACTTTACGTAACTTAAGTACTTTACGTCTTAGTGTAGTTTCCGAGCTATTATTGATATTGAGAGAAGAAGGTTACAATCTTCCAAAAACAGCTCAGACTTTACTTAGTACTCAACATCGTCGAAAATTACAAGTTATGCAAAGTGCTAAAGGTAGCAGTGGTGAATTCATTTATTTGGGAATTAAAAATAGTCTTCAAAAAATAATTTCTCCTGAAGTGTATACTGAAGATAAAATATCAATTTTAATTCACGTCGATGGAATGCAAATTTATAAAAGCTCCAAAATTGTTGTTTGGCCTATTGTTATAAAATTGTATCATGAAAATTATATTTCACGTCCTTTCGTTGTCGGAATCTTCTGCGGTGATTCCAAGCCTCATTGTGTACAGGAATTTTTAAATAATTTTATTCCTGAAGCCAACGATTTAATTCAACGTGGAGTGGTATTAAAAAATAAATGGTATTTATTTGAAATATTGGGAATTGTAGCAGATTCTCCAGCAAGAGCTTTTCTTAAGTGTTGTAAAGCACCTGAAGCTTATTATGCCTGCGAGAGATGTGAAACTTCAGGTATTTCTGTCGAAGAAGGTCGAAAACAGGTACGTGTTTATCCAGACATGAACTGCACTAAACGCACGAAACTTTCATTTGAAACACGTAAACAGCCAGAGCATCATCATATGGATCCAACTCCATTGCTGGAAATACACAATTTTGATCCTGTCAAAATGATGATCCTTGATGGCATGCACCTCTTTTACTGTTGCATAATGAAATGGCTTTTAGAGAAATGGATTCTGTCAGGAAGGCCACACCGTCTAAGGGCAGCTAGCATCAAACGTATGCAAGTTATTAGCAGCAGTAACACCTGACGTTCCGATTGAATTCCAACGTAAAAAATTTGATATTTACTCAGTGTCAAATTGGAAGGCGACCCAATACCGATTTTTTTTCCATTATTGTGGGCCTGTGATTTTGAGAAAGATTTTGCCGCAGAACTACTACCAGCACTTTTTGTTGCTATACACTGCTTGTCGTATTCTCAACAATAAAGACTTGATTACCACAGATGTTGATCTTGCAGAAGAATTTTTGAGGTTTTTTTATCTTTTAACTTCTATCTATGGAGAAAAATTGCAAGTTTTGAGTATGCATAACGTAATTCACGTATCAGACGATGTTAGACACTTTAAAGTTCCTGTAAGTGAGATATCAGCTTTTTGGGGAGAGAATTACATCGGTATTTTTAAAAAATTAATTAAATTACCTTTAAAACCTTTAACACAAATAGTGAATAGGTTGGCTGAATTAGAGAAAAGTGATTCAGTTAAAGTGCAACGTCGAGCTGTTGTTCAAGACCTTGTAATTGATGAATCATCTGGAATTGTTCAATACCATCAGCAAGAATTTGCAGTTGTGTCACGTGTGACTTTATATGGAGTCATTTTAAAACCATCTCATCCCAATAACACTGTGCAGTTGAAGAATGAAAATATTTTTTTAATTACTCGTATTCTGGTTGAAAAAGAAAAGAGTAAAAAGCTAGAAAATATCTATATAACATTTTATGAAGAGTTTTCAAGTCAAAGTTTTTTCACCATTCCGACAAACTCGGAAAATATTGGGCCTAATAAAATAAATAAATTTTCAAAGAGAGGTTATTATTCTTGCCTCAAATATAAAGTACAAATGTGTCCTTCTAAACAAAATTGATGACATTCAGTGTGCAATTTCTTTATTACATGCTTATCATTTACACAATTAACAAGTGTGAATAGATGTGCTAATAAACTAAAAAAGGGCACCAATGAGAGCTCGATCACGGACTAATCGGCGCCTGCACGTACGCCCGAAAGAGACGAGCCGCCGAGGGCGCCGGGCCGGGTACACGCCGTACACGTGCTCACGTGTTGCCACGTCTACAGAACGTTTGTGTCGCATAACGACGAGCACGCAGTTTCAACGATCTGCGAATGAAAGAGATTATACATCGAGTTTCATATTCGGATTTATCTTCAGAGTCCCGTAACAAGGTAAATTGCTTACATTAATTCATTTAGTTTACAAGTATTGTGGGAAAAGAATTTGAGCTCAATTGTCTTAATAAATAAAAGAAATAAACACAGTGTAAATTGGACGACCAAAAACATTGACATGACGACAATCGCTTTTCTTATTGTTAGTATTACGGTGGAACAACACTCGCGTGTTATTAGTGGTGTCATGAGAGATTCGTCATAATTACTACAGTTTATACATGCTTTCGTTGCAATTAAGATACAAGATCATACACGGTGGAATAATGCCCGGTTTCTTCACTGTCGGATAACTTTATCCTTAGGTTAAATTCACTCTTCGTCTCTTTCTAAGAGTTAGGTTAAGGTTTAATGCCATTTTAAAAGACATTTGCGTTACGAATATTAAATCTATCTCACAGGATATTTTACACGTAACTCCAATTGAAGAAGTCTGTATAAATATAACATTTTATTCTGCATCCAATATATACTTTATCTAAATGTTAAATTTTACTTAATAATATTTATGTAGTGGAATTTAATTAAACACTTACAAAATGATCCATATCATGCGTTTGCTGTTTATAGTTTTTGAAAATCGACATTGATGCGGATATATCATACAACCTTTCCAAATCTGTTTCTTTTCATGATCGTCAAATAACGAAGGTGTTTATTAATTTGTTCAAATTTTAATCCTATATATCTAAACATATAAAAGAAAATTAATGAATAATTTTATTATTAGAAGATAAGTGTACCATATCAAATTTAAAAATATTTAATTATATAACTTAAATTTGTATGTTTAATGAGTTTTATTAATTTATACACGTGATTATGCTATGAAATAACTGTTATATATGTAAAAAGTTGTACAAACCCAAGAATAGTTGCTGTAGTTAAGTCACCGATAGCATTAACATGAAAAGCGTAATTTCGTGTGAAGACGGCAATCATAGCAGTTAAAATGTCACAGTCATGTTCAGCTTTTACGTATAGTGCCGATATACTGTTTATTGATATAACTACCACGAACCATCCTAAGACGAGCCATAGTGATTTTCTATGTAATTTGTCATAATCTGTTACTGTTCCGAGTTCTAACAGTGTATCGTCAACAATATCGAACCTCTTTAGGCAATTCTGAAATTTCTAAAGAAGATGCAATTAGACGATCAAACAAAGTAAAGAAAATAATTAATATTTAGCCGAAAATTTAATAATATAACATATCTTGTATCAAATATTGAATGCATTTTGGTTATCAAAATTTTTTTATTGCGTTCTTTTTGCACACACACATTCTTACACATTATTTTCACATAATTATTTTTAACTAATTATTTTAAATAATTAGTTTATTAAATATGCAAAGGAGATTATCAACGCATGCTGGATTAATATTTTATTATATTATAGCTATGGAAATACATTTAAAATTACTTATTATAGTAATGACCATATGTATTAACATTTTCTTATTGTGGTACACACCAAACACGATTGATAATGAACTTAACAACATCTCCAGCCAATAGCATATGTGGTATTCAATTGGATAAGACTTATGAAAAGAATACATTAATGGACACGTCGAAAGAAAATAGTAAATCAACCAAACTAGCAGCATATACAAAATACTAAACCATAGTTTCGAGAGATTAATAGACAAATTAGCAATTCTTAAATAAAACACATAACTGATCGTTAGAAATGGCGTTAAAATTGTTCGAATATTTTTGGTCATTGCATACACTGTTGTTATTTCAAACTACACTTTATTTCTGGTCAGTTAGTTGCATTAATTGCACCATATAATAACGATAATGGATGTTTCAATTTAATTTCAATTAAGGCACTTTGTTAGAGATATAAAGCTTATTTCTGATCTACCGCGTATTGACACGGTGCAATAGTTTGGAGTAGGTCCGCAGTGACAGCACCTACCGGGCACTCGCGAGCTTGATTTCCCCCCCCCCCCCCCCCCATGGAAGATACATTCCTTTCGAACGAAATTCGGCAGAACTGCCTTGTGCCTCGTCGCGGATTGTAATTCCCGACCGTTCTCAAAACGTAAATCAAGTTTTGCGCCATTCAATTGCGCAATGAGAATTGTATGCATTCTGTGTTGGAATAAAGTATCAGTCTGTCCCAGTGAGTTCCAGTTTACTTATCCGGAAGACTTCCTTGCCGTGTGTGAACAAATTTGGTCCTTCGAGCCGGATTTATCATCGGCATTACTAGTTCAACGGCGGCCATTCCGACGGTGTTTCGGAGCGAGCTGACTGTTACATATCCTGACTCATAATAGCAACGCAATTATATGGCGTTTACGGAGGAGGTGAGGGCAAGATTGAAGAGGTCACAGATTGCGAATTAAGGCCACATTCCATCGCGTGGAGATTACGGAGCACGCTATGCAAACGTCGCAGTTTTGAACCAAAGACGTCCTTCCTAACAATAAGGAAGTGTTTATCACGTGATTGGGAGCGTGTTTGGAGTTTACTCGTCTGCGGTATAGGACACAACACAATACTCGAGACAATATAACGTTCTAAACACGTGCTGCTGAGCGAGCGCGATGGAGCAACTGCTGAAGGAGCATCGTCTCACGGTCGGCCTTATTAACCGTACCGTGGATAATTTCAAGAAGGTTGGGCAGAAGAATGTCACGGCAGCGATTATTCGTAATCGACAGCAAATTTTGAAGGAACATTGGGTACGATGTCAACGACTCCATGTCGCCATTGAGGCCGGTGCAAAACCTGAGGATCGAGAAAAGGAGCCGTACTTTGTCGGGGACGAATTCCTTACGGCGGAAGAGGCCTACATGTCTGCATCGGACTTTCTATCAGAAGCGTTGGAGAAGTTGATCAAACCCGTTGCGCCTTCCGCAAGTATTAACGACTCTTCCAGTTTGACTAACAATAATAATTCGACTGTGATTCAACTGCCTCGTATTTCGCTGCCAAAGTTCTCGGGTCGGTACACCGATTGGGCAAATTTCCGTGATCTCTTTGAATCTTTGGTAGCGAACAATGACTCTCTCTCTAATGTACAGCGATTACATTATTTAAAGTCAAGCCTCACCGATGAGGTTAGCTTAGTCATTAAAAATATAACTGTAACCGACGCAAATTATGGAACAGCGTAATCTGAATTGAAAAATCGATACGAAAATCAACGCGCGATTATTGCTTCTTACTTACAGACCATCTTTAGCATATCTCCTATGAAGTCAGAATCTGTTGCTGCGTTAAAACTTATTCGTGATACCACTAATGATGCTCTTGCCGCATTGCGTAATTTAGGTAGACCAGTAGATACCTGGGACGATTTATTAGTTTTTCATACTGTGCAAAACTTGGATTCTTGAACGCGGAAGGAGTGGGAACTGAGTTTAGGCGATTCCGTTGAGCAACCGTCCTATAAGGATTTAAATAGTTTCCTTTCTACCAGAATACGAGCTTTGGAAGCCGCTAATAGTTCTATTGATAATTCGACTACGAAGTTTGCTCGTTCAACAGGAACTAAGTCCCACGTATCCGCTGTGTCTCCATCGAAGTGTTTATCTTGTCAATCATCTCATTCGTTATCACAATGTACTCAATTTAAATCACTTTCTTCTGAACAGCGTCGAGCGTTTGCGAAGCAGCAACACTGCTGTTTTAATTGTCTGCGTACAGGGCATTTCCCGCGGGATTGTCCATATCAAGGGCGTTGTACACGTTGCAAACGTAGACATCATACTCTGCTGCATTATGAGAATGACACTGAGGATAATACTACTAAGGTAACGCAAACACAGACTAAATTACCCTCATCGGACGCCTCGGTAAGTGACACGACTTCAGCCAGTCTGTCCTTAAAGGTTCTTACTTCTAAGAAAGAGGGAAATACTCGTGGATCCATCTTGCTTGCTACTGCCCGAGTGCTCGTAAGAACAAAGAATGGCAGATCAATTTGTATTCGGGGGTTAATCGATCCGGGTTCAGAAGCGACATTTATTACTGGAAGGGTTGCGCAACTGCTAAAGGCAAGGCGGCAAAAAACCCACGTAAAGGTCTCCGGTTTAGGGGGTCAATCAACGGGTACAGCTAATTACACGGTTTATCTGGATTTAAGATCTTGCAACGGCACTGGTCCGTCAATTCCAGTTAACGCGCTAGTTTTTTCTAAGCTCACTTCGTATTGCCCTGCTCAATCTATTTGCAGTCAAGACTATCCTCATTTGCAAGGCCTACATCTTGCTGATACTGATCCCTCTAGCCGAGAATCTATCGAGATGCTGATTGGCGCAGATTTATATGGCTCTATCTTGTTGGATGGCCTTCGACGAGGACCCAGTAACACTCCCGTGGCTCAACGTACCATATTTGGATGGATCTTGTTGGGTCCCTTTACTGAGAATCACTCCGCCCATCATGTTAGCACGTTATATTGTGCGATTTCTCCCGATGTGGATGAGTCGTTAAAACGGTTTTGGGAAATAGAAGAACCTCCTCAATTCTCTACCCCCTTGACCGAGGAGGAAAGACTGTGTAAGGATCACTTTTCTTCCACTCATTCTCGATTGCCAAATGGCCGATATGTGGTACGATTTCCGCTTAAAGGTAAACCCGTCAATTTGGGTGACTCTCTTCAAATAGCGTCTAAATGCCTGGAGAGACTAGAAAGACGATTAGCACGGAATTCTAGATTGCAGGAGGCGTATAGTGAATTTCTACGCGAATACGAAGACCTCGGGCACATGGCTCCAATACTACCGCACGAGACTTCGTCGGGCACTTCCTTCTACATTCCGCATCATCCCGTTTTCAAAGAGAGCAATACTATCTCATCATTGCGTGTAGTCTTCAACGCCTCAAGTCCTACTACCAATGGGACTTCTCTCAATAATCACCTTCGGATCGGGCGCAAACTTCAGAGGAACCTCCCTTCGATTATAATGCGCTGGCGAAAATATCGTTTAGTTTGCATTGCGGACATTGTAAAAATGTTCCGTCAAATACTTGTGCACCGGGACGATACTGATTATCAAAGGATTTTGTGGCGTCTCCACCCTGATTTACCGCTTATTAACCGTTACCTATAGCACCGCGTCGGCTCCATATCTTGCTATGCGAGTTTTACTCCATCTATGTATTGACGAAAGATCTCTTTATCCCCTGGCAGTCCTTGTTTTGGAAGAGGGTACTTACGTAGATGACGTCTTATTTGGAGCAGACGACGACTCCACCATCTTGGAAATTCGACGCCAACTGATTCTCTTATTGCAACTAGGAGGATTTCAATTACGGAAATGGGCGACAAATTACGAGGAACTATTAACCGATATTCCCGTTTCAGATCGTGTTAATTTAGATCAACTTCCGTTAGAGGAAGAACCTTCCATGAAAGTATTGAGTATTAATTGGGACCCTAAGTTAGACTGCTTTAAATTCGACTTACAGCTTCCCAATTTTCCCGTTTATGATCCGTTGGGCTGGATCACCCCTGTAGTGATTACGGCAAAAATACTTATGCAGAAACTGTGGATTCGACGTATTAACTGGGACGATGACTTCCCCGATGACCTTGAGGAGCGTTGGACTTCATTTTGTCAAGATTTGATCCATCTTAGGCCTCTTTCGATACCACGCTGGACACAGCAAACCAATTCTACCCTGGGTTGTGAGTTACATGGATTTGCTGATGCATCCACTCCCGCTTATGCGGCAGTAGTTTATATTCGTGTTATTTCATCATTAGATAAATTTAACGTAACGCTTCTTGTAGGGAAGTCTAAGGTATCACCTATTAAGACCATAAGCGTTCCCCGCTTAGAGTTGTGCGCAGCTGTCTTGCTTGCCCGACTTATAGAATTTGTGCAAGGCGCTCTAGGCTTAAGTCAAGTCCCTACCTATTGTTGGTCTGACTCCAAGGTCACACTTGCTTGGCTCAAACGCCATCCTTCCTGTTGGAAAACGTTTGTGGACAGTAGGGTTTCTGATATCCAAACTAGTATACCCTCGGCCCAGTGGCTATTTGTAGATTCTAAAAATAACCCCGCTGATTGCGCGTCTCGGGGCATTACCGCCAAGGAACTTAAGGATCATCCACTTTGGTGGACTGGCCCTCCATGGCTGCGTGCCCATACCACTTCATGGCCGGATCAGCCCGCAACTTTAACGGCCGATGGTAGGAAGAGCGCTCCACTCCAGTACATCTAACTCTAAAGGAGAATTTAGAGTGGGACTTGCCTTATAACGTTTCGTCGTGGCCGAAACTTCTTTGGATTACCGCCTACTGTATACAATTTAAGGACCACCTTTTTATGCTGATAGGCCGTAACAACACGTTTCCCTCTAAACCCTTTTTGAGCGATAATATTAAACGAGCTAGGCTTTTTTGGATTGGTTATATTCAACGGCTTCACTTCTCCTCAGAGATTCAAGCTGTTAAGAAGAAAATTGGGTTACTGAAGTCCAGTAAATTAAAGAATTTGAACCCGTTCTTGGATTCTCAGGGCATCTTACGTGTTGGTGGGCGCCTGGATCGCTCTATGCTGTCGTATAATGAAAAGCATCCCATCATCTTACCACGTCATCGTATATCCGAGCTTCTAGTTGAGCATGCTCATAAACAAGTGCTCCATGGTGGGCCACAATTAACCTTACGAGTCTTAAGGCAGAACTTCTGGATATTAGGCGCTCGCAATCTTGTTAAACATCACATTCACAAATGTGTTGCTTGCGTACGTCAAAGAACATTGCCAATTGACCAGCTCATGGGTAGTCTTCCGACCTCCCGAGTCACACCTACTCGTCCGTTTCAACATTGTGGAGTGGACTACGCCGGACCGATCCATGTATTGCCTATTGTAGGCCGAGGTCAGCGCACCCACAAGGCATATATTGCCATATTCGTATGCTTAACCACTAAGGCCATCCATTTAGAGTTAGTACACGATTACTCAACTAATGGTTTCTTATCAGCATTTCGAAGATTCGCCTCGCGTAGAGGTATCCCAACATTATTATTAAGTGATAACGGTACAAATTTTCGTGGAGCGGAAAGAGAACTTGCGCGTACATTTAGAGCTCTAGCTCGTCATCCGGGCGTCGCCGCAAATTTAGCCTCTGATGGCATAACTTGGCAGTTTATTTCTCCCGCGGCCCTCCACTTCGGCGGAATGTGGGAAGCGGGAATGAAGTCAGTAGAGCACCACTTAAGACGTGTAATTGGGTCGCACACCCTATCGATTGAAGAATTCAATACATTATTGACTCAAGTTAAAGCGTGTCTAAATTCCCGCCCTATCGCGCCTCTCACCAATGATCCGACAGACCTCACCTCTCTTACCCCAGGTCACTTTCTGATAGGCGGCCCGTTAGTAACGATTCCTGAAGAGTCCCTTCTGGACCTTCAAGAATCCCGTCTTAGTCGTTGGCAACGTGTACGACGCATGCTCGAGCAGTTCTGGCGTATATGGTCAAAGGATTACTTACATACCTTGCAGCAAAGGTACAAATGGCGAAAGAACCAACCTAATTTAAGAGTCAATGATTTAGTTATTGTACGCGACAGCTTACTCCCTCCGTCAAAATGGAAGCTAGGCCGAATTATTGCAGTGTTTCCCGATGTCGACGGACGCGTGAGAGTTGCTGAAGTGAAGACCGTCACTCATACAACTAAACGCCCTATTACTCAACTATGCAGACTTCCTATTGATTCTATTGACAGCGAAACACTGAAATGATTGCCGCATGTCGGGCGGTGCCATATCCCTGTTCGAGCCTCAGGAACATTCCTATATGGATTACTTCATTATACTAGTCATTAAGCTGAATTTAGTCTCGTAAGTTTCCTTGAAATGTTCTTGTTTTGCGTTAAGATTATGTAACAGTATCATTATTTGCGTTAATATTAGCTTACGAGTCGGGCGGTATGTTAGAGATATAAAGCTTATTTCTGATCTACCGCGTATTGACACGGTGTAATAGTTTGGAGTAGGTCCGCGGTGACAGCACCTACCGGGCACTCGCGAGCTTGACCCCCCCCCCCCCCCCCCATGGAAGATACATTCCTTTCGGACGAAATTTGGCAGAACTGCCTTGTGCCTTGTCGCGGATTGTAATTCCCAAATGTTCTCAAAACGTAAATCAAGTTTTGCGCCATTCAATTGCGCAATGAGAATTGTATGCATTCTGTGTTGGAATAAAGTATTAGTCTGTCCAATTGAGCTCCAGTTTACTTATCCGGAAGACTTCCTCGCCGTGTGTGAACACACTTATAGATATTAAACTAATTAATCTACTACAATTTATATGCCACAATCTATTAAAACAGAATAATGGATATGTCGCAGGCATAATACAATATCAGGCATTTTACAAAATGCCGGCAAAACGTGAGGGAAACTATTTATATTCTGTTATGCCTGCCTTTCTAAGAGTGAGTTTATCCTAAGGATAAAGTTATCCGACGGTGAAGAAACCGGGCATTAGTAATGCTCTTTTAGGTAAACAAAAATTATAAATGTAAACATGATGTCTTTTGTTATAAGCTGAGGCTGTCATTGACTGCATTCGGCACAGAAAATTACTTCTGTTGTAAAAACTGTGAAAAACTTGTAAAAATTGTTTAAATTATAATTTTATGTATATGCGATATTAAGTGCAAATTCATACGTCGATGTCTGAAACGTAGATTTCTCATGACAAATTTGTTTTCACTTTTGCATTAAAAATTATATTTTGTATATTTAAATTACATTTTCTTGTGGGAGAAAGAGTGAAATTTGTTAGTGTTTGTCTTTGAAAGAAAGAATTAAATTTATTACTGTTCGTCTTTGATGTACCTATTTTACGATTATAACTTGGAACAGCTTTTACTTTTTTTTTAATATGAATTATTTTTGCATAATTTTTGTGTTTTATAAATATTAATTTTTTTTTAACTTTTTAGACGTGGTAAATAAATTAAAGATGACATCTGATAATTTCAAGCATTTGCAATGGTGCAATTTAGAAAACCGAATGGAGCTACGGAAATACCCATTGACCTTGTACCTGGAACATGAGTATTTTGCTCAGGAGTTGATGAGCCATGGTTTCAAAATACCCTCCTAAAGAGGATTGGGGTTTAGTAAAAGAATGGACTAAAATATTAAAAACTCCTGAAGCACACTGGGATATAAAGCTAAAATTTTTGGTCATGCTGGTAAAAATAAATACAAATTGCTACATGTAAAAATAGACCTAAAAAAGACATTCAAAATGTAAAAAAAGGACGCCAAGTATATTTTACGCAAAATAATTTTATAAATAATACTAGGCAAAAAGATGAAATATTTTTTAAAAACACAAAAACACTAAATTTAATGGCACAAAAAAGAAGTGAAATCAAAGTATTATTGCAAGTATATTTATTAGAGTATTCAAATAAATATCTCAAAGTTGCAGTAAACTTAATATAGGATGCATAGGACATTTAAAATGTATGAAATACAGTGGCAAAATAAAATAAAAATATAAAAATATCCCAAAGTTGCAGTGAACTTAATATAGGATGCAGAGGACATTTAAAATGTATGAAATACAGTGGCAAAATAAAATAAATATATGAAATACAATAGATAGCGTAATGAGAGAGGTGCAGGAATTGAAAAGGGTTTAATTGCATCGATAACAAGCAAAAAATTATGTGAGAGACAACAATCGAAGATGGACATAATCTCCAGCAGCATACTTGGCGTGCCCGTATTGCCTACAATTTTAACAAAAAATACGGGCACGCCAAGTATGCTGCTGGAGATTATGTCCATCTTCGATTGTTGTCTCTCACATAATTTTTTGCTTGTTATCGATGCAATTAAACCCTTTTCAATTCCTGCACCTCTCTCATTACGCTATCTATTGTATTTCATATATTTATTTTATTTTGCCACTGTATTTCATACATTTTAAATGTCCTCTGCATCCTATATTAAGTTCACTGCAACTTTGGGATATTTTTATATTTTTATTTTATTTTGCCACTGTATTTCATACATTTTAAATGTCCTATGCATCCTATATTAAGTTTACTGCAACTTTGAGATATTTATTTGAATACTCTAATAAATATACTTGCAATAATACTTTGATTTCACTTCTTTTTTGTGCCATTAAATTTAGTGTTTTTGTGTTTTTAAAAAATATTTCATCTTTTTGCCTAGTATTATTTATAAAATTATTTTGCGTAAAATATACTTGGCGTCCTTTTTTTACATTTTGAATGTCTTTTTTAGGCGGATTTCACAAGTTTTTGTTAAGTTTTATATATGTATTAAATCTTTACCTTATATATACTAAATAGATGAGTCTACAATATACTAAAAATAATGGAAACAGAAAAGATTAGCAAGACCCTCACGCAAGGTAGGGCGCTGTTCTTCTCCCCATAACTACCCTCATCCTTGTCAACGCCTGTTTCGCGACACTTTTCTCTACCAGATTAAGTCTTGTTTTTGTAATAGACATAAATGTTGCTTTTGTAATAGAAGTGTTTTATGATAGTCGGGGGGGCTCCGCCCCCCCAAACCCCCCCGGGGGCTTCGCCCCCTGGACCCCTTTTTAGGGGGCTCTGCCCCCCTACCTCTGCCGGGGGGCTTCGCCCCCCTAGGCCCCCCATTAGGGGCTTTGAAATGACTCAATATGAATACTTATGTATACCTGGAGGTAACAAAACAGCAGAAAGAGCGTGAGAAAGCGTGATAGTGCGAGAAAAAGCGATAAAAAGCGTGGAAAAGCGATATAAAGCGTGAAAAAGCGATATAAAGCGTGAAAGCGTTAAAAAGCAAGAGAGAGCGAGAAAGAGTAAGAAAGAGCGAGAGAAAGCGAGAAAGAGAGATAGAAAGCGAGAGAGAACGAGAAATAGGGAGAAAAAGCGAGAAAGAGCGAGAGAAAGCTTGAAAAAGCGTTAGAAAGCGAGAAAGAGCGAGAGACAGCGAGAAAGAGCAAGAAAGAGCGAGAAAGATCGAGAGAAAACAAAAGAGAGCGAGAATGAGCTAGAAAGATTGAGAGAAAGCGAAAGAGAGCGAGAAAGAACGAGAAAAAGCGAGAAAGAGCGAGAAAGAGAGAGAAAGAGCGAAAAAGATCGTGAAAAAACGTTAGAAAGCAAGAAAGAGCGAGAAACAACGAGAAATAGCAAGAAAGAGCGTGAAAGAGCGTTAGAAAGCGAGAGAGAGAACGAGAAAGAGCGAGAGAGATTGAGAGAAAGCGAGAGAGAACGAGAAAGAGCGAGAAAAAGCGAGAAAGAGAGAGAAAAAGCGAAAAAGATCGAGAGAAAGCGAGAGAGAGCGAAAAAGAGCGAGAAAGAGAGAGAAAAAGCGAGAAAGAGAGAGAAAGATCAAGAGAAAGCGTGAAAGAGCAAGAGAGAGCTTGAAAAAGCGTTAGAAAGCGAGAAAGAGCGAGAGAGAGCGATAAAAAGCGAGAAAGAGAGAAAAAGAGAAAAAAAGATCGAGAGAAAACGAGAAAGAGTGAGAGAGAGCGTTGGAAAGCGAGAAAGAGCGAAAAAAAACAAGAAAGAGAGAGAAAAATCAAGAAAAAGCAAGAAAGAGCAAGAGAGAGCTTGAAAATGCATTAGAAAGCGAGAAAGAGCGAGAAACAGCGAGAAAGAGCCAGAAAGAGCGAGAAAGAGTTGAGAAAGATCGACAGAAAGCGAGAGAGAGCGAGAAAGAGCGAGAAAAAGCGAGAAAGAGCGAGAGAGATCGAGAGTAAGGGGTTGACCAATCGCGTTGCTCGACTCTGCCGTATGTAATCGAATCGAGCAACGCGATTGGTCGAAACCTTACTGTTACGTTTTACTGAAACTAGGCCTTTACTCATTTTCTTTCACTTACTCATTATTGCGCTCTCATTCGCTCTTTACGAAAACTGAGCGATTTCATGCGATATACTCCCTCCCTTTTTCTTTATTATTACTCTCTCTTATACTTGCTCTTTATTAGTAATTTGTACGGTACGGTACGGTAGTGCGGGAAACTAGCGCATCTTGTGGGTGGTGCTTTTTATGTGCAACTTCAAACGAGACGCTTGTGACAACTTCATACTTATGATTGGCAGGAAACCAAAATGTCGCGTAAGTATTACACAACTTTTAAACATATATTTTATAGAAAATCTTTAATTTTTCACTTATTTCATAATAGTATTATAATAAGTTTAATAAAATATTTGTTGTAACATGGAGTAATCTCTAAAAATGCAAAACGAACGAAGGTATGGATCGAAGATACGGATACCTGCGTAGTACACGGAGACGCAGTATATGCAGTAGAGTAATAAAACATAAATTTCAGATATCCGTAGCATACACGGGTATCCATTTACTTCGATACGGGTTTCCGTGTCAATACGAGTACCCGAATTATCGGGGTATCCGCGGAACTTGCCTAAATTGGTATATAATGGATAACGGGCGAGCAAGCGAGTATCCATATCTGGATATGATGCTCAACTTGAAAGATCAAGCGATGTGCTGATATAATTAGTCCATAATTATATGAGTACATTTTTATTAAATTTATATTCAGATACAATATACAACAAATATAACAGATACTTATTTTGTAATATAATTTATTTTTGTAAAACTTAGTTTAATTAGTTTTTTTATTTTTTTTAGAAGAACTAACTGATGAGATGGCGGAAAAATTGTTGCTGGAAGAAAATGAACCTCCGACTACATCCAATCATAACATTCAGCCACAGCAACAACAGCTACAAGAATTGTTGCAACAAATAATAAAACAGCAAAAGGAGCAACGAGAGCAACAAGAAATTATGCAGCTGCAATTGCAGCAACTGCAGCAGCAGCCGCAACAACAGCAGCAAACACAAGAGCAGCAGCCACAACCAGAAAATTGTACGTTATTTGTTTATTATTAATTTACTTGTTTTTTATTAATACAATATTATATACACAATATTACATTTAGTATTTGTTATTTGTATTTTTCTTTTTTTTAGATTCTTGCCAAGGTACAGGACGCGGTCGTGGACGGGCCTATCAACATCAACAACAGCAGCGGCCGCAACAACAACAGCAAACACAAGAGCAGCAGCCACAACAAGAAAATTGTACGTTATTTGTTTATTATTAATTTACTTGTTTCTTATTAATACAATATTACATTTAGTATTTGTTATTTGTATTTTTCTTTTTTTTTTAGATTCTCGCCAAGGTACAGGACGCGGTCGTGGACGAGCCCATTGGTATTACCGACGAGGCCTGGAAATGCGACCAAGAGGCCAACGGTCCGTGCCAAGAGGACGGTCGTTGTCAAGAAGCCATTACCGCGGCCGAGGTGGTCGAGGAGGGAATAATATAACAAAGAATTATTATTTATATTAAAATATTATTGCTTCTTTGCTCATATATATATATATTATTACATTACTAATATATTATATCACAAATATTAATCTCTTTTCTATATAAATATTTTTATTCTTTTATAAAATAGAGAAATTTGTCTAATTGTGTTTTTCTGCTTTTGCTTTATTTTTTTTTCTTTTATTTCTTTATTCACTTTCTGTTCTTTTATTTTATTATTTGTACATACCTACATAAATGTTTAACAATCACTGCCATATTTATTTTGTATACTTTGTAAAATAATTACATTACATTGAAATCGGTCAAAAATTTAAATAAAATACTCTTTATGATAATTTATTAGTGTATATCTTTACACATACCTTATTTTATAATTTTCTATCATATATGTATATAATAGAAAATTGTCATTTGTCTCTATATTTGCATATTTCGTATGTATACTAGTATACATTCTCTGTCTTGCTGCTCGTGTCATGAGCGCGTACATCTGGCGCGAAATACTGCCAAATTTCTTGATAGAAAACAATGCAATATACATAATTTTCTTTTTCTAAAATGTGTAACTATAAGTAATATATTATTCTATGCGTAAATGTGTTAATACCATTTTATGAAATATAAATTAATTCAATACTTTGACAATTGGATAAGTTATTTAATATTTAGTTGTATTGTTCTAAAAAGATTATTATTTAATTACACCGTTCTAAAAAGAAAATGTATGCATCTTTACTGCCACGTGGCCATTGCTTACGCAAAATCGTTTCATCGCTAACATACATCCATTCTGATTTATTTTTTTTTCCGACTCGTAACATATTCGTATAGTGACCTTTCTGTACATCATTTCCGTGATGATATATAGCACTACATACTTTGTATAATCCTTCTCCAATGGATATTTTAGCAGAAGGTACACTTGTAATATTATACTTAGTAATTTTGGATATTATACCGTTGCTATCATGAGAAAATAACATTAATTGTAATACAATTATTTGTTTAGCAGAATGTAAATTATGTTTAATATTTAATTGACCATTTTCTTTACAATTTTCGCACGTTCCCTCAACGGACGACCAATGTGAGAAATTGCGTTTTATTAAACTTTCCAAATCTATACTACGCGATGAAAATGTAGGAATCGCAAGTGTTCCTATTAAATCTTGCTCTACTTTGGTCTTTGTATAATTACATTTTACGCAATGAATAGTAGTAGATAGATCGTGCCCTATAATATCTCTGAGAATTATAATTTTTTCACAAATTATTGTTAAAAATTCCGCAGCATCTTGTTGCATGTCATTAAATGAAAATGGTTCGCCAAGAAACTCTCTAATATTGATGGAATTTAACACATTTTTATCACCAATGTAATCATTAATTAATGTTTTCATTGTATTTGTATCATCGTATTTGAATAATAATTTTCTAATCGTATCATTGTGTATTAAACATTGTAGAACCGTATTTGCATAGCATGACACATTATCTCTATTTGAAAAGCCTTTAACCGATGATAGTGATACATGTCTTGCAAACTCTGATTCTTCTTGTATTTTATCAATAAGAGGTATATTTGGTAATGCCCACAACTGATCTCTAACTTTATTACATTGATTGTTTTGTATATCAATTTTTTCTACATGTTGACCATATAATTCCCATATAATTCCCTTAACCGATTGTACTCAACGATGGCTGATTCATTAGCTTTAACAGATGCTGGATCGTAATTTATCAAGTGTAATCCTTCGATGGATGTGAGACGTGATAAGGCTACATACGTTTGGCCATAACTAAATATAGAATTTCCAATATCAATAACAGCTGAATTTAAACTCAAGCCTTGACTTTTATGGATAGTTATTCCATAACTTAGTGTTATAGGAAATTGTTTTCGTATAACATATGCTTTGTCCTTTATTTGAAATTTCACATTGATACGTTCAATGTTATGTTGTTTTCCGTTTGGTAAAGTAATCGTTAAAGTTTTTATGTTCTTATCACTGTTACGTGAAATTCCAGTAATTGTAGCAATAGTTCCATTTACGAGTCCTAATGTAATATCAATATTTCTTCGAAGCATAATTTTTGCTCCTATTTTAACAATTATTTCTTTTGCAAGTCCACCAGTTTTTGTATTATCTTCATCGTCCATATTAATATCTTGCAAAACCTTTTTCTTTAAATATTCTGGACAATCGATAGTGTCTTGTGCTAATAATGAAATGTTTTCGGAAGGTATGCGTTTTAACATTGCGGCATTCAGTGTATTACATAAATGACAAGTCGCCAACAAACATACTGTATCACAAGGCAATTTAGAAATATAATCACATATTTCATCCAATCTCTCATTACATGATATAGTTTGGAAATTGATTTTTCTAGAATTTAGTATTTTCGTGTCATGATCGGTTACAACTCCAAGTCGAATTCTACTAAGCAATTCTCTATAACTAGTGTTGCCTTGCTGACGCATATTTATCCGAAGTTCGTCATAGGTAAACAGATCATTCCATATATCTGAAACTCCCAATGATCCTAAATATTTTTCTCTTTTTGGTTTACTAATTTTTATAAACACGGGCTCTTCGTGTACTGGTGGCAACTGTAACAAATCACCAAATAATAGTATATGCTTTTTACCAAACATTCCATCCTTATCATCAAAAGTATTAAATATTTCGATTAATCGATGATTTATATACATAAAAGTAATATTTGATACCATTGATATCTCGTCAATTATAAAAAGAGTAGTATTTTTTAATTCATCTCTTAATGTTTTTAAAACAGCATCGGATAATTGTGTATATTCTGGAGTATAACCATGTTCTACTGGTAATTGAAAGAGTCGATGAATAGTAAGTCCATCAATGTTATAGGCAGCGATACCTGTAGGTGCGATTATTGCAACATCTTTTCCATGAACTTCTTTATTCCAACATTTAATTGCGTGTATAAGATAACTCTTGCCTGTTCCGCCTTCACCACTCACAAAATGTCTTAAGCATTTGGAATCAGAATTGATAGTCTCTGTAACGGTATTGAAAACTCTTCTTTGATCATTATTTAATTCAGAAATTAATTTATGAAGATTTACTTTGCTTGTTTTATTTAAAACATCTCTGAATTCTTGCATAGCATTTCCAGCTTCGAAAGCAATAAATTCTTCTTCATAAGACTGTTTATTTTGTTCTTTTTGTTCTTGTGATATTACTTCATTTATATGTTTTTCAATAGCTTCTTTTATGTCTTTCAGACATTTTTGATCGTGAAGGAGTTTTTCATGATAATGTAATGCTTCTGGCAATTGCGATTGTACGTTTATAAATGCTTCCGCATAAGTATTGTATTCTAATTTTAGTTCTGACAAATCTCTCCATGGTTTAAATAATAATAAAAGTGAATAAAAGTATTTCTCTGGTTGCATTTCAACATTATATTTATAATGATTTATCAAGTATCCGTGTTGTCTCTTCTTAATATAATACGGATATTTACTGCCATCTTCCAAAATATAAAAATTATTTGCAGGTTTTTCCCTTGTGATATCGTACCATTTTGCAAAATTATAAAGATTAACTGACTCAAGTTCTTGTGGTCTTGCTGGATAATGATTGTCAATTAATGATTTACAAAATATATCTGTTGAATCTGTATTCAACAATTCAATTTCTTTTCGCGTTTTTATCTTTCTATTTCTTATTTGATTCACGTCCAACCATCTAATTGTTGTGTGAGGATCAGTTCCGTATAACGAAATACCAAGAATGTTATCACATGCTTCTAAAGCACCACATTCTCTATTATTTAAAATACGCATTGCAAAATTCCAAATTTTTTGGCGCAATGGTTTAATTGAATTAATTTCCTCGAATGTATTAGTTGCGGTACTAGTTTCAGATTTCGTTGTATACTTTGTGCAATACCAATTTAATACAGTTGAGTCTTCCCCAATAAACTGCAAATCCATATTACCTTCCCATGCGAGAAGAATTGCAGCGTTGTAATCGTTAATATTCTTTTCTGTTTCCTTACGTGGCAGATCGTACAACCTGCTTTTCGCCTTTAAATTTTTTCTATTAGCGATCGAGGATATTAAATCCTTTAAGATTAATGTATTTGTGACTGGACGTGGAAATCCAAACCGACAAACACGTTTAATACCATCTTTACATTTCTTTGTTCGTAAGCAGTAACTGTTGTGAACATGACGTTGATGTGTATTTACTCTTCGATATAATAAAGGTGAAACATCTTTATCAGGTAATGAACATGTTACATACTTCAATAAAAAATCACTTATTTCTTCATTTGAAGATTTACCAATTATAGGGGCATCTTTTATCCATATTAACAGATGAAAGTGTTGTATACCTCTTCCTTGATATTCACGTCTCCAAAAGTAATGTGTTACTTCTCCAATTGGATTATCACTCGAACATATGAAATCAAGAACGGCGTGAAACTTATTTTCTATATATCTAGATACGGAAACAGGATCAGAAGCAATAAGCTCACTTGCAGACAGTGTCGACAAGTCAGGATTAATTTCTCGCAAATATTCAATCAAGTCTGACCATAACCATTCGCTTGGACTTAAAGTTAGAAACCAAGTAGCTGGTCCAAAATAGTGAATCATACAACTTAAATCACATCTTGGTTTACGCCAATATTGTGCTGTATTACGAAGTCTTGAGAAAATTGTACTAAGATTTCCTTCCAAATCTCCTTTTGATATTGCTTCCAAAAAGTTTTTTGCTGTAAATAGTTTTTTGGAATTTATCGTATTCATTTTATGATAAATACCGCTATTTATTTGACGATTATTTGAATTGTTTAATAAATAAAATAGATATGGTATATTTCGACGGAATTGAGAATGTTTCGACATCAGTCGTGATTTAATAAATTCACTGTCTGAAATATGTATTTGCCTGTCTGCATGTTGACCATTCTTACCATACGGATACAAATCTGGGAAACATAAAAGGTCTAATGTTTTATGTCGATTGTCTATTGGCATATCTTGTACTTTTAGCATTTGATATAATGTTGTTGCACTCTCATTTATTCTTTTTTCGTACATAGGATAAATAGTAAATTGTTCATAATACTCTTCCGGATATGGATCTTTAATTTGTGTCAATAAAGCAGCATGCGGCACTGTATCATTTAATTGATATTCAGTATCACATAATTTATCGTTTTCATTTAATTGATATTCAGTATCACATAATTCATTGGTTAATAAGTTTTTGTGCGAATCTGGTAACTGAATTTGTGCATATAATGGATTATGCTCTTTCATCCAAGTTAATACATTATATACTTTTTCAACATTAACTAAATTTTCCCATATTATTTTAGATTTTGTTGGGACTCCACGAACTACAATGTACAATTCATGATCACGATTTATAACATCTGTTGGTGCACAAATCTTTTTTATTGTTTCTTCTAAAGGTAATGGCAAGTGAAATGTTCTGCCTTTAATTTTTCTTTGAAGATGTGACTGCGGCATATTTTTTTTCGATACTGTTCCCATTCTTCGTATTACTTGGTAGGCTTTGGCTCTTTGTATCAAAATCTTTTCGTAGTCATTTAATGTAGTTATTATATCGGGTGTTTTACTAACGTATAGATTATTCAAAATACACGTTGGCGGTAAGGCATCCTTACGAAAATACGTCAAACAATATTTACAAATGTAAAAAGTACCTTTTAAATCGATATTTAGAAAATTTATTAATTTTTTCCAATATATTCCTGATAAAGGTTTTCTACATTTAGTTCCATCAACAACATTTCGCCGGAAACATAATTTTTCACATGACAAACATATGAACCGCGGTGTATCCATAGACCGTTTAGTTAATAAAGTGAAAGCTGTCGAATATTTTGACATTATTTCATCTTCATTTAAATTTATTATTCCTTTATTATTAATATTAGTAAGTATACGTTTACCACGAGTAATTTCCATAACTTGTCTCAAAACTTGCATATTTCCAACGTGTAAAGCTTCATCTAACTTTAAAAGTTTTTCGTAATAATGTTTTAAACGATATGTGAGCCTCTGTATATTTCTCACTCTAGGATAATGTGGTGACAGAAAATTTAATGTTAACAATTTAGATTTACATAACGTATGGTTTATGTAGCACGCTTGCGAATGCCCTAACTTATTTGATTGTTTAACTGTACATGTTCCTATTGATTTAATAAACTTTGGAATGTTTCTTATTGTTGAACAATTGGATACTGTAGTGAGAAATTCTTTGAATCGATTAATTATGGACATTTCGTTTCCTTTACATTGAAATCCACATTGCCATTCTATTTCTTTCTGTTTATTGTGTTTTTGTCTTATTGGTAAAATGTTAACAACTTGTCCATTTTCATTCATTATGAACGGTTCGTGGAACGTAACATATTTATAAGTAGTTTCATAAAAATATGATTCTGTGGAAGATGTATGTTTACATGAGCCACATAAAGCTTGAATATCATTAAAACATTCAATAGTGCGATCCAATGATACAATTGCTTTCTTTTTTAACATTGACAAAGTCTTTCTTAGAATATTTGTATAATTATCTCTTGCATGTATGCACCATTTAATTATTTGCTCCGCTTGTATTCTTTGTGCTGCTGCTGTTTCCGTTGTCTCCATATTCTTTAAAAGAATTTTAATATATACTTCTGTTGATTGTATGATTCCTAATTTATTAGCTTTTATATACATCTGTTTATATTTCCAACTAATTTTATTAGTTAATCTTTTTTTTTGCTTTATTCTTATATAATTTTTGTGATTTTCGTAATATTTTTGATTACATATTTTCTTGTTTCTTGGATAACGCTTGTAAAATTCTTGTAATCGATTACATTCACATAATTTATTTGAAGCATAATATTTCCGTTTATGTTCACGAATATTATTTTTATTTTTTGCATACTTAATACGTTTAATGGCACGATTTTCTTCCAAATTACATTTATAAGCTTTTCGTTTTACTGCACGAACCTTTGCTGTATCGAATAAATATCTCATACGTTTTTTAGCACGGTAATTTATAATATCTGTATTATATCTTTTTCGATTTTGAACGCGTTTAGTAGTTATATTTGTGTTATAATTTTCTCTATTTTTAGCCCGTTTGTTAACTACATCCGTGTTATAATTCTCTCTCTTTTTAGCCCGTTTGTTAACTACATCTGTGTTATAATTCTCTCTCTTTTTAGCCCGTTTGTTAATTATATCTGCGTTATAATTCTCTCTCTTTTTAGCCTGTTTGTTAACTATATCCGTGTTATAATTCTCTCTCTTTTTAGCCCGTTTGTTAACTATATTCGCGTTATAGTTCTCTCTCTTTAGCCTGTTTGTTAACTATATTCGCGTTATAGTTCTCTCTCTTTTTAGCCTGTTTGTTAACTATATTCCGCGTTATAATTCTCTCTATTTTTAGCTCGTTTGTTAACTATATCCGTGTTATAATTCTCTCTCTTTTTAGCCCGTTTTTTAACTATATCCGCGTTATAATTCTCTCTATTTTTACCTCGTTTGTTAACTATATCCGTGTTATAATTCTCTCTCTTTTTAGCACGTTTGTTAACTATATCCGCGTTATAATTCTCTCTATTTTTAGCTCGTTTGTTAACTATATCCGTGTTATAATTCTCTCTCTTTTTAGCCCGTTTGTTAACTATATCCGCGTTATAATTCTCTCTCTTTTAGCTCGTTTGTTAACTATATCCGCGTTATAATTCTCTCTCTTTTTAGCCAATTTGTTAATTACATTCGTATAATAATTTTTTCGTTTTTGAGAACGTTTGTTTATAATATTACATTGATATATCTCACGTTGTCTCATACATATTTTATCTGCTTTTTGAATATATTTTAATCGACGTTGTAATCGTTTATAATGAATATGATCTCTATATCGCATGCATTCACATATTCGCTTGAATTCAGGGTTTGAAGCATAACGCAACCGTCTTTTTAAATTGTATTCTGTTCTTTTTCTAGTCCAATATGTAGATGATAGACTTTTACTTATGGAAGGAATTTCTTTATCTTGGGAAATAGGGATTTCAATAAATACTTTATTTTTATTACTATCATTAATGTAAGACAAGGAAGTAGGAATTTCTGTGAACATTTTATTGTCATTATCATTAATGTTTAATTTACAAGTAGATAATGAATTATCACATAAATTACAATTTTTTAATTTCTGACTAAGAGTCGTTATAACTTCATCATTTTCCATTACTTTATTACTTTTACAATCAATCAATGTGTTATCGTTGAAAGTACAATTTTTCAATTCTTGACTAAGAATAATTATAACTTCGTCTATGTTACTAGTGTCATCTTTCATTACATATATCTTACTTTCTAAATTATTACTTAATGATATATTTTTTACAGATATGGTATCTTTTACAGATATACTATCTTTTGCAGACATGATGTTTTTCATGGTGTCTTTTGCAGACATGGTGTCTTTTACAGACATGGTGTCTTTTACAGACATGGTGTCTTTTGCAAACATGGTGTCTTTTGCAGACATGGTGTCTTTTACAGACATGGTGTCTTTTGCAAACATGGTGTCTTTTACAAATATGGTGTCTTTTACAGACATGGTGTCTTTTGTAGACATGGTGTCTTTTACAGACATAGTGTCTTTTACAGACATGGTGTCTTTTGCAGACATGGTGTCTTTTGCAGACATGGTGTCTTTTACAGACATGGTGTCTTTTGCAGACATGGTGTCTTTTATATATCTATCTTTCACAATATTTTTTACAGACATTTGATGTGTAATCTCATTTGTCTTTTGTTTATAATATTTCTGCTTTTCAATACGAACACGATGTTGTTCTTCTGTTTCATAATGCCTTTGTAAACGTTTTTCATATGCACATTTTCTTCTGTTTTCTATTACGGCTAATGGTAAAACCTGTTTGGGAAGACCATAAGTTAAATCTTGCGGAAAATGCTCAATAATATTAGTTTCAAATATTTTTATTAAATGCTGTCTCATTATGGAATGATCGTACTTAATTGTGTTTGGTTTTAAACCAAACAATAATGATACCGCAAATGCAATTGCAAATATTCCACAGTCATTTTTATTTGGTTGTTGTTGTACATTAGGAAATTTAACAGTATTCTTATTAAATGTTAAAAATGGACATAATTTTTTCAAATACATCTCATGCTAAACATGTAATTGTTTATAATTAAAAGAATCGTAAATATATACTGTTTTATTATCATAATAACTACATACCCAATGACTATCATGTGCTGACGTGCTACTATATAAAATCTGTATATGTTTCTCATTGATCGAAATAGGTTCTATTGCTTCTGGCCGTTGTATTTTCAATGTATCGCGAGGACGAAAGGATGAGCAATTTTTCAATAGAGCATTAAAAGTCGCCATATGTGTATCCTTCAGCCATTCACCTGATTTTATAATATTAATATCATGAGTTGATAATTTTATTATTGTATTTTTCTTAGCCATTATGCAATTAATAATAATAAAAAAATGTTTAAACAAATATATATATATATATTAAGTTATACTTATATTTTCTTATTTCTTCCGTTCTTAAACGTGTCCACCTATTGTAAAATTTGACGACACAATAAATTGCTGAATACTTTAAAATCTATCGTCTTTATGTGTTCTGCCGATAATAGCTGAAAAAAAAGATAAATATAAATTTTTATACATGAATTGGAATAAAAGAGGAGAATCTACTTAAAACTATTTGATTATTATATGCATGCATATATGAACATGCAATATATACAACACAGAAAACAAAATTGTTTCTTTATGGTATTTATATATTACTTTGTATATAAGTGCATACGTAAAATACGCATACATTCAAATGCATACACACTATTATGCATGTATTTTATTTAATACGTATATATGTTACAGTAAAAGCGTGAAATCAGTAAAATGTATACACTTACTAGTCAATGCATGCATTTACAGTCATTGTATACACTGCATTTAGTATATAAATTTTACACTTCAAATTTATATCTTTTAACAAGCAACATCATTGTCATATTAGGTTTGTTCGCGTCGCATGCCTCAACATGTTCCTACTCACTCCAACGCATTCCAATACGGGCTGCGTTCCGATATTCACTGCCAGTACTAAAAATTTATACTTTACGTCACGTATACTATAGATTTTCAGTACTGGCAGTGAATCGGAACGCAGCCACGATCGTATTGGAGTGCATTGGAGTGAGTAGGAATATGTTGGGGCATGCGACGCAAACAAACCTGATACAGATAGGGTTAAGTTAGGTTAGTTTTCTTGCGAAGTATGGGCTGCGCCCCCCCACCCTACTATCCTACTACACGCATACTTATAAATTAGTTTTAGTAATAAGTGTATACATTTACTGAATTTCACGCTTTTACTGTAACATATACATAACATGCCTTTATATACATGCATATACATATATGAAAGAAAGCTACTCCCTGCATATAACATACCTCCAAAATACGCAATAATTGTTAATCTACTTACCAAATAAATTTATATAAAGAAGTAGTATTACACTATTCTTTACGTGTTGCAATCAAGAAAAGTTTGCTGTCCACAATAAATTGTGACTGTTGCAAAATCAGCTCGTAGCAAATTCACTCAACAGAGTAGAACTATTACTCATACATTTACTGAATTTCACGTTTTTACTGTAACATATACATAACATGCCTTATTTATATACATGCATATACATACATAAAAGCAAACTTCTCTCTGTATATAACATAACCTCCAAAATACGCAATACAAAGAGCTATTTATTGTTAATATTCTAAATAAAATTAATAATTGTTATATTACTTACCAAATAAATTTATATAAAGAAGTAGTATTACACTATTCTTTACGTGTCGCAATCGAGAAAAGTTTGCTGTCCACAATAAATTGTGACTGTTGCAAAATCAGCTCGTAGAATAGAAAATTCACTCAACAGAGCAGAACTATTACTCAATGAGTGTATCTACACCACGGTATATACACCGTGATCTACACTGATGTTCATTAATCGAGTTCATTTGAGTGTAGACTAGTGTAGACACAGACTTCTATATATTACTAGACTGCTACCTGTAGTCAGAACTGAAGCAAAGTAGAGGGGGTAATCGGTAGCTATTTTTTGGAGACACCAGGTACCCGGTGCTTCATTGGCCTAGTTTACATGCTCTCTCTCGCTCTTTTTCGCTCTCTTCATTGCTGTCCCTCGCTCTTTCTCGCTCTTTTTCGATCTCTCTCGCCCTTTTTTGCTCTTTCTCGCTTTTTCACGTGCTCTTTCGCTCTTTCTCGCTCATTTTCGCTCTTTCTTGCTCTTTTTCGTTCTTTCTCGCTTTTTCTCGCTCTTTCTCGCTCTTTCTCTTTCTTTTCCCTTTTTCTCTTTCTTTTTCTCGCTTTTTCTCGCACTTTCTAGCTCTCTTTTGCTTTCTAAACGCTCTTTCACGCTCTTCCTCGCTTTCTCTTGCTCTCTCTCGCTTTCTGTCGATCTTTCTCAACTCTTTCTCGATTTTTCTAGCTCTTTCTCGCTGTCTCTCGTTCTTTCTCGCTTTCTAACGTTTTTTTACGCTCTCTCTCGCTCTTTCTCTTTCTTTCTTGCTCTTTCTCGCTTTTTCTCGCTCTTTCTCGCTCTCTCTCGCTTTCTCTCGATCTTTTTCACACTTTCTCGCTCTTTCTGGCTCTTTCTCGCTGTCTCTCGCTCTTTCTCGCTTTCTAACGCATTTTCAAGCTCTTTCTCGCTCTTTCTTGCTTTCTCTTGATTTTTCTCTCTCTTTCTTGCTTTTTTTTGTTCTCCCTCGCTTTCCAACGCTCTTTCTCACTTTTTCTCGCTTTTTCTCGCTCTTTTTCGCTCTTTCTCGCTCTCTCTCGCTTTCTAACGCTCTTTCACGCTCTCTCTTGCTATTTCTCGTTGTCTCTCGCTCTTTCTCGTTTTTTAACGTTTTGTCACGCTCTCTCTCACTTTTTCTCGCTTTTTCTCGCTCTCTCGCTCTCTCTCGCTTTCTAACGTTCTTTCTCGCTATTTCTCGTTGTCTCTCGCTCTTTCTTGCCTCACGAGTTCAGCCAATCACGGACGAGCAGTTCGTCTGTGATTGGCTGAATTCCGATTCGCGATACGCAATCTCAATCTGCGTCCGCAATATGTAGTCTGACAATGGCTTAATGATCATCAGTGTATGTATGTACATCTAATAAAGCAGTCGAATGTGATTGGTTTTTAGTTTTGGGTCCAACAAATCATATTTAATTATTTTAGAGAACGTGAGAGAGAGAGAGGCGAGAGAGACCACAAAAGAGCGAGAAAAAGCAAGAGAGAGTGTCAGAAAGCGTGAAAGAGCGAGAGAGCGAGAAAGAGCGAAAGTAAGCGAGAGAGAGCGAGAGAGATCAAAAGAGAGCTTGATAAAGCGTTAGAAAGCGAGAATGAGCGAGAGACAGCGAAAGAGAGCGAGAGACAACGAGAAAGAGTGAGAAAGATCGAGAGAAAGCGAAAGAGAGCAAGAAAGAAGCGTGGAAAAACGTTAGAAAGCGAGCAAGAACGAGAAAGAGCGAGAAAAAGCAAGAAAGATCGAGAGAAAGCGAGAGAGAGCGAGAGACAGCGAGAAAGAGCGAGAAAGAGCGAGAAAGAGGGAGAAAGCAAGAAATAGCGAGAGAGAGATTGAAAAAGCGTTAGAAAGCGAGAAAGAGCGAGAGACAGCGAGAAAGAGCAAGGGAGAGCGTGAAATAGTGTTAGAAAGCGAGAAAGAGCGAGAAAGAGCGAGAGAGATTGAGAGAGAGCGAGAGAAAGTGAGAAAAAGCGAGAAAGAGCGAGAAAGAGGGAGAAAGCAAGAAAGAGCGAGAGAGAGCTTGAAAAAGCGTTAGAAAGCGAGAAAGAGCGAGAGACAGTGAGAAAGAGCAAGAGAGAGCGTGAAATAGTGTTAGAAAGCGAGAGAAAGCGAGAAAAAGCGAGAGAGATCGAAAGAGAGCGAAAGAGAGCGAGAAAGAACGAGAAGAAGCGAGAAAAAGCGAGAAAAAGGGAGAAAGAGTGAAAAAGATCGAGAGAAAGCGAGAAAGAGCAAGAGAGATCGTGAAAAAACGTTAGAAAGCAAGAAAGAGCGAGAGACAACGAGAAATAGCGAGAAAGAGCGTTAGAAAGCGAGAGAGAGCGAGAAAGAACGAGAAAGAGCGTTGGAAGGCGAGGGAGAGCGAGAAAGAGAGAGAAGGATCAAGAGAAAGCGTGAAAGAGCGAGAGAGAGCTTGAAAAACCGTTAGAAAGCGAGAAAGAGCGAGAGACAGCGAGAAAGAGCAAGAAAGAACGAGAGAAAGCGAAAGAGAGCGAGAAAGAACGAGAAGAAGCGAGAAAAAGCGAGAAAGAGAGAGAAAGAGTGAAAAAGATCTAGAGAAAGCGAGAAAGAGCAAGAGAGATCGTGAAAAAACGTTAGAAAGCAAGAAAAAGCGAGAGACAACGAGAAATAGCGAGAAAGAGCGTTAGAAAGCGAGAGAGAGCGAGAAAGAGCGAGGAAGAGCGAGAAAGAGCGAGAAAGAGCGAGAAAGAGTGAGAGAGAGCGTGAAAAAACGTTAGAAAACGAGAAAGAGCGAGAGACAACGAGAAATAGCAAGAGAGAGCGTGAAAGAGCGTTAGAAAGCGAGAGAGAGCAAGAAAGAGCGTTGGAAAGCGAGAGAGAGCAAAAAAAAGCAAGAAAGAGAGAGAAAGATCAAGAGAAAGCAAGAAAGAGCGAGAGAGAGCTTGAAAATGCGTTAGAAAGCGAGAAAGAGCGAGAGACAGCGAGAAAGAGCCAGAAAGAGCGAGAAAGTGTGAGAAAGATCGAGAGAAAGCGAGAGAGAGCGAGAAAGAGCGAGAAAAAGCGAGAAAGAGCGAGAAATTGATTGATTGATTGATTGAGTTTATTATGCCCAAGCCGAGGCTATAGGGCAAAGATACAATTAACAAAGGACTTAGAATGTAACATAATAGTAGCCGAGTAGTAGTAAGAAGAGAAGTTACAAATATGTTGCATACTAATGTAAACTTAAAACTAAAATATAAACTAAAAGAAAAAGCAAGAACCGCAATCCGCAACTCAACTTAAACTAAAGCAAGAAACAATATATATATATAACACAGCAGACTAGAAGTCTGACTAGACGACGGTAACATTGCAAAAGCAAGAACAATAATCCGCAACTTAACCTAAACTAAAGCAAGAAACTTATTAGTATGGGCAGATACCTTAACCTAGACAATATATATATATAACGCAGCAGACTAGAAGTCTGACTAGACGACGGTAACATTGCACAAAGTTATTTACACAAGATGGCCAAGAGTATCAAATAGATTCTGATTCAAGTAAAAACAAGCGGAGAAGGTCTTTAAAGGATGAAAAAGTGTCTGCTGATGTTATGTTGCTAGGAAGAGTATGCCAAAAACGTATTGAAGAAAGGCGAAAGGAGTGCATGTACATAGTAGTTCTGCAAGACGGAATATGAAAAGATTGTGATGAGGTAACAAGGCGATCAGATCTTCTCAGAGATGGGTCAAGAAGGGTGAAGAGCTCGCTAAGGTATGATGGAGAGTGTAGAAAAAGGATGCGATACATTTGACAACCAAGAAAATATAACCTTCTATTTTCCACCGAAAGCCATCTCAATCGACGTCTATATGGCGTAATATGCTCATCTCGCCTTAGATCAAAAATAAATCTAATACAGCAGTTTACTAGTCTCTGCAGTTTGATGTTCAACTCGCTACTTAAGCCGTGGTATACAAGACAACAATAATCTATATGAGGCATAATCAAGGTCATCACTAATTTAGTTCTCAATTCGGTGGAAAGTGAATTTCTGTTGAATTTTAGTTTATGCAGTGCATAATGGACCCTTTGCGAGACATTCAAAACGTGTTTCCTCCAAGAAAGAGTAGACGTAAATACAACGCCCAAGTTCCTCACTTCACTCACAAAAGGAAGAGGGACCTGGTTTACAATAATAGGCGGTAAAAGCCTACAATCAATATCCTTAACATAAGCTTGACTGCCATAAACAAGCACCTTGGATTTGGCAGGATTAAGTTTTAGACCGTTAGACTCGGCATAGTCAAAAATAGCATTCGCATCCCTAGAAATTAACTCTAAACCATGACAAATGTCGGCCGGTAAGCACGAGAGATAAATTTGAATGTCATCAGCAAACATCATGTGATGTGCATACAACAAGACGCGACCAATGTCGTTGATAAATAGAGAGAATAAAAGTGGGCCAAGCACGGAGCCCTGAGGGACACCGGAGGACGTAGATAGCCAATCAGAGAAGTTACCAGCATCATCGACTACAGCCTGAGAACGGCCGGTTAAGTAAGAAAATATCCAAGTAAGGACAGCGTCCGAGAAACCAATCTCTTTAAGCTTGATGAGCAAGCGCAGATGTGGAACCGTGTCAAATGCCTTACTGAAATCAAAGAGGATCATGATTGTGATAAGTCTATTATCAATCCCCTCTCTAATATCATCGCAGACACGTAGAAGTGCAGACTGAGTGTTGTGACCCGGTCGATATGCGGACTGTCTAGGATTTAAAATATTATGTTCAGTCAAGTAGTCAGTAATTTGAGAGGCGACGATCCTCTCAAGTGTCTTAGAGAGTTCAGGCAGATTGGCTATCGGTCTCGTGTCAGACGGGGATAGTGGAGTACGAATCTTCGAGAGAGGGCGGATAAGCGCTCGCTTCCACTGAGACGGAAATACAGATGCTTCCAATGAGCGGTTAAATAGAGCGGTAATATACGTTGAAATCATAGGCCAAGCAATACGCAAAACATAAAGCGGAATTCCATCAGAACCAGACGCATAAGAGTGAAGTGGTCCAACAGAAATGAGCTTAAGAATCATGCCAGGTGTTATATCGGAGAAAACAAACTCTGGGCGCTGAGATGGACGAGCAACCGGAGAAATGGCGGAAATAAAGTCAGCATACAAGCAAGGCAACTGAGCGTTAGTAACTGAAACGTAAAATGAATTTAATTGATCAGGTGTAAAAAAACGTAAAGGAGAAACTAAGGATGATTTAACAAGACCCAAACGAGCCAGTTCTCTCCATAGTTTTCCAGGATCAGTGATGTTTTTAAGAGAATTAAGTTGAAACTCGCTTTTGGCACGCTTTATATCAATATTAAGCCGATTACGAAAAAGTCTATAGGTGGCGTAACCAAGCAAACTATTAGAGCGCTTTGCCTGCTTGTATAGCTGATTACGCGTACAAAGCCTGGTTTTAAGTTCAACCGTGAGCCACCGTGCAGGAGGCTTCCTGATAACAAATACCCGCTCAGGTGCAAAAACATCAAGCGACCCAAGCAAAGTATCAGACATCACCGCGCAGAGTTCATCAACACCAGAAACACACGGCTGGTCAACAAGCCTGACACAACCACTATCAGTAATCTCTCGAATGCACGCCAGAAAATCAGCACTCTCAGTGATAGACTGAAGATGGTCACGAAACTTGTCACCGTCAATAGCTCTATAACTGCGCCTTAGAATATTACGCTCAATCGGTAAGAACATACCAAGTGAAAGCGACAGCTCAATGAGATCATGACCGGCTATGAACGGGCACTCAGATTTGGCAAACGTCAAGATCTTTTCACTGTCATCTACTGCGAAAACATCCAGCCACGAATCGGAAGTGGCAGTGTGATGTGTAGCATCGGAGTGTACTATAAACATTGAAATGCCCGACATAAGTTCGCGTAAATAATTCGCCTCGAAACTCGTCGAGAGGAGGTCACAGTTAAAATCGCCGCCGATTATAATGTTTTTATATAGATGCGATACACTCGTAAGTGTATCAACGAATTCGTTTAAGAGGAGACCTTTAGGTCTTCTGTAGACAGACGCGAATAAAACTGTCTCATTAGTAGGTGCACGGATTTCAATAATGAGATATTCTGGAGAGTTAATGTCAACACCCGTAGAAGCAGCTATAACTCTGACCTTCAGCGAATTATGGACAAAGCAGGCGACTCCTCCGCCTCGTCTGCTCAAACGATCATTTCGGATTAAAAATAGCCATCTAAAGCCACTAAAGCATCGGAAACGTCCGAATGCAGCCATGTTCAGATACCGAAATGACATGAAATGGATTAGCAGCAAAATGAACTCTAATTAAATCTATATGTCCCCGAAGGGAATTAGCGTTAAATTGAGCTACACGAAAATGAGCAGACGAGACAGATGTACAATGTGTGTTGGTTGACAACGGTTGGTCGGACAATACCTGGTCGGAACGTGCACGTCAAACGAGTTTCTCAAGATCGGCCTCAGAATTAACCTGGATAACTGGCTCACCATCAGAGTGTCTGACACGAATGCAGCCATCTTTTACCCAGATATATCTGTAAGACTTTTCTCTGACAACTCGCTTAGCTCGCTGCAGCAAATCATATCTGTCCTTGGGCAGAAACTCGTTCACATGCACATTCCGATCAGAGCCATTTTCGCAAACATCTTTTTGTTTTAGCGTACGTCGTGCTCGCTTCCTGGAGACAACCGTATTGCGTACCGCACCGGAGGCTAAAGTGACAATGTAAGACTTAGTCAAAGAGACCGGTGAGGTACGGTCACGAGCCGCCACCGGCTGAGGCTTACGTACAACCGGTCGAATGTCAAGAATGTGACACGACAGCTCGGGGACATCGAGAGTCGAGAAAACGTTCCGAACACATGCCGAAGGGGTGATTGGCATTTCGGCAGGTAACCCAGAAATGATGAGCATATTCTCACAAGACTGAGACCGCGGAACAGCATGAGAATCGCTCCGATCCCCCCTCAATTCACGCACCTCACTCGTAAGAGCAGCACACTGTCGCTCCAGCTCAGCAATACGCCGACTGTTCCGATCCACATTCTCCGCAATGCAGCTCAGTCGATTCAGTTTGTCGCTTATTTCGCCATTCGTACGCCGCTGGTCCTCCACAAAAACGTTTAATCCATTATTCGTACGTCGCTGGTCTTCCATAAAAGCAGAGAACCTTGCCTCAGACACTTTCATCTGCTCAATCAAATTACGCAGAAGCTCATTGGTCGTATCATCGATCCGTGATAGCTGAGTGCTCGCGGGGGCAGACATGTTTGCGAAGTCGAATGACATCTCGGTACACTCCACGCCCGGTGTAGGAGGAGCAGCAGATGAAGCACTCGCCATTCCAGGTGTAGGAGGAACAGCAGAAGAAGCAGCTAACGGCTTACGCAGCTCAACACTTTCCGCTCCCAGCGTCGGAGGCAACGAAGAAGCCAACGCTTTACAACACTGGGCCGCACTCTTGCTCGCAGAATACAACTTAACACATTTTGGATGGAAAACGTTTCTGCACTCACACTCGATGATAGTAGTCGCGATCGCTTTCCGGCACTTAGTGCACGCACGCTGCATAATCGATCAGTTTTTCAGCAAGGAGTAGAACCAGAGCAGTACCACGTTCAGTGGGTAACGGTTGATGGTGAGTCACAAAGCCCACAGATGGCTCCACATGCACGAATCTGATGGTAACTCATGCAAGAGAAGAGAAAGCAAGAGCATGCGCAGCAAAAGTCAACGACAGTTCCAAGACCAGGAAAAAGCGAGGTTAGAATCCAAAAAGATTTGAAATCCAAGAAAACTGGAACTGCAGTCGCAAGAGAAGAAGGATGAAACATCAATCTTGTCAAGCAACAAAAGGCCTGCTTAAACCTGCAACAAAGCAGCCCGAAGGCAGTTTACGGCAGCGATGCAGCTCACAGAAAGTCAGAGCAGAGAGCAGAGCAACATGCGGTACTCACCGGATCGGAGAGAGTATCAAGAAATATCAAGAGAAAGAGAGAGAAAGAGCGAGAGAGAGCGTGAAAAAACGTTAGAAAGCGAGAAAGAACGAGAGACAGCGAGAAAGAACTAGAAAGAGCGAAAAAGAGCGAGAGAGATCGAGAGAGAGCGAGAGAAAGCGAGAAAAAGCGAGAAAGAGCGTTGGAAAGCGAGAGAGAGCGAAAAAAGCGAGAAAGATAGAGAAATATCAAGAGAAAGCAAGAAAGAGCGAGAGAGAGCTTGAAAATGCGTTAGAAAGCGAGAAAGAGCGAGAGACAGCGAGAAAGAGCCAGAAAGATCGAGAAAGAGTTGAGAATTTGATTTGATTGAGCTTTATTAGCCTTCTCGGCTATTATTTACATCAAATGTCTACAATTATTCAACATGAGGTACAATATATTCTTTTAACATACGTTTAAATTGATCTAATTTTTTACATTGCCTTAATTCAGTCGGTAAGGCGTTGTACATATTCAAACCTTCATAAAACAAACTTTTTTGTCCGCTTTTTGTTCTACGAAATTGTATTGCAATACTCCCGGTCTGTCTCGTTTGCCTTCCGCTCACATCTCCTACTATTTCTATCTTATTACCTAAGTGTTTTGGCAACATACCTTTTAC